>OX104063.1:3446904-3607619 GCA_944474145.2 Dicrocoelium dendriticum | reverse complement strand
CACACAGACTGTGGGTCCTTTGCAGAAAATTCTCTTCAGCTTCCAGCGTAACCGGGCAACCAAATTCGGCTCGCCCTGTAGAACAGCGTCTTCACTAGGCAAATTTGTATGCAACAGGGGCAAAGCTGGAATACTGTAGGTACTACCCACTCCCGATCGCTTTGTGGTAAACGGTGCGCTGCAGTGTATCTCCGTCCCGTCTCTTAATGAGATATCCAAATATGCCAGGGAGCCGTGTTTTTATCTCGTAGGAGACCGACAAGTTGGAGTGAATGGAATTTAGGATGGTTAACAGGCGAGTAAATTGTTCTCTGTTGGCGGACGCAAGAATGTCATCCACCTAACTTTTGTGTAACCTTGCTTCACCAATATTGCCAGCGACTTGCCTTTCGACTAAGCCGAGAAAGTTATCTGCCAAGATCGGTAGCAGTGGGCTGCTCATGGCGACTCCGTCGATCTGGTTGTACGCTGCCCCTCAAATTCAAAACGTATATTCTTTGTACACAGCAGAATCATATCTCGCAAATGCACCACAGGGAGACGCACATACATGTCTTGACTCAGGATGAAATGACACACGTAATCAGTCGCTTCTTAAAGTGGCAGGTTTGGGAATATAGAGTCCAAATCAATAGAGTATATTACTTCCGAACCCAATGAGAGTTGTTCTAGAGTCTCCGCTAGTTCAATGAATCTTTCTGGCATTGCGTAGTCAAGCGTTTACGCCCATAATCGGAAGCAGCGTGTTACCTGGCTTGAGTAACTTAGGCGCGCCCCTCATTCTCGGAGACTGCGGCCCAGACGGCCTCAGCTGTCTGTACTGTGACTCAGTGATGTATCCGTGTAGCAAAAGGATCGGGAGTTTTCTGGCCACCAGATTCTCCACCAACATGTTAATCTTCGGTGTCTAGTCTGCAAGATAAATTACGTTTTTGAAACGTAATCATCCTTGTTCATTATTACAATGTCTGATCCATTGTCGGGCTGCAAGAAGATTACAAGTGACATTTCTTTTAACTCTGATCGCGGCATAGCGTTCGCCCTTTTAGGCAACTTCTCTGGCTTATAGGAGTATAAGGGATATTTTCGCGATATCCACCAATTTTGTCCGAAACCAGCCAGCATATTATATGGAACCTGGCGAGAGATCACTGAGCTGGTCATATAGATATTCAAAATGAACCTGCACGCTGAATCTTACTATCTTCTTTGTTGACAACCGATAGCTCATTCCAAGAGAAAGCAATTCCAACTGCGGGAGAGTGAACTGAGTAGATGATAGATTATATAGGTGCTTTGAGCAACCAACATGGAAGCAAGCATTGTAACGTTTGTAAGCGAACCCTGTAGGCTACGAACTGTTTTCCTTTGCGTACGACGGAGAAAATCTGCAGCAAAGCCACCAACATGCAAGCGAAAAATCAAGGATAATACACTGAGTGTGCCAGTGAATCTTCTCTGTTTTTCGAGGAATTCCCGTTCACGTTCCATGCAGGCTCCAATGTGTGCCGACTCGATCCCGATCAAATTAGTGATATTTATGGGCAACTTATTCTTCGACAGCGCCTTAGCAACCGTAAGGGAATACAGCGTGATCGGTTTTTGTAAGGAAGACTCCCCGTTTCCGTTACGATGGCATTAGGCCGATTGTTTTTGTTGCGTTGTAAGCTGGCTGTAGATTGCACGAGGATAAGCATACTTGGAGGATGTATGCGATCAGGCTGCAGCCTTCGCCACTTGCATCGTCCCTACACTAAATGGAATGGATGAATCTAATGAAAGATTGTGATCCTGTTTTCTAAAACCTATGGTAGCTAAGGAACGAATGAAACAAACTTCGGAGATGGAGCTGCTGATTCTCAAACTCAGCTAACACTGATTGCAGAAGCTGTTCATCCAACATATAACTTGATCACATATTCCATATCTTCTGACATTTGAGGGCGAAGGTTTTACAGAAGTTAGATAACGGGGTCCACTTCTAACCTAGAGACTACTAACTCCGCCTAGCTTTAATGCGCTGGCAGCAAGTATGTGGCGTGTGACCGATTTCGGCGGAATCGCTACAGCTGTGACAATGGGATATGCTCACTTACAAAATATCACATGAGGGCCGGTGTAATAATTACTTCCAAAGCTTTTTATAGCAGGTGAAAAGGAATAGTTCTATGGAACTTTTTGGAGAATTATATGAAGTTACCGTTGGTTTTATGATAGTTACCCTAAATTGTGCACAGTTTGGACAGTCCTGGATGAGTATTCCGGCGTGCAGTTAAGTTTTGTATAATCTGCCGTGTATCAAACGGACTACTGAACTACGTACTGTCATAGGATTCTGACCACTGCCTCACTTTTTAATTTCAGTACACGGTAGCATCGTTTGCTCCCATGCTAATCAACGACATTTACTAACGAAACGTTCAGTAAGGCAACCTGATCATGTCATGCAGATCGGAAAGACAGCGGCGATTGAATCAGGAGCTGTGACGAACACATCATTTTATATAATAAAATTTAAAATGTATTTGTGTAAGGGCACCAAGAGCAAAGAACATTGAAACTGCAAGGAAAAGATCAATGCATAAGCCAAGCTACCAAAATTTACTGAAATATTATTCTGCTTTTACCTAAACATAATGGATGGCTAACCTGAACTTGCCGGTGCGTTGACGGTTCTGATCAAGTAGTCGATTTTAACATGTGTATATTTCCCACATTTTTGTTTTCAAATCATGACCGACATCTTTGGCATGGTGAGCCGTTTAGTTGACAATTTGAATAAACCGTTTGTGGCCTATATTTTTCAATTTTCGCGAGAACTGCATATAATACTTCATGTTATGGAAAAGCGACTGTTTGTATGGTGTGTTAAAGATTTGCTATATTTATCAGGTCTCTTGGATACAGTCAGAATCCAAAGTAATGTCAAGGATAAACCATTTGTGTTACCAGAAAGTAGCACTTTCTTACCACCACTTCGTGTTTCCGTCAGTGGAACCCTGTGTCCATCCTCCATTTTCCATTCACACCAATTTTGTATCAATTCCTGTCAGGTTTCTCAATGTTTCATCAAATCATCCTTTCCGTGTTTCCGTGTACCTCTGCTTTGCTGACTACGCAAGCTAAACGAAGCAGTCATGTTCGTATGTATGTGAAAAAGGCTACGACCGACAGGGTGTCATCACCCAACTTGCACTGATCAGTAATGAATGAGTGCAAACCCGTTTTTCCTGTGCAGATATCCGATGCGCTTGTTAAAAGTGATGCCACAAGCCCAGCTGTCGGACATCTACAAATCACACAGTCTATTTGAGTTGAAGTCTGCCGGAGAACTCCTCGCAACAATTGCAAATGAAGTGAATGAGCGCATTCTCTGTGCTTTCAACTTAATCATCCACAATGTTCCGGATCAGATTGCATTTGACAGTGTTACCGTGTGTGTGAGACATGTGTGACCTGTCTTAGGATAGCTGCACCGGTAAGCGACTGGGTAAGAGAATTCAGAGTGAACCAGCCCCATCGCCTTAAAGTTTAAAAGTGAAGAATTATCCAAGACTTGCATGGACAGCAGGTTTAGCCTAATAGCCCTGGGGAACCTCTGCCACATTAGAGTTAAAGCCGATGAGACGACTCTACATAGAGCTACTCTATCTTCAGTTGTGTCTTCTGCCATGCAAGGTAGACCCTCTGAGTCACAGAGCGCAAGCCCTACTAGAACTGACATGACGCCTGGCGTAGACCTAGACTCATCCCCGACGCAGGTTTTTTCGACCAAAAGAAAACATAAAGCTGGGTCTCGAACGAAAATGGAGATCGTCGGTGAAGTCGCAAAGTTCCTTCCCATTCTTTCTAATGTTGCCATTAATACGAACACGATTGTTTATCTAACAGATACCCGCAAGATAAAAACAACCTGTGCATCTGAAACAGACATCTACCAAGGCACAAGTCAAACATCAATCTAAGCAAGCCAAGCAATAACCTCGTCCCTAGTAACAACTGGAAATGCCAAACGCACCAAATTGCAACTGGTACCCTCCTGCTCAACGATATCAATTTTCTCTCCATAAGCAATCGCAAGATAAATTGACTGCCTAATGGAACTACACAGATACCAGAGCTAGGCAAATTCCCATCATTTATCCTTTGGTTTTGGTCCTTCACAACTTGGGCAATTTTCTCACTCTTACCAACAACACCCTAAGCAATATTTTGGAAAACGGCTGGTTGCGACTGGCCAAATTAATTACAAATAGAGAGCTCAGTTTTTCTATGTCATTTATCCAGAATTCCATCTGTCTCAAGCGCCGGCAAACTATTGCTATCCACTATCAAACTGTCGTTTGTCAACCCTTGCAATGACAACAATCACATACGTGACACTAGTCCATCGTCCTCTCATCAAACCTCTGCCTGCTATCTCCTTCTAGTAGGAGCCACAATTAATCCCCAAATGCATCGTCCGTATCTTAACATCTGGCGCATCTACGGATGTAAACAATGCTCTAAATAAAAGCGGATTAAACATCTAATAAGCTTGGAAGATGCAAGGAGCCAGTGAGTATAGATAAATGTGACGCGACTATTGGAGCTACAACTAGCTGTGACCAGGGACAGCACTTATCATTAACACATGTTCAAACAAACAGAAAGAACACCTACTGGGTCATATTCTCTTTGTGCCTGGCCCTCAGGTGGGTCTCTTTACCGAAACGTGGCCCTCCTCCAGGGCGGCTGATATATCTCTGCAAAACCAGGGTTGTAGGAAGCTTGGCGAGCAACGCTTCATCAGCCGCCGTGGCGGACCGTATATCCATATATATGAGGACTGTTACGGATATGTATGACTGATGCGTCATGCTATACGGATTAAACACACGCGCTCAATCCCATGACTATAGTGCATTAGCCGATTGGTATCTAATTCCCCTGTTTTGTTTCAATCCCCTATGTTTTCACTTAGCTCCGGTTAGGAAGAGACTACAGCTTCAAACCTATCATCCGGCGTTGATGATTTTGCTAAAGTCTAAAAGGACTAGGGGTTCATGCACGGATTAGAAATACACGATTGGTACGTAGGAAAGTGGCGACGAGCAATGCAAACCCACTTGCGTGTCTCTCATTCCTCTGGCCGGAAATATCATCAAAACCTTCCTTACAAACATGAATTTAGGGGAAAATTTGGTTCCAACGTCAGACAACTCCTTTTCCTATGTTAAATCACTGTCAGATACCTACTGGATCATGTTTTGCCGCAAGGCATTTGGTTCCAAAGCAAAAAGACATTTCGATACAATGAAATTTGTGGTTAAATCTGGGAGCTCACATGTGATACAGTTACTTGAGGAAGTATGGGGAATTCAGCAGAGCGCGTTTTCCGCTCGCTATCAGTTTTGTGGTTACAGCAGCAGCGCGGAGAAAGCGTAAACGAGTTTATCCCACGCATTCACCAAGATAACCCAGAGTGTCATTACAACACAATTCCTTTGAAGCGTTTGGAAGCAGTCATGATAATTCATTGCCTACTAGCTGGTATTATATTTGACGGATCAAAGGAAAAACCATTAGCCCAGGAAGAAGGAACACAATTTGGGAAATAGCTTAATACCTTGTTCGATGGAAGGAACATCTGAAAAATCAGTTGTCCACTTTTGACCCCGCGCCGCCTGCAGTAATTATAAACAAACTAACTCGACCTTTTCACTCAGAGAATGTTGTGCGGAAGTTTGTGTGCTACCAATGCGGTGATCAAAGCACTTCCCCCAAACAGTGCTCTCACTTGCGTACGAAGTGCAGAAACAGCGATAATGTTTGCCATTTTGTTCGTTTGTGCGGTTCCCTACCATCATGTGTTTCTATTAAATTGCTGAAAGAAAACGATGAAAATTCATGGCAATCACAGTTACAATTTATGAACCATGTATTTGTAAATGGTTCAAAAATGAACGAATACCTCCGTATATGATCACGTTTGGTTAAGTGTCAGTCTGATTTATTTGAATAAGACTCCAGTTCAGCAGTGACCTTATTAGACCATTATTAAATTTCACCCCTACCTAATTTTGAACCGAGTGAAATCGTTTTCAAAAAGCTGGCGGGGAAGGTCATAGACCGAGTTGCAAAATGTAAGGAGAGATCGTACAACCTAATGCGTAATGTTGTTTGTCGTGCATCAGCCAATCTACTGGAGCGTGATTGGCCAAAACCGTTACCGCAGGTTTTGAATACAATTAACTCCTTAGTGGTGGAAACCGTAGACTCGGTCATAAAGCGATAACTAGAGGTAGTTATGGAACACCAGTTGGAGAAGCTCGACAATTGTAAATACAATATCCATATGGCGGATGCAAGTACGCCAAAATTCTTTAAGGCTAGAACATCACTTTATCCCCTACAGCTAAAGCTTGAGGAAAAATTGAAACGGTACCAGCACGAAGATACAATCGTTCCGGTTCAACAATCCGGATGGACAGCACAGATAATCCCTATGCATAAACCAGACGGCGATATGCGCATTTACGATGATTGCAAACACAGTGCATTGCTGCCCTATCATGTGCCGTTACCCTTACGGAAAATTGAAGATTAACATGCCACTTTATCTGGTGGGGTCGAGTTCACCAAACTTGATTTAAGTCACCCATATTCTCAGATAGAATTAGACAATGATTTTTGCCCGTTTAATACGATTAGCACTCATTTGGTTTTATTTGAGTACTAATGTCCCATTTGGAAATATCTCTGCACCGGTGATTTTCCAAAGTATAATCAACGGCGTCTTCCGTGATATAATGAATAACTAAGCATCCCTTAACGACTAAGCAATCACGTCAAGACAGTTTTAGACAATTTGGGCATATTGGACAAGGTCCTACACTGATTGTTCGAAAACGTGTTGCTTTTGAAGCGTTGCAAAAGTGCTTCTAAGTTGATTCCTTTGATTGTCTTGGATTTCTACTAGCTGAAAATGGATAACATGCACGAAAGTACAGATTGAAGCCCATCATAAGTGCATCCAGTCCACCCTACGAAGCACAGTGACGTTCGTTTGTTGGGATGCTTTCACGCTAACGTCGTTTTTTCTTTTTACAAAACTAGCCTCTGTGATCGCACCTCTTTATGATTTAGTTAAGGAAGATGCCAAGTGGTCATGGACTAGGAAAAAAAACATTTTGAAGTAGAAGCATCTACTTGTTTCTTTACTTGTGCAAATGCATTATGAGCCAAACGAACCTCTGGTCTTACAATGTATTACCTCACCGTTCGGAGTGGGGGCGGTCCTAGGACATCAGACTCGCGATGGAACTATCCGTTCTATTGCTTTCGTATCCTGAACAATGAAGGGCGCTGAGAAGAATTACAGACAGCTAGAACAGAAGCACTGGCCGTGACCTTTGAATTTAAGCACTTACATCAATACTTGTGGCTTAATCGGTCTAAGATACCGACAGATGCTAAATCACTGATGTCGCTGCTTGTTGAAGGGTGAGGTATAAAACAAATTAATGCACCCCGCATGATACATTAGACACTCATCGTTTCAGCTTACAGCTATGGAATTTCATACATATAAGGTTCCCATAATAATGTAGCTGATGCTCTCAGTACATTGCCACAAGAAGTGCGAACTAATGCGCAACTTGAAGAGTCATACGTGTTCGTCCAATTGTTACAGCCGTTAGACTACTTAATATCTAGAGACATGGTTAGGAGAACCACAGACCGAGATCTGGTCATGTCACCGATGAAACGTTTGATGTTACGCGGTTGTCGGTACCGATCCACTGAGGTCCTACGTCTGTTCTTCTCTTGCTTATGGAAGCTCCATCCGCATGAAAGATGTATACTCCCTTTATCGCAAATCGCAATTTCCTCTGCTCTCCGATAATCGGTATTAGTATTATTACATGACGCTTTTCCAGAAGCCCTCTGCATGAAAGCTCTGGCCAGAGCCTACTGTTGGTGACTGGCAACTGATCGAGACATCGAAGCTTTGTTAAACGCATGTGCTATATGCCAACAATAGCAGAAAGACGAATCAATCAATGCAAAGCAACACAAGGAACTACCTGATGGTTCATGGTAGAGTGTTTACGCAGACTATTCCGGTCTAATTGAAGGAAAAATGCTACTACTCCTGGTGGACGCTTAATTCAGAGACTATAATCAATTAAGTGCACACTAGCCTATCCACATATAGTACGTCTAATATTTAGTTACAGATAACGGTCCATATATTACATCTTTGGAAAATTATCTACAGAGTGACGACATCCACTATATGACTTCTACAAAATATCATTCAATATTCCATTGTTTGGCAGAGAGAGCTATACACACCATGAAGACCGGTTTCCTGAAGCAACGCCAGAGTAGATCGCACCAAATTGATAGACTAGGATTCGAAGTGGCATTTGGTGTACTCGCTGTGTGGTTGGATTGCGACTCGCAATCTCTATTCAGACCTCGGTCCTAAGTGGACCTCGGTCATTACGATCAGAAGGACCGTAACCGAATTGGTGGTTCGGTGTTGCTCCTCCCAACCCTGAAACCCCATGACCGGTTTCGTCCTCCTTTGGACTCATCAGATGGAGATACCCTGAGCTGGGGTGGACCTCGAGGTATAGTGTTCAAAGGTTGACGCATTGACCACTATGGCTCCTAGGTCCGCGAGCAACGTTTGGCACAGCGGTAAAGTGTTCCAAGTGGCATTTGGTGTACTCGCTGTGTGGTTGGATTGCGACTCGCAATCTCTATTCAGACCTCGGTCCTAAGTGGACCTAGGAGCCATAGTGGTCAGGGCGTCAACCTTTGAACACTATACCTCGAGGTCCACCCCAGCTCAGGGTATCTCCATCTGATGAGTCCAAAGGAGGACGAAACCGGTCATGGGGTCTCAGGGTTGGGAGGAGCAACACCGAACCACCAAGACTAGGATTCGTTTATCGCGTCACACTCTTGGAATCCTGGGGAGGTAATTTTTGGGTGTCGCATGCGCACAAGGTTAGACGTATTAGTTTCCAGACACATATTAAACCAGGCGTTTCCAACAACAGCGAAGGTACCAGTGGACGCGAATGAGATAAAACACAAAGTATGTTACCTAAACATGATGCACATACGAAACCCTTACATGAGCCGATATGACAACGCGTAACCTTAATGGCCAATCCACGAATGAAAGCCGATATACAGCTGGAAACCGGAGAAAGCGTATGCCAGCAGAGCGACCATACTTGGCCCCTACATCCGCGGAATCAGATACCGTGGATGAGACCGTTGATGCAGAACAAACTGAGACGACTGAAAAAGCCTAAATGGATGAAGTTTATCTAAACATCGATGTTCGAAAACCACGACGTTCACCCAGACAAATAGAACTTTACCTTTTACACGCATGCTTTTATCTGCCGTGTGAAGGGATGGTACGGATAACCACTACTGTTGGATTAAGCCACACCCACCAATCACACGCACTCGATCCCATAAATAGTGTATTCGCTGGTTGCTCTCTGTTTCTCATTGGTCTGTTTCGGTCCTATATGTTTTCACTTGGCTCAGGTTAGGGCAGTGTTCACTTTCACAACCAGTATCCGGTGTTGGTTTTTTTCCTACTCCTAAACGGACTAACGGTCTATACGCGGATTATTAATACGCGATCAGTAGTAACAGAGATTTTCATACCTATACATTTGTATCCTAGTCTTGTGCTTACCCCGAAGTCTCAATCTGGTTAAGGAGCAGTGGGTAACAACCGGACCTCTTAGTTCTTAATCGAATACACGTTTAAGGTAGATGCTACGTAACTTGCCATACTCTTTCACCAACCCTCCGAACTGTAGCCTACTCATAAGATATTAGGTGACATTTAACTTGCCGAACATCAATAGGAACTCTTTGACTACTCATTCAAAATACATGGCTCTATTAGACATCATCACCCTATGCGACTGAAGTCAGCATGTACGTACCCCCACTAGACATTATAAGGTACATGAGGTTTTTCTGACATGAAGAACCTCTGTGCATTCGCGAGTGTGCTTGAGAATATTCAAGATATCGACCATAAAATATTGGAAGCTTTGATTTAGATAACGCATTTTATGGGTTGCTTTGCAAGACGTGTTTACGCCTAACGTCCATACCGGATTAATAAGTGGGATAGCTTCTCTAATCTATTCGACTCTATGGATGGGGATATTACTTTCTCGCAACTGAAATTGATGTAGCCACGTACCAGTTGAACGAATATTTTGCATTCTGTCTGTAAATACTCACACCAATGTAGCGGTGACGTACACCAGGCTATCAGCCATCCGCAGCGATTTAAAGGACTATGTACATCAAACGCAAAATATTCGATGCAAATACGATAAGACCAATGTGTTCCATCTGCATTTGAGCAGAATTGAAAACATGCTGTAATGGAAAAGCGAACAGTCTTCGGTAAGGTCAGCACGGGAGAGAAGCGCGATTTTCAGCGCGAACCTGTACAATTCGCTTAAAAGTGTACTAAAGCATAGAGGCATTCGTAATGTGACAGCTATCAAGTCACAAGTGCTACCGGATACAACATTGGTAACTGAGCATAACGATATATGGGAGGTTCTAAATATGTATTGTTGCAACTCCGTTACTGATGCCAGTATGACACGAACAGCTCACGTAACTAGACTTACAAAAGATGAGCTATCCGGCTTTAATTTTGATTTGCGAAACATCGCTATGGTGATAAAGTCGCTCAAGCTGTCCTGCAACCAAGACCTCGACAGTTTACCGTCTGTATTCATTAAGCTAGATGGTCCTGACCTTTCTCTCATGCTCCTAAAATCTTTAATAATGAGAAATAACACGTTCGCTGCTGCCTGGAGGATTGCTATTGTATACCGTGACAAAAATATGGGCCTCAACTCCTCATTGACAACGACCGTTTAAAGAGCCGCAGGCCTGTCGCGTCGCGGGTGATGGAGAGGATAGTGAAAGAACAAGTTCATGAATCGTTGCTGTTGCGCAGCTTAAGTAACAAGTTGCAACATGACATTTTACTGGGTAAGTCCTGTCAGAGATGTCGATTCGAGTTTCCAGATCCTAACAAAATCAACTGATTCAGGCCATGCACATGTCATCGACTTCCTTGATATGAAGAATGCTTTAGATCGAGTCCGACATGATGGTCTATTGACTAAACTTAAGTCCATCGGTATGTCGCATCTGGCGCTATCGTGATTTGATCCTATTTCACAGAGCGCACCCAGATACTTTAGCTGGATAAAGCAAACTTATTATACAGGCTCATCACTAGTGAAGTGTTAATGCTAATATTCTGTGCCCGCTACTCTCCATCTGTATGAAGTATCTGCATGGAGTATCTGCAGTCAAAAGAGAGAGCTCTCCGATTTCTTTACAAATAACTGCACCACTTTCCCTACAATTGATGTTTTGAGGTAAAACAGAACGACGGAAAATCGAAATAGAAAGTAAATATGTGTTCTATCCAAGGAACTTACCCTTAATATGAATAATATTGTGTAAGCAATTTGGCGGACAAGTCTCTGGTATATTTCAAATGGGTAACAAATTCGGTAACGGCTCAACAACGTACTTGATTGCTTAACCCACGGAACGCCATTCCTATTGGCGGATGTTATTTACATTGTTTTCTCTTCTGATGCAAACGGAAAAAGAACTGGCGTGCCAAATATTCAGAGCGAACTTGCTGCATAAACCGTTGGTCAGACTACTGAAAAATGGAATGCTCACCAGCTTAGTGCAACGCCATCTCCTATGGTTGTAGTCTTCAGTTAAATAATTTGAGAATAACGGATCACCAGCTACCAATTGCCTTGCATTGCGTGACCCAGGAGAATACTGCTACAGTTCAGTGAACTTTGCCGAACACGCGGGAAAGAGTATATCCAAGGTCAGGTCAGTCATCGGCTGCAAAACTTAGTCGACGGTGTTACGGGAATTCAGACATATTCTGTGAAGGTGCTGTGTCCGATATATCCCAAATTAATTCTACCTAGTATTAAATTTTATATTAGCCAAAAGGGGCGACAGATGCACTTGCGGGATGCAATGTATCAAGGGAGGCAGAATTTGAGTAAAGAATTCTTTTCGGCAATTCTCGTCAGACTCAAACATTACATGATGAGAAAAAATGCTAAATGTGCCGGATTGGGCTGCGTATTGAACACAATGTTTAATTTCATGGGTACAAATCAATAAATCACGGGGTCATTGTAGGTGGCAAGTATGTACAGGGGAAATCACATCCGAAGTTGTAGGCCACGGTAGAAGTAAAGGACGTACAAACTGCTTTTGTACGCATAATTCTGGCTTGAGATGGCGGATGTAGATAGCTTCAGCGATGGACAGAAGATGCATCCGGAATCCGCGCGTGAAACGTTCAGGAAAAGTATAGATGACTCTAAAATCATTTTCCGTTCCTGCGTGACTGCACTCTAGAAGGTGAGATAGGATGGAACTGTTACTCGACCTCGCTTCGCCTTTGTAAAACCATTTTGGGATGTGTTCGCGAATCCTATGAGATAGGCGTCATGTGGTACGGATGCAATGTCACAGCCTCAAGTTTTTTATTATACAACAGCAATACATCAGCCATTTGAACTGATGCTTCGCTGCCATTCAACCATGAGGACCAACGAAATAAATTATGAGAAGAGGGAGAGAAAGGGGACTTACCTGAAAACTGTAATGCCCTAAGCAAACGCTCATGGTCAAGGCGCCTACACCTTGTGTGGACAACATACCGTCACAAACAGCTTGTTATCGGGCAATGATAAGGCGACGTCGACGGAACAGCTTCCTTGCGACATTCATTGACACGCGTCATAATCAGCCATTACCCCGAAGATAACTCAGCACCAAACACACTTTAAACATGCAATCTAATTAGGAGACGGCAGCAGATGCGCCACTGGTGTCTACTGCGAGCCATGTTTTGTAAAGTCTTGAGCTAAGCACAGAGCAAATCACGTGGACTCCAACCAACGACACGTAGTTTGATAGTCAGTGACTTCATTTCCCGCTGCCAAGTCGACTTCTGTCCACGTCGAGTCTTGCGCCACCCTAGACCTAATAGACTGAACAAGGCCACCCTAGGTAAGCGGTGACCAGGCATACGTAACACTTGCCAGAGCCAACGCCACTTATTCAGAGCTATCTTTTGTTCTAGGGAGCAAGCATGATTATCACCACCTAGTACCCGCCTATGCACATCATTGTTGTGGACACGCTGGTGCCATCCGACATCAGCCATTCTTCGCAGACAACGATGAGCAAAGACTTGAAGGTTCCTCAGGTCTTCAGAATGAAGAGGCCAAGTCTCACTACAATGGAGCAGAACGGCCCTCATTGTGACCTTGTATACACGGCCTATCAGACGGAGGGAATCTACCTTCTGTCGCCAAAGATGACGCAGGTTCGAGAAGGTAGCTTTGCCTTTTGCAGTACGTGAGCCGACGTCAGTTTCTATACGCCCATAATTGCTGATGCAGCTGTCAAGATAAGTAGAATGATCAACCACCTCGAGTTCCTCGTTAGCAAGCGTCAAGATGTAATTAAGTGGCTGGTGGTCTTGCAGCAACAATTGCACCTTGAAGGTCAGGAATGCATACCAACTAATGGGACCACTCAGGACAGATTATTCAGGGTTGTTTGCGCCCCACAACATCGTCGAACAGCAAACCGATATCTTCCGCATAATCTAGATCAACTAAGCTATCAACAGGAAGCACTTCAACGCCTACATCGCAAGATTCCGCAAGGGAGCTCTCCATGATAGAATCCACGGCGAAATTGAACGTAAATGGGGAAATCGGACAAGTTTGGCAAACACCTCTTGTTATAGGAAAGTTATCCGATAGGACACCGAAGACCCTGACGTGGCCTGTACTTTTCGAGTATGTAGCGCGAAGGATGTTCACGTATTTCGTGGGAACACCTTTCCGCGCAAGTATTTCGAACAGAATCGATTGATCGACTGAATGGAAAGCACATGTGAAATCAAGGAAAACAGCTATTTTCGTTCTGCGGTATGCGTGGCGCTGCTTCAGCACCTGCCGCAAAGTGAATATACGGTTTATACAGCCATGTCCTGGGCGGAAACTGACCTGCTCTTCCATAATCCTAGTTCCTGTTCCGCAGTGAGGCGACGAACGAGAATCCAGGCCAATAATTTTGTCATAAATGGCGTTAGGCTAATACCCCTGTGGTTAGAACGGTCTGTGCAACTTCCCTTCTTGTATATTGCCACTATAATCGTTTCGCGTCAATTAGCCGGGGCACTCTGTTTCTTCCGGATACATTCAAATTAGGAGGTCAGTGTTTTGCAGAGCACCTCACCTCCATCGTTAAATGGTGAAGGCGGGAAGAAATCCGCGCCAGCGGCACGAAAATGATTAAGGGCTGTGATCGCGTTTTGGACGTCGGCCTCCGATGGAAGCTAAAACTAAACGTTTATGGCTCATCCTGCATCACCTGAGTAGGAAGATGTCCGGGAACAGGGGGCCAGCTAAACTGATCTTGAAAGTGTTACGCCAAACCAGCCATACTGCGCTCCTTATTGTGTATCAGCGCACCCGCGCTGTCTTAGTGTGTCACTGACGCCTAGCTTTTTGGGACCAGTGGTGCAAATTAGCTGGAATTGCTTGCGGTAATTGCCTACTGCTTCTGCCTCCTCCATTCCTTTAGCCCTACTGGTCCACCAGGTTTCCTTGTCAGCAAGTAGGCTCTGCTTTAGTTCAAGCCTAATAGTACATCTAGTCACATTGTGTTAAGAGTCAGTTGGGAGGATTCTTCTAGATTCTAGCAGGTTCACTCACCTCTCGGATATCCAATGGCTGGTGCGGTGACGATGGATAATGTCACAAGCAGATGCTCCTGCATGGTGCATGGCGACCGAGATCCTATTCCACTGAATCTCAGTGTCATTAGGACAGGACAGCGGACGATCGGTATACAGTGCTTCTTGATAGGCTCGTCTGACCGAGGACTGCGATAATTTCTCTGTTGCTAATCGTAGGGGACGCTTGGTGTGCTTCACGGTAAAGTTCACGGAGAAACGGCGGCGTACCGGGGCATGATCAGAGTCGACAAAGGTACTGCGGTACGAGTGACAATCCAGAATGCAACCAAGCCATCTTTATCTTATGGCTATGTGGTCAATTTGGGTCCATCGCTGGACAGCTACAAGAGGACGCCAAGTGGCACTTCGGCACACACTGTGTTCAAAAGCAGTACTACTAAGAAACAACTGGTGCTCCAAACACAGTTGCAGCAGTAGCTTACCGTTCTCAGTCCGTTCGGAGTTATGCCCACAATTACTACCCAGCTGAACTTCTGAAGAGCTCAGACGCCCCACCAGTGTGTTCATATCCTGTGCAAATACTACAAGCTCTGAACTAGTAGCACTGCGTGGTAGCGCGTTCAGTTCGTGATAGAATGTTTTCTTGACAGCATTAGAACTGCAGTCGGTAGGAACTTAACTGAAAATCACAAACAAACTGCGTTTTTACTACTTCCTGAATCTACCTTAGCTGATTTTCTCAAACGAGCTGCATATAAACGGCTGTTCACCGGAATCCAATCAACCGACGGTGGCTCAGCCTTGGAGCTTAGAATGATACCTACACCAGCTTGATTCGTGAGTGCTTCGTCGGCGTCTCCGGATGCGTGCAACCAATAACGAGAGGATAAGCCGGGTTCAGTTAGTTCAATAACTACGTTAGGGTCACTGATCCTCGTTTCGGATGCACAACAAACATTAATACCCTGTGTGTCCAAGGTGCGTGCGAGCGCAGCCGGTTGACCAGTTTGTTTTAGCGTGCGAACGTTGAATGTCGCCATGGAAATGAGATCGCGTGGTCTTGTAATTGGCTTTTGCCGACATGCGTCCAATTATTGCGGTGGGATGGTGGCTGCAGATGGTTCTACTCCAGTGGTGCTTCGGTTGCTGTCAATTAAGCTGGGAGTTATAGAAGAAAGGTTAGTAATAGGGTTCGGGTTGGGAGTTAGAGAAAAAGGTGGAAAAGAAAGAAAGGAGACGCCAGCAGTAGCATGTTTGCGCTTATCCGCCCTTCTGGATGCATCAGATAAGGCGATCCTTGGTAATCTATGTGAAGACCGATGCAACATTAAGTTTATGTTTGAAGAAGATATCATGGTTGCATGTGGGATAAGATACTTCCAGTGCGCCCAGACCTAGATAGGTGGACGACTAGGGTCCTCATCCAAAGCCTTTGGCTCAAAAGTCTGTCCGCAAGGCAGCGGGGAGGTGGCAGTGATTTAGTTTTACAGAAATGGACGCCATCCTATTTCAAACCGCCAACCTGGAGGACCAGGAGACTGAGTTTGTCTCACCTCTCATCATTGACCAACCTGGTAGGAGTAGCTCTCAAGATGCCCGAAGGCATCACCCTTTATAGCTCAAAGGATCAATGAGGTACGCAAACAGTCGCACCACGTTAAGTTCCAGTCTCGTTGCGACGGATACACGGAACTACCTAATGGCGGTAACGGATTTGCTTCTTAGCTGTAGATTAACTCCCAGCTCCGCCTCTTACATTTATTACTCAGCCAGTAATCCTTCGCTCCTTCCTCCTTTATCTGCTCGACGCGGCGCCTTAGTGGCTATCCACTGGTGGTAACATATATTTTACATAGCTAAATGTCTCAGCACTTTGCAGTCAACAGGCATACAGTTTAAAATATATTTTGAGCGACCTTGATCGAAGCTACGTTCCAATCACTCATCTGTGAACAAGTAGGTTTGCCGCCGTTCTCAGTTGCATTTTGTCACACAAACGCGTGTTCACACACATTCAACCCCGATTAATCTCCGCCATCTAGTGCACCCCATCTTTCCGACCTAGATTGTGTGAATCGTCTTTTATCCCCACGTTGCAATTTTTGCGCCATTTCCGCGAAAGCACAGTCGAGAAGATGGTACGAATCAAGAACCACAAAGACATATTTGTGGTTTTAAACGTTTTCTCTGAAGAATCCGCAACTACAGCTGTGGATCGTTCTTCAAATTTGCTATCGTACATGTTGTGTTCGTATCTCACGTTCGCTGGGGTTGGCAGCGTAAACAATCTAGCCGCTAAAACCTGCCCCCGCCTGGGCGAGACACATAGAATTTGACGAGCTTAAACATGCAGACAATTCAGCGCACCTCCGACTGGCAGAATACCAGAATGGCTCAGGCCGCCCTGGGAATAACATAGAGCGACGCAATTGATAATGGCAACCAATCAAAAGTCCATTGTACTGCATGCAAACCGACGGTAGTTGGTGGCATTTCTCCATGCCATAAAAATATAAACATAAGAATCCATTATAACCGTTGCCAAGTCAAGTTCAATCGCTAAACTTCCAAGCTCACAGTGAACCAGTTGAAAATAAAAACTATAAACCGGATTCACCGTAGTTCTGTTCATAATGTACTGTCATCCCACTGGTAAAGATTGTTAATGAACTACAGCAGAAGTATGAAAAACTAGTTGTTATATCTGAACAAGTGAATAGCACCAATAACGGTTCATTCGTGGAAAGTTGACAGAGAGTAAGTCCCAGGCGTTCCCATATAGCACCGAATTAAAATTGAGGAAAAACCCAAGTTGGTTCGTTAAAAATATATCTGTGACATTAAACATCAATACCACCAGTTAATAAAAATGTCCAAAGATCAACTGTCATCTCGATTTCAACGAGTACAAGCAGGGACTCGTCCATTCTACGATCGATTCTGAAAATGCAGTATGGCTTCGACACCAGTAGTGTTTGGAGCTTAGTTGCTATCAGAGGTGAGCGGAAACCTAGATATTTTGTCACTCACATTGGGCCCAAAGAAAATAAATAAAAAGGAGCTTTAAAAATCAGCCTCCACCGACTGTACACAGACTAGCTGGTCGTTCAAACTTAACCCGAGTTTCATGTTACATACCAGCAGTAATCTGCACCAACGTTCAACAATCGACGTTAAATTCCTTAAAATAATATGACTTAATGACGAACTAGTGGAACTCCATATGCGATACTGTAGGTGTAGTAACTAAGACAGTAATTATGACCTGCGTTACCCGACATCCAAACTTACGGCACCACGGCGAACCAAGACTTCTCCGAGATATGGTGGCATCCATCAATGAGTCAAAAGCTGTCTTGTTATCGACAGCTCGACTCCGGACTGGGTCATGTTCCATCTGTTTATGCCCGGATATCCTGTGAAACAAACGCAGACAGGCGAAGCATTACTTGGACTAAAACCGGAAGGAATTCGTAGCTAGGACTATACTTGTACACGATTTTTTTGAGGCTGAAAGTTATTATGAGCACGATTCGGCCTCTAACGATCAGGAGCAATGGCGGTACATTCAAGAGACCCTCTCCCTGGTAAACGTCATAGCGCAATCAATCTCTAGTCTGCGCCGAACGCAACGTTACATGGATATAGCTCGAGTATAGTGACAGTGCATCTTACATCTTGAGTAATATTCAGCTATGGTAGCGGAGGGATGGTTCTCGGAAAGCAGCAACCCTATTTTCGAGCCCCGGATCAAAGCAGCATTTGCTAAGTAAACACAGCAGAACTGCCACTTATTCGGACCACTTACAGACAGGAGTTCGGGTAACCAATCAACTAACAAACGAAACTAGCAAACATGCTTTATACACTATGCGAGAAACAGTGGTAATGTTTGGATCCATGAATCAGATGCAGATGAGTTCATCATCCCCCACCCAAAAGCAATTAGTTGCCAAACGTTTAACGATCGGCACTACCTTTTATCCAAAACAACCATCCCAAGATTTATTGCTAAAACAGATAAACTTTCCTGCATATACACCAATGCATAAATTCTCCTGAACAAGCTTGCCTAACTGCATTTACGTCAAACATCACTTACCTGGATATTCATACTCCTTGCGTAAACTTGGTTGCGCGCAAAATTATAGATGCGGAAATCACGATAAATTGTATATTCCTCCTCCGAAACGATCGGCTCAACAAAGGTAAGAGTAATGTTGCACTACTGCAAAGAGCTGCAGCGCCAATCGATGACAGATCCGGAAACGCTGATCATGGAACCACTCTGGTGTCGTCCGCGACTGAACGGCAACGGCACTTGCCTTTGGCTGTTGTTTATTTTCTCGCCATCTCCTATAAAGGATATACTCCTGCCTAGCATTATCCTTGGGTAGGCTTCTACCTAGATGATACATTGATGTTCTGCTACCAGATGAATTCAATATTCAAGTTTTGGAAGTTCCGGCATCCCTCAACGGGCAGTTTAAGGACAAGTTGCAAGTGTGTACTGCAAGCATTCCGCTCTGCAGTCATGTCAGTTCACCCACCCGATTCAGACTTGCAAATAAACCATATGTGCTTGATCTATTGCAGACATATGAAGAGCTCATGTTTGAGAAACGAAGGCTGAAGTGCACGCTGGGACGATACACCCACGTAATCAATATTTAAGACTTCATTTGTTATACGGAATACCCACAAGAACAAACTAACTTGTTTCGAACACCCATCCACTACGGTATAAAAGCAGAACTTGTGGGAGATGCCAGCTGGGATTTTCCAGACAAATGTTCCAATGATGCTTGATTGGATTGCACTGGTAACTAAAGTGATCTGCTTAAACGTGCATCGCTCAACAAGCCAATTCGTTTTGCAATGGCACAGTCATTCATTAGGAGTGGAACTCGAAACAACACGACAATGAGAGACGCTGCGTGGCATGTGAAAAGAGCTAACCTTAGCCCTGAGAACTGGAGTACAATTGTTGTGCATCGTAAGCAATGCGCCACACTTGTGCTCGAGGACAAATCAGTTCGCTAGCAGAGTCTAGCGGAAAAGTTTGTGTTAACAAAAATCCGTTGTACGGACTTGCGAATAGCCTCTGAAATGTGAAACGTGGTGTTCCTCTGCAAATACCAGCTGATGAATGTGCTCAGTGGTCCGAAAACGCAACCTACGTTCTACGGCTATACCAGGTCATTGTTTTTCGACTTCCTCCAAGCATTTGTAACTTACGTACCTCATTCTCCCAGATGCCAGATTTTACACCCGTCATGTTTAGTTCAGCGACTATTTTGAGGAACGTGCTTTCGTTCCGCACCCATAGTTCCACCAACAGCACTGCAAATAACAGCTAAGAGGATAGCTGAACCACTAACATGATTTCTCCAACAATGGTTGGACGAACAGCAGGTCCCAAACATATGGAAGCGAGGCATCATATCCGCAAGTTTTAAAAGTGGTAGCTGTTTAGATACAGCACACTTTGGCGTACGGATTGTCAGTCAGGGAATCGACCATAGGTGAGGCATTATGGGCTAATTTGGAAGGCTTAACATCCTAGCACCGATGCAACAAGGATTCCATCAGCATTGGTCATGTACTATCCAACTACTACTTGCCTGTGGCAGTTGGATCGAGATAGCCGAGAGTGAGACCTAGACGTTTCCAAAGCATTCCATGGCATACATCATGGCATACTTCTCAAAAACCTGCAAGCATACGGAGTTGGAATCCCTCACCTTTAAAGGACAGGTAAATATCCCTATATTCGAAGACTTCAGATTCGAGATAGAGGTCCATTTTCTGAGCCAATTGGTTTGGACTGCGGTTTTCCACAATGATCAGTGTTAGTGTTGCGATTATAATTGCACTTCATTAATGACCATGCAAATGACAACAAGTAAAATGTACTGTTCTTTTCTAAAGTCATCAAGATTTGGCAGGTAATTGACTGTCAGGTAGATCACGAAGGGGTTACAACAAGACTTAGACGGATCTTTTGAATACCCAATGTTAAACTCACGTCCGTTTAACACAGACAATTGCAACACTATGTATGTCATTTAAAAGTTCGCGAACGCATAGCTGCTTGGATAGGACATTCCGAAAACCGCCTCACAAGTGCAACGCCTTGGGGTGATAATGCAAGATGACTTCGGCTGTTTGACGCAGTCCTTTTGGACGTCCAAAACTGTGAAAAATTTCTTACTCTGTTGTGAAGGGTGTTTAGGATGTTCGATCCATCCATCTTCCTCCAAATGCTAAATGCGTATGTAAGGCCCCATGCAGGGTATGCGATCCATGCTTGGCAACCCTGAGTAAAACCCGACGTGGTTGCCCTAAAGACTGCACGGTGACGGGGAACGAAAAACTTGACCTTTTTGCCATATGCAATACTATAGGCGGCTGAATGCCTTGCGATTGTTCAGCGAAAGATATCGCCGTCTAACAGGTAAACTCACTGGCTTTCCAGATTTTGGAAAACGCCGGTCACGCTTACCGCCACCACCTGAAGCTAAGCTGTAACACAGAAATGAGAGGTCATAAATTGAAACTCGTCACCCAATACACTCGGCTAGTGTGTGGCAAGAATTATTAATTTTCTGGAGTTGATCATCCGTGGAACGCCCTTTCGAATTTTGTCATTTCAGCGCCCACATCAACCATTTTTATAAGAGGAATAGATAATGCCTTACGTCATTTTCAGCACTTTATCTGCTTTCTATACATTAAGTGACGGCGAGACGCAGAAAAGCATTGTGCTAACTAACCCTATCAAATCGGGGATGACCGATATATATATATATATATATATATATATATATGTGTATACTTGTTAACGTGGATACGATGTTGTGCCCACAGATGTTTTTCACTTCTGTGCAACTTAATTAAACTTAGGTTATTTCAACACGCCATCCCACGAGACTTGTCAATCCTTAGCATTTGCATCCGCATTATACATTGTTCCATTATTTCTTTTGTTTCATTACTCAGCCTGCATCATCTATCCTCTCCCAGAAACCTGTGACGACAAACATCGTGCGAGATGTTTCAGTTTACCCCCTTGTATACAGTCATTTACGTACCCTTCAGATAGTGTAACACATTTTACTTCTCGCCGTTAGCCGGCCGTCAACTCCGACTCGCATCACTTTGCTTTTACGTATGTTTAACCTTTCGTAAATACTCTTATATGTAAGGTTTACTGT
This sequence comes from Dicrocoelium dendriticum, assembly GCA_944474145.2. Lineage (NCBI taxonomy): Eukaryota > Metazoa > Platyhelminthes > Trematoda > Plagiorchiida > Dicrocoeliidae > Dicrocoelium > Dicrocoelium dendriticum. The sequence goes on along the minus strand of OX104063.1, from coordinate 3,585,572 downwards.
AACGAATATAGAAAGTACATAATGTTTCGAAGCTTAACACTTTGTTGCATGGAGTTCACTTATTCATTAAGCGCTTCTATTGCACTTACGTCTGGCTATCTGTTTGGCTGTCAGTTTTCCCTTGTCCTTCTTTCCGAGGTTTTCATATATATTGGCCGACATTGATGAACCGTAATAACGGCGGATGGATCGTACTCAACGTTTCTGATCCCAACAAATATGAGGCTCGTAATTCCCCCAAGTGGATACGGACAGGAATCTAACGCTGTGCAAGGAGATCTGACGCAATAGAATACGACACGTAGGCGAACAATGAGGACGCTTGGCTGCTAATAGCGGTAGAATGCAATCGGTTCAATGGCAAAACATCCCAACGTAACGTGAACCAATTTTATTCAAGAGTTCAAAAAATATTTGCGATTTATATCTTTATAATCATTAGTGCCTATCGACACTATCGCTTTCAGAAAACAATCTGCCACATCAACAGGGAAACGTTTATCATATTCACAACCAATATGTTTTATCACATTAACCTACGCATTTTCTCTGTCAGGGTAACATTTGGTCAAACAGCAAACTATCGTATATCTGGTTGTTTTGAACTGATCAAGACTTATTTGGTGTGCTTCGTGCAACATGGACATTAAACCTTTTTGATTTTCAACAAATACTGTTCCTCACGTGGGTAGGAAGCGTTTCAAAAAATATGTACTAAGATATTTGTAGTGATATTTGTCCTATTAATTGACGAACTCGCTCTTTCGATGCTGTGATTCCACCAGTATAGGGCGCGTCTTTCACCACACGCTTACTTAACACCGGTTAATACTATAATTCCAGATTGAAGAGTTTTAAGGAATGAGCAAGGTAGAATTCGTGGTTTTGTCCTGCAAATTGTAAGATGCAGTCCAGACAATTAAAATTTTAACTTGATGGCAATTTGTTCTCCTACGTCATCTTCTGCACCTCGCAGCTGAAAACAACACGATTATCGACGCACCTGCCTTAAATTGCAGCCACCGCTTTGCGTCGTTAATGGAGGTGCCACTTAAAAATTCGGAAAAACATTGAAGGTAGGCAATAAAGTAATATGTAATGTAGTTCCTTTGTCATTAAATTTCTTGCTGGAGGGCACGGGGTGCACGGTCCTTGGGGTCATGCTAGTCGCGAAGTGTGTTTCCATGCACTCAGTGTGTAGCGGACTACGGTCCAGCTACCGCCATGTATGCGCTTGATTCCCAAATACAGCGTGCTCATTTTTGTCTGTGAAGGAAATTCTGCCGGCTCCGCTGATGAAACGTGGCTCACACGCACATGCCTCCCGGTCTTATTCCTTCGGATTTACAATGGATATGGAATGTGTGGTTGGAGCTGTGGGTGGTGCCGCGCAAGCCACCCGTGATCCCTCTTTAGGCGCAGACGTCATACGGCTGGCCACAGTGACAGGGAAATACGAAACCGGATGCCGCCAACCATATTCAAATTTGTGAGAACGCTTGGCCCAGTAGGATAAGGATTAATGGTATCCATTGTTAGGATAATCACAAATTTTGTAAATTGCTGCGTAACCCTGATTTTAATGTATTCATCCCAGTATTTCACAAGCTACGCAGCACAGCTTAGTCCGGAAAAGCACCAGACGCATTTCGCCCTATGGGGGCCGAAAAACTGCACACAATTGACGAGCCCCAATAGGACAATACTGCAATACTGCTATTGATTTAAGATTCTCCGCGTTTTTCGGTTGTCTCAGAGTTACTTCCAAGATACAATATGTGGTTAACGGGCACCGGTCGTTGACATTGACCCACTACAAGGCAGTTCAAACGGATTTACCATAGATGCACTAGTGTGGAACAACACGTTAGCCAAGCTCCGTTTCAATATATACTTGTCTTGACCTACTCACCTACAGTAAACGATGTTGGGCGTGCGACTGAGACAAAGAACTCACCGTCTACATTACTTGACTGAAAAGTGCTGTGCTGCAGTGCAAATACTGCCCTCAATGGAAGTGTTTCCATTTGACGGCAAGTGAGGTGAGCCCATATGTGCACGATGGGTCACATAGGGTATTACCATGGCAGATAGATTCCTTGCGTTTCACCCCCCTGTAAGGATGCAAGTCAAATAGTAGGTAAGAGACTAATTAATCTACCTAGTACACTCTGATTTGGCAAACCATGCAAGACAATCCAAATAGAGTGTTTTATGATAGCGCACGCGACATCATTTGAAAACCTGATTGGAACGCTCCAGTAGTAGGCGAGCTTCAGGTCTATACAATTAGAATCTAACAAAATAGATGTTTTTCTACAGCTACACAGTGATCTGTCCACACTTCGTAAGATAAATTCAGTCACGTTAACCGCCCAACGGCATTTGTGTCGTCTAATTAGACAATAGCCAACTCCTCAGTGCGCCAACCACGTCCAGTGGGATTAGTTTTAACATATCCCTAAATGCCACACCTGACGAGTTGGTCACAACACCGGCAGCCCAGACCCGGGAAAAATAAGCAACAATCGCCTCTATGAAACCTGGAAGAGACACCCGTATGTCCGTTAGCTGAACCAAGCACAAGCGTTGCAGCTCTACTTTCACATCTTTATTAATGCCTGCTAAAGATTAAAGTAACTAGCCACAACGCTGAAAGCGACATTCGCTATACTGACTCACCTTGCGTTCACTATCGCGTGCACCTTCGTTCCCAGTGTCCAGAACTTGCACAATAAAAGGCAAGTAGGTTGCAGCTTGCAGTCATTGCAATCCTTTCTGAGATTCGATTGATATTAAAGTTGAGCCCACAGTGCTACAAACGTAGAGCCTCACCAAAACTTTAGTGCAGTACGGCCAAGCACGATTTCTTCAAATATCTTTGAATTGTACTGAGGATACAGCGATTGACCTACCCACAGCCGTTCGTCTTCGTAAATCTGGAGCTGAGTAGGTAACTATTAGATCTTCCATTGAAAAGGATAACAAAGTAATAAGAAAACCATGGCAGCATTTCCACGAACAAATGTGAGAATATCGCGTTTGTTCATGGTGTTCCTGTACTAGTGGATTCTCCTGAATACGATGTAAACTCACATGATCAACAGTAATTGTAGTACCTCCAAAAAGCATTCTCCTTGTACGAACTAAACTCAGCTACCTTGTCCAGACTGCCTTCATCTCCAAGCTAAATGTGCTTGGGTTCAAATATGTTGAAAGTGATACAACACTCTGATGGTATGACCAAAGTCATATTAAATAGCTGGTTGAAGCCTCGCTCTAAGATACCAGACGAGATTAGGCTCATGGTAGCAATCCAACGGTAACGAGTGAACAGCACTTATGTAGGACATACAACCTCAGTAAACCTTTTACTTCACACTGCTGCATTGTGAGAAAGATTACTGACTACTAATGAATAATTTATCATAGAGCAAGTATAACTGTATTCCCTACAACTCTTTTGAAATACGGTGCACAAATCTTATGCTCATTGTCCGTTGTTAATATAAATAAATAAATAATAAATGGTATGTTCCTTAGTGATTCGAGGTGCAGTCCTACTATGTGGTCTGAACAATGTATATCGTTATCGTTCTCATGTAACTTGTAAACTATCTGGCTAATAGTATTTAAAGAAAGGTGACAGCGGACTTTCTGGTCTAAAATCGCTGGAGATTTTGAAGGGTGACGACAACTAACCGTAAGTCCTCGCCCTGCCTGTGTTAAGCGCATAGATTCCTCAAATAATATTTCCTTATTTCTCGGGCACAATGTTCCTGATTAGAAAGTCTCAAGTGCATGTCTATCCACCGAATCAAATGCAACTTTGATATCGAGGAACACGAACACAGTGGCCCGTCAATACACGTGGCGGTGCTCCAACAACTGACGCGAAATGAAATGTGTTTAATGAAGCCACGATCTTGAAGAAACCCGTATTGCTCTTCACGAATCTGGCTTTCACTAGTGCCAGTCAGTCTGCGAAGGATGATAGAGACAAGCAATCTGGAGGCAAATGAAATCAGACTGATTCCTCTATGGTTGCCGCATTCCGATCTTGAGCCTCCCTTGAAAATTAGGACTATAATGGAGAGGCTCCAGTCAGTTGGGACAGCTTCCTGCTCTCATAGTTTTATTAGTAATTCGTATAAATCATCCACAATAAAAGGTTCCCCACATGAGTAGGGGGCTGCATGTAGGTAATCTGGTCCCGAGGATTTATTTAGCTTCAAAATTGCGATCATACGTTCGATTTCGGAGTGAATGGGTGAGTCCATATGGACATCCTAGGAAGCGTGGCGATCAGTGACCGGCGAGGAATCCGAAACTACCGACCGATTACATTGGCTTTCATAATGCTCAGCCCGACACTCCAAGAGTCTTGACGATTTTGGTTAGGCTGTCCCCGCTCGTCAGGTATAGCTCCACTAACACCAAGTCTTCTTGTGCACATTTCCCTTATCAATCGGTATGACTTACGAGGGTTACCAAGGGGGGAGGCCATTCCCCTCTCTGATGCCCGAAGAAACCAGCAGGAATCGCGGTCTCTGTTCAGGCTAGCACGGCTTTTTGCCCGGAGCATTGCGAGTTTCACTGTGTGCGCTTCAAGCCGGAATACGCTGGAAAGCATTGATAAGTTCCACATACTGGGATGAGACCCAGTTTCCATGTTGGCGATTAGACTTCCCAAATAAGGATTTGCCTGCTGCTAGTATGGACTGGTGAATATGAGAACAGTGAGCTTCAACTGCATCCGGTGAGCGCTTACTCATGTTGCATGATAGCATACTTTGATAGGCCACCAGAACAGCTGGTTTTGCAAGTTGGCTTATGTCAGTGGGTAGGAAACGTCGTCTTGGGTATCCGTCAAAAAGCATCCGCATGTCAGCTCATACAAGGTCATATTCTATGTCCCTACCTGCGCTCTAAATCGAACCACAGTTCAGAACTCAGCTTTTCCATCTGTAACTCATCAAAATGTGATTGGTTTGATTCCAATGCTACTTCGAGTTTGGTGGGCGCCAAGTCACCCGCCGGCGGGTATTGTGTCGGGAATTTGTGAACGCAAGAAATAAGCGCGCATCTTCACACAAATAAAATAACCGCTCACTGTCATCATTACTGGTGCCTACACTTTGTTGGCCGCCCAGACGCGGTTCATCAGTGGATAAGTTTTGAATTTGGGCGCTCAGAACCCGAGCCATCAAAACTGTGTCCGAGCGTCTTCCGTTGTGAAGGCGTTCGTTCAATTGGCGATAGAAGTGATATTTTACCTGGTCATAACTACAGTTTGTGGGTGCGTAGGCAGTGATGAAGAATAGACATCTGTTAGTCCCGCGCGACTTCGAAGCTTTGAACGAGCCAACTAATCGGACCGCACATAACCAGATACTGATTTGAATCCAGTCAGCCAGAGCGGATTCAGTCCGGGGACTCAGGGCAATGCCGACAACAGCTTGGCCGGTGCTCGAAGCTGCATGTTCACCGGATAGGCGCAATGGAAAAATACTGCTTGCCTCAACTGAAGTGGATCACTGAGTGGGCATAGAGCTCGAGTCTCGCAGGTAGATCTCCGATAAGCAACTGATGTAAATGGAGAGGGTATCTAATGTTCGGGCAAGTGCTGTCTGTTGAGCGATCTGAAGCAGTGTGCGAACATTGATGCATGCCAATCTGAAGGCGGATCGAGGGCTCTAAATTTAAGCCGATAAACTTGAGTGGACCACTTAGTTGGACATAGGCATGTCGACAGGAGCGGATTGACGCTCCGGGTTTATTTGTGAGTTGCACCGAGAAGGTAAATGCCAGCAAAGCATAGTTGTGAAGGGCCAAGAATTGGAGGTTGAAAATAGGGGATAAAGTTGCCGGTGGAACGGAACGAAAAGAATGAAAAAGCGCAAGTGGGGGAATAAGAAGACAGGGTGGCTTGAGCAGGAGCATCCAAACCCCAATCCACCCTGTTCGACGCAGCGGATAGGGCACGGTTGCTTATCCTCAGCGGTGGTCCGAACAGCAAATGGTTGTTTCATAAATGATTCGTAGGTTTGCGTGGCGGGATAATGTCACCTATTCCATACATAGGCAGGAGTACATTTAGGGCTCTCAGCTGAAGTCTTTGGTTCAAAATCCTGACCGCAATGCAACGGGTTTGGCGTTGGGTTACAAGGAATCCGTTTTAAGGATAAGAAGCCGTATCATTTTAACCACTAAAATGTAGGACCAGGAGGCTGAGTGGGTCTGGCCAATAAGCATTGACCAAGCTAAGATTAGTGGCTCTGAAGGTGCAAAAAGGCACCACCCAGCATAGCTCAATGAATGGCTGAGAAACACAAACATCACACTAAATTAAGTTCTAGCCTCATTGCGATGGTATGGTCTAAGTTACTACTTGCACCTGGTTTTGGAGGATAAGCTAAAATATCAACAGGATCTTGTCAATAAATTATCAATAAAACCAAACCTTCTTTACAGACACGTTAACAAACTTCGTGAAGCGCAGCTAGGTGTTCCTGCCATCTTCACACCTAGTTGACAAGCATAAACTACACAAAAATAAAACAACGCCCTACGTCATCAGCCCTCTCCATAATCTCAGAACACGGCGTTATCGCCTATTCTGTTCATGTAATTTTTAAACACACATCAAGAAGTAATCAATATTCCTTTACGGCTACAGATTTTCTGAATGGTATACATTCCTTGCGCAAGCACACTTATCATGCTTCTAAAATTATGCAACCAAAGGCGCTTACTTTTGCTGCGTTAAATTTGGTAGATACAATCTCGAATTCCTTCTAAAGATGGCTGGACGCTTCGTATGTTCACATAATGTGGAAGCACGGAAACATAACTTATGTTCAATAAGGAAAATCGTGCAGATTCAGCAAACTAATTATCGATAACTCTCCTTCCGGTGTTTTCCAAATGTATTGTCCCTATTAACGATGAGACACTCGCGCTTTACTTTTAGGCATGCAAATATCATGTACTGAAATACATGGAATTCTCTAGTTATAGTCTTACAAAACAAACATGCTGTCGACTGTCTCTGTTTAGACGCAAATCGTTAAGAGACGTGTTTGAGTTGACTCAGTTTATCTGGAGTACTTATAGATATTTGACCGTCTGAACCTCTGCATCTTCATCCACAAACATGGGTAAAACGAATTTTGGGTGTATAGGTAATGTATTTTTCCCCTACGCCTGCATGTGAGAATTGGCTGCGCCAACTCTGATCCTATTGATGTTCAGTTCGGAATGTCACAAGGCTCAGTACTGCGTCTACGCCAGTTCCAGTTTTACATACATCTTCTTGCAAGTGATTACGTCCAATTTATTATCTTTCGCTGATGAGCTCAAAACTTGGTGTGCCATCAAAACAACGAGTGAACAGTTAGGGCTTCAGCATTCCCTTGAGAGGATGTACGAATACGCGACAAAGAAGCAGCTTGCTTTCAACATCACTGTGTCGGATTTTGAGCATAGGCCATTATTCTACTTGCGGGTACCGGCTGGGCGCTCAAGCTTCTTATCCTGTTACTAATGATCATGATTTAGTTGGGAACATACAAGAGGGTCCCAACTGTTAAATTCAGGTCGAAAAATCGTCTAACTGAGCAAACCAACACAATGGCCTTTTGTGGAGAGCATCCTGATGGCATAATCCTCCAAACTGCACTCAGATGGATAATACCCATATTAGGATGTCTTAAGAAAACGCTAGTCACGCATGCAAGACCGCATAATCACGACCCCAAAGCATTTGCAATGCTGAAATGACGGGCGAATAAAACTTAAAGCATCTTGTTATGACCTGAACCAATCTATGTAGGTGGATAGTATACTGGATACTGGATAGGATCAGGTAGTGTTATTATGACGAGATCAAGAGTCAGGTGTCCAGCTTGTTTATCCTAGTGGATTAGTTATATGATTCAGTGTCTGACTCACTGCTGATTGACTGAGCGGAGGTACAGTCGGATTAGAAGGGAGGATTACTGGCATCGGCTCATGTACAGCATCTGGGTAAGTATTTCTTCTATGACACCTCCAAGTTCTGTTGATACGTCTGACTGGAGCACCCAGTCTTTGAATCCGGTAGTCCTCGATTCCGTACTGGGCGTCTGCGTGTTGTATCGAAAATGGTACCGACTCCTGGCTTGCATATTTCAAGCGATCCGAACTTGTGTCTGTTAGCATCCGCAACGGGAACTACTCGAGTAATTGTAGAACATCAAGCTTGAAATTGCTTTGAGGTGCATAGTGGTTACAGCTAGAACAAAGGCTGACCTGATTCATATGGCGGCGCCACATTTCGCCACACACCTCTATTAGGTTGGTGACTCCACTAAGTTGTTTGCTAACTGCTCTAGCTGCCCGTTTCTTCTTGGATTGATGGAAATCTCTTGCCCATATCAGGTCACTGATATTTATATTTTGCACGGTCCAACACTTCTGGTGTTGTGACACTTCGTACTTGTAACTGTTGGTCATTCGGAATATTTGTATCCCAAACAGACCTGATTTACCAACTTAATATATTTGCTAACTGTGACTTGCCAGTAACAGCAGGATGTGCAGTAATTTGTTACACCATGAGAATGTTTTGTAAACACTCGTTCGTAAGACCGTCCTTCCGCGCTTTGATAATTACTCGCTTGAAATTGTAAATAAAGGGTTACGCTGACAATTAGGTTGACGTTTGAAGGGTTGTGTTCACACATGATTCACACCATTGGATTGACAGAAAGTCGTGAATTCATCCGAAATGACTGTGATCCCTTGTCAGATACGTTTCGTACAAACGAAAACAATTGAAAACCTAGCGCATTTGTTCGATGGTGGTTGTTGCCGTGCTTGAGCTCAACACTGGGATGGCCTCTCGTTATTTTGATTGAGCGTCGAGTAAAAGGACATAGGATCTGTCATTATCAGGGCCTGTTCATTCACTTGAAAGCAAGAATAATACGTTTTTTCCGGCTAAGATAATAGCGGCGATTTGTCAGCAATTAAATTTCACATGCAGCCTAAACAAGTCATTTGACACCACGGACTCAAAACAACAACACTTGCACCAGCCGTATAATTTTCGTTAGTGCATCTTTTCTTCTTGCGTTGTTAAGGTTTAGACCATTCGCAGGTAATCTTTAATTTGAAAGCATTTAAATTAATTAGATACCCATTTTTGCTTTGCTAAACTAGAGTTCTTACGCTGCCATCAATTGTGTCCGCTTAGTGCTTATTTGTGAATTTTATAATAATTATAATAATACGTATATATATAGATATATATACATCTCTTGATGCCAGAAACTGTATGCAGCGGCACAGATCAATTTGTATTGGAGAATACACGCTCGTGTATGGGTAACGTGCATAGGTGCATTAATTGGATATGCGTTCCTTGTATTAACATTCTGGCGGATGGTGGAGACCAAAGCCTAGTTACAGACATTAGTGGTTAGATGTTTTTGGGTCCCATTTGAATAAGCTTAACAAGGGATTTTTCTCATGTGAATATAGAACTTAGGGTACTTAGATCAAGGTAATTGGCCAGTCTGTTCCTAAACGTTGCCACGTTGTCACTTGACCTGAATGTTATTGGTAGTTTATTCCACAGTGAGCTATCTCTGACCAGGAAGAAATTAGAGCGCACGTTCTTTCTAGCCTTTGGTGTATTCAGTATAACATCTTCGTTGCAAAGCGCTCAAGTTTAGCAATGTTGTAAATTGAGTGTACTTATGTTGAAAGATGTGGTTTTGTGCACCATGATGAAAAGCAGCGACCCATTGTGCTTCAATCGTCGAATCTAAGTTGTTGGTGATGAAGTTAAGTGCAACGTTCTCGATAAATCATAAAGGTGTTTACCAATCTGATGATTAGTAGATGAATTCCACAGGTGCTCTACAGCAATTCTGTCAGAGTTTCTTATATGTATGTATATTATGCTGCAGTGTTATAGGACGGGGCAAGTAAGTAGCTTTAAAAATGCAACACTAGAACGAGTTGTGTGTATTTTGTTTGATATATTCAACATAGACTGTCTGGCAAGTGCTACTTGCAATTGGTGCATGCTGTTAAAGTCCAGCATTTGGTCAGTGAGAAAATGTTTGCTGCCATCCGACGCATTCTGTTCTTCAGCTGCGGTTCAACCGACTGATGTACCCAAAGCCCAGTTGGATTTCGTTCTCCGGTGACATTTAAAGCAAGACGTCTGCCATGATATTCTTCAATAAATATTGAGCAGTTCATACTCGGCTACATCCAATAATCACAAAGTTGTTATCGGTTATAAAAAAACAGCCGTTTAAGAAATTTTATTAGGAGTAATTGGTCATCCTATTTCAGATAGGATCAATGTGATGAATCCCAACTCAGATAATCATATTTGTGCAACCTGCAGCAGTTAGTTTGGCAATAAATTTGAGTTTACCTTTCTCAGTGTTAACCTTTCTGTCCTTTTCGACGGTCATCCTTTCTATGGCAACTGGCAGTATAATGATGGATGCGACAGCATTTAGGAATTTTCGGCTTGCTTTTCTTCTCTTGTTAGGGTGTTGCATTGTCAGTTTCGTGTTATACATGAACCGTGTTGTCTAATTTCCTTAGAATCATTTCATTCCGTTCCCAGTGGTTCGTTTGATGCCTGGGGTTATTTAAAACATGTCCCAATACTTGACCCGGGTATATCATTTCTTAGTCCAGTTGCATCAGATGGATTATATAAACCCATATAGTTCTCTAAAACTATGCGGCGATTACAGCGCTGTCGAATTTGTAATTCATTTTAGCCACATACAGCCGCCTACTTTTTCTAGACAACGCTAAGACAGACAAATACCACCTGATGAAACCGGGGCATTTATTCTGACAATATTCCTGGTCCTATAATTAAACAGATCAATGAAGGGAAAGTTGCACTAAATGGATTTCGGAATACATTGGTCAGTGACTATTTTCTGAAGTTTAACAGCCAAAACTCTATAGTTACCACAAAGTAACCATTGTGCGAACAATGTTCCGTAGTTCACAAAACTGCAAAACTATGGAGGCAAATCGAAAATTGGGATAATACTTATCTTTATGCCACCAACACAACATATCCCCGTAATGCTACATATGCGGAGCATAAAATCCAAAACGCAAGCGGACAATCTACAACAACGAAGATGGAAATGTCATCTTGAATTATATCCTTAAGAAGAATAAGCTAACTAAAACAACACAAATACCTCGTACCATATAGATCAAATTCCAATTGATGAAAACACTGTTCCTTCCTAAATGGAATCTTAAAGAGCGTGAAAGACGGAATATATTTAACCCGATTCCAGCGTATCGAAGTATTTTAGAAAATTGGCGTTCAATATTTCAATTGACGTGCCGATCAATTCCCACAGAGTACATCGTTATACGTCAAAATGTATAAAACAACACAAATAATTGCAAGTATCCTCACACGCCAGAACTTGATTTTTGTATAAAACAAAAATTAAACTACTGATTTTAGTACATCGACTGTTGTTTAATCAGTGATAATTACCGGAGGATTGCATCGGATATACTAGTGTACCCACACCTTGGTGGTGCTTGCCCATATAAAAATCAGCTTAATCATTCTGATTAGGTTGCCGTATATGAAGACACTCTGATGCACCAACGGAGTCTATTAGAGGAGCGATTATTTCCACACATTGGATCATTTTTCTTATTGCTTTACCAAATCAATCAAATCCCACTGCAAGCATCACTGAACACATAAGTCATATGATCGCTTTGGAACTTCGAATATACCCACACGTCCAAAGCTTTTACTTATATCTAATCAGAGTCGCACCTATCACATTATTTTTATCGCTGAATGTTTAGATAGGAAGAATTATTCGTGGAAGGCAATGAAAATCATGCGATCTACACACTTCCAAACCATTTTCTATTAGGCAACCGAAATAAACGTAGTCCTCTTGTGTACACCCATGAAAGTCTGGTTTGGATTAATCACCAAAGGAGAACAATGGAATGGCGAGTATATCCAGTCGTCAAATGGCTTTCTGTACAACTAATCTAAATCAATCGAATTCCACAGATTAAGTACCAGTGAAGATGAATCGCGCTTATTAAAGGTAAGTACAAATTAACAGGCGGCAAGCATACATAGATTTGCGTGATATCAGTTGCGCGAGCAAACTTTAGCTAACTGTGCCCTGTTGATCTCGCCAAAGTTGGTGACGAAATGTCCTCAACCAGTTTGTCGAACACGGCAAAAACATAAAAGAGCGGAATCCTCAACGAATAACCGGGATTCAGACATACTTTAAGCAGCGAAAGTGAGAATCAATAATCAAACGCCACCATAATCTGTCGTCAGTAATCGTGTCTATATTTTGACACTTTGCGTCTGATAACCATGGGGTAAATGCAAAATCGTGCAGGACAAATCCCAGACTGGTTTTCAATGATTCCGCTATTATGAGAGCCAGAAATCATCGAAGAACGAAGTGCACGTTATAGGTGTGAAATCAACTGCATAAAGGCCAATGCCTCAGGTGTTGTCTGAAATATCCATTAACTCATCTCGAAGATAAGCAAGATAGTTGGCGTTTGCCATTCCGAAGGCCTCTTTTCAGTGTTCCGATATTGTTAAATGGCGAGGCATGTGCGGTCAAATTAACGCTATCTCCATCTTTCATACAATTAATTCAGGGCAAAAAGCCCCGTTTCTTTTCACCGTTGTGAGTAAATTGCTCTATTTTACCAGTGCGAACTTTGACGTCAGCAACCCTAGTCGAGACAGGATAAGCAGTAATTCATATTGTATTAGAAGGCATGTACTGCTGCTGTCTATATTTTCCGCTCAACAGGCTTAAAGAAGAGGCATGTAATGTATAAAATTTCCGAATCTAACTTTGACGTCTCACGTAGCTTCCTGTGATTGAACCCGTCAAGACCGTTTTCCTTTGGCTCAATGTATCATCTTCGTTTCCAAATTTTTGTTTAAAGTGCATCCGTTTACCACGAGTTTGTGGACGTTCTTGTGCAAAATATTTGTCCACATCTTGTCATCATTCAATAAACAGAATTTAAATCAGCTATTGCATTTGGTGGCATGAATGCTAGAATCGGTTTTTAATGGAGAACTTGTACGCAGTGATGAAATAATGTGAAGGAGCGTTCCACGGTCGATGGACATAAAAGAGAACTATTTTCTTTGGCATTCCGGCCAACTGTGTTGGGTGGCCAGTTTCATCTGATGATCTGTCAGTTTTGCATTACGGATATGTTTCAAATATGACATTAAGCATAACGGAGACATTTAGAGATATGATATGCCAGAATGAGGTGGCTTTGTCGAAGGAGATATATTCTGATGTACATTCCTTGGGCTTTAAGTCGAATATGTTAAAGCAAGTGTAACAATCCATGCCCGTTTGCGGTTACCATTCGCTATAAGAGCTCTAGTTTAACTAGCCTGCGACAAAGCCTGGATTGCGTAATTTGAACAAGCTCCTACGTATAAATACGACGCTTGGGGGATGATAAAGGGCTTTCACGGCCTGAAAGTGCTCCGTAAGTTTCTGTGGAAATACATGTATTTGGTTCCATATAACGATCTAAACGTAGCATGGAATTACGAAGCTTAGCAGACGCACTAGTTTAGTATTTCCAACTTCAGTGCCGAAACCGATTCCTGTGAAATGGAAAACAACTGTTTCATAGTTACGCATAAACAAAAGGAAAAAAGAAAATCTTTTTTCTATTGCAAAGCCACCTGAGGCTGGCCGATGCCTTCGAACTCAAAGCATTGGTTTGATCCCACTTACTTTAACAGCCTCGGAGAAAAAGAAGAGAAATGAATCGGTACGCAGCATTAGCAAATTAAATGATTTGCTGAGCTCGATCCGGACAAATTAGATCAATAGTGGTCGACCAAATGAAGACGCTGACGGCTAGTATGAACGGATGATTGAGCACCATCCAAGTGGATCCAGTGCGCAACAGCGCAACAAGCATGACAAACAAAAGCTATATGCCAAGATATCCGATAAGATGTTAAATATATTTGGCGGCTTATTATTTCGCCGGTGTAGCTATTTTATAGCAGAAGAACATGCTTCCCTACTGCACGAATTTGTAAACCCACCAAACATACAAAACATTGCTATACTCCTGGAAATTACGTCTTGAATGCTTGGGGTAAAAGTTGCTATGCCACGGACGTTATCAGGCAGTGTAGAAAGAATGCGGGTCATCCTCATAGCTATTCCTTCACAGGAGCTTACGGACTTAAAGTAGTTTATTGCATGTGATGGTGCGTATTGCATTGCTAAGAAGACTTCACCAACATTAAAATACGGCTGCAGAAGTTGTAAAGTACATCTACAATATTGTTTGCGCCACATCTAACATAAAGTTTTTTAGGAAATTAAACATTGCATTGCTATTGGATTCTACGCTCTAAACGAAGGTCTCCTCCGAATGCGGAATTTCGAGTACGAAGCCATATTAGCCCACATCCACGGCAGATATGCAAGGGTATTAGCGTTGCCCTCAGCAAATATTTTACAGCGGAGTGATTTAAATCATCTAATAATAGCTATTGCTTTTCTTTATTTCCGGGAAAATGGAAACTTTTTTTCATGCGTAGGCGACTCACACTTCGTACAGTGCACATAACCACAAACAGTTTATTTACTTGGGGCAAAGGTGCAATTCTACCGCTGTGGATATATTAATTATACGCAAGCTCACTAACGGCCTTGCAAAACAGATATTGTAAAGGAGAGAAAATATGGAGTCAGTTGTACACGTTTGTCTATCACTTGACAAATCAAAACACTTTTAGGTATCCCAAACCAGTTTCTGGTTTCCATATTAAATCGCAAAGAACTTCTGCATTAGCAAAATAGCAACTCCATAAAGCAACTAATAAATATGTCGCACTATCCGACGTCCAGTTATTTGTCCAAAGCAGCCATATCATAACAAACTTTCAACTGAAACGTCTTGCTACACGTTGCGTTGCGGACTGACATTCATGGCTAGCTGAAAAATGCAATTACAAGATGAAGTTCGGCAGATGCACGCATTTCGTATCGTCTCATGAGTGCGATAACGGTAACCTGTAATTTTGCATATAAAACAGTTTGTGGCCACAGGCAAACATACAAACAAACGCGAGAAAAAAGGGTGTCTTTCTTCTACAACCAGTGTAGCCTGAGACTGACCGATAATTGATTTTGCACACAAAGCAATTGCTTAATCCGAATCATGGCAATAGCCTCGGCAAACCGTGGGGGAGCAGAGAATTAGTATGGCGAAACAGGATTCTAAACGTGTCGATGACCTCAATTCATGGAAGGGATGTCAATAAGTGCCTGCGATCGAAGATACTGACGGCCTGCGTACACAAGTCGTCTGATTTGGGTTAGCTTACTGAATAAGCCCGCATGGAACCCAATTTGTTACATGCTCTTTTATTCGGGAACTCAGTGTTATATTTGTTCTGCCTATATAAAAATCCCCGCAGTTCATGGTTAGACATTTAATGACCGAGTGCAGATAATTTTCCCCTCACACCCTAATTCGAATATATCGCTTTGTGCCTATTAAATTATAATATATATACATATATTATATATATATAGTGTACCTTTATAAAAACACTTGCTCCATTCAGTGTGACATTCCACCTCACTGGAAACATGAGTTCAACTTACTGTTTTATATAATATATATATATATTATGTAAAATAGTAAGTTGTACTCATGTTTCCAGTGAGGTGGAAAGTCACACGGAATGGAGCAAGTGTTTTTATAAAGGTACAATAATAGAAGGGAATACAGACAACATCCCAAGGCTGACACGCTCTACTACACAGGACATGGACCTGCCTATGAAGTCTTTGATAAAAGGAACTAGTTTGGCTCGGGGCCACAGCATCCCAAGTGGAGACTGGCTGCGAAGTTCTTTAATATCATCCAGTCGGATGTTTACATATGTGGATAAGTGACCACTGCGAGTTTTATCAGATGGCTGAAATATATTTGTTCTCAATATTAAGCAACTGAGGAGATGGTGGAACACAAGGGTTCGCAGTCTGCTACCCAACATTTTTGCAACTTCACAACAGATGTACTACTAAAGGGATTATTTTCCAATGGAAGGGCTTATCATCGGGTTAATATGAAGACACTGACGGAACTTCAGCTTGGGCTTCCTCTACAAACAAGGCTGGATACAGCGACGAGCTAGAAATTCATCAAATAAATTGGTTCGCCGCTCGTTCAAGCATGGTTTTATCTCAATGTGCAGGTTTCCTACAGCTGCATGCCTACATATACCAGCTTTAGTTAAGGTGATCTTTGGTTTGGCCAAACAAGGTTAATTATTTATTGTACTATTTGCACCTGCATTCAATTTCTCTTACCCGGAGAATCGCAATACAGAGTTGTATTCCTAATTCGCCTCCTTGCAGCTTTTGTTAGATTATTTCGAATCTAGCCCATCTTACTGTCCTCCGTATCTTCTCATTGAATAGGCCTCTGAAGTGTCTTTGCTCGCTAGGGGCAACAGCTAATCCTGAGTTGGCCCTAACTTCGGACACAGGCCCACTTTCAACATCGAGCTTAATTTCGTCCTCTACACTTCCTGACGTAACGTTCACCGTAAAATAACCGTCAAAACGCATCTTTTTCCAGATGGTGGCAAATAATTTGTGTTATTGGACAAGGGAAGCAAAGCAGAATACAATTGAATTAAGACGATGAAAATCTTAATTACATCTAGTGCACCTACTTTTCTTATCAATGGATTTTTGTAGTAAATTAATCATCGGAGCGCAGCAAAACAATTACATTATCAGATCAAGTTACCTGGTGCCGTTCACAACGATAATACTGGCTTGTAGGTGTGGTGCATTTAACACCCAGCATTGTTGCACATCCCATAGTTGTAAACAGTTTATGAGCATTTTCTTATCGTAGTAAAAATGAGACGTAATATGCAGTCCTATATTTGTTGCACCACTGGATTTCATCATACATTCAGGGATTAAGGTAGTCAAATGTGATGCGGTTAAAATATCCAGAATCCCTGCTTTGCTGCGTCTCCGCATGGATGGCTGTCATCAGTTAAACCGTCTCGTGGTATTTCTACTTTCAGTGATCTTACATCTGCTGTGTACAGCACACATGCAATCACATTGCATTCCTCGTCAAAAAGCTCGTAGAATACTTTAGCCCTTACCTAAAATAATGAATGAGTATAAAACTTCGGTTATAACAGATTAGGAGATCAGTGAATTTGGTTCCACAACAGGTAAAAACAAATCAACGCTTGTAACAATTAAAAACCTACCAAGACATCAGGTAGGACGGCGCTTCTTCTATATGTGTATACACCACCTTCTTTTAATGGGCATCCTTCTTGGATGTAATCACAGATATCACTTGTCTCTGCAATTTCCTGCGAGCACCAGTTATTCAATAGAAAGCGCACACAAGATTTTGCCTTTCCGGAACGAACATTGCTTCCTAAACAATAAGGAAAAACAAATAAGATCACGTGTTGAATGCATGCCTGAGCATTAAAAATGATTTGATTCCATGAAAAAGACAACACGGCATATATTGTATAACTGAAAAATAGTTTATTGCGGATGCACATGCTGGACAAGTCACGTACGGTGGCCAGAATGATAACCACTTCATGGTGAAAAGTTTACAAGGTAATAAAAGAAAAATAATTCTGATCGACTAACCAAAACGTCCACGCAGAGGCACGCAGTGAGGACACAGTCTCAATTGAGTGTTACCGCTTATTTGGCAGCGTTTGGCACATTATATCCCCTGCTGTTGCACACAGGCTATTTCTCGAAATACAGACGGATTAGAACAATGTGTAACCGTTTTTGAACCCCCACAAAGTAGGAGCAGAAACACCGTAATACGGGAGGGTATTTCATGGATAACAAGCCCAAAAATAGCATAAGAAGCGCCGGCATACTGGCTGACAGTTTTCCTGGCCAACTTAAGCTGGCAACCCCTGGAATTGCATTTTGAATGCATCGAAATTTGGTAGGCCATGATAGAGTCAGTATGTAGGCGCCGATAGGCAGAGCTGCAAAATCTTAGACTTCTCAGTCTAATTTGTAATGGAAGCTGAAACAACTAATTATGTGCTTCGTGCTTTTTTGATGTGGAGTCCATAGTACGTATATCTTAAGCGACCGAGAAAAACGGACGGATCTAGTGGCCAGGATATTCTCTCCAGCATGCTAACTTGTTTTTCTAGTAAATGACAACTTCTCGGATTGTTTTGAGCATAATAAATCAACCTGGATTAAAACCCCAAACTCATGCTTCTGGGTGACTGTTTCCAGGGTATGATTTTCAAGCATGTATATGTTGTTCGGTTGGTGGCGAATGTGGACCAACTTACAATTATAGGAACTACAGTGGAGCAGATTCCGGGACGACCACTTTTGCGCCCTGTTTAGATTTCGACGAAGTGCTTCGTGATCTCCCTGGTAGAGGATCGCCCATCACATATTAACCTCATCAGCGCACAACAAGAAATGCGAGACAATTAATGCGTAATGTTGTTACTTACCACGGGAATTCTAGGCGGTCCCAGAGCTGCTGCTTATATACCACCAACTTGGACATTGGCCTGATCAGCTAGTTTAATTGGAACTAAAACATGCAGCCGCCGATATTGCAGGAAACTCCCGAACCACCAAAGAATAGGACCACGGACTCCATTACTTCCCTGCCTGTGAAGCTGAATGCGTTGGTCCAGTCGGTCAACGGCTTTGTAAAAGTCAATGCAATTGACATCGGCGCCGTTCGCTTTATCAACCGCTTCGGGCCAACGAATGCGCGCGGTTAGTATGTTGGATATGCAAAAAAGATATAGATGAAAAGCGTGCTCCTCAGTTATTTTGAAGCTCTTGACTTCGATGCGATTCCTCGGTTTATTTCAGCATTAACACAATCTGTTTATTCTCACAGTCACCAGTTTTCGTCCGTTATCGAGAAATGTAAATGAATACCCATCTAAATATAATCCAGCTCGCACAGAGTAGTCAGCCGTGAACCTCGCATAAGAGATCTTACGTACTTGTGTATATATGTGGAATGTGTGAGCGGTGCAAAAGTTTCGGGGTCATTACGCCTAATGGCCTGAGCATGACAACGTGATAGCGAAACGGCGGACATCATGCGAGCTTGGCATACGGTGGATAAATTTAGTTCTGAAAAGTCAAGTTGTTGTCATGTGCCTGACTCATACTGTTGCCATAGTGCATCTCGGGTCAGTGGAGTTGTCACTTATACTCTCTTCCATTTTGGCTGCACGGGAACCGTAAGCAACCAGCAAGGAACAAAAAAATCTCCCACATAATTCACTTACCAATTTCGTGTATGCTTTAATTTCTATGGATTTTTAACCTTCAGATCACATCACGCGCAACTGGAAGAAGGAGAAACTACACCCCTCATCCGTTCGATGTACAGGCATGTAATCTGAAGACAAATGAGTAGGGCAACGGCTGGAAACGCATTGCATCTGTTACAGGTAATTGTGGAGTTATAGAGGCTGGTTTAGAACATTGGAATGGAATGAGCAGACAAGAGACTGTAACCTTTTGCGTCAAAGTTGTCTGTCAAATAGTCTCGTGGATTTCTCGGTGGAATGGCTGGAATCGGACCCTACGGTTACCTTGGAAACTCTTTGCTTACGACTGACGGTGGAGTTCGAGGTGGTCGACAGTGTCAGCACAATCGCTCGCTACCTAGACGGTTGCCTCATGACAATGAAGAAATTACATGCAATGGTGGAATCTATTAATACCATTGATAGCAAAAGGCTTAGGAATGCGTACGTGATAAATTTGTGGAAGTTAGAGGCAGAAGGACGAGGAGCGATAGGGATAGATAAGCAAATCTCTGCTGTTCTCACACAACTCGACGTTAGGCACGTGGCATCTGTGCGCACTGTACGGTGCCGAACACTAGGGGACAAACTATGCCCATGATCATCGTGCTGCATGAGAATGGATTGCTTGGATAATCTGTCCGAAAAGGCATTTATAATTATGCGAGATGTACGCGGTAGTTGCGGCTACTGCTTGATAACCGTGACACTCGTTTCGCCGAAATCCGTATCCTTCTATGTGAGAAAGCACTCTGCCACTTCGACCTGGGGCGTATCTTCCAAGAGAAGCCTTACAGAAAAGGTGAACTTATATGACTGGCACTGTAATCTCTGAAACAGAAACCGCTCGAAAACAGTTGGTGTGTCATCAAGGCCCACGTTAAACAAAAAATGAGGCGGTGATACGCCGAAATACACCGATGGCATCCGGGTGGCCTACTGAGCGAGATTGAATGGAAGATGCAGCGCCTGGAGCAGGTTTTTGCAGAAGAACGTAACTGCGGAACGCTGCACCACAGTCATCTAAAGTTGCAGCTTGTATTAACTAACTATTAACGTGTTTTGCACCCACTCGATCTGTAACCCAGTCAACATTACTAAAACATTTCTTTTTAAAGTTCCCTGATGTATTTCTTTAAATGCAAGATGAGGCCACCCTGAGTGGAGTACATCGTGGCTTTCAGTTAAAATTGCCTCTGGCTCTGCGAAAGTTCACTCGGAGATGGCAATATTTACTGTTAACTACGATTACAGGTTCTCGCTGTTGTGATAGACCATGTGTTTTTAACCTGTCGTTATGCAGTAAATGGTAAGCTACCGATTGTGCGAAGACTTGTCACACGCCGTCCCAAATAGCAGGCAAAATTTTACACTTACTTGGGTGTATATCACTTATACTGGTTATCATAGGTGTCGGTGACTTCCTTATTGGTTAATACATACAACCCGGCCGACAGTCTCTCCATCAAAGTGGTTTCGAGGTTTCGGAGAATATGTTCTGAAACGCCCTTGATCAGTTCGGCAAACGTAATCTCCTGCGCAAGTACAGTGACGCAGGTAAATGACTGAGGAGGCAACTTGTTTGCCAGACTTGTCTAAGTTTATATGTAAACAGCAACTTGTTACCTTGGTGAAAATGGACAAGCTAAGCGGCGTACTAATACTTTTTCATAGATTGCCAGTGACGGATTCGGAATTTGCTGTCACTTTTGTAGCCTTTGAATGGTTGCTTTATGAACACTTCTTTCCTAGGGAACTAAGATTCACTTTCCTTCTTAATATTAGCGTTCACATTTGTTGGCCATGTTGCGAACTTCGCCGGATATCCGTTTTTATGTGATGCCGAGGAAACTCGTCGCAGCCATGGAAATTCCGCTGCCTGAAGCATGAGTGAAATAATGTAAACTCGACTAGCTCCACCTGAAGTGAGTGGCTGGTTTTGAAGGAAGTAATACTGCACGTCTGCAACATGAACTCTTTTGTGTGTCTGAGTTGGTGACGAGTGCTGGTTGAGGAGGAGATGCAGCACTAATGCCGCACATCGGTTGGGTGGATGGCGTGCATTTTGGCGAAGATGGTTCAGCGTCAGTTTCAAGAGTCTGTTTCGGTGACTGGAATTCGACGAACACTGGTTTCAGGCGATCCATACTATCAGACTTTGGTACCGTTTCTTTCCAATAAGAAATATGTCATTTAAGAGCGTTGACTTTGGAACGGCCTTCGTAAGATGGTGTCAAATGCTTGCGAACCGCAACCATGCGTAAGAAAACGAAGGGTCAAGTGTGCATATCGTTGGTGAATGTGGTGCTTTCGAGAAGTGATTCGCGGTGGAGTTGGACGAATGTCGCTGAAGCTTTGTTCCTTTCGTGCAACACATTAAGTGGAATCAAATGCTTATTATCCTGGAAGTCTCATCATCGTACCGAAGAAAATTCAGTGGGGAAAACAAACCGACATCCTCCTTTACAGTGTTGCGAAAACCGACGCGAGTGATCTAGGAACGCTCCAACCAGGATATTCGATTGCGTCGCAGTGATTGCGGCTTTAAATTGGAGGTATAATGCTCGAGTAAACCGTTAGCAGCTGGATGCTATGCTGTCATGTGTAAATGTTAGCAGCAAAGCTTGCTGTTAACGTCGCAAACATTGGAGAATTAAATGACCACCGTCCATCCGTGGTGATATTGGCGGGGTGCAAAACACGGTTATCCAAGGACCGATGCAATTTGGTGCCGCCGTCTCGGCTGAGACTTCTCGCAACAGCACATGTGGTCAATGTGTGAAGCAATCCACACATGCCAACACGAATATAAAACCGTTGGATAGCAGTAGAGGTCAAACGATGTCGATAGGGACATGCTTGAAAAGAGTGTTGGGCAGAGAAAAGGTTCCGGCAGTTAATGCACTGTTTCACCCATTGCTGGTTATCAGAGCGCTTGCTGGGTAAGATGTAGCGATCCGTAATCCGCTTGATAGTCGAGTGGCTGCTCGGACAGGAGATTCCATACAAGTGGTCCATCACAATTATTCGATAATGTTGCGGAACGACTGGTCGAGGATTTCCCGTGGATATATCACAGTAAATTCAAGAGTCCGGCTTGAGAACAGGCAGTTGAAAAAGTTTAATGGAAGCATTTAATTTTAACTGCTCAAACCCAGGATCTGTTTTTTTGATGAGCAGCAATGGATTCTAGCCTGATTGCTTGTCTCAAAATCTTGTGAAGACAAATGCTGGGCAATGCGACGACTACACTAATGCGATCTGCATCAATTTGTCGAATGTCAGTGGTAAACTGTTATAGTAAACAAAATAACGAATTTCTCGAGATGAAAATCATCAGAGGAACCACGATAAGCAAAAGGAAGGGGCTTATGCTCCTTATGGATGTTATTTGCACGTATTTTAATGAGTCAATTAATCGGAGTTGGATAATCTTATGATCATTGATTTGTGCGGCAGATATTATCTCCAGGTCGAGCAGTGTCGGTGACAGTTAATTCAGATAAGCATATGAGAATGCATTTGCAACTGTGTTGTTGGGACCGTCGACATAACAGACGTCCACATAGTTGGGTAGAAATTTGCTGTTGTATTTGACTATGCCGTGGAATCGCCGTAGGATTCTGACAGATATTGGCATGGAGTAGTCTAGGATTGCTTGGGTCTCATCTGGAAGAGGTTTTATTATTTCGCCGTCGGTTCCGGCTCAGACGTTTAGGTGGACTTCTAATCATTGTTTGCTTCCTTGCGCTCGGCTCTTGAACAGACTAGTAATATGCGGACCAAGTAACAGCCACTCTGGGGACGTCTGACTAAAGCAACGCTGCTTTCAACCCAGCAGCAAAACTCAGCGTAACTCGAAGTAGGCTGGCTTCACTTCAGTGCTTGGGATTCGGGGGTCGCGTAATCCTCGGCAGATGGGCGTAGTCTAAATACAATGGGGTTTTTTATGGCGTCGCGTTGACTCAGGGTATTCATATGCTTACACTTCAAATAATTTGGCGGTGACTCCGGAACGTTGGTAAATATTTCAGAAAGGACATCCAAGTTTGCTGAACATCTTTCATGATATTATGGGTACTGTTTATGAGACCGGGTGATCTGATGCATAAAAGTGCTGCGTTGCCTGTCATTTTAGGTTTAGGTTAACAAGCACATTAAACTACTTTTACACGGATAAAAATGCATTGCTTTAAAAGCCCCGTTGGATAGTCTGCTGCGTAACCGAAAAACGTTAATTAAAGGCAGTTAGTAGTTTTACTGTCAAAACAGTGTACTACTCATTTTTATTTCAGTAGTCCTGAGCTTTTACATAACTTCATTAGGTAAAAATAGTTAACCCAAGTTTTTGCTCGAAAGCAGGATGGAGAGTAGTGTCAACCAACAAAATGGAAATGGAGGAGTGCGTCATCCAACAGACATTCCATTATTGCTAGCGTGGGTACTGAAACAATAAATTCGGCGAGTAAATTCCATGGTTGACACACTCGAATAGAAGACGTTTCTACGGCACGCCAGGCGTCTGTACTCTTCTGCTAATTTCAAGGAATGGCCTCTAAGTTTGGTGTTACTGCTAAACTGAAATGAAGTGCGGTACATATAATTTGGATTGTGTACCAGCAAATACATCATAAGCACTTCCTCTCGTGATCGGCGATACGGCACGCTGAATATGCCTAAATGCTTCAGCCTCGGGTCAAACGGAAGGAGGCGCATTCCCGTGAGGTATTTAGAAGCCATACGATGAGGTTTATCTAGTGCAGTAAGGTCCTGCTTCCTCCAGGGCCACCAGGGCTTGCGTACTCAACATGGGACGGATATACTTAAACAGAATCTGTCGGAAAATAATAGTGTCCAGTTGTTCGAACGCTTGTCATAGCAAGCCGACTTGCTTGTCACCAATAATCGAGGCCCATGCGGATTGCTTGGAACAACTCAAGTTATCCTGGACAAGCAAGTCAAGGTCGTGTTGGTCAGATGAAGGCTGCAGTATGCGTTTCTAGTTTAAAGGAATAGACATTCATGTGCCGTATGGACAGTATGTTGCATTTTTCCACGTGGAATTATAGCATATATTGGGTTGACCAAGGATGTACAATATCTAGGTCACACTGAGCTAAAGTCTGGGTGATAGCCGTCTGAATCCAGCGCCAGATCTAGCTATAGTTAGCAAACAGCAAAAAGTTGAGCAACATATTTCGTGCAAACTTATTGCTTAATCAAAAAAACCACCTTGTATGTCGGACTGAGCAATTGGGCCCACTAGACTCGACTGTTATTGGATCAGATAAGGAATTCCGGACTCTTACCACTACTTGTCGTTACAGGAGAAAGTTGGCGCTCCAGCTCAAGACTGGGTTACCGAGCTCATAATATTGGAGCTTGGAAAGTAGAAACTGGGTACCTGAACGATCGAAAGCCTTCAACAAATCCAAGTAGATCACATCAACCGCCTAACCAGCGTCTGATGACTAGGTCCAGCTACTCCGCGTGATTAATATGTTCGTCCAACATGATCGCTGTGGATGAAAGCCCAGTTGCTCGGGAACAATAAGTTTACAATTTTCAAGATAATTTACCAACCCATCGGCAACGATATGTCCCGTGAGCTTGGAAAATACAAGGAGAAGGGACAATGGGCGTTGGTCTTGGGGCACAGGCTTGTTTCCGCTTTTGTGTATCTGAGTTATCATTCCAAGTTTCCACATCGCAGGAATCTGGTTCTGGTCTAAGCAACGCTGGAAGAACTGTGCCAAATATTTTGCTAGGTTTCTTGATGTTGCTCCTACTTCTTCTGGGCGCATGTTTTCGACTCCCTGGGAGCTGCGGTTTGTGCAGTGACGTCAACTTCCGTAAAACAACTTCGTCAGTGAAAGCGATGTGGGTTAGTCCTAGAGGCAGGAACACAAAAGCTGGAAGATGGCCTGAATTGGGGAGCAAATTACGTCCGCAATGCGTTTTCTGATTCTAGGCTGTTATAATTGGACCGTCAGTCGTCCACAGAGGAGAAATTCCCTGCCTCACCTTACGACTTGCATTGATATACTTTAGCAGCAGTTTGTGCTTAGCGAAGAACGTTTTCGCCATATTCTGCTGAAATGCGACCTTGTCATTTCTGAGCAGTTGCGTGCAGTTGTTACGATTGGCTATGTATTTTTTCAAGTATCAGGCGTTGGTGACTAGCTGTACTCTCGCCAGTCTGCTTTGCATATACTCATCCATTTATAGTTCTGCTCCTCAAGAAATCAACGGTTTCGGGCCGATTATTATCCCGTATCGCGGAGGCATTCGTAACAAGTTGATCAAATTTATTGATGCATTCAAGCCAAGCGACCTCCGGATGTTATTTAGTGGGAAACGACCACGTTGTGGCACTAATATGCTGGGCTGAGTTTGTAGCGCATAATGGTATGCATCAACCCTGTCTTCTGTTTGTGTTATTCCGCATGGCGGAGAAAAGCGAAACTAATGAGTGCATCATCACTGCGATCCAGTGAGTATTCTACGCTTAATACATTTATGGTACGTTTCTTGTCTATTACCTGTTCCGAAACGAGTGGGCGTAATGATGTGATTGTGATTTGGAACACTGGTTATAAACACATGCAAATCTTCTTTGTATGTCTCTTCGATTTTAGCAGATGATTATGAAAGTGTACATTGAAATCACCCTGGATAAGGATGTGCTTTTGCTTTTGCTTTAGGCTGCATCTTAAAGCAGTCGCAAGTTGGCAGTCCATTTCCGGTGTAGAGTTTGAGGGATGAATGCCAAATCTGTAATGCGGGTATCTATGTCATGAAATTGCAGGCGGCCCACAAGCAAATCAGCGAAGTGTAAGTTCGTAACCTCCACCGCCTCGCACTGTACGTTTATTCATTAATACAGAATTAGCCCTTTACTTTTCGTATGTTTGTTGTTTCATATGAGTAACATACCCGGTAGCGAGACATCGGCCTCTGTTATCCCAAAGTTCAACCATATCTAGGTGACACGGATAATATCGCATGGCTTCGAAATTTCGCGACCCTTCAGTTAAGCCAGCTTATTGAAAAGTTCTTGAGTATTTGTCATCATCATCATCATCAACAGCAGTACATCAACCATTTGAACTGATGCTTCGCTGCCATACAACCATGAGGACCTATGAAATAAAGAATAAGAAGAGGGAGAGAAGGGGGACTTACCTGAAAACCTTAATGCCCTAAGCAAACATTCAGGGTCAAGGCGCCTACACCTTGTGTAGAAAACATACCGTCACAAACAGCTGGCTATCGTGCAAAGATAAAGCGGCATCGGCGAGGCAGCTTCCTTGCGTCTTTCACTGCCACGCGTCATAATCAGCCATTAACCAGCAGATAACTCAGCACCAAACACACTTTAAACAGACAATTCGATTAGGAGACGGCAGCAGACGCGCCACTGGTGTCGGTTGCGAGCCATGTCCTGTAAAGTCTCGAGCCAAGCACAAGGTGAGTCACGTGGACTCCAGGCAGGAAGGCGAGACGGACCAACGGCACCCAGTTTGGTCGTCAGTGACTTCATTTACCGCTGCGAAGTCAACTTCTGTCCACCTCGAGCCTTGCGCCCCCCAGACCTGGTAGACTGAACAAGGCCATCCTAGGTAAGCGGTGAACAGGCATGCGTAGCACGTGTCCGAGCCAACGTAACTTATTCAGTGCTATCTGTTGTTCTAGGGAGCTAGCATGATCATCACCACCTAGTACTCGCCTACGCACATCATCGTTGCGTACACGCTGGTGCCATCCGACACAAGCAATGCTTCGCAAACAACGATGATCAAAGACTTGAAGGCGCCTCAGATCTTCAGACCGAAGGGGCCAAGTCTCACTACCATACAGCAGGACAGCCCTCACTGTGGCCTTGTATACACGGCCTTTCAGACGGAGGGAAACTCCCTTCTGTCGCCAAAGATGACGCAGGTTCAAGAAGGCAGCTCTAGCCTTTGCAATGCGTGAGCTCACGTCAGTTTCTATGCGCCCATTATTGCTGATGCAGCTGCCAAGATAAGTGAATTGATCAACCACCTCGAGTTCCTCGTTAGCAAGCGTCAAGGGGTCATCGAGTGGCTCTTGGTCCTGCAGCAACACTTTGCACTTTGAAGGTGCGAATTGCATACTAAATAATGGGATCACTCTAGATAGGCTATTCAGGGTTGATTGTGCCGCAGCAAAATCGTCGAAAAGCAAGACGATATCGTCCGCATAATCTACATCAACTAACCTTTCACCAGGCAGCACTTCAACACCTACATCGTGAGATTCCGCAAGGGAACAGTCCATGATAGAATCCACGACGAAATTGAACAAAAACGAGGAAATCGGACAACCCTGACGAACGCTACTTGTAGTTGAAAAGCTATCCGATAGGACACCATAGACCCTGACGCGGCCTGTAGTGTTCGAGCATAGAGCACGAAGGATGTTCACATATTTCGTGGGAACACCTTTCCGTGCAAGTATTTCGAACAGAATCGATCGATCGACTGAATCGAACGCACTCTTGAAATCGAGGAACACAGCTATTGTCGGTCTGCGGTATGCGTGGCGCTGCTCTAGCACCTGCCGCAAAGTAAATATATGGTCTATACAGCCACGTCCTGGGAGAAAACCGGCCTGCTCTTCTCTAATCCGAGATTCCCGTTCTGCAGTGAGGTGACGAACGATAATCGAGGCCAGTAATTTTGTAACAACTGGCGTTAGGCTAATACCCCTGTGGTTCGCACAGTCTGCGCGACTGCCCTTCTTGTATATTGCCACTATAATCGATTCGCTCCTATTAGCCGGCGCACTGTCTTCGTTCCAGATACGTTCGAATAGGGAGGTCAGTGCTTTGCAGAGGACCTCACCTCCATCCTTAAATAGTGCAGGTGGTAGGGAATCCGGGCCAGTGGCACGAAAACGATTGAGGGCTGTGATCGCGTTTCGGACCTCGGCCTCCAAAGGAGGATCTAAACTAACCGTCCATGGCTCGTCCTGCATCACCTGAGTAGGAAGAGGTCCGGGAGCAGGGGGCCAGCTGAACTGATGTTCAAAGTGCTCAGCCCAACGAGCCATACGACGCTCCTTATTGTTTATCAGCGCACCCGCGCTGTCCCTGTTTGTCTCACTGACGCCTGCTTTTCTCGGACCAGTGGTGCGTATTAGCTGGAAGAGCTTCCGGTAATTGCCTACTGCTCCTGCCTCCTCCATTTCTTGAGCCCGACTGGTCCACCAGGCTTCCTTGTCAGCACGTAGGCTCCACTTTAGTTCACGCCTAATAGCCCGTCTGGTCACATTGTGTTCAGAACCTGCCGAGAAGGTGCCTTCTAGCATCCAAAAGGTTCACGGACCTCTCGGATATCCAGTGACTGGTGCGATGGCGACTGACAGTGCCACAAGCAGATGCTCCTGCGTCGTGCATAGTGGCCGAGATCCTATTCCACTGAAGTTCAGTATCATTAGGACAAGACAGCGAGAGTTCGCTATGCAGTGCTTCTTGATAGGCTTGCCTGACAGAGGCCTGGGACAATTTCTCCGTTGCCAATCGGGGGAGACGCTTTGTGCGCCTTCCGGTAAAGTTCATGGAGAAACGCCAGCGCACCAAGGCATGGTCAGAGTCGACACAGGTACTACAGTACGAGCGGCAATCCAGAATGGAACCGCGCCACCTGTAACTTTTGGCTATGTGGTCAATTTGGGTCCATCGCTGACCAGCTACAAGTGGACGCCAAGTGGCACTTCGGCGCCCACTGTGTCTAAAAGCAGTGCTAGTAAGAAACAACTGGTGCTCCGCACGTAGTTGCAGCAGAGGCTCGCCGTTGTCAGTCCGTTCGGCGTTAAGTCCATACTTACCACCCAGCTGAGCTTCTGAAGAGCTCAGACGCCCTACTTGTGCGTTCAATTCCCCTGCAAGTACTATACTATCTGAACTAGTAGCACTGCGTAGCAGCGTGTTCAGTTCGTGATAGAAAGTGTCCTTGACTGCATTAGAACTGCAGTCCGTGGGAGCATAAGCAAAAATCACGAACAAACAGCGTTTTGTTTTACTTCGCGAATACACCTTAGCTGATGTCGTCAAACGGGCTGCACATAAACGGCTGTTCACCGGAATCCAATCAACCAACGATGACTCAGCCTTGGAGCTGAGAATGATACCTACACCAGCTTGACCCGTGAGTGCCGCATCGGCGTCTCCTAATGCGTGCAACCAATAACGAGGGGATAAGCCGGGTGCAGTCAATTCAATAACCCCGTTAGGGTCATTAATCCTAGTTTCGGACACACAACACACATCAACACCCAGTGTGTCCAAGGTGCATGCGAGTGCAGCCTGCTGACCTGTTTGTCTTAGAGTGCGGACGTTGAATGTCGCCATGGAAACGGGACGGCGTGGCCTTATAAGGAACTTTTGCCGATAGGCGTCCGATAGGTGTTGTGGGATGGTGGCTGCAGATGGTTCTACTCCAGTAGCACTTCGGTTGCTGTCAATTAGGCTGGGAATTATAGGAGGAAGGTTAGTAATGGGGGCCGGGATGGGAGTAAGAGAAAAAGGTGGAAAAGAAAGAAGGGAGGCGCCAGCAGTAGCATGCTTTCGCTTATCGGCCCTGCTGTATGCAGCAGATATGGCGACCCTTGATAATCTGCGCGACGGCCGATGCAGGATGAAGTTTATGTTTGAAGAAAATGTCATGGTTGTATGTGGGCTGGGATACTGCCAGGGCGCCCAGACCTAGACAGGAGAACGATTAGGGTCCTCATCCAAAGCCTTTGGCTCAAAAGCCTGTCCACAAGGCAGCGGGGAGGTGGCAATGATTTAGTTTTACAGAAATGGACGCCATCCCATTTCAAACCCCCAACCTGGAGGACCAGGCGACTGAGTTTGTCTGACCTCTCACCATTGACCAACCTGGTAGGAGTGGCTCTCAAGATGCTCGAAGGCATCACCTAGTATAGCTCAATGGGTCAATTAGGTACGCAAACCGTCGCACCACGTTAAGGTCCAGTCTCGTTGCGACGGTTGAGTTTTTGTATAAATGCACGATAGTTTATTAGTCTCCAGGAACCTACAGGGAGCCATAGTAGTTAAGTGTGTTAGAATGCTGAACGGTGCCATTTTGACCGCTTTCCGTTTTGTTGATGGGATGATGATGACAACACGTTGTTCGCCAACTGATTTGGACAACGTATATCCGATTCCTCGTCCGGACGTGCTGCGGAATTACGTGACCGTGTGGTAAAGTGATGTTTAGGTGTGCTTTTTCTTAGGCACCCAGGCTTATGCCTGGTCCTCGCAAGTATGCCACAGCTGTTAACCCAAGTTCAAAGGGAAGGCTTTTACGATGTTTCCGCTAACGTTGTAATAAGCTAATTGCTGTCTGTCCTGAATAAACCAGGAGTTCTAAGATTCTTGGTCTGCTTCCTCTATAATTTAGGGAGAAAGATGGCCCTTTGAGCGATCACGCCAAAAATTTGTCAAAGGAAATTGTTTCACGAATAAAATGCAACTGTTCCAAAGCTTGTTTACTGACCTCATGACTATCGTGGGAAGCAATCGTGGGAAGAAATCATTAGAGCCCTTTTTGTTGAACTGCAAGGTCAGGTGATCGTTGGTTCCGGCATTGTGTCAAGTGATGTTGGTCAAATGCTTACCGAGCTATTGACGTTAACGGTGTTTGCAGCAAATTATACACTAAAGGTAGAATCCCGACGGACGTTTGCAGCGATCTCCGCATATGTGACTGAAGTCTCAAGGAGTAGAACTCCATGAGAAACCATTGGTTTGCAGTTGCGGTAGCCTCGGGTTCGGTTGTCCCATTCTCGTTCATGATACAATATGTCTAGACCGGCTGGACTTGATCAATCACGCGTTTTGAGTAGTGCCGTATTTTCGGTGTCTTGAGTATCGCTTGCCATTCACGGCTACGATCTTTTCTCGTCTGGCATTCTTCTAAATTGAAGAAGATGATTCCAAAGGGGACCTTGTCAATGGTGGTTGGTGTGAGGCAAATTTTGCAATAATGTTTCGCATTAAAGCAACTGTGATATTCCGAAAGGTAGACAAAACACGAAGCTTTGAGCAAACACTTGTTTTCGAGTACTACTTCATCAGACCCATAGAGTAATATATATTAGGTTAACTTCTGTTGCAATCCTTAGTGTAACAAAAAATCAATTGACCAGAAAATTTAATTTGCTACCATGCTGTCATTCATCTGATCACATGACTGAAGACAGGTGACTTTGTGGAGTACCATTACTTCCTTTACGCCTGGTGGTCGGCCAGGGAATTTGTAGTGTTTGTATTAGTTTCTTCTGAACACACAAGTCCGGATTTGTTAGACGCATGCATATTGCCTCAGCGGTGGCGAGTATGCTTGCTCTTAGACGATGGTTTTGTCTTGATGGTATATTGTAGAGAATTTGAAAGGCTGTTTGTTTGTCTACTTGGTAGCCTGCGTTTGTCAGATGTTTTGTAATCGAACTGTAGTTTATTCTATTCCAGCGCTTGTAGAGCCAACCTCACAGGTGTTCCTTAAAAAATCTCACCTAGATGCCTGGTCTTCCGTCCATCGTACCTGGCCCCGCATGGGCAGGTGAACCGGTAGATTAAAATCGATTGAAGATGATCAGGCACTCGGTCTTTGAATCTCGGAACTAGTAAAGGTCTGCTGGTGAAAATCACATTTAGCTGAGCCGCAATAAATATCATTTTGCAGCTTTGCTGTAGTCAGCGTTTGCATGTCTCACCGCAATATTTCCTTTGAATGGAAGTGTCAAGTCAACCTGTTTCTTTTTCAACGGTTTGTTTTGCTATTTTTGGTATGCAACGCTTCATATGGGTCTCGATAAGTCGCCCCGGATATCCATTTTCGAGGAGCACGTCTTTGATTCGTACGCTTTGGGCTTGTATGGTGTCTTCCCTGCAGATTTTATATGTCCCATCGGTTAGCGTTCATACCAGCCTTCTTTTTTGACTTAGTGGGGTGAAACTATGAAAGTTAATGTATTGTCGCGTCTAATATGGTTTTCTGTATACTTCTCTTTGGATTGATCCATCGGTTCTTCTGAGAAGACTTGCGTCCAAAACATTCATTTGGTTGTTGCTTTCTTACTCAGCTGTAAATGCAGCATTGGGGTGCGCATTGTTGAAACAGTCCATCATATACTGGGTTTAGTGGTCCGATCACTTATACAAATTATATCATCCATATAGCGCCGATAAAATTTCAGACCGGATATGACCTGTTTTAATGGACCGTTTTCTAGCATTCCCATATAAATATCCGCTAACAATGGACCAAGCGGGGAGCCCATGGCAACGCCATCAACCTGTCTGTAAAACTCGTCATTGAATGGAAACTGAACGTTGTACGTACATCTGAGTA
Organism: Dicrocoelium dendriticum; assembly: GCA_944474145.2. Lineage (NCBI taxonomy): Eukaryota > Metazoa > Platyhelminthes > Trematoda > Plagiorchiida > Dicrocoeliidae > Dicrocoelium > Dicrocoelium dendriticum. The sequence goes on along the minus strand of OX104063.1, from coordinate 3,552,749 downwards.
TCATTTGTCTCAGTTGGTTGCTTCGTATACCGATATTTATACCAAGTTGGTCAATGTATGAACACAGGCAGTTAACTGTTTCTATCAGTAGCATGTTGGTAAACAACGAAACCACATCTAAAAAAACATCCGATGTTCCTGGACATTCATATCTCTAATTTCGTTAATGAACTGAAATGTATCTGCCAGTCTGTGAGGAGCAATCATTTGCCTGATGGGATTCAGCACTTTGTCAGCCACTGCGCAATTTTGTGGTACGGTGAATTCCTCATATCTAGTATGGGTCTCCATGGTATGTCAGGTTTATGTACTTTTGGGAGACCACTGTAGTGCACCGCAAAATATGCTCTTTCAGCATTCTGTAACATTGGATTTTATATTTGCTTTAACCTTCGAACTTCCACTTGTTTTACTGACTGCACATCCGTTGTCACAAACCGTTTTGGTGAGTAGCTTGCTGCACGTTTCTCGCTCTGGCTGATTCGCTTCCTATTCTTGTAGCCTGCACAATACACGTTGGGTTCAGTCTCATCCGACTTCTTTACTGTCGTATTTGACACATCTTACGTGTCATCGCTTACCGACTAGTATCCCAGGCTCCGCGCAACAATTGGTGACCCCTGTCAGGAACACGCCGCACACTATTTTGCGTTTTCATTCTGGTGAACTCTTTCCAGTGATTTTGTGATTCATTACTTGTGGTCATATTGCTTTCTCATCTACCACATTTTCATCTGCTTTTTACAATGGATAATCTAGAGGATAAGCCGTCTCCATGCGTGGTTAACGCCGCTCAGCCTGCCATGGTCAAGTCGGTTGCATTGGCCCCTCCCCCTTTTTGAGAGAATGATTCTTTATTGTGGTTTTTTCATTTAGAATCCGCATTTTATATTCGTAAGATTTCTTTTGAGTTCGCAATGTATAACCAGCTAATATCTTGCATTCCTCAGAATATATCCTCTCAGGTGAGAGACATCATACTTTGCCCCCCTCTAGTAATGAAATACGAGACAATTAAACAGGCTACTATTCAGCGAATCACGCCTTCTGACAAGGTCCGTCTGCAGCAACTATTTAGTGATCTGCAGCTAGGAGATAGGATGCCCTCAGCCTTGTTGCGCGATATGCAACAGCTCATCGGCACGTCCAACATAGACGAGCTGTGGATACAACGCCTTCCTGCAAGCATTCAAACTATCCTTGTAGTGGCAAGTGACTTGCCAATCACGGCAATTGCAGATCTAGCAGACCGCGTCATCGAACGGCACCAACCAGAGACTAAAACCAAAGCACCCAAGCAGCTTTGCGCTGGCACAACCAAAACGACAGGCGCGACTAGCTCGCCGTCGACAATAGACGCATTATGATTGCAGATAGCGTCGCTTCAGCGCCATATCAAAGAACTCACCTTAAAACGTAAGCACTGCAACCGCTCTGGATCATCGCACCGTCGCGCAAAACCTGAAGCCTCAGGTTACTGCTTTGACCACTCGCGTTTCGGTAATAAAGCCCGTAAGTGCGCACAGCCTTGTAGCTACTCCGCTATAGATGATCCGCCACGCCGGGCTGTAATGGCCACGAACGTCGGCAAAGCTCAAAGTCGTCTCAGCTACATTAGGGATTATGAATCCGGTACCCAGTTCTTAGTTGACACTAAGGCTGAAGTCAGCGTCATTCCCCCTATGCCAGGTGAGCCTACTGCTTCTCTTTCGACAAGTCTTAGTGCCGCCAATGGCACGCCAATAGCCACCTATGGTCATCGGTTACTTACCCTGGACCTAGGTCTTCGGCGTACGTTCCGCAGTCCCCTTTGCCATCATCGGCATTGACTTTCTCAGGCATTTTGACCTCTTGGTCGATGTGAAACGCCAGATGATAGTCGACACTACAACAAAACTCAGCGTACGTGGCATCATCGCCGATGTCACATCTATATCCCCGGTCTATTCATTTCCCCAGACCTCGCCAGACTACGCTAATCTCCTTTCTCAGTATCCCAAGCTCGTTCAGCCAATGAACGCAGCATTGCCAGTGGCCGCTCAAGTCACGCACCACATACGGATGAATGGCCTACCTGTGTCATGCCGTCCACGCCGACTATCACCTGAGAAACTAAAGGTAGCTAGGGCGGAGTTTGAGCACATGCTTGAACTTGGAATAATCCGCCCTTCCGACCGCCCTTGGTCCTCGCCCCCTGCAGATGGTCCCCAAGTAATCTGGTGACTGGTGTCCCATGCCACACATGCAGGACCTTACCGCATGCCTCACAGGTAAGACGATCTTCAGCAAGATCGTTCTGGTTCGCGCCTATCACTAGATACCTGTGGAAGACAATGACATTCCTAAAACAGCCGTCATTACCCCTTTCGGTTTGTTTGAATTTTTAAGAATTCCATTTGGACTGTGCAACGCCGCACAAACCTTCCAGCGCTTCATCCAAGATGTTACTCTTGGCCTAGACTTCGCATATGCCTACCTCGATGATATCTTAGCAGCCAGTTCATCGGAACAAGAGCACTTTGAGCACCTTCGAACTCTGTTCCAGCGCTTGACCCAACGCGGTGTCACGGTCAACCCGACTAAGTGCGAACTCGGCAAATCAACGGTAGAATTACTGGGCCACCTCGTTTCATCCTCTGTTATCCAAGTCCTTCCTGATAAGATGCAGGCAATCAAGAACTTCCCAGCTCCGACTTCATTAAAGCACTTCCGTCGATTTTGTGGGTTGATCAACTACTATCGACGCTTCCGTTCGCGCTGCGCTCAGCTCATGCAGCCACTGACTGACTTACTCAGAGGAAATGAACTTAAGTTTGCTTTCCCGGACACAGCACAGGCAACCTTCGCCGAGCTCAAGGACGCTATCTCCAGCATAGCCCTCCTTGCTCATTCCGAATCGACTGCACCTCTTTCTATTACGACTGATGCCTCAGATGTCGCGGTATGAGCCGTCCTCCAACAACATGTTGGTGGGCAATGGCAACCCCTTGGGTTCTTCTCCAAGCGCCTGCAGCCAGCGGAATCCCGCTACAGCACGTTTGGCAGAGAACTGCTGGCCATTTACCTAGCAATACGTCACTTCAGGCACACACTCGAAGGCCGCGCTTTCACGGTTTAAACTGACCACAAGCCCCTTATCTTTGTCTTCAACTTTGCTTCCGACAAATACTCACCAAGAGAAACAAGACACCTAGACTTTGTCACGCAGTTAACTGCTGACATACGTCATGTCTCAGTTGTCGACCATCCCGTCGCCGACGCGCTCACACGCTTCAACCTCACTCTGCAGTCATTGCCTACAGTCGACCTTGCCGCAATGGCATCGGCTCAGGTTCAAGATGAAGATATACAGCGCACTCTGCAGTCCACTTCGCTGCATATGCAACCTGTTCCTCTCCAAACCACGGGAGGAACCATTCTCTATGACACTTCCACTGGTTGTCCTAGACCTCTCGTGCCCGTCTCCTTCAGACGCACAGTCTTTGACGCACTGCATTCACTATCACATCCCGGTATCCGTGCATCTTTGAAACTGGTCACCAACCGTTTCGTTTGGCCACGCGTAAACAAAGATGTTCGTACCTGGGCTCGCGTCTGCCTTCAATGTCAGCGCTCCAAAGTACGTCACACCCGAATTCCTCTTGATTCATTTCCTGCCCCAGACTCTCGGTTCTTGCATGTACACTTAGACCTGGTAGGCCCATTGCCTCCGTCACGCGGATTCGTATACATTCTTACATGTGTCGACCGCTTCACCAGATGGCCTGAAGCCAATCCGGTAAAAGACCGCACAACTGAGACTGTTATCCGGGCCTTCTTGGACCGATGGGGCTCGCACTACGGATGCCCATCCACCATCGCAACTGACCGGGGAACGCCTATCGAATCTTCACAATTCCACACGTTCTGCAACTTTTTAGGCTGTCGCCGCATTCATACCACAGCGTATCACCCAGCAGCCAACGGGTTAGTTGAACGTTTCCAAAGACAGCTGAAAGCCTCGCTCTGCGCCGCATCCGACCCTTGCTGGAGCGACAACATTTTGCTCGTTCTCTTTGGCATTCGCAGCAGCATCAAAGCTGACTTGCAATGTACACCAGCAGAGCTGGTTTACGGCAAAACGCTCAAGTTACCAGGAGAATTTGTTTCACCTCCCGCATCGTCAGGTATGCCTCCGTCTAACTTTGCGTCCTTCCTAGCTCAACGCATGCGTTCACTCCGCCCGACCCCGCCCTATGAACAGACTAGAGATGTGCAAATGCACAGCGGACTCTCTACCTGTACTCACGTCTTCCTCCGCACCGACGCAGTGCGGCGCCCTCTCCAGCCTCCCTACACTGGCCGTTTCAGAGTTCTGCAACGGACTACGAAACATTTTACGATAGATTAGAATGGTCACCGAACAACGGTGTCCATCGACCGACTCAAAGTGGCTTTCTTTGACGAGCCACTTGCAGCCCATCCTGATGCTCTTGCACAAGCACCCGCACTTGTGGTGACTTCCCGAGCACTGGATATCCCGCAATCCTCCGTACCCCTTGACTCGCAACCTATCCCGCCGCAACCCCAGGCAACCGATAGACGCAGAAGACAGGTCAAACGTCCGGTCCGTGTTTCCGATTTTGTAAGCGTTTGCTATTTCCATTAACACGCCTTTTTCGTCTTTAATGGTTATCCTGCTTCTCACTCACCAACCTTTTTCAAAATCGACAAAAAACCCAAAACATTTTGAAAGCCTATAAAGCGTATTTGCTTTTATCATACAAGCCAGGTTCCCTCTCCGGTGGCAAGCCACTTCCCCCACCCTTGCCAACCCCCTCTGAGTTTTACTCTTCAGAAACTCAACCACCAGAACTGCCCAGGCAACCCTCGAGTGACTCGCCAGCCGTCCCATAGCCACCTTCCTCATTCAAGGAACAGACGGTCGCCCTCGACCGCAGGCACCCACGAACGGGTTGGTCCCAAAACGCCGCCCAGGCATTGCCGACGAAGACGCCGGATTCCGTCGTGGGGCGACGACGCCCGCATATCTTCGTGGGACGAAGACGCCCGGATTTCTCCGTGGGACGAGTACCGTGTACTAAAGTGCGGTGGGGGGAGTGACACCTCCCAAGCGCACCGTCGGGTCTGCAGCAAAGGGAAGGTCCTGTCGGCCTTGCTTCTGGACTAGCCAGTTCTTTTTGCATTCCGACCAGCCCGCCCCGACGGCCCACCGATGATGCACTCTGGTCAACACGATCGGCATAAATAAAACTAACAAAAGCCTGCACCCAGCGAAATCTGCTACACAACCACTTTGGAAACTTTTCTTCAATCCTCTGCAAATATTCGCATCCCCTCACCTTCCATTTCCCCCCACTAACAGCTCTATCGAAGGCTTCCATTCTTCAGCCTTCTAGGGGGAGGCCCTTGTAGTGCACCGGAAAATATGCACTTCCAGTATCTTGTAACATTGGATTTTATGGTTGTTTTAACCTTAGAACGTCCACTTGTTTTACTGACTGCACGTCCGTTGTCACAAAACGTTTTGGTGAGTAGCTCGCTGCACGTTTCTCGCTCTGGCTGATTCGCTTCCTATTCTTGTAGCCTGCACAATACACGTTGTGTTCAGCCTCCTCCGACTTCTTTACATTCGTAGTTGACACGTCTTACGTGTCAACGCTTACCGACTATTATCCCAGGCTCCGCCCAACACCATAAAGGCGAGGAGTAGTGGGGCCTATGGGAGGAAGTCGGTCTTACGTTTCTTTGGTGATGGAGCCGTCGTTCACCAGTCATTTCAAACACTTGATCTATTGATTTTCTACCCATTCAGTTTTATATTTCTGTTGTTCACCTTTCACGAAACGTGAAGTGTCAGAGCGTACCATTTTCATTTTCTTGATGTAATCCACACGATCCATCAGCACAGTCCATGATCCTTTGTCTGTTTTGGTTTTGATGGGATCTTCGTTTTTCTGAATTTCTCTCAAAGCATCAAGGTGCGCTTTTGCCAGTTGTCTTTGGTTTTAAAAGAAACGTTAACCAAAGTTGATTTGAACGGTCCACGTTCCATGTCAGAGTTGGCCACCAAGTCGTTCGTCTGCTTGAATAGGTGTTCAAACTGTGTTTCTATTTCGACACGATTGCATTTGTTTTGCGGATGGCTAAATTTTAGACTAAGTGAAAGTGCTTGCAGCTGCAGTCTGGCTAAATGAACATTAGGAAGGTAGTGCACGTATTGTTCTGGAGCTGATGGAAGCCTGTTTTGACCCCTTGTTTCGCTTAAGTTTTCCTGCATTTTCAATCGTTTTTTATCTACCAGTTATATCATGGTGATGAAAGAAGAAACATATGCAGGTTATTGAGTGCTTTTAAACAAAACTACGGCCCAGATGCCACTAAAATAGGCATGTTACCTGATTTTCAGCGAAGCTTGTTGGTAGGAAATGTGTTTGGGGGAAGCCTTTACAAACAACCAGGAGTTGAAGTGTACAGGATTGTTGGGCGAGCTGAGGTAATGACGATGTTAGCATGAGTCATTGCTGTTGTTACCTCCGACGCTGTTGAATGGCTTTGCAGTGTAATTTGATACGGAAGCCTGTGGCAAACATACTGCTCTGCTTGTTCCCAAGGAAGCTATTTATGTGCCCGAAATTTACTTCACTAATGCTGCTCGCATAGCATACGTTTGGGACAGTGCAATTACGGTAGTAAATGGTGGGACGGTATTTCACATCGCGCAGAAACAAAGTTAGCGTGGATTGCTACCGATCAGTCTAAACTCCCTTGCCTAGGTTTGACTGCATTTCGCATGGAAATATGTCAAGCGCTTTGAAAAGTAAATCGATATTTTGATTATCTTATTCCACATCCCGCAGAGTCCATTAAGCACGGCGGTTCCGCCACTGTCACTCACAAGGTCAATTAAATGCGTTGATGGTTGGTTCAGCCCTGAAACCTAGTCTGATTGTTCCGCGCCATGTTCAGTCTACCGAGACAGATGGTTGTTTCAGCGCTTCTCTCACTCGCGGTCTAGCGCAATTTTCAAGCTTCAGCGATCGGTCGTCTCGCCGTTAACGCCCACACCACACAGAGCGGCAGCATGCATTGATCGTCTCACGTTTCAAGACGAGGCAATTGTCACTGATATGTTTATCGAATGAGCGACGCATAATGTCTCTTAACTTTGCTAGAGATTAGCCTTCGGGATGATTGAAGGATATTATGAGAGATTTCAGCTATTTATTCTAAATGAGACCAATATATTCTCGAGAATTTCAGGACTGATGTCAGTTCACTCTAGTACCCGGTAGAGAACGTGCCGGAACTGAGAACGGGTGCGCCCACGGGATCCACACACTTTAGCTGTAAGGGGTCGGAAATACTAAGTAACGCTCCTTGAAATGGTTTGAAAGAGCGCACACACGAGTACTGTCAGGAGAAGTGGAATTCTCAGAGCGGGCAAAGCGAGAGCGGAATTCGAATGCCGCGTACATGTGACAGTGAGTTGTGCCTTAAAGTAGGTCTATGGCACTAACATCTTCGTACTTGGTGTACCATTATCAACGATATCGAAATAGAGCTAGAAAAATCTGCTTGTATTTAAAAGTACATCGGCTTTAGTGTGAACTGTAAACAGCTTTCAAAGTGCAAAGCCGCTGATATCACTAAGCATTTACCGTCTGCTCAAATTAGTATCATTAGTTCTGTACATGTGAGAAATAAACCTTGATTTAATTTACGTTCTTACCTGCTCGGAAGGTGATTTGATAGGTTACGGGTGTGCCTCCAGAAAGGACACAAGATACCTGGTCGCACCCAGATACAGTAGAATTGATAAGCGTGTTGTCCGGAGCTGAGAGGTGCGGAATAATAGACGTGCATAGAAGCTGCAATCACGTTGAAATTTTTTAGTTGGGCACAGAAATTGGTGAGTTGCGTTCTGCACATTATGACAATGGACAATGATGTTACTCAACAATAATGTACGCTGTTAACTTCAAAACATATGTTACTAACGCATCGTAAGCAAACATACGTTGATGGGGTCACGGCATGGTTTAAATTTTATAGACTTACAGCAGTCACTGTAGAAGTTACTCGCTTGCGTTATGGCAATAGCAACAATTAATACCACAAAAATCCTTTCGCTGAGCTTGGTAGGCATAAGCATTTTCATACATTTTACGCATACGTTGAACTCCGCTATTTATATGTTCTGCAATTCCATTGCATATGTGTCAATCTGTCAAACAATTAAGGTATAAGCTGCCTACGGCCTATTTAAATTGTCTGCCAAACGGCTCACTATGAAACATATGTCGGCCATGGACATTGTTCATTCTGAAACCTGGGCCGTTGTGTTTCCAAATCAAAACAGTAGGTTATATTTTGTATGTCGAAAATCAATCGCGTGACAAAATACAACCAATACATCGGCTGTTGTACAGACAAGATGTGCTGCGTTTACCCCAGAAAAAAATACAAATGCCGTAAACATTTCCCTCACTGTTGTTTCTTCTGTATTGTTATGTCCAACTAAAACGGCATTTAACCAATAAGTTGATGGTATCGAAAATTGTAACTGCCGCAACATATTACAGATTTTTGCAAGTGAATAGAATTTTACTGATTTTTAAGCGGTGGTTAGTTGCGTTGCGCCTTTCGGTGATCTCAATAGAGTAAAACTTAATTACGTGCTCCTTCTTTGTTGCGGTGCCGAAGGTTCATTTTTCCGCCACTTGTATGGGAGATAGCTAAACTAATCATTTAACGTAGCAGATTAGCGATTCAGCAGCTGCAAGTATTCATGCGCCAAATTTAGCTCAGACGTTTTGTAATATATAGATAACATATTCTAACCTAATGTGTCTCTGCATAACATGTTTTAATGGCTTGAATACTCAAATCCCGGAGTTGCCAATGAAAGCAGATTTGCTTATCAAAATCTGACCAGTTGGTTAGAATACTACTCAAGCGAGAAAAGGAGATGCCGCCTCTCTCTCTTCTTCGTTTAACCAATGTGATGTCTGGACCTCCATTTTAGCATCCATATGGATTGTGCGGATTTTGCCGTGGAATATATTGGAGGCGGTTGATTGCTTACGTTAACCATTAAGTAAACCATGGCAAGTGTCTTGTAAAAATATTCTGGTAAGATTATGCAAAGTCAGTAGTAGATAATTTGCAAAGGATTACCGTCTGTATTTTTTAGCTGCATGTTTTTAGCATTTTAAGATGGTTGCTTTTGAGAGGTCTGCTGAGCTTAACCAGAAAAGGTGGCACCACCAACAGTCAAAAACATAGTAACAGGTGAATATTCTATTTACTACACTTTGATAATGCCTACTAAACCTTTTGGCCCCTAGCATCATAGTTCGAAATACAAGTAGTAAATTCTTATCCCTGATGACCGGACGCCGGAGAATATACGAAAAGATAAAATCATCTTAATGCCATGTCTGTCGGCAATCACTTTATTTCCATTGGATTTCTGTAAGTAGGCTTACCGGTTGAAGCACAAGACAGGGCACTGTAAACAACGCGGAAACTGGCAATGCTTCCGCGCAGCCTGTAACCTTCTCACGTGGCAATGTACATTGTGAACCGAAACAATATAGCCAAGATCTCTGTGATCTTGCATCATACAGTTAAGAAAAGTGATGACGATTTAGACCGAAATACTCCCAACTAACTTTCACTGCTGAGGGTGTAATGTCAAACGATCACCAACTGTATCCGGATCTGCATAAAACATGCGTTACCATGGGGATAGCTCACATCTTCACATCGACTTATCTCTCCGGTATTCAGCATACAGCTTGGTTAAATTACCTTTGCCAAATGGTTGATAAACGTAAAGAATGAAACTTACTGGTAATGTCAAACACTTGGTTAAAAGGATTTTATCTTCTCAGGATTAGAAGCCGACTCACTCAACAGCATCTCTAAGGGTTAGGTATAAACATGAAATTAACCAATCCGCTTTAGGACCTGATCCTCGTTATTTATACAAATATTGTAATGTAGAGCGACATAGTCAAAATCAGGATGCCATACGAAAACCTAATTGAGAACCTTACATCAATGAACAATGAACAATAATTTATAACGGGTAAAAAAGCATGTGCTTGATATATACCGTAGAGTGGTTAGACTGAGAAAAGATAAACTAAGAGATAATGGAATGGTCGGTTCGGGCGATTACACATGTAGCTGCACAGCCTTATAAAGGTTTTGAAATTAGAATGTGCGCATATAAAGCTATAAGTTGAATGGATACCGGTCACGCAAAAGGGGAGAAAAATAGTTAAAAATAGCAAGGACGACGCTTACTCGTATGCAACTATCTGGGGTTGACAAGATGCAGAAATCCAGTTTCTACAGTAGTAGCGTTCATTAAATTTAGTGCAAGAGGTTTGGAGTGACTCATTCTCGAGTAGGCTTGTGGCACTCTGCAATGTCTGTTCTGCATTAGTACCTGCATCTGGTGGTCGCAGGATATATCCCGTTTTCTAAATGTGGCAGAGTTTCGTCAAGGCGTTTTTTGAAAAGGGATAGTGTGGGTGAATTATTTACATGTTCTGGTAGGGCGTTCCAAGGCTGTGACACTAGAACGGAGAAAAGGTTTCGCCGACATTCCAGTCGGCTGTACTGCTTGACCAGCTTAAACTGCTGACCTCTTAGCGGGGGGCTCCGACCGAGTACCTGAAAAGAATGGCCTGGGTGGTTAGGGTTTCTCAGAATCTCGTACACCATTGCGAGATTACCCATTAGACGCCGATAACCTCCACGGTATATTTTGAGAGTCCTTAGCCTGAGTGGGAGGGGAGGTTGATCAAACCTCTGACACTCTTCGTTGCCCTCCGTTGTGCAGTATCGAGCGCAGTGAGATGGTGCTTGAGCCAGGGTTGCCACTCTTGTCTAGCGTATTCCGCTTGCGGCCTCACGTACTCAATAAACACTTTTGGAAAGACTGAGTAGTCAAACTTCCCGAAGGCACTGCCAAAAGTCCAAGGTGCCGGTTTGCCTTGTTCAGTCTGTCTCAAAAATCCGAGGTCATCTTGAACGAGTACGCGAAGATCGCACTCCTGAGAAGCCTGCTGTAGAATTTGTGGTCTTAAGTGGTGGTCTTGTACCGTGGTCTTTTGCCGTATACTAAAAACTTCTCAATTGGTGACTTTGAAATGCAGCATGTTCTCAATGGACCATGGGTACACTTTGTTCAGGTCCTCCTGGAAAGCTGTGTGATCCTCCATTGCAGCTATACTACGACATACATTAGGTCATCAGCAACTGGAAAACAGTTAAAAGATAGCATGCTCGCGAGATCATTCATGAAGACCAGGAACAGGCGGGGTCCAAGTACCGAGCCCTGAGATACGCCGCATTTAACTTCAATGGATTCCGATAGGTCGCTTCAAACCCTCACATTCAGGTAACGTTGCATTAGGAAGTCTCATATCCAACCCAGAACAAGATCGTCGATTCCATATTTCTGGAGTTTGTGGAGGAGAATGCAATGGTCTATGCGGTCAAATGCTTATGAGAAGTCCAAGTAGGCTGTGTCGACTCCTACACTATCGTCCACAGATTCCGTCTAGCTTGCAAGAGTAATCAACCTATTATTGTTATAAAAGTGATGTTGGCGAAATCTGTGTTGCTCGGGAACGGAAAGTTTGTTGTTCTCTAGGTATCACATCAAAGCCTCAGCTGCAATGTACTCCATAAACTTGGAGATAACAGGAAGTAGTGTTATCGGGCGACAATTTGTTGGTTCTGCACGACTGCCACTTTTGTAGATAGGCGTGATGATTCCGTGCTTCCACATCGTGGGGACGTGCATCTCATTCATGCATCGTTAAACGAATATTACTAGTAGTCCTGCCAAATTCATAGCAGCATATGTCAACGCCATCGGGTGAATGCCGTCCGAACCCGGGGAGCTGAACTTGCGCAGAGACATCAACCACTTCAGTACAGCTGCATAGGTAAACGACATGTGATTAGGCCCTGGTGACTGCGTCATCTGCTTAGGCAGGATGTATGATGATTGCAAGCTTTGTGAGGTAAGGCCAAATTGTTTTCCAAGGACATAGGCCGCCACTTGTGCGGATGGGCTAACCCACATGCTGTGTGCAGGGCAGGAATACTGCGTTTAACACGGCGCAATGGTTTATGCGTCTGTATGGCAAAACTTTTCTACTAGACTATGTTTGTTATTCAGTTTATCCTCCCGGAATATTTTGATACAGTGGTTCTTTGGTAGTGTGTAGATATCCCAGGAGGCTATTTAGTTGTTCCATGCCATGTCCCTTAATGCCATGCATTTACGTCTCCTGCTCATTGGTTTCGGAAGTGCTTGCCACGAGCTTTTTAAATATGTCGATGAATATTCCGCAGGTCACCCCGGGGGTCAAATGGGCTAAGAACGACCGGTTGGTTGCATCATTGAGTTCGGACAGGTCGTCACAGTTGGTTAGGACATGCCATTCCTGGGCAGGTTCTTTAGGATAATCCGCGTGGTACATGTAATGAAACACTAGCGTCGCATGATCACTGCGGCCCATAGGGGTATCGGTTAGCGCACTCTCGATAATCAGTTCTTCATTAGTGAATATTCGGTGGAAGATGGATGGCCCGTTAATTACCCTGAGTCCGATGGGCTTAGTGACGTGGCCATAAAGAGGGTAGGCTGAAACCAGTTCTTGCAAGTCTGCTTTGAATTATTCACCTGGTGTGGCCTGGAATTCTAGAGCATTTAGTTTGAAGTCATCTGTGACTAGATTGCAACTGTACTTCGTTTTTATAGCGTGCCTCAACGCAGCCACCAGGTTACAGTCCATATCAGGAGTAGACGATGCTAGGCGGTAAACAACAACCAGTAAGCCAAGATCGTTCCCTCCCAGTCGGCAATTAGACCATCTGGAGCCCGATAGGTCGATTTCCGTATCATTTGTGGGTTCTTATTCCATGATTTTACGAAAGTAGGTGGCTAACTCACAACCTATGCCGGCTCGATCCTTCCGGACAGCGGAAGTGATCGTCAGCGCGATTTCAGCATCCGTTATTTCGCAGCGCAACCACGTTTCGGTGACAGCAATGTGGTCCCAAACTGCTGACGCGTGTTGAAGTCTTAATTCCGCTAATTTGCTAAGAAGCCGCTGGACATTTGTGTACATGAATGAGAGCTTCTTTGAGACCAAAAGGATGTTATGTTGGATGGATGAAACAAGTGAGTTCTAGCAGATCAATATAGTGTCGGTGACTAATCGTTTTAGGGTGGGTTGCAGTCGCTCGAGACTAATTTGAAATATAGGCTAATGTCAACTGCCACGGTTCCCGGTGTTTGCTCGTGCTCTGCTGTATGTCCCCGGATATTATGGCTACAGTTAAAAGCGTCCTCCAGTCTGGTCTTACAGTTGGCCTTTTCATTAATTGTTGTGTCTTCACTGAATTGTCATTAGATGGTGCTGGTAATCCCGCTGCATTCAGAAGCATTTCTGCTTGCAAACTAGAAGGGTTTGTGCCGTTAGTTCTGATTGCACCACAACTTGTAACAGCCTGGGACGGCACCCCTTATAATGTGGTGCTATTAGGATACTTGTCAACGTGGTAGCTACGATATTTTCGAGAGAAAGCGGCTCACGGATGTAGTGCTATTGCTCGCGATCGTGCTTCTGAGTATCGTCAAGAGAGGAATATTTGAGCTCAGGAACATCATGAGCAATTATTGTTTTTTTCTCTTGACTTTTTCTGTATCTCGATCTTTTACTGGGATCCGCTGAACATTGGTTCCGCGGGATTTCAGGTAAGATGCGCACTCCACTTGAAGCGTTGCGGAGAGGATTCCTACACATCAGAATTGCCTCTCTCTCGTAAGCCAAGTTTAGTGTTACTCGAAGTAATCGGGATTCGCCCTAGTGCAATGCGTTTGGGTGTCGCAAGCATTTTTTTAATGTCCGGGGATTAGTATGGACACCGGTCGATGTACAGATGGAATCCCATTGATTTCCATCATCCGTCAAATTACACTTACTTGTATTGGATATTGATTCGGGTAAATTTGCGCATACAAGATTTAATGCGCCTGGTGGCTATTGCATTTGGATTCGAAGTCTTAGTATCCGGTGTTTTGATAAATATGTGTACGGCACTGATGGTTGCCATCCGTGATGCGACAGTTTTGTTTTCTGTTCTGCGGGTACCAAAGTTACCGATGTTTGCTTGGATGCAACCAAGGCGTACCTTGCCTGGTTTTTCAATATCGCTGGTTGACTGTAGTTTACGGTCTCGTGTGTAGCGAACCGACTACTAGGTGCAGCACATAGTACAGAAGTTGAGGCGGCCGCGCTGCAGGCAATGTTCTTACGTATAGGGGAGTGAGTGAATGGAGTTGGTACTGCTGGAGGCTAAGCTGATGTGGTTTGGTTTGGATGCCTGGCTCTCTCTCCGCAATACTTCAAGGGGACCTGGATAAGGTGTATGCGTGGTCAGTTCAGAACCAACTCCCATTCAACGCAGAAAAATGCAGAGTATTACACTTACGTCACCAATCAGCATTTTTCTATAAACTGGGTGACCATGTGCTTCACACAACAGCTGAGGAAAAGGATTTAGGAGTCTTGATTCAGTCCGACCTGGGTTGTTCAGCCCAGGCAAAGAAAGCATCGAACGCGAGCATTCGAAATTTGGGCTTTCTCAGGCGCACATTTGGACGCTTCGATCCATCCGTTTTTCACCAACTTCTAGGTGCATACATACGACCACACGTGGAGTATGCAATACAAGTCTGGCAGCCGTGGCTGAGGAAAGACCTCTCTGATTTAGAGAAACCTCAACGACGCGCAACGAAGAACGTGAAAGATTTAGGCCAGTTACGCTACGAGGACAGACTGAGATCGATCGGGATATTTAGTGGTCAATATCGAAGACTACGGGGAAATTTGCTTTTGGCTTATCAGATTCTGACAGATCCCAATCATACCTGCCGCCATCTGCTGGAGCTCATTAACAACAACAACCTGCGAGGCCATCATCTGAAGCTGGCAGTGCAGTACAGCCGTTTGGAATGTCGACGGAATTTCTTTTCCGTGTGTGTTTGCCAAGCCTGGAATGCCCTCCCAGAATCAGTATTCAGTGCACCAAACCTGATCGAGTTCCAAAAGCGAGTTGGTAGTGCACTCACTTCATTGCACTATCTCCCATAGTACAGTCTAATTTTGTGAGATCCTAAATCCATACTTTAAGAATAATTTTCCCCCACGCTTATTTCAACAGTAGATTCATATTTTGACGCTTCAAACTCAAACACGTTGCCCCATGCAAATTTCAAGGGGCAGTGACTCTTTTAACCAAATACTCTACATATCTCATGATCCCCTCCGGAGTTATAGTGGATTATTATTTTGACACTTCAAACTCGGTGAGTCCACAAGCTTGTAGTGACTCGTTGTTAAACGATTTTACTGAATTGGTTTCCATTGAATTTTTCACACTTCTATGATTTTCGCACTGATCACCCTACGGGATTTGTTAAGCTTTAGCTTTTATACCCGCATAAATCCATTGTTCCATTGTTCCATTGTTCCTTCGGCCTGACTAGGGAATTCTTGGTGTTATTTTCACTCACAAGTGCAGCTCCGGTTCCTCCCATGGGTACAAGCCTGGCGCTCACCAGTTGCTCGTGCGATTCTGTTAGTCTTTCACACCACTTCAGTAGCACAGCTAGACAGTTATCAAATGGGATAGAATTGCATACTTGGCAGAACCAAATCGCCTCTGCAGTGTTAGAGTACTGCTTTTTCGGGCCGGTCCAAAGGCAGAAAATGTGATATGATTTCAAACACATGGTACACACCAGACCATATTTTACCACTTTAGCACCTGACTCGCATTTGCTCTTTATGTGAGAAAATTTCACAGTAGTCGTGCTGTTGTACGGGGTAGAAATAAGACAGGGATCCAGGTGCACAGTGTTTGACATTGCTTCATTTATCGTTTTGTGTCTATCGACGCTGGTTTTAGGTCGAAGGTGACAGACGTGTCATGTCCAGATGTGTCCCACGTTCCTTAGGGTAGATAGGCGACCTGCGTGCTATCCATCCAGCCGGTACTTGGATAGGCAGCTCTGCGGCAAGAATTGAGGCAACGCAAGATGACATGGAAAATACGGTCTAATGACAACTGTGGCTGTTCCAAGGGCCGACCAAATTAAGAACTATCGCTTTCCACAAGGACTTAAAGGAATGTTAGTAAGATGATCGGCTGACTATCAAAAGTTTCCTTAAAATAAGAACACAAAAGCTCTTGTGAGACGAGAGGAAAAATAGATGTTACGATAAGTTTCAAACACGGTTGGCTTTGAATTGCAAAAGCTCAGTTTGCTGGTGCTCCGTGAATGGCAGATCCAAAAAATGTAGGGGTGCTCGCGGAGCTAAGTGGAATGATACACATAGGTCTCTGGGAGAATAAATCCGAAGATTTAAAGGCAAATAGCGCAGCAGGACACTACTTTTCGACTGCTTTTGTGAAATCAGCACTTGAAGACATCGTATAGCAGGCTACAGACCGCCGATCCTACTAACATTTCCTGGCACCATATTTTAATCAACGGGCGAAAAGGGTTAATCGCCATTTTTATCTTAAACAGTCTGGTCAAAATTATTTAGCATAATAATAACATGGTTAGCGGCACCCGGTTTCTGATTTGCCTGTCACTGTGACCAGTCACAGGAAGCCTGCGACTACAGAGGGACAAAGGGTGGCTTGCGCTGCACCCTACTTCATGCCGACAATTACTACGTCGTGAAAGTACGTGCAGTGCCCCGTGCATCATTAATTCTTAAGCACTTATCCACTGCAAGCATGTACCCGATTGGGATATACCGTTATAAACAGGAAAGGTACCAGGTTTACCTACTCGCAATTTTTCGGTAAATTCCTCTACGTATTCTCCTTAAAAGTTTTATATGGACATATTTAATCCAGTACCATTGTTCACCACTTGAACCGAAGTTCCTACCCATTCCCCTCGTTTCCTTCAATTAATTCACAATTATCCTTAGGATCCTGCTATCTTTTTACACATGCTTGCTACCCAGTCCCATGTGTCTTTTGTACCCCAGCAAGAACTCTTATTTAAAACCACTCAACCAGAGGCTCAAACTCTCTTATTATTCAGTGTCGCTTTCCTGTGTGTCGCTTGCTACGATGAAGCCTCACGCTGGGTGCGCAATGACGGCATCAGGTTCTCAAATTCAACTCCATCTACGCATCTGATTCATCAGAGGCTTCCACATCGCGTGCTGTTTTAATATCCGAACCGGCATGTCTGGCTTTTGTATGGCGGATGTACCCACGCTCCACTGTCCCCACACAAATTTGCGTTGCAGTCGTCTTCCATCAGCTTTGTGATTTGCTTGGGTCTTTTGCTTTGTCTAGTTAACACGCCATCCGTACGCTCAACTTTATTGCTGCCTCATTTTGTCTCTGTGGCCGGATCGTCGTACAATATGAAGGGTAAAAGAGGGTACACATGTTTTGGGAAAATTGTTGAAGCATATTCGAATACGAAATGATTTGCAATATTGGTAGCTCGGGAGGCTTGCTCATTTGTTGTGGAGTTTTCCGAAATGGGCAACTCGATTGCAAACTTTTCGCCACTATTTGTGGTGGCATCTTCAGTGCGGGATTGACTGTAGTTAAGTAGCAGTAGCTGCTAGGAAGAGAACGCAATAATGGCTACTGTCAGCAACCACCCCGTTCCTTATATAGATATACGGGGCCATTAATTTGGCCTCGTTCTCATTGGTGAACCACTCCGCTCAGCGGTCGTGCTCGAGTCATGTTCAATGTATGCGGAAATGTTGTTGGTACGTGCTTGGGATTATCGCAATCGGATTGGTGTCGCAAGTGTGGGTTGAGTAAAATTCAATCACCTGCATATCTGCGTCGATCAAATCTACCAACTGATGTGAAAGTTGAAGCTCAAGAGGATCAATAAACGTTGTTCGAAAGAATCAAATCCATTACGTAGATAATGAACAGCATGCTGAATGTGAGCCCAGACTGCTCACCCACACCCGTTGCCACAATCCGAGTGCGAAAACCCCAACCATTTCGCTACAAACTTTCCGCAGCCATTGATACTGACTCGAGCTCTATCGCTGAGTGCAATGGTTTAAAAATGAGAAAATGGCCAAATTAATAGCCCCGTATGTCTATGTAAGGAACGAGTGGTTGCTGACATTATCCATCATCGGTTTTGCTTTCTACCAGCTACGGCTACTTAACTGCTAACAACCGCACACTGAAGATGGCACCACGAATGGTGACGACATCTTTGCAATCAAATTGCTCAACACGGAGTACTCTACAACAACTAAGCATATTTGAATTACCAAATATATTTTGTGCCATTTGACCGTTTTCCATCGACCGTGGTTTTTCTCTCTAGCGGTGAAATCTTCGCATTTCGGATCTTTTGATTCATCGAATGGATTTAGAGGTCGCGAAGCGGTTGCATTCTCGATGTTTGTATATTCCGTATACCTTTTAGACGCTGAGAGATACCATTTATGCAACCGTGTGGGATCGTTTTCAGGCAATTTCACTAACACTGCTGATATAGTACGGCATAGATGCGGCGGAAGTTGCTGTGAAATGAGAGGAATAACAAAGTAGTTGGTTTTCAAAAAAGCGAAATTACTCGCACTGGTTACATCTTCACTGTTGGGTCGAATCACGTGTGAGAGGGATAAGGCGATAAGAAGTTGCGAAACAAATATCTACGAGAATATTAAAGATCCAATTTGCCCGCTGGATGTAGTAGATGTCGTTCTTGCAGTGGGTGAGATGAGACACTTAGATTCTTGGAGTACAAGCATGCGTCAAAATTCAACGAGGGATTCTCTGCTTAATCCATGGCATCCGAAAATATTTTTGTTATCGCACATGTGAAGTCTTTTTGAAGCGCACCGGATAAATAACACGTGGACCGTATATCCAATTTGGAAACTACGTATATTTACTAACGTTATTGTTAGAGCACAAGATACGGAGTTTAAACTGAGCCTGAGAATAAAAAGGAGTCTTGTAAATATTTGGAAATTTTCCAAAGTTTGGATTGACCTGGGTAAATTTTAGGAAAACATACCAAGATTATTTACGGAATTTTAACGATGGATGCTTTGATTGCTCACGACCAAAGAGGGAAGGACGATTTAAAATGAGCCTAGTGTGTCGGTGTGGAAAACAAAGAAAATGATATTAATAACTTTAAAAGGGTTAAGGGTGCTTGATCAAGGCAGGTGTTCGTCCAATCCTCATTGGTGTTTCGAAGACTCCTAAATAGTTTTGACTGTAACACGTAGAACGACGTCGTCAGCGTATTTTCACGCGATGAACTGGTTGGTATTGTCAAACAGTCAGGATGGAGGGAAAACAGAAATTCGGATAGATTAGACCCTTGTATAACCCCACAATTGGCTTGGATTGCGGAAGAGCCGCTAACACATAATTGCGTTTACTATGTGGGATTCATGCAATACTCACATATTAGACTACACTAGTATATGAGTACGACGTTTTCGAACAAAAGCTTTTGCAATAACGATTACAAAGCTTTCAAAAGCGAGGAACAAGGAACAGGCGAAGCACAGTTGTGAAATGTTTTTATCCAAGTCATATGCGAAGGAATACCCAAGGTACGCAAGGGCATATAATGCAGACCGCTAAGTTGCATGCAAAAAGTTTGTTATCCATCATATGGTTACTTGTACAGTTTTAGAGATTTTTTAATTTTTCTAGCACCGTCAGCAACACGGAACCGTACGCTGTTGGCCGGAAATTCTTTACTTCTTGTTCGGCATGAGTGTCATTCGGACTGCTTCCCAGATATCGGGATATTGCTACTCATTAAACATCGATTGAAATTCCCTGGCAAAGGTGGCTGGTATTTATCCGCACACATGCACAGAGCGAATGGGTGCAGAGAATCGTAGAGATAAACCATGTTTCAGTTTAGTCTTGTGAGCATCTTGTCTTAACTAGCGCTATCAAATTGCAAAATAGAACTGGGCAAAGGTCAAGTCTCTGTTTTTAATATAAAACTGAAACAGTTACTTGCTTTCACCCAACCTTTGCTTTGGTTTGTGGCATACGTCTCCACAATGCACATTTCTTGCTAAGCCGCCTACGCCGGCTGACTGGTCCTGGATGCGACGTTCACGTGGCCCATTCAGCCCACGCTCCGGTTTTTGGATAGCGCAGTCAGTCGGGCATCCTAATGTTTCGTTTGGCGCTTAGATCTTTCCGGCCAAATTTTCCACGGGCCTGTGAAAAGTGTGCCATATTTCACCTCTCGTCACACCCGTTAAATTTTCGGTTCTACCTTTTCGGTCCTTGAAGTGCTGTATACTCTGCCGATGCGCGTCCTCCTTCTGTCATCTACCAAAGTATCCCTAAACTCTGGTCGGTTATTTCACTCGCTCAACTTGTCGTTGCTTGTCCGGTACCGCCTCAGAATTATTCGGTTTCGGCGACATAAACCATTGCCCACCCTGACTTGGCAGCTTCCCTACACTGTGCGAGTTTCTGCGAACCCATGCCACCACCATTTCTATATTAGCAGGGCCACATGTATCCGCACATTCTCACCAATCTGAAGTGGTGTTGGATCTTTTGATCTACCATCCTAACAGCGCTTTTGACTGATCATTCGCTTTGCTAGACATCTGTGCATCATAGCCGGTGATGACGGTTACGGTTGGAGCGAAATCTTGGCTTTAAGTATCAAAGTATTCGTTCAGCTGCCAAACAATATTTGAACAAATCTCGTCCCGATTTCCCAAGGCCTTAGGTTTTATCGCTCCAGAAGCATCTTGTAAGTATATTTATATAACTCTCCGCTTTGATTAGTAATTTCTTGACATTCCTCACTGTTGTCTCCACTTTGCAGTTGGACTGACTGTGGTACTTACTAGCAGAAAAGTGCACCGATTCCCATTTCTTGCTAGAAGCTCGTAATTCCGCTGCAGCAAACTGCGGACCATTATCCAGAATACTTTGTCTGGTACTCCGCTTCGACAGAAATGAAGGGGCAGTTTGTTCAGCATAGTCTGAGCGTTGCTTGTGGCTAGGGCATTAACCTCAAAATAATCGTTGGAATAGTCTACAATAATCAAGTATTTTTCCATCATGTGTGCATAAGTCTACTTCCACTTTATCCATAGTCTGTCTGGTATCGCTTGAAACGTCATTGAGTCCATCGTTCGGCAAACATCATACTCCCGACACGTAGCGTACCTCGGTACATAGTAGCAAATATGACTGGTCCTTCTCGGCAAAGACATCTGCACTTTCGCGTGTGCTACTAAATGGTTATGCCAAAATGTGCACTGTAAAGCATTTTCAGCGTGTCGCTTTGCAAAACTTTTGAAACAAATAACCAACATTCCTTGCATATAATACCGTCTTCCACGGAGAGCTCGTTACGAGAATGGAAAAACGACGAATCATGTTATCTCCTGCCCCCCCCCCTTTCACGACTGTCCGCTGCAGGCTTTCACAAACGGGATCCTCCTCTGTGCACTGTCCTCATAACTGTAATCCTTACCCGGCGAAGGCGGGATGTTGCGTGGAGTAGAGCGTATCTCGGTCCTCATACTTCAAATCTGCTTCCAGGATATGGGCTCTGAATAGCGCATCCGCGATGAACATCAGATACCCGGGGCAACGGACGATCTATAAATAGTATTTGTGGAGCAGAATGAGCATTCTCTGAAGGCGGAACGGCACCACATGTAATGGTCTTCTGGTAATTGACACCAACATTTTGTGGGCAGTGCGTACGGTGGTCCACCTTACTAATATGTAGTCCTTGAACCCTTTGACAGCATACGTAATGGCAAGCATTTCTTTTTCAATCTTTTCGCAGTTGCACTCGGCTAGTGTCATAGTCCTACTGCGAAAATCTAACGGCTTCCCATTTTGCATTGGCACCGGCTGCTCCCCTGCTGACTGCTGTCAAACTGCATTTCGTGAGAGAGTATTGGAGCGAAAAAGGCAACTATTTAGGCTCTACGACTGGGTTCTTTATTCGGTTGAAAGCTTTCTTGTGGTCACGACCCCAGTGCTGATCCTCACCTTTGTGTGCCAGTTTCCTTATAGATACCATCAGTTTGAACAGTCTCGCTGGAAAAGGACTAACCATTCCATTAACTATGCCGGATCCTTTAGGATTCGCGGGTGGTGGCATGTCTATGATGAACCTTATCCTTTCCGGTTCTGGCTTAACACTCCGACAGCTTACAACCTAGCCAGGAAATATTAATTCCTGTTTGCGCAAATTTGTCATGCGTAAGTTTGATGTTCTTGTAAACGCACCGTTTAAGTAACAGGTTCAGAATACGGTCGTGTTCGTCTACTGTAGAGCCAAAAAATGAGCACAACGTCCGCTATGGTTCTTGACAAACACACCAGCGCCCTTACCAGAAGTTTCTGGAATATCGTGCTCGATATGTTTAATTCAAGCGGCAGACAAAGCCATCGGAATCGCAAGGACGACATACCGAACGTTGCAAGATAACTGTATGCATCGTCTTACACGATATGCCAAGTTGCGGATGCCAGATCTACTTTGGTAAAATACGTGCCTTTTGTTATTAATGGCAGTATATCGTCCAGCATCGCTATGCACTAATATTCTCCTAGAAAACGGCGTTAAGCGGCTTTAAATCACTATATACTCCTAGAGTACCGGGCTTCTTATTGACAATGGCTACTTGGCTGACACAACCTGTCGGTTCGCCAACTTTAGTTATTACCCCGAATAAAGTACAGCGCCCCAGCTACAGCGAACATGTTACGTGCAACGCTACAGGCACCTGCATAGGCAATAGAGTTACTGACATGGCGGATTGGTTTAGACGCATATGTGAAATCTCATCGAATCTCCACACTGCTTAAAATAATCGCAAGGATAGCGCTCCAAGCGGCATGTGACTGTGTGACACTGATTAGGAAAGCTTTCATAGTTGAAAGGAACAAAACCCAGGTGCTAAATGGTTTTAGGGCACAGGATGTGCACGAAATCTCCATTTACCACGACAAACTTCATGCGATGGTCAGTTCCGTCCTTCAGATTTGTGACTCTAAATACTAATCTTTTTGGGCTGAAATTCTGAACCATTCCACATCAGGAGGCTTTCAGTTTAATTACCACAACTTAATCCGGGGCAGTATATCTTCGTCAGGATATTAACCGTGGCTCCTGTGTCCAACTGGAAAGCTACATCGTTCTCTTTGACAATCAGCTTCGCTTAGACTCTTTTCTATCGTCCAGACGCTTCCTGTTGTTAACAGAGAGCACTGCAGCAACTGGCGAATCGTCAGAGTTGCATGAATTCACTTTTCTTGATCAAATACATTGCGCAAAATGGTTTTACTTCGAACACTTCACACATATATTACCGAAAGCTGGGTAACTTTCGTTTTGTGGGTAGTGACAACGGTCCAAATAATGACATTTTGTTTCTTGTCCAGTCGTGTGTCGCGACTTAAAAATGTTGGTTCGGAAAACGGTGCCTATTTCCGCAAACTTGCCAGACTTCATCTGGTGAAATTGGGACGAGGTTGCAATTTCACTGTTGCGAATGTCAACGCGATGTTTTAATGACAGGTCTCTTCGTTGTAGCTACCTACGTGTAATTTGCTCTTCTTGTATACAAAGTACAATTCGATCTAGTCTCAGAGAATCATGTAAGGAATCGCAACATTTGCACATTCTTGCCAATATTTTCAGCTCGATGATGTAGTTATTGTCTGATTCACTAAAGTAGCTGTTTCGACCAAAAGAATAAATAGCGCTGGCACGTTCTATTCCGCTTTCCTTCTTAAATTGCGCTGAACGTTTACATTACGGTATGCACATCTTGCGTTTCGCCGTCGCTATGCACTGTTTCTAATACGCGACTTGTGTTACCGCCAAACGCTTGTCGGAACTTTGTCAGCTGACATCCTGTCGGTTGATTGGGTAGCTGCGTAAATATAGCGAAAACCAGACACTTCGCCTTCTACAGTAGCCAGTTTTCAGGCAGAAATCCCTCTTTCATCTGTAAGTGACTCGGCATAGAAATTGATGTCTGCCTTCCAAGATATTGCGGCACTTTGTTTCCCCTGTTATTTCTTCTCCTCACCATGTTAAACTGCGGTCCCAAAATGCAAAATCGGACTGCGCAATGAGCAAACACCGGTTTCCAAAGTAAACGGCAAACCCCGTTTGTTTAGGAAACATTGGCTTTGGCTTGTGGTTTACGTGTTCAAATCGCACACTTCTGGCTGTGCCGCCCAAGGCGGATGACTGGTCCGGGTTGCGGCGTTTACGCGTTTTCACGGCACCGGTGTAAAGTGGGCCAGATTTCACCTCCAGCCACCCTTGTAAAAACCGATGTGGTCAAATAAGTTAGGTGTGTTATTGGTGGGGATAGAAGTCAGGGGGTAGGTGGTTGATGAGAACGATCAATATCCAGCGCTGCGCCTGTCCACACCATTGTACCAGGTGGCTAATGGTATTTTTGCCGTTGACTTATCCTAAAGTTCTGTACAGGTCACGACAACGATAGTTTCCTCAAACGGCTTCATTTTACAGGCTTCCTGACCTTTACATTTCGGAATTTGTTGCCACAGACCAACATGTGACAAGGGTTCTTAGTTTGTATTTGCAACCTTGTTCCTTTTTTCAACGCAGTTGCTTGTATTAGTGATGATAATATATCAACCCAAAGATAGGGGTTCTTTAGGGGCAAAACGCTTGAGAGGGAACTTGAATTGCTCTTTCAATTGTTTGCATTGTGCTGACAGATCCTTAGTGAAAAGGCTTGGGAAGTTGGTGGAAGAGAACGTCGATTTGAGCTATGCAATATTTTGCGATGAGCAAATTCGCCGCTTACCTTTTCTGAAAATCCTTCTTGTCATCGAAGCTTACTTGGTCCTACCGGAAGTTCTCGGGCATATCTTCACAGCGCAATGGTGGAATTATGTTGTGTGGAAACCATTCTATCTTTGTTAGCAGAAAATCATGTATAACTATACGTTCAGTCTGGTGGGGATATCCATTAAGTTACTTGGGCCAATTAATTTACTGAGAACCGTTTCACATCTATTAAATTCATCAGGGATGACGCAGAGTTAACTTTCTAACCTGTTGCAATACCGAGGTGAAGTGATCTACAAATTATTTTATCACTGACATTGCTCGTTAGGTGTTATATAAACACCCTCAAATAAATATAGCAAAATACTAAATAACCATGTTTTACATTTCAATATGTAGTAACTTATTGAAGACATTGCGTTTGTGGACAGCTCTGAAATTCATATAACCCAACCTTCGCTAATATACATGTTTACCTCTCCACTGCAGTGCATAGGCTTTCATGGGTGATCGGATTTAATGTGCCGATAGCCATCGATTTTCAAGACTCCATCTTCAATGCCTAGATTTAATCAACATTCTTGTAAAATTATTATACTTGCTTTCGAGAATTCCGTTCGTTGTAAATGGCTCTCGAGATCGTCATTTTTCCCCAGGAGCCAATGAACATTGCTAGACAGGATAGGTGGAATTTGTGCCTCGTTGGTTGGAAAGTGGCTCAGTCTAGCTTGCCAAGTTGCGCAGTTTTTTTCTTTACTCCCAGAGTTTTATTATTAATTATTTTGAAAGTATTTTTGCTTTTGTTTTCACATTTGACTAGATGCAAATTCCAAACCACATCTCAGAGCGAAATCAACCAATTAAAAGAGTAAGTCAACGTTAGAGACCTAGAGCCGGTTCACTTGAACACATGGTAAATAAACTGTGAAAATAGTTGAGAAAGGATATCCGCAGTGGATAGCGTAGAAGAATTTCCAAAGCAAATTGCAACGGGGGAATTTGAAGGGCCCACCACTGCGGTGTTGTGGACCGTGTGATCTATTTGTTCCTTAAACGATGCTTGCTGAGCATCCAAAGCCAGCTTTTCCCATTGTCTCGGAAATTAATATACGCTTTCCAAATTCTGAAAAGAATATCACGCCGAAATAGGTTGCATGGCACAACATTACCATGAACAATTTTCTCACTTACTTGTATTCTAACAAAATGATTAAGTACGGGGCTATGCATTACGTCAAACAATCATCCTTACTACTTCACGTGAAACATCGCGATCCATTATTATTTGCGTGCAGTAAATATTGGCAGTAATTA
Source organism: Dicrocoelium dendriticum (assembly GCA_944474145.2). Taxonomy (NCBI): domain Eukaryota; kingdom Metazoa; phylum Platyhelminthes; class Trematoda; order Plagiorchiida; family Dicrocoeliidae; genus Dicrocoelium; species Dicrocoelium dendriticum. Next base: position 3,526,519 of record OX104063.1, on the reverse strand, counting down.
GCGCAGAAATGAGTGTTTAATGCAATGCCAAACAAAGTACGTTCATGTTTATGTAGGCTATTGTGCACCCTACTACGTGACCAAGTTTCGGATCTCTCACTGTATAACCTGCTTTATGAAGATTTGGAAAGTCAACTCGGCCTTATAAGCGGCGCTGATTGTTAGTTTTGGTTCATGGAGTTCGTACAAATTCCTAAACAATTGACAAAGCCCATACGCTAAACAGACTTCCCAGTTGGCGTGCTCTATGTACCACAATGGCATCGCGCACCCAGAGTATATGACGCCTTTGTCTGCGTATGAGGAATGTATATGAGACCTCTGTGTTCACTTAGTGACTGGCGCTCATCCAATGTCTCGTTATTTCGGAGGCAAGTTTGCTTATCCATTTGCCACTTGCAATTGGCGCATTTCTCATCCGTTTGAGGAGCCACATTGGAATGCGTTCGTTGATCTGCGTATCCAGATTTTGAGTAGTGAACCCAAAATAGCTGTCGCAATAGCTACGCTTGAATACGTATAAGCAATGTGACTTGCATTGTTTCGATATGCGCGCATTCATTGAACAATCAAGCCTTGCTCTGCGGCGTTGTATGTCTCTTTCATTGAGGCCCTTCTTCTTTTAGCAATGAGCTGCATGATGTGGTCACCTTTCAAAGACAAATTAAAAAACACTGTTTTTATTTAATTTGTATTTGCTTGGATTGTGACTGACGAGTGTGCAGGAAATGACCACATCATCCGACAAACTTCCTATTCAGATATGCTTATTTGCAATAGTTGATAAGGAACTATAAAGAATGTAGGTTTTCTTGCGGAAGCTACAACCTGCTTATGTCAAATTTAGCCTCTTTGGTGATGATGTTCTTGCTATGTACTTAGAAATAAAACTTTTCCGTCAACTTCGGGAGGGACGCCGTTTCATTCTGCTGACAGGTCATAAACATTTGGCGTACCATTTACGTACTGCAATACTTTCAGTTTTCTCTTTTGACTCCCGCTGCATCGCCGGTCCCAGAAACACTGTTGTTGATACATCATCGCGAGCGCCTCTCAATCAGCTGTCACCGATAACCATTGACCTGGAGAACGTATCTGCCCCACAATCCAATGATTAGGAGCTTAACCAACTTCGAACAAACGATCCATTAAAATGCTTTCAAATCTCTGTGCTTGACTGACACTGGGGCTTAATGTGACATTGAAATTGGTAACTCTAAACCTTTTCTCAAACGAATCCTTCGATTAGAAATTTGCGACCGTTATCATATTCTATCGCATCCGAGCGTCCTATCTAGAATAAAGCTCAATACTAACCGATTCATCCGGCCCAACATGCGTTCGATGGTTAGACAGCGGGCTAAACATAGTTTTATTTACTTAAATAGTAAAATTCGTCGCCACACTGTAAACGCCCTAGTTGTTTTTTACTCCCTGCTACACATTTCAGGTAAGTTTACATATATTGTTTGACCAATACCTCTTTCCGACGGTTTCTCCTATTTTTGATATTTCGTCTGTTTTGCCCGTTGGCCACCATCTCTTTCCCTACGTGATCCGCCTATTGAATCTGTTGCTTGTGCCTGCGGAATCCTATGTTCCTCAATATGGCATTCCAAGCCCCATCACTACCGACAGAGGAACGCAGTTCAATTCCGTATTTTTTCTTGCTTGGAGTCGTTTATTTTATTGGAGTCACATACAACCAACAGCGTACCATCCCGCCGCTAGCGGCCTCGCTTTAGTGCATTCACCAACGATTAAAGGCCGCCCTTATTGCCAGTTCACTTGATTCACATTGGTCTGAGGGTCGCCGTGTAATCTCCTTTGATGTTCGCAATACCATCAAAGAGGATAATGGGTTCTGCTCTGCAGACCTCGCGTTCGTTTCAACCCTCAGACTGCGTGGTGAAATGGTAGTTAACGCATTAGCTCCAACCTAACAATGCATTAACGTCAGTATATGAAATCTTCTGTGCACTACGACCACGAGCAGCTCTAAACACATGTTCAGGTTGTGTTGGTTCACTCCCGCACAAGCTTGCTTAATACGCTCCATAGGTATCTTGTCGAACGTTTATTCCCAGTGTACTCCCAAAGGGAAATACAGAGACGATTGTAAACAAAGTGCTTATCTTGCTTTTTATGTTTCCACAATTCGCTGCAGTTCATATGCAACTTTGTTTTACTTAGTAGTATATACAACTAATTGTCCATGATCGTTAACGTTTGCTTCTTCCTTGGTTGCCATCCTTTTTTGTGCTTTGTACACTGCTTTCTGACTGATCCACCGTCAGAATATACATACGCCCACGTCGTTATAGCATGTGATTTACCGTCGTCAGACGCTGGGGCGAATCAAGATCTCTTTATGTCAAGTGAAAACGTGCGTTAATTTAGGATATTAACATTTTGGTTTTCGTAAGTTGTAACTGAACTTATATATTAGTATATAAAACGTAGTAACTAACCCAAGCAAAGTCGGACCCCAGACGGCAATTAAGCAAGTACAAGGCACCGTACGAAACAGTGATTTAGGCGAATCAGTGAGACATGACACACGCGTCACTGCACGAGTAAGGAACGATTAATTGTCTAATGCGAGGTAAACCGATCAGAACACCGTGAGGCTGAACTAACTAATCAATGTCATCGACGGATGTAACAGTATATTACTAACTTAATGTTTAAAGCCATTTACTCTATTGTTCTGATCGCTATGTACACCAGTCTTGTGCTCCTGTGTCATTATTAAAATAGGGGCAGCTTCTTATTCAATTTTTGTGTGTCGTGTTAATGCATAGACAGGAAAACTTTAATCATAACGGCGTAATTCGCACATATGATATGAACAATGAACAATGATTCATCACGGGATAAAAGCAAGTGCTTGACATCCCGTAGGATGGTTGCGGTGAATATGATAAAATCCAAATATATCTGAGTCATCCACCGAACTTCTGCCTAGATGAATACTTTGATAAATTACATTAGTGTAGAACTTAAAATAAAATCGAACGTAAACGTTCAGGAAGACACTCAGGTTTATTAATGGTTGAAATAATGCGTGAGGAAAGTAAAATATGGCCGCTCACGTGGGTCCATTTGTTACATAAGTCCTATTGAAAAGCATGCTTAGCGTAATGCACAATAGATAAGTTAAGGTAACAAAATTCTGGTAGATAAGAGCAACATCTACTCTTTTTTAAAAATGTTCAAGGTAGGAGAGGATACAACTGTGTCTGGGAGTGCGTTCCAAGGTTGGCAAATCCAAAGGGTAAAGTAATTCCGTCGACACTCTAGACGGCTATATTGTTCCTTCCATTTTAAGTCATGATATTCAATGTATTTTTTTCAGCTGATTTCGGTACATCAGTTATTACTGAACGGAAATCAATTGATATAAGCGTATTTATGCTGTCCTGCTGAGTTCGAAGGACAACATGTCAAGGCGATCGCCCTGTTATGGTCATCACAGGTCCTTTCTATGGGTGCGCTTATAAAGCAATTGCAGAATAACGGGGTCAGTGAAAAAAAGAAATCAACTACTATTTCATAGATGAAGAAACGTTGTCTCTAAGGTCCATGATGTTAACTACGATCTTATAAGAACAATTTTATTGCAGTTCTACGGTACATTATTCTTGCCTGTTTGAATCCCTCTTACACCATTCATATATTAGCTTAAACCAAGCTTGATGCTCGCTAACGTAGTCAGTTACTGCGCTGTCAATTTATCCCGTCTCGCTTCATCCACTAATATTTGTTGTACCCATTCTAATACGGTCCGATGTATTGGATTTCAAAAGATTTCTGATATCCGAGCTAGATTATTCGCACCGCACAGGAGAAACGGTACATGACGGATATACTAGTGAATCCTTCACATGTATTGAAGGATAGTTAGGGTGATAAATACAAACTAAATACAGTGCCAGTAAAGGGATGCGTGAGTTACAGGATCCACCGAAGGGCTTGAAATAATAAACGCTCCAGTGGGTTTATGACACCGGCCATGTTTGTTGAGCATTAAATCCAGTGACCGTTGGTCGTGGACTATATCAGTTAATGCAACTATATCAGGTTATTGTCAAAGGGTTTTGAAAAGGGTTAAGGTGGTAGCATTACTTACAGTTTCTGCGCCGGCATTCCAGTGGGATGGGACGCTAGGAGTGAGGATAAATTTCGTCGACATTCCAGTCGGCTGTACCGCTTGAGCAGCTTTAACTGATGACTAATTACATAGCTTTTCAACATAGTTTCGAAAGAGAATGGCATGTGTGGTTGGGGTTTCTCTGTATCTGATACATCCTTATGTGGTCGCTCATGTGACTCCGATGTTGTCCGCTGTATATTTTAAGGATTAGCTTGAGTGGGTAAGGAAGGCCGGGCAATTTGCTGAATTTCTTTTTCCATCTAAATTTTGCAGTTTCGAGCAGGGTGAGAGGGTGCTACACCCATAAATGCCAAGCTGGAATAGCGCGTTCTGTGTGCTAGTGTATCATGAGCCCCGTGGTCCAAAGAAGTGCACATATTTATTACGTCGAGCATGAGATACTCGCTAGTAAGAACGAGATCCAATATGGCCGGTTTGTTTCCTGTCCCTAAAAGAGTTGGTGAAGCGACGTGGTTGTACGGCGTTGTAGCAGGATTATGTCTTGCAATTCTGCCATGAATTGCTCACCGAGCGCGGCCGGGGTTTTTAGGCAATGTAGATTAAGTCCCTTACCTGGAGAATTTGGCTGTGAGATCATGTAACTGGGTTTTTCATAGTAAATGCGATGGTCAATTCTATTCCTTAAGTGGGCATTGGTGGGCGGTATACAGTATTCACTAAGCATCTATCGCTTTACCATATGGCGTCCAAGGATTAAATCCCATGGTAGTTTCCGCGGTGGTTGAGTAGTTTAAATAGGTAGTAAAACTTACCCCGCCTCTGTTTGTGGGTCGGTTGTTGCACTAGATTAACAAACCAGGTAATGCAATCTCGGCATCAATAAGCACGTCGTTAAGCCATCTCTCGGTTACCGTAATAAGTACCCAACACATTGTGTTTTGACGAGATCGCAGCTAGGGAAATTTACTTAGAAGGCTCTATGTGTTTGGATACAAGCAATTTAGAGCGACGGATGCCGGAAGCGTGTGTGAAATTACAAAGGTTTCCTGTACATTGAAGTTGAGCTTTCTAGGGCCGGCTGACAATCGTTTTTAAATGTCTATCTTGCCTACCGCCAACAGCCGTTGAGATTTGTTGTATATAATACCTTCTAGCTGATCCTGCGGAGGTGAATTTCGGCGGATGTTCTGTTTCTTCTTCTGAAGTTTTTTCTTCGATCGAACGTCCCACTACCGACTGCCAAAAATGATTGCTTCCTTTGGAATTCAGGGCCCACTACAAAGATAGTTATTGTCACAAATCAGAGACCATTCTGTTATAATTACCTTAGCCGACCACTACTCTTCACCACGCCTTATCACTTGTGGTGTTATTTATGGGCGTGTACTTGGTCCGTTACTATTCTTTCTCCACTTCAATGACATTACTGCGATTCTCAGACATGGCATGTCTTTTATATTTGCATATGACATAAAGATATTCCATAAATTTATCCGTGCTAATCTTCGATAATATATTGCTGATCATAGAGCAAGACCTTCTTACCCATGAGTAAATTTTGACACCTGGATGATGAAGTTTTCGACGAAAAAGTCTGGTTTCGTGTATCAATGATGTTCGATAACCTAGGGATCAATTACACTCAATGGCGAACACCTCTGTGTACAGCTGTCTACCCGCGACTCCTGAAGCAGTTATACTTGCACCCTCGTTTTCCGAACCAATGGATTACCAGCTGGCTTGGGCCAGAAAATCAATGGTTAATATACTACATGAGATACGCATAACTGCAGCCAGAGTAGAACACTTCAAAATCCTTTCTCTCCTCATTTTGAAACATAACAGTATCATTTGTGACAGCATGAAGAAATTTGATAGAGTATCTCTGGAAAGTAAATAAGGTCATTTACCCAATGTTTCCTAGGCAAATCATCCACTAATAATTATCGCAAGCGCTGCTGACAATTCGTGCTCAATCCTCTTCGGTTACGAACATTAAGACAGCCTTTACAACGTGAAAAATCAAAACGCACATTGCCATGTGCTCTCCCTAGGAATACAACATTGCTCGACAAGACAGCTCTACGAAAAGTAGTTTATCCTGAGTTTACCCAATTGCAAGATAGAACTGCTAAGCGTTTTCTTACGAGATATTCTGTTCTATGGAATAAAATCCTAGTCAAAATCAGACCGTTTGGGAGCGCAACGGCCTTTCGCGTTAAATTTATCAATAACCTAGATTTGAACACGATTATGACTCCCTTCTCTTGAAAGAGATCACTCTGCTTCTACACGCATCTACAGTCATTGACGTACTTCGAATGGTACCATTCTTGGCAATTTATGCAAGTCCACCCGCTTTTTGTTACCTTACCACAACGTTGAGTAACACAAACTGCATTACTCCCGTATAACGTTAAGGTTGTCATGATGGTCTATTACCGCAGAAAAGCTTTGAAATTAGCGGACTCAGACGGCAGTTTGGCCAATCAACGAGAACTCGAAGTTATCAGCGAACATACACAAAACTTGCAGTCTGAAAATTAAACCGAAAGTAAGCTGATGATGCACAATTCATACAGAAAATCAGGTATAACAGAGTGATCTCAAATGAAAGTGGAATCCAGAAAAGTTATCCGAAAATCAGCTGCGTCACCAGATAAACACAATAATGTGGACACAGTCGGTAAATAATTCGCCGTGAACAGGATTATTCACTGCAGGTGTCACGATTCGCGTAGGGAACCTTTTTTCGCTCAAGTAATACAGACACACGTGCTGTCTGTTTGACATCAGAACTGCGCTTGGTATTTTTTTCTTACAAACTTCGGGTACTATGCAATCTTCCCAAACGTTTTACTGAGTATCGAGTTTTACCATTCATATATTTTTCAAAAATTATGAACATGCCAACGGTGGGCGCCTCGAACAGTTATTAGGTATAAACTATTCACTCATTTATTTATTCATCCACAACCACTTTAGCTTGGCAACAGGTTACCAATCGCTTATTTTATGGAATCTTTTGGTATAGCATAAATATGTAAGACATTCCACCTTGCTTCTGCTGTTTGTTAAAGTAAGCTGATAGTAGTACTGCGCTTGTTTCTGTAATTTAACTGACAAATTTTGGACCCTCTTACATCACATCCAACGCTTAAACCCGCCATATTTCCAGTACGTTTTACGAGCGTCTTTACGGATTTTGCCGCTTGGGTGATTCTCCTAGACGACCAGTGGGGCTTAATGATATTGCCTCTAAAACGCAATAGAAGAAGCTCTTCTGAAATTAAATTAGCCCATTCTTGATCAAGCTTGCTCGCTTGGTCAGTAACCCGGTTCACATTTAGAGCTCTCCTCAGGCCGAATAACTAGTCATGGTTTTGGCAAAGGATTCTTAGAGAGAACGCAGTGGACAAATTTATCTAGTTGGAACCAGTGAATCTATCATTATTTTTTATCTTACATAAGGTTGATGATGTAAGAGAAACGGAAAGCTTTAACCATGTTAAATGTTTTAACAAATGCATACATAAAGGAAACCGAGTGGATTGGCAAGCATTTTATAAACGGCAATAGACTGCTAAGTAATTAATGGGAGTATAGTGCAGTAAACGGTGAATTTTGTTACAGTCTCTAGGAGGATGTACACATTCCGTGAAAGTCTAGTATAAGGAATACACTTGAATGTTTTCCTCCCTGATAAGTTGGGTGCAGTGTACAAAAAATTTGTAGGCAGTTAAAATATGTCTGAAGCTTTCGGAAGCAGGCAGCGTATTTACTGATTTGTTTTACGTGCAAGAGATACGGTTCTAGTCGGAGGTATATCCAGTGGTGAAGCTGGGATTTCAACAGGTTATAAATTATTCAATTTGTTTAGGCCTCTTCTGTGTAAATGCCACCTGTGTTGGATTATCTTTTTGTTCTGCTAATACATTTCAATATCTCTCAAGCAATTAATTGTTGAAAAGAGCAACAGATAAAAAAGCGATCAACTCGTTAAGAGTTGTGCATATTCTTGCTCAAACATTCAGGATCATGTGTACAGAAAGTAAAATATGACTAATACGCATTTTTCAAGATCAGGGAACCATACGAGGATTTTCCCGATCAACTGACTAACACAGTGTCTTATTCCTACCCTGGTCGATTATTCACTTATGCAGGAATCGTACACTGTTAAACAAGCCTTCTTTGACACGATGTTGCGACACAGCATGTCAAGGCAGATACAAATTGAAGCATCTGTGCTAAATACACCAAGAAACACAGTATTTGGGCGCTTAAAACTTCAAACCTTTCGCAATTCCAAAGCTGAATCTCAAAGCTCTTAACTAAACTATCGTTCATTATTTGCTAATTGCCATTTCCGTCACCTTGCCTATCCCAGACGATTTATTAAGCCACGCCGCTCCCTGCTCATACTTACTTGTCTTCCACTTTTTGCAATTCTTACCAAGACGGGTTGGGTCCAGATGATTCGATTGCTGTCCATCCTAATGTACGTGGTACTGAGGCGTGCAATAATTATTTACATTTCATCTATTAATTGGGTAGGCAAATGCGAGCACGGTTCCCACACTGCAGAAATATGCCTTCAGTCTATTTTTTCATCTAAATAATCAAATTAATTTTGGAAAATTTTATTAAGGTATTTAGGAAATCTTTATCTCTCCAGGGGAGCAACTGCGTCTTTATTTGGCAAAGCACTTGCTATAAGTAATACAGGAGTGAAAACCTTAAATGCAGAGATTTGGTCTTGTTAGTCGTAGCGTCACAGATACGGCTGCAGCTAATAAGGTTACTGACTACCGCTAAACAGATAAGCATAAGATTGACAAAGAAATCTCTGTGACCGAAGAAAGCACACACTAACGTTGTAACCTCCTTGGACAACAACTAAGACCTTTGGCATAATAATTACTTAGCATCGTTTTCTGTCTCTCTTTTAGTGATTGTGGATACAGTACTTAATTTCGTTTATTTTTTTAGCAGATTTGTCGTCCTACCATTAATACATATCCGTGTAGAGTATACCATATATCTATCCTAGAAACATTCGCTAACAAATTAAAGAATATTTAAACAAATTACGGGTTGTCTTGTGAATCTTATAGTAGGCTCTGGTAGCTGAACTAAGGCAAACATCTGGTACGCGAATCCGAAAGCGTTTTTACGCCTTGCTTGTATTACATAAAAACCATCTCTCTCATCAAGTGAAATAAACCTATCCTTGGCCATCCTGCAAAGGATGACTCCATGATGCGCCAACTCCGATTCCAGCACCTACCAGAAATACCGCGCGATAAGATCATAGTTAGCACATTATGTACCCCCATAGCCGTACATATTGCTAATGTGACCTTGGATTATTTTGCTAAATAAATGGATTGGGCACCGTCACCAGCCGCAAGTGGGCCTAACAGGACTAGCTCGCCTCACTAGCTTCCTGTTTATTGCACCTAGCATACAGCTTCTAGTTCAAAGCCACCGATGCTTATCATGCTACTTAATTAACTGGATATTGGATAGTGTTCTCGTTTTCTCTTAAGCAAGGAATACATCATATGTTCTTAAGACCAAATCTCCCAAACTCAGCAGTCTAGCTCTTAACACCTTATGCTGTTATTGCTGCCGTGGCGCCCCTGCAAGACGTTGTACTACCTCTAACACTTTCTACAGTACTCAGAGGGAGGAACCTATCAAGCTTCAAATTGCATACCGATAATTTTACGCCTCAAATTTCTAGCTGTCACGTCCTGTCACAAGTACAAATCTGGAACTGTGATCTTAATAAATATTACAGTGAAGTTAACGTAGGTTCGCCCGAATCTAGAGAAGGAACTCCGACGGTAATACTCAGCCTTCGTGAAGATAACGGCAAACTTAATCCTACTTACAACCAATTCCGATTAAGTTTTGCTTTAATTCTGGTTGGAACATTTCGCCAGTTATTGTATTTTACTGCAGTCTTGTTTGCTATCTCTGGTATAGAAGTCCTCAGATATTTTCACAACTTAGTTGGTGAGAAACAGCAAAGATCGTTGACCAGTTAACAACACTAAGCGTTCCTGTCTCCAACGACTGGGTCTCAATAATCATCCAATTTTACTTATTACCATAGATTCCTCTTGAATATACCTACCAATTCGATTTGAACCCCAACCGCTTTCAGTCAATGAATGCAGGTCTGTCTGTGACATCCCAACTTAAGAATCATATTAGCTTAAACATTTTCCCTGTCTCATCACGCCCAAGGCGATTTTCCTTCGGGAGTCCGAAGGTAGATACCTCGGAGTTTGTGCGCGAGATCGTAGTTGAAATAATAACTTTCTCGGAACTTCGTTTGACTTTATTTCTGAAACTTATATTGACGTAATATTCATTCTTAATATAGCCGCATTTAAATGAAGAAATCATTACAAAAAAGATCTTTAAATTGGAAGTTGGGATTGTGTTGGTTTGAGTAATTCCGCAAAAATATATACCTCGGGACGAAATGCTCATGCTTTGGCCTTGGCAACTGTAGATTAGATGGTAATAAGTCATCGCAAACTCCACAGCTGAAACACGACCTAAATTCACTGGAACAGCCACAACTTGGGCATCTAAGCACGTAATTGGAATGCGTCATCTTTCAAACCAGAAGAGGCTGCAACGACTGGGGTCATTCAGTTGAAGCTAATGCAGACTACAAGTCGACCTGCTTATTTCATTATTGATTCTGCGATACCCACATCATGCTTGCCGCCGTTTACCGCGACAAGTTACCGATTCAACCTTGAGAAGCAACTCATTAAAACTCAGAGAGCAGTATACCTGTCTGGAGTGCCAGAGAAATTTCTTTTCCATTTGTGTCTGTCACCCGGGGAGCTCTCTCCCAGAATTGGTCGTCAGTGCAATGAGACTGACAGTATTTAAAAAACGCGTAGATGCACTCTCATCCACTTACGCTTTGTCACTTAGCGCCACTTCTTCATTTCACAACTGGAGTTAATTATGTATTAGTTGATGTTAAATCTGGCTGCTTTGAAGCTAAGTGGATTGCAAGACAAATTGGAGCAAACGATAACTTATAATTTTCGTAGTTAAAGTAGTAATAATTTTACCATTATAATTATTATCATTATCGGTATGAATATTGTTTCGATATCCTCACCAACTATCTAACAGGACTTTAAAACAAGACTTTTTAACCCGTGTAAATTGCTTGTTTACTGTTCACTGAACCGCAAGATTTAAGAAACCGGATGCAGAAACGTCACTTACTATCTGGCTGCTCCATGTTTAAGTGTCTACCACCACAGTATTGGAAGATCTCGGGGCCCCATTCATGCAGACGATATGTACCAGGTTCAACAAATATTGAAGTCGAAATTTCCAAGTCCGTATGCTGTATCTTGAACGGGCAATCTCGCGGTTCGCCCGATTATCTGCAGCCACGGCGCATACACAAAGCCGAGTAAACCGGTCAACGGGCATTCGTGGGACATGGCCTTGTCAACTTAACTGCTTAAGATTCAATAAATACCAGATGAAGCTTTCTTGCCAAAAACCGACTGGAGGACATCAGTATAGGTCACCCGGTGTTCCCATCAGACGTGAACAATACTCCGCAAGCACCAGTCATCAAATGCGACAAAACGTTAAATGCATTCGTAGGGAACTTGTGCGAGATTTGTTGCGTATATTAAAACTGATCTCAACTCAGGGTCATGCATCCAGACTTTAGTGACAGTATGATCCGTCGCCGTCTCCTTAGATGTTTGAGACTCTGAAAATCTACACGGTCTTTGCAGATACACGAAGTAACTTGCTCAGTGGTTTGATTACCAGTGAAGAAACAGCTAAAAATATGAGTAAACCAATCTGCCATTACTTGTGGCTGTTCGGTGGTAATAGAACCAGTGAATTGTTAAGCGCTGCATGAGTACTTTCGACTTTAAAGTTCCAAAGCCCATGCTTAAGCGTGCCCTATAACTCGTCGCCATATCTATTAATGATTGCATTGTCACTATATCAAACACAAGAAGAGCTATGTGGTCTGCGTACTTCAGGTTTTACAGTCGGTCACCCGGGTACCGTCTGAAATTACCGAATTATTCATGATCATTTCTATAAAAAAGTTAAACAGGAAGGAGCATATAGAACAATGCTGGCAAACCACACTACTTCTGGAGAATTCAGGAGACAGTTGCACGTAGATTATCACAGGCCTAGGGAGTTACGGTGGAAATAATGCCTACTGTAATGGAATTTAGTCTGCACACCTTTCTTGGATAAAGACTACCACTGTGACGCGACCAAAAGAGAAAAGCTAGAAGTTAAGAGCCACCAGCTTTTTTAAGTTTTGAAAACTTCGAAAAAGCCATCTGTGTTCCGAAGAAAGATATTGATTTGTCAAACTCGAAGTGGAAATTAACTACGTCGACATTATAGACGTTGTATTCTTCATTCAGTTTAATTTAGTAAGCACTGAGTATAACGTTTTGGCTACTTATCGGTGTCCAACGTATAGCTGTTTGAAGTTATTCGATCTATGGTAAAGGGAGATGAAATTATTGCTTAGCCGGCGGTAGTACACACTAAAAACGCAACAAACTGCGGACTTTATTGACAAGATAAATTGCGCGAAGTCTTGTTAGCAGTTGTTACTTTGCATTGTAAGGAATCCAACATTAGAAATCGCTTGGCAACCATGGTTTATAAACTTGGATAGCATATTCATCGTGATGGTGCAAGGGAGAGTTGTACGTCACTGGGAAGTTTGATGATTAATATGTCAAGTTTCCGCTCCAAATCACGCCGGTGTGTTGGTTGACATTCTTAGCAGCTGCCTTGGTTCGTTTTATACAGCTGAGTTCCTAATTTACGAACCCGTCATTGCCTCAATCCTGAGAGATTGGTCTGCAATACCTGAGACAAAATACAATACATCTAGTAGTGCATATGGCGCAGTTGAAAAATTCGACATGTTTCTATGTATCACCATACGGTTGCCGGTCTAGTTCGAACTCATATTATGATCGCGCTGCTGCCTTTATTGGCAGTCTAGTTTTCTGATCACGCTACAAATGTTGATAACATTTGCAAAGAATAATAATTCGAATGAAATTGGTCTCCCGTTTTGTTTAAAAACCTAGAATAAACGATATCCAAGCTTCGAGTATTTAGTACAACGCACTCCTCTTGCATTTGTCTGACACAGATACACTGACAATTATTACATCCAACCAAAGACCATGTAGAAAATTATCAATCCACGTCTTAGATGTATCGTAGAAGGCGTATTTCAAAAGCTTTTGAAGATCAAAAACTAAGAAGATTAGGCACATTGGAGAAGTCCGGGTAGCAGTGGTTAAGTTTCGCTCCAAAGCAACTACTTCGGTCCAGCTGTGACGCGTAGTAAACCAGTTAATAGCATATAGGCAACATTAATAGGAGACTTATTGCAACGTAGTTATGAATCGATGGTTTACTAGATATGTTTTTATCTGTTATGCTCCGTAGAGTTGATTTGCTGTTGCTTTGACGATACGCGGAGCACCGCGTTGAGAATTGCCATCCCAGTGTGCTAAACATCTGTACTAATGCTTCCCGGAATATGTCTGGGGGTATTCTGTTTATCATGTACAAGCTGCCAGGCGTGGTAACATTCCGAAACGCGTGACAATATATATTTCATCCTCTTCCTTAGTATATTACACGTAGGATATAATTGCAAAGCAGATAAACCACACCGTCACTGCGACCTAATGGTCCTCATGTAACTATGCCCGCTACATTAAGATTTTCGTTGGTGAGCACGTGGACGATTATCAACGGTCTGTTTGCAGTTCAGTATCTGTTGAGAGAGATGACGTTGTTTTGCGAAGATAATAGGAAGTAAGGTCTAGAAGAAAGGCACTAACAAGTGTACCATCGGTTCTTGGTTTTCCAACCAGTTCACAACAACTTCCTCCGCGATGAGAATGTGACTATGATTGATCAGCATAAAATTCAAAACGTGTTTCCTTTTGCAGTTCATTTCAGGCCTCGAATTTGGTAACGGTAAACTTCGGCTGTGAGACAAGCCTCATTTTTCCGAATCCTAGCTGGCACGAAAGTGAAACAGGGGTTTCGGTTTATTAGTGTAAAGTGAATTTCTTTCGAAAGTTAGCTTAGTATTTAATAATTATACCATCAACGTACCTATTGCTATATTCTCGAAACAGTGACCTGAGGGTAGATTGGCAGCATAGCCAGCTATCAGATGGTTCCACAAGGTATGTACAAAATGTAAAATGCTTAAGAAGGTCAGTTCTGGTGCACTCTAATTTCGTTCAACTTTCTGAGAATACCTTAGGTGTCAGCGGGGATATTGGAGATCTCATGGCGAGACCCAGTTCTTGAGATTAGATTAAGACTGGAATGTGAAATAAGTCATGTCTATGCACAAAGCTATCCCATCGACCAGTTGATCCATTGTCAGCTTTGTTCTATCCAAAAACCATTCACTCATACCAAGCGAGTTCTCGAAAATAGTAAAGAAGCTTTCTTGTGTGGATTGGTATAAAAAGAGGTAAATTACAAGCTGAACATCAATTCATCTGGTTCGTTGTTCACACCTCTTACCATTCGTAAAAGCTCATACTTTTTTTTTACAAATGTGCACTTTCTCCCTGTTATAGGTAGTAGTGTGCTCGCAAGGTATCCCGTGCATTCCTGTGTGGGAGAGTCTATGTTATCTACTATGGGTTGCTAGGAGAGGCTGAACTTGCGTAACATTAGGGCACCGCAAATACTAGGTGAAAAAGCTGAATTAGATAAATGCTGCAATACTTGCCATTTCCTAATATGGCCATCATGGTCTTTAAGTAAATACCAACATTCGATTTCTTCTAATTCATCAACGATATGATCGTTTTCTGCTCAGCCATTTTCTATGGTCCAACGGTTGAATGCTTCCTCATATTTCCAAATAATTTGCTATATTCTTTACCACTGTTACTTTAACTTTATCCCCTTTTGTAATGACAAAGCTGTAGACTATTTTAGGGTCTTTAAAGCGATGTATTCTGATGGAACATGATTAGGTTACGCCGGCTTTTGAAATATATTTATATTTTCTTATTATATGCAGCTGCTCTATGTCTTTTCAGTGGGTACTTTCATCGTGGCTGGTTCAATTCCAGGAATCCCATCTTCGGCCATTAGTTTAAATCTAGTGATTGTGAAATTCAGACCGTTTCCTAGTACTCTCGGCTTGGGAACACTTATGGGCACATCCGACATGTTAACTAACCTACAATTCTTGCTGCTAGGTACAAGCATTTATGTACGACTACCGGCCTTACTGTGTGTGCAGCCATCAAATGTACGAACTCACGTAATTGCCTTTTGTTCGACTTCACGAATGAGGACGATGGTGTAGTTATTACCAGAGAGATTAAATATAAATCAAATGATTATACGGTGTTTATCAAATGCATGATATCATGTGGATAAGAATTTTCGTTTTTACGATAATCGGTAGGCTGGCCAACTGGGCGGTATTTCTCCATGTCTACTTTTGAACAATTCATAGGTCTAAGTTCCATATTAGATAAGTCCCACGGATTCGGGAATACCCCCGAATCCATAACTAAGTGAAACAGGTTTAGCAACAAAAACGATACGTCCTGGCAACCAAACATTTGTTTGAAATTTTGGTAGACAATCAAATGCAGGATGGAACGAAGACCATAGCCGATCAGTCTGCGCTTGAATGACGCCGCAGTCGAAATGCATGTGCTCAGTAAAAGCGTTAATCGTAATTGTGTTGATGGAGGTAATAATCAAAGTGGAAACATATTTGATAATGACAATTCTTAGTAAGGTGTTGTCCCTGGTCATGGATTTGTTAAGTAGTACGATGCATGATGCAAATAATTTATTGATCGTATCTTCAGTAGCCTGTCATGTACCTCTCCTTTGCAAGCAACCTTGTGTCACGAATCAATCGTAACAAGTCAAAGAGCTTTTCCTGTCTAATAAGCAACGCGAAAACGAGCGGCTGTTTTATTTTTTAACTAAATAATGGTATATTACGGAGAATATATTCTTCACTCTTTTTTTGTGTAAACCTTCAGATAAGAATTCAGTACTGATGAAGCACGCAGATGGGGATAATGTTGGACATATGTGTAACTTTCGTTTGCTGTAACCTGTGGATCTCTGGTGAGAAAGCAGATATCATAGCTACTTTTTTGTAGCCTTATATCAAATTTATGGGAGTTTACCTTCTTAAAATCACTGTAGGGCTCTGTTGCTTGTCTTGTGGTTCAAAGTAAGACAGTCTGGGTACCGGAAAACTTAGGCACAAACTCGGTGATCACTGGATTGAAAACCGGGGTAATACAGCGATATATGTGGTGTGTATATCTTGGACGATAATAAGACGTAACTTGCAATTATTCCAGCATGAGTTTAGCCGTCTATTAAACAATTGTTCAGTGTTCATACATTGGTGGATTCTCCAACCATTTTTGTTCATCCTTTGGCCCGGAATCGGGAAAAGAAGCTCAGCAGCTTAGACGGTGCTGGATACTCCATCCATGAAATCTCTGGTAAATTATAGTCACCGAGTATCTTTTAACTGAAAAATGGTTCGGAATCGAATTCAAGAGCACAGTGAGGTGAAATAACCGTAATGTGTCATAACGAAATGGATTGTAAAACATGGAAAAATTGGAGAGCAATTCCTTTCCAATGGGACCTCCATGGATTCACTTTTGATACTGAGTTTTGTCTTCTAGTTAGTAAGTAGTGAGTTTATACCGAGAATATATAGGTCAGTGTCCCCCTTACACACCTGGCGGCTGTTCAGTAGTTATGCATATCCAAATATTTTGTTGTGAACAGATCTGGAGATTAGGGCGAATGTCAGGTTTCAGGAATGGGTAGCAACTCAAGAGTTGAGAGAGTAATCAGATGGCGCAAGATGTATATTTTATGATGTAGGGAACGAGAATTTTAGAGAAGTAACTGGTTAGCGAATTGCTGGTGTTGCATGCATCAGTAGCCATGGTAGAGATGGTAGCGGTGTTGGAAACTTGGAGAAACTAAAGCTGTACATAAATTGGAATAACCGTACCAGATTTAAAACTGGATCAAATAGAGATGTTTTACTGGACTGGCAAGACTGGGCACTAGGGTTAGCTATTGTAAGTTGCACCGGTTGTGGAGTGTCTGCTATGGTTGGTCTTCGTGTTGCAAATGTTGTTAGCTGGTAAAGTTACGTGGGGCCGTTGGTGCTACAGAGTGTTACATCAAGTATTTCGGTTTTTCAATACTGTTGTTCAGGGAAGTGAAGGTTAAATCGATAATGATATAAAGTATCTCAGGTTCTGACACAGAGTACAACGAGCGAATTTCAAAATGCATCAAATAAGCAAAGAAGCACTAGGCCCGGTGTGCTAATCCGACAATTTTTGGAATAATATGCATGAGACAATGCATCCGTTTAATGTTACGTTTCTACAAATTGTTCTCAGCATGTCGGCTAATTGTGCACATTAGGTAGATATAAGTCTAGGATATTAGCGGAGCCAACGTTCCTCACGCAAAACACGTATCCGATTTTAGCACCGGTTGGAAATTCTGCTTAATGGTCAGGAGGATTAAAGGCTTACTAGTTCCGTTTGGTGTAAAATTTACGCTTATGAGAAAAGCAAATCCGACAACTTACCCAGTTTGGTTGGATGGGAAGCATAAGTATATTAATATACTTGTTTTTTGAGTTCATTGGAATGTCATTCTTCATATTTATTTAAATAACAACCGAATCGATTTAGTGTGCTTGACCAGGAAAGTTTATCCCTCTGTTAGGCAAATGGCGGAACTACAATTCAAGCAAGCAGGACAATCGCCTTTCAACCTCGTTCTTCGGAACGATTACCAAATACAATACTAATATTTGAAAGCATGCTTCCAAACAAATTCTGATCATAATGAAAATTAACGTGTACTACACACACACCCTCAAACCATCATGTCTCTCATGGCGAAAAGTTTCCTGTTCTTAGAACATCCAATTTCTGGGCTACATTTAGTAAGAGAATAACACTTTCCATCTGCCTTTATGATGTTCTTTTAAGCTCTAAACAGCGTAGAGCAGCGAATGCCAACGACTAGTTTTAAACCGAAAAGAGAGCAACAACGGCATAGTCAAGAAGTACCAACAGACGCAATGGATGAGAGAAGAGAAGGCTGTGCGAGCATAGCGGATCCAGCCGACAGAGGATTATGAGCGGTATCTGGTAGCGATCCTGAGTTCAGAATAACCGATGAGGTATTTGTCGAAAACTTAATGAATCAGACGAAAACGCCGCTATCAAATTCCACAGGGGTGAAGGCTGGTCGAGTAATCCATTCACAAGTGAACACATTGCGAGCTTTTAAACGAATCATGAATGGCCAGAATCGGTTATATCGAAACGGGATGGAAGCATGGAGGGGTTGTTTCGAAGTTCAACCTAGAAAGCATCTGGAATTATCATCACATAAATCCTCATCCCCGTTTCTTCGTGGGAAGGAAACACGGACTATATCTGTACAGGTTCGTGAGTTGTCAGTTGCACGTTGCTGTGGCAATACCTTTGCTGCCCCTCCTCCCGTGTCGTTCTCGATGCAACAGGACCTGTGAGGCATTTTTTACAATCGTTTGAAAAGCATTTTACCCCTTAATAAGAAATATGTTAAAACGCACTTTGAAAAGGGCAACAATTCTGTGCCGCTCCTTGCTGTGTAGGATGGCGAAATTCTACGTTCCTTATTTGGATTGCTTCAACAACATGGGTTTTTCAGTTGCAGTGCTATGAACACATTTGCAAGCGCATCACACAGAACAGAAAGCCAGAAATATATCTCAAACATATGTATAACTAACTTGGTTGCAGTCATGGCCAGATATTTTATCTATATTTTTTCATTAGTGGTGAACTGATTGCCTCATTTAAACTGCCAAGCATCGCATAACGAAACGAATGTTCAATTATTTGCCAATAGTTTATTTTTATTATTCACAATTTCCTTTATTATCTGGCGATGCCGTGCCCGATAAATTGACTAGTCTGCAACAAAATATTTTCATAACGAACAATCTAACAGTGTAACTCTTCACAAATATGCAACAAGCGTGTTCCTATTTTCTCATCCAAGCGACCACACAAACCAGCTGTGATTAAGGTACTTATCAAGGACATGTGTTTAAAAGCGCTTAGCAATTTTGGACCATTCATACATGAGTTTGCAAAATATCAGAAATCTGTGTTGTTTTCTGCGTTTCCGCATGGATATCCATTATTTGAAAATGACCGAAGTACACAGTGAACGACACGCATGTATTCATGTTGTTTCATCTTCGGAGTAGTTGTAGAATAAGTTATCTTAAAACAAAACGTGGTGAAATATGGCATAACATAACATTGTCTTCCTCATACAGCGTTCTTTAAAGATAGAAAATCAAGACAGGTTTGTCATATGTAATGCACTAATGAGAATCTGGCCAGCCACTGACGTTTCATCTGTTGGTATTTTTCACCATATACAGTATCGAATTTTAGCACAAAAAATGGACCGTTCAATCTGCATGACATACGCGTTAAAAAAAGTAAGTCCGAATGTGATGTCAAACAGATCATGCACCATGTGTACTTCATCCGGAAGCAAGCGCTTATAGGTTGCGGTCAAGACTATATTCGTGAAGTTTACCTAATCCATTCGCCGCAGATCATAATAAATTTCATTTTCAAGTTTGCGAGATATATCCATTCGGTATGCTCTGATTTTCATAATTGTTTCGCAAAAGAATAGCTGCAAATTCCTAACGTAAGGCAGACATAAATATCGTGCTTTATCCCCCATGCTATTTCCGTTCAAATCTATGTTCGAGCTCAGAATGATTCCTCGCTTCCGGACGGATATCCCTTGTACCGGTTGAACCAATTTCACATTTCCATGGGTATAGCAAAAAGAACATTCTAGCTGCAATCAATCGCATTGAACAGGGCATCTGGTATAAGTTATTCATTTACTATACATTGTGGCATTCCAAATAGGTGCACTGAAAGACGGATGTATTTATTTGCATTTAAATTTCAGTAGCTATGCATGTGGGCCGAGGCAGATAGAAGGGGAGATTATTCTGTTGTATTTGAGGTGAACATGATTGGCACTTGACAGCGGGATCAGGCGTTGAGATATAAATTTAAGCAAAACCCAATCAAATAGGAGGAAAATTAAGATACACTTTGCAAATATTGATATAGATGTAGGGGGCAGAATGGCTTACTGTCAACTTGTTGCCTGACATGTTTACAAGTGGGTAACATTGTAGGCATATGGAAGTAATAGAAGAAAGAGTGGTAAAAGTAAACTAAGATGGATGGCATTGGAAAGCGCTTGCTTCACAGCTCGCACTATTTGGGATGGCAGCTATGTAGGCTTGGTTAAGCAAGCAGAAGTTAAAGAGTTGATAGAAAGATGGGTTGCAATCTCCGTGTGCAAATCTATTGCAATCCGCAGTTATTATTGTGAATGTGATTCATGCTTTCCTGAGTATAGAAAGAATGAATGCCGTGTGAATAAGGGTGAAAAGTTTCTGTCAAATTATTTATTTGTTCATTAAATCCTTCCATCTGGGCTTGGCCAAGTGGATGAACCGTAAGTAACACAATACATGTACATATCACATCATCATTTATGTACGGTCCGCTCCGAAAATAGCCTATTTTCATTGCAATACATTCACAAAATTATTATTGAGTACTGCACGGTCAGGCAGTTTGAAACTGCTCCTTTTGAACAACGGTTGCCAGTCGAATGCTCTTAGTTCTATAGGAAGGCTCTCCCAGACTTCAGTTTACAAGTTTACTTAGTATTTTGGTAGGATGCCAGATTTATTTCTTGGTATTCCTAATGGTGTAGGTACTTTATATTTTGAAGGAACATTATACTTGCTTCGACTACCCACTTACAGATCAAAGTAAATAGGAATGTTAATCTTAGCTTCATGTAGCTTAGACTCAGTGTCTCCATTTTTAGCAACATGAGACTTTCAATCTAGTAGTAGTAGTAGCAGTAGTAGTGGTATGGATTGGTTAAAGAGTCTTTGCGAATGATTTATGTACGGATACTAAGCCCATGTGGTCGTGTTTCTTGAAGGTTGCAAAAGTAATCCAAGATTACTCTAGTCAGGACGAACGCAGGCAGTTGACTTACAAGCATCTAGAAAGAATTGCAGACAACTTTTACGATGTTTGTCATCTGGCCGTTATGAAGTCATCACGTTTACAGAATATAAGTGTAGCGTACAGCATGTCGAGATCTCGTGTAATTTTAAAGCAGGGAATGAGATTACCTCAATCCCGGAATTCACTTATTGAATGCTCTCATAATTATATCAACCCAGTGCATTTGTAGGCCAAGTACCACTTTTGCCAATCGGAGCACCACGATTCCAGCAGGTCTATACTAAGATTCACTAGGCTGTCGCTCAAACACAGAATATCGAAGGTGTTTAGTACTTTCATATCATCCGCAAGTATTAATGGTGTACCAAATCTCAGTTTTTAGTTGCATTATTACCATATATTTAGATGCGTAATGACCTAGCAAAACACCTTGAAACACACCACGTTTAACTCTAAAAGTGAACTCATACTGCCATATTTGTACCAGTTATGCTGTCAAAAGGTGCAGGTTAGACGAAACCGTTGGAAAGGCAATTGAAACAATGTGTTATTGCTGCCCATTTCGGGCATTTATGGCTACTTGCCCAGCGCCGTCAACTAAGATCCAAGCTCTCACACAGTAGACCAACAAAGTATCAGCCGGTTGAAATAGCATGAGGTCACAGGGCCACCTAGAATATCCCCAAATCTCCTCAGATTCAGGGGACCTGCTTGGTGGATCATTTACACGAGTTGCGAATAGGAAGTTGGGAATAGGAAACTGTACCGACAGATTATAGCCGCTTCTTATTAGTTCTAAGTCGTAAGGGAGTCTATCGTTCTGAATGCCAGATCAGCCTGATCTCAATTATTTCTAAATTTCTGGCGTCTACCGTTATCTATAGAAATACTGGCATGCGTGAAATCCGTTTTTGTGAGCAGCAAGCCAGGTTTCGTTGAGTTCGGGGCTGCAGCGACCACATCTTCACTTTTCGTCAATTGCTGGAGCGCCGCCATTTTATTGGCAACCCATCGTATTCATGTTTCTCTCCGTAAAATATTCCCTCGAGTCAGTGGATCGATGTACCCTTTGGGACTGTCTGCTCCCAAAAGTGTTTGCCCCATAAATATGCAAACATTATCAGAGCGTTGTACGCACATAGCTTGGCAGTTATCATTTATCACAAACCGTCGCCCCCTTCAATATCTCCAGCGGCATTAGACAATGTTGCCAGATCTCACCTTTTCCCTTCAACTTCGCCACGAAGAAGGTCAAAGAAACAAAGATCCCTGGACATGATGTGGAGCTACTTTCTAGTGAGTGACTTCTTAATTTGGGTAATTGGACGACAGTGGACTTATTTGTGACAACTCCCTAACGTGTCAATCATCACTAGACGGCTAGCACTGGTTGTCAATCGTTTCGGGACCCTAATTTGTTCCATTAAAATGTAAAGTTCTGTTCTAAGATGGGCAGTGACTCAGATCTGCGTTGACTCCTACTGGCGATCAGGTAGACCTTGACTAGAATTACAGGTGTTTGAGCAGCTACATTTGTGTCGATGGAACCGGAAAATTGTTTGCATATCGTATAGCAAATGCTCGTGGTGCTTGAGACGAATTGCGTATTCGACATGAGGGAGAACATACCAATGAGCTTTTGTCGAAATATGGAGCTGTTAAATTGTCGAAAAGCTCGTCGCCATGGTCCGACGTGTTGGATCCCAGTTTTCAAGACTTTTCAGATTGCTTGGAGCAGCCCAAGCAATCTTGAACAATGACTCCCAATTCACGTACAACAGCTGATAGTTGCAGTATACCGCATCCCAGCCGGTATGAGTAGCTGTTCTGATATCGGATGGAATGCAACTTGAATTACCGACGATGAAATGCAGTAAATTTGGGGTTGACCATGATTCACCGTATCTACGTCACTCCGAACAGATGCTGATCAACATTCGATTGGATCCCGCGACAAGTCTTGATATCGTCGGTGTACATTATAAAGTTTGAAGAGATTCCTTGTGCATGGTTATTTATAAAAACCAAACACAAACATGGACCTACACTGAGCCTTGCGCCACACCACACTCGACTTATTGGGGTCCGAGAAAGAGCTCCAAACTTTGAACACTAACTGGCGTTAAAGTAGAAATTTGGTAATCCTGCTTGACACAGCTTCGCGAAGGCTGTAATGCTTGAGCTTGGAATAGAGTATCTGATTGTCCGGACGATCAAATGCCTTAGAAAAATCCAGATAGATCGAATTATTGCCTTTTACAGCTTTAGTGGCCAAGGTCCAACTACTGTGTGTCATTATTAAATTTGATGTACATAACCGATGTCGACGGAAACCGTGCTGCTCAGGCGTGATTACATTTTGTTTTCCAGGTAGCACACCAGTATATCGGCAAGTATGGATTTAATGAACGGAGATTATAGAATGAAGCGATACCGACCGGTATTTGGAGGATCAGTTCTGCTTCCAACTTAGTAAATCCGGTTTATTATTTCAAGCATACATGTAGCAGAAACTGGTTTCTAATTTAAGCAGCTCTGATAAAACTGAGCTAACGGTCCTGCCAGTTGGATTGTTGTTACTTCTAGTGCCTCTGGACGTATGGTATCGACTAACGGCGATCTGTGTTTGTGTAGAGACCTTAGCTTTTGCAATACAGCCACCACGATAAAATTGATGTGGATTTGTCCTGTCAGGGAGACGAAAACGGTTGAAAGACCGTTTAGTGGTAAGACTTTCTGAAGCTGGGGGATTTTGCATCCGCAGCGCGATTGTTGATTTCATTCTTGATGTACCTGTGATCGTTCTGAGTGGAATAAATCCTTGAAACATCTTTCGTGTTTGTATAGCAGTTGGTGGTTAGCACTGAAGATTTTTGTGATGTTCTGATTAAATGCAGCTTTGATTTTATTTAGAATTTAAGTGCAGTTGTTACTTGGGCTACTTAGTTGTCCCAAGGTTCTGATGCTGAAGCATCTCAGTAACTGCCGTGCTAGCTTACTTATTATCTTCCATTTTAATTCCGCTCCTTACAAACTAAGTTGATTTAGACATATAGCAAACGATTATCTTTGGACCCTGTGTAATCGTCTGACTAAATTTGTGGACGAACTCCAGCCAGGAGACTTCTGGGGTTCATCGGCAAGGAAAGACTAATTTGTAACGCTGACGTATGGGCTAATCGATGGTAACTTGGGATGGTAGTACGGTGTCCTCGTTCTCTTTCCGATATTCTGCACGGCAAATGAATATGAAAATGCGGACTGCGTGCTTACTACGAACCAACGGGCATCCTATACCCAATACATTAATCATACGCCCCTTGTCGATAAGCGAAACACCCAGCACAGATGACCTGTTAACTGTTCTGAACTGAGTTGGTAAACAGATGTAATGGTAATGTGGTAGAGTGGCTACGAGATCTTGTAGATTGGCTTTGAATTGTTCTCAGACCGCGGCAGGAGTTTCTACACAGTGTACTTTCAAATCACCCATGATAACTATGTGAGTGTACTTTGCTGTAAAATACATCTTAAAGCAGCGGATAAGTATCAGTCGGTTTCGGGTGTTGAGTTAGGGGGTCGGCACACCAAGGCAATAAGACAAGCTCGGCTGCCATTTATCTGCAAGCGGCACCAAATTGATTCGTGGAACTGCGAGTCTTAAACATCCACAGCTACGCAATCTAAGTCGCTTTGGTGAAGCATAATTACCCCTTCTTCTTTTGGGTGCCTATCGTTCTGGATCAGCGATATCTCTCCAGTTGCGAAACTTCAGCGTCAGCCATTCCCGTGTGCAACCATGTGTCGGTGATATCAATGATATCATACGACCAAGAAGCTTTGCGGATTTTCAGTTCGGCCAATTTATTAATAAGGCCCTGGGCAAGCGTATACAAGCAGCCAAGTTTCTCGGTCTATAGTAGTCCAGAGAGGGGTGAAGTTGTCATGTGTAGGAAAATGCCGGCCGTTGGGAGGCCGGCAGTTACCGGGATGATGAAACCTCGTCCGCAACTTGATTCGGCCAAGGTGCGTCCCAATCTTCCTTTATACCTACGTCAAAGTCAATTAAAGCAGCATTCGTTTTACGCTTCCGTTCATTCGTTGGGATGCGTGCTGCTTCAGGTGCTTTATATTTGAGACCGGCAACGCTTCTGAGACCCTTTACCGAACTTCAGTTGGAAGACGTTTTCTATTTATCCATCGACTCTGAACAATCTTGCTTGTTGCTCTGAATGAACCAAAAGTTTTAGGATTCAGGGACCGCACCCTCTACAATTCGGTGAGAAAGGTGTCCTAGTGAGCGATTTCGTCACAATATTATCCAAAGAAATTGTTTAACGAATGGACTGCCACTGTGCTAAATATTGCTTTCTGGTATCTAGAACATCGATAGAAGGATGTTCTGGCCCTCCATGGATAAATATTGGGCATAGGCGGTATTGCTTCCTGTGTCCATCTTCGGTATTTATTTTTGCTTGTCCTGCGCTCCAAGTTACATCAGGATAGATGCATATCTCCGAGGATCCGAGTTTTGGCGCGCTTGCGGAAGTGAGCACTTCTACAAAGGTCTCGCAATTGCTCACCGTTATCTTTACGGGAGCCTACACCATGTTGGCAGCCCAGATGAAGATAATCAGATGACAAGTTGTCACTTTGGCGTTTAGATCACCAGCAAGTGCCACAATATCTGTGCTTCTTCTGTAACGCAGCAGGACGTTAATTTGGTGATAGAAACATCTTTCATCGAATCAGGACTGCAGTTGGTGAAGTCATAATCCTCAATGACAAGAAGGTACCGTTTGTCGCCGTTCGGCTTTAAAGTCTGGAACTCGCCAGTCAGTCGAACGGCGCACATCCGGTGGTTGACAGGGATCCAGTCAATCAGGGCAGCTTCAGCCCGAGGACTCAAAGCAACCTCGAAGAAAGCTTGACCCTCATTTGAAGCTGCATCAACGCCAGACAAGCACAATAAAATTTGTCGCCAGTGTTACATGTGGGCGATCGAATGTCAAGCACGATGCCTACATATTGCAGGCGAGTTTCCAATAAACAGCAAAATGACTCGAGAAGGTCTCCAATGTGCGGGCGAGTGCTGACCTTTGACCAATCTGTAACAAAGTGCACACTTTATGGCATGTAAGTCTTAGAGAGGATCGTGGACTCCAAAGGGAAACTGATGCACTAACATTGTCCGCTTGGTTAAACGTAGACTTGTTGACTGGATTGGAGCGACGCTCTGTGATTCTGTGTGAATTGTAAGTAGAAGACAAGCGAATATCAAAGCAAGGTGAGGGAGGGCCAAGAATCCGGTGGAATGAAAGCGGGGGGATGATAGTTAAGTTGGAACGGGAGGCTAAGAATGAAATAGTGCAACAGGGGGATTAAGAAGGCGGGAAGGGCTGAGCAGTAGGATCCACCCTGCTCGATGCAGCAGACAGGGCGCTGTTTGTTACCCTCTGCTACCGCCAGAGCACCAAGAGCTTGTCAGAAGGATAGGTCATAGTACATTGCGTGGACGGGATGATGTCCGGTTGTCCAGGCCTAGACAATAGAATACTTAGGGTTCTCAATCAAAGCCTTTGGTACAAAAAGCTTACAGTAATGCAGCGGGGTTTTGGCATTGGACTAGAAAGAGTCCGTTTTATGGAGTAAAGAGCCACCCTCACCCCAACCCCGAATCTGGAGGGGGAGGAGACTTAGTTTGTCTTGCCAATAACCATTGCCCAATCTGGTGTGAATGGCTCTGTAGGTGCCAGAAGCACGACTCAGCATAGTTCAGAGGATTACTGAGGCACACATAGTAGTGTAACACCACTGCAACGTGGCGGAAGGTGACTCGCCACTGAGTGAAGTCACTGCCCACAAGTACACACTGGTAAGTTGCCTAGAGTCAAAGTTTATTATTTCTTGACAAGTTTTAAAAGGATACACTCTTTTCGCACTTATCGTCAACACTTCGTTTCCTATGCACTTAATGCTTACTGTAGGCTCATATGGATATATATTCCCGTCATCTCACTGAAGAAATTTTATTTCATGAGTACCGCATGCAGTTCTGCAATTTGAACAACCCTTGGCCATAGCAGATAACATGCATATCAACATGTCTGTTTCAAAATATAATTGCTTCTAAATTTTGAGCACGCCTACTTTGTGGTGCCTCGATGAATTTGAGAATAAACTTTTATATTAATTATTTTTACGTTTGCTAACAGGCTAATGTTATCCTCTTTGAAATGATGACTCCGCGCAGATCGTCGCTTGTATGATCCAACGCCGTCACGCTGCAGAAATCCAGCAGAAGTCACCCATCAAAAATGCTTGTACCTGCCACTGGAGCTACCGCCTCCAATTTTGGTAATTTGACTAGAAGCAGTATAATAATACCTCAATAGAAGAGAGATGGAAGTATGTATCCCAGTACCGGGTAGATGTTATAAAATCAAATTACAGTTTACGCAGGGAAATGCACTGCTCTACTCCAGAAAACAGACTAAAATGAGGTTGATTCTATTGTACACAGATGACAGAAGAGAGTGCATAAGCCACGTTACTGCGTCTTGGATTGATATGGATCTACGGTAGATAAACTGAAGCGAACTACTTGATCGCTTTTGTGGCAGGACCACCAAAGAATTAATTTTTTCGCACACCTACATAATTATAACTGGTTGGTCCATATATGAGATAGGTGTGCTATTGACACCTCTCCAGCATGCAGCAAATGTAAGTTGCTGCAAGCACAGGACATTTGTAATAGTCAGGTGTTTGGCCAGCAATTCTACACATTATTTAAAGACAATGGGAAACAGTGTCCTGAGCACTTGCTTTTCCAAAGAGCAGCTGTTTCAGTAACTAGTGTACAATGACGCTGTCAACCAGGGTCAGTCAGTCTGCAAATAAGTTCTCCTGGATTTGGTATGTGTCAGCTTTCGGATTCTTTTAACAATAGCAAATGTCATGGTACAGTTTTTCTACCTACACGTTAGTGGATATGTAAGTCCAGTAAGCTTGCTTAGTTGTGTTAATATCCTCCAGATTTCACAGTAGCTATAATCCACAAGTTTATTCAGCAAGTACACGTTTCCAAAGCGGAGCAACTCCTCTTTATAAGAACCATGCGAAAAGTTACCGGAACATGCTATCCTCTTTGAGCTCCCACCTTTTGCAAAGCAGTCACTTCTCTTGGCGGAAGCGTACCTGTCCGCATGGAAAATGGACTATTGCATAGACAGCAAATATGAAAACAGAAGTTCAGGTGATTTGTCAGATAAAAGCAATACGTGGATAGGTCCGTGTCAAAAATACATTGAAGTCGGCGGATGCTACCGTTTTTATCTCAGTCAATAAATGGTTAAGGCGCAACGCTATCTCCACCTGTTACTGCAATTATTGCCATGAGTAGGCACTTCGTTGCTTTTGTCGGAGTAGATCCCAGGACGCAAGTTAATTGTTGAATGCACAGATCTACATTATGGTGCTCTATTTTACACGGAAACCAGCTTCAACCACCTAAAAAATACCACATCAAAAGTCACATGGTATAGCAGAAAAATTTACGATGTTTTTATCCAAATTTTGGTGAAATATGTAGTGTCAAATCGATTACAATCACTGGCACTAGTAGATGTTGTACTGGCGCTGTGTTTTACGTCAGCTGCAATAATCTAATGGTACAATGCCTCAGCTGTAGTTTTTGGACTGTTGGTGAATTTATCATATTCGCAAGTAAGATTAAGCATTACTTACTGATACATCTTGGCTTGCGCCTAAGAGTTAAACAAATACAATGTAGAGTAAAATAGCAAAAGAACGGTTAGCGATAAAACGTCCGCTCATTTACTTTTAACATCATTTGTTGCAGCAACAGAGTATGTTACTCTTCCCTACAACGCACACATCTCGATCTATCAGCAATTTTAACTTGGGGATGTTCGCATGAAAAATTAAGAAAATTCTCTATTAAATCCTCTTTTGATGTGCCTCATGAGCACATTGACACATTTGCGTTCAACGGCAGAGAGGACCGTTTACAAGCGCAGAGACGCAAAGGGAACACTGTCAACTTGGCGTCAACAATTTAAACACGGAAACTTTTTAACCAGCATTGGTGGATCAATCTATTTGCTAATAATATTCCCTCAATGAGCGCGGTGCCGAGCGTGCCGCAGCCTAAAGACATGTGAATCATGTGTCAAACTAGTAAAAGTCGGTATACGTGTCAAACAGTAGAAAGATTTTCCATGCGAAATATGCCCCAGTGAAAGCTAAGCAGCCCGTGATGGAACAACCAAGATTTTCTCTGCTTTCCTTCGAATTGCTTGTCTATGCAACTAATGAATTGAGTACTCCTGTTGTCTCAAAGGTAAGACAAGCTAGCATCCGTTTCAGGAAATTGTTATCACAAAGAGCACAGCTGTTACGCTAGCCTAGCGGATATAGTAACCTAGGAAAACTTTAGTGAATATCGTTCTAAGCATGAGGAGAACGACCGTAACAATGTAAGAAAAATGTTACCAGAACCCTAGAAAAGCAATTGCTGTTTCAATTTTACTGGCAGCTCAGATTTTGCTAATGCCTTTGGAAGTTTAACCGGAGAAAGTACACGCAAGGCCATTCTAAAACTCACAATTGTGTGCATATCAAAAGAGCAGGCAGGTATTACTGGAAGTTGGGTTATAGCTGTTAGAGGAAGGCCAGCATATGAAGCTAGTGGTAAATCCACTGCATTGGAAACACTGGCGAAGCCGTCTCCTTGTTGCAAACCCAGTCGGTTTAAGGAGGTACCTACGCGAATATTTCAATCATTGCCGAGACATGTCGAAAGATCTAAAGAAGCAACAACTTCCGCTCCCGTGCACCCGTGCTCCCGTGCCTTGGAATCAATGTCGACGTTATGTAGAGGTAGAAAGTTGGATGACCTCGACCAGCGCGAGGTCCTTTGTTACCTACTCGGTGCTGCTTTGAAACGTCTACATGGAGTGATACTCATGCGGCACACAGACTATAAGAAATATGGGGAGCGAAACTGGTGCGCATTATGCTGAAATTCATCATTGTAGGGAAATCTGTTCGGCCGTCGGAAGGTCGATTCCGAAACAAAAAATTATTTCATCCATGGCTTTCCAAACATGTCGTGAGGCCATCGTTAGATAAGTACTCGACGTTTAGAATACCACCGAAAAGACATTTTATCCAGAACCATTTCTGTGCATGGCGTTTCTAAAACAAATCTCTGTAATTAACAAGTAATAACAACTCATAATAGGAAATTGTGTTATAATCATGAGTCGCACTACTTGGATGACGTGCTAGCGAAATCGGTGTCACGGTTGATCACCTCACGTAGGATGTGGCCCAAAAGTATTGTAAGTGATCCTACATACAAAACATATGTTAGCCCGGCTGATGGAAGATTGTTGCATGTTTCCTCGTTGGTTGCCATCAGAATGACGATTGAATGCAGTGGGCGATATGCCCTCCGGAGCTACTATGTCACACAATGAACCTAACTAGCTGGGAACCAGAATAGGAAAGAGCGCCAGTAATTTGGCTGATGGACTGACGCAACATTTCGATGAGCTGGAACGTGGTGCTATACAGCGATCTTGCTGGAACCATCGCTGTTTCTGGCGTTTATCTAACATCTGACGGGAGTTATTGCCAGTGTTTCCTGTTTTTCGCCAACGCTTTCGAGATTTGGCAAGCAATTATTAACATAGAAAAGCAAGCTATGTTCCAGTACGAACTCGCTCGTGTTAACGGTTGGTAAAGGAGGGACGTACTCCATTTAAACACAGCTAAGTTGAAGGTGATCACTTGCACTGCCAGCCGGAGAGCGTAGAAAGCACAACTTGCCAAAAGCCTTTCAGGAGAACTGCCTGAGTAAAATGGTTGAAGACGAAGTTGGATGGTTAAAATAAGCAGAGAATCCCTCGAGACCTGATAATGAACACTTAGGCTCTTTTCGCAGAGCGTTTCGTCGACATGACTGACCAAACGTCCCACAATCGCTTAACGCCTACTTGCGATCGCATGTGGAATTCAACATCCAAATGTGGCGGCCGTGGCAGAAACGTGAACCCGTTTCTCTCGAGCGATTTCAACTAAGGCCATCAAAACATTAAGGGCTTCTTTCATCTACCCTATCAGCTAAAATTAAAGTCCCTAAGGTTGTAAAACAGGTGCTATCAGTTTTTGCGCGGGGAGCTTCATAATGGTCAACTACACACTAAAGACCTCAAAACACATTCGCTAATTGCTACTGGAACTGAACCATTACACACACTAAGAGTTCATTTTATTAAGCTAAAGTTATAAACACAAGTAGTGACGAGAAACATTTATTACAACTGTATCCTTAAAAGATCCTAATTTTTGCTTAAATTAAGTTGTACAAATCCAACATAAAAGAGCATGATAAATCAAAATCCGTGCATTGTCATTTGCCACCGCATGGATAGCTGTCATCAGTTATCAGGTTTTGTGATATCTTCTTATTTTTTGATCGAATTTCCCTCCGGTACTCCATGCATGCAATCACGTTGCATTCCTCGTCGTATAGCTTGTACCTTGCTTCGCCTTTTATCTAAAATTGATAAACAGTGGTTTACTTGATTTTACACTAAAATTAGTTCAGTTTTATTAAGGTTAGGCAAACCATAAATGTTGCTCCCACAGCACTAGCTAAGGAACCAGAAGTCAACCCTTGAAAAGGCCAAAACATACCGAAGCATTGGGTGCCAAGAAGCGTGTTGTGTACGAGTATACGCCACCTTCTTCCAGCGGACATCCTGGTTCTATATAATCGCAAATATCCTTTATTTCCGCAGCTTGTTTTAAACACCGCTTCGACTGTGTGCTATTCAAGCAAAGTTTCGCCTTTCCGGAACGAACTCTTCTTCCTACACATATCAGGTGAACAAATTTAAGCACATTATATGCTGACCTAAAGGCATGGAAAACGGACATTTTGATTCCACGGACAAGAGGAATACTAGAGATCAAGTGCCTAAGGGTCACAATGGTACATGGCTGTGCGATCACGACATTGTATTGCCTTAGTTCAGTGTTATGATAATGCAATTGATTTAAAGCTCAAAAACGAACAATGGTTGAAGAAAAATAAAACGTTGTCCTGTTGCGTGATATGAAATTTGCGCCTTTTTAACAATAGACAACATTAATTATTTTCCGACTAGGCAAGATTTTCGCAAGAGTGAATAGTTTAACAATGCAACCAAACACTATGGTGCTTTCTTACTTGCTTGAAAGGTGATTTCGAATGTTGCCAATGTACCTCCATCAACGACGCATGGCGCATGACTACAATTTGACACAGACGCCCCGATAAGCGTGTGTTCCTCAGCTGGAATGTATGGAAGATAGCCCAGGCGTAAAAGTGCCATCAAATTGCCATAATAATGGGCTGATGTGTGTTGCAAGTTGTGAGACAAACCACTAATACAAATGTGCTGATTACTGAATAATGAGAATCGAGAAAAAGAAGATAAAAATCTATGGTACTCCACCGTATGTGGATTGGACGCAAGCGCGGAATCACGTCGCTGACAGCATGCTGCAGCCTCACTACGTCTTATCTGTGTGCAACGTGCTCCATAGATCTGTATTCCGCAATGTGAGCGTCAAGGAATCTCTTAAATTCCGACACCGATTTCGCTTCGACTAACTTCTCCGACAATTCTATCTAATGTCTCACTACTTGACGCGCGCAGCATAGATGGTGAGCGATATGCTTTAAATCCGGTGACACTACATTTTATCGGTGTCCGCGAGTGCTGCTTGGTATATGACTGTGCGGCAGCATCTGGTGCGTCACAATGAGATGAACTCGAAGTGGACAAAATGACACCGCATAAAGCCCTAGTCTCCTACCTCGGTCCTCGTAAGACATACTCAGTAAACTGGGGTTATGCCGGATAGCTAGATGCTGGACCTGTTCCGGGATCTGCACTTCACTTATTGTGTTTGGGCAATAGAACAGTGGGCCCTACTAAAGCACCGCTTTTATTATTTAAGGGAACAGACGGGTGAGAATCTATTCAGACCAAATGCAGAAGCTGCCTCTTAGTGCCCAAAGCAGGCTTAGTGTGTTTGCTTACTATCTGTTTATTTTGTCGATAGACATCACATCACAGCGTGAGGGTAAGGTTAGATCCTTCACGAAACTGGTGGCGTGCAGCTGGTGGCCATTCAGGGTGTGCATCCGCTCAGTACCACCCTAACCCACGCTAATAAACGATGAATTCACCGAATTCACCGGTAGATCAGCTTCCGCAGACCACCGAGAGAGGCAGTCAAGGAGCTGCCGGAATATGTCATAGTCTTCTAGAGAAGAAATAAACATCCAAATCTGCAGGCCCTTTGCAAACAGTGCACAAGGTCACCGAAGAAGCTGAGGTATATTTTATGCGGATCAGAAATAAAATGAACCACAGCACCGTGCCTTGGTTTTGACCGCTAATGGAGGGTGGTCATCCAAATGTACCCGCCATCTTCTACAAATAAGGAAGTCGCATATCTACTGCTGCAGTGCGCCAACAACACCACACATCCTCAGCTTGTTTAGCAGGACCACATGGTTCCTTTTATCGGAACTATACGGAAATCAATGCAAATAACTTTCGCTATAATCCCTTGGTTCATAGCTTGCAACCAATCCTGCCGTGTCAACAAAAGCTCAGAAATCAACTGGTTGCACAAGTCGTGCTGTGTCAGCGTTAGGAGATCTTTCAACTCCAGCAACTGGAGAAGGCACCTGTGTCACAATTTTCTTTAGCTTATTCTCCGAATTAGAGGTGGAACAAATCGACCGGTAATTTTCCACATTGCATAGATCACCACATTTTGGAATCTGTTCCAATACTCAGTAATTTCAGTCTATCGGCAATGCACATTAGAATAGCCATCTGTTAATCAGATCCGTCAAAGCGGGTGAGATGTTAGCCGGTAAAAACAGCAAATTTAGCGGGTGAAATCTATCTTCTCCGGCAAGTTTTGTGCCATCAAGACAGGCAAATAGACTGCGGACATCTTCTACACTGCAACCAAGACCCTCGAGTTCAGTAGGGGATGCAAATGTCGATCTCGGCAGAGGTACATGCCCACTCGTGTACACGGAATCGAACTGCTCTGGTAATGCGGGTGCATCATTAGTGCTTGAGGTCAGATGCTGTCCACCAGCACTCTCTTACACAATACGTCAGTTGCAAGCCTCAGGAACTGCTCCACTAAATCAAAATTCTTATTGAGGGCCGTCTTCGCTGATGTCGCAAGCTTCTCATCGAACAGCTAATGCTGTTGTGCTTCCGCGTTGTTGCATAGAATCCGCTGCCTTTTGTCCGCCTGACATTCATCGGCACGATGGGGACACAAAGAATTTCTGATACCATACACGTAGCCATCTAGCCGATTTGCCATACCTACTGTTGAACCGATATGGCTTCAATGGGCTACTGTCCGATAATTAAGGTGTAGGAAATGAGCGAACAAAGATCCTACACTCATTATTATAACTGAACAACAGACACAACATTTGAATCCTGCATCAGCGACATGTCTACTTCACGGGCCAATGGATTGTAGTCATCGATATCCGCGTTCTCGTAATTGTAGGATGGCTCCAGTGGAAGCTGGTAGGGCAGCGGCAGCTCCAGGCTGACTAACACCATTTAGTGATCACCAGCTTCCAGAGGCTCCAGGACCTGAATATCATGTACACGCTGCTCACAACTTGTTAGTAGTAGTTTCAAGTGCCATGGAGCAGAATGGTGTGTAACACGCGTCGGTTGGCTGATAGGCTGTGCTGCTGTAGTTTTTAATATAATCTGCGCATACTGCGTCCCCATTCCACCGAGCCTGGGAGAAGTTGAACCTCAAACCACAGTATTCAAAGGCATCTTATGGCGCTCATACACAGAAAGCGGGACCGTGTAATGTGGTTTCTGACATGCAGCATCCAATCCAGGCATCTATTAGGCGGTCTGCGATAAGCCACACCCACAAACAGTTTACCCTCTTTCAGGCAGATCGAACGACATACAGGTTCGCGCAAGCCAAATTTTCTGCATTTGGGGTTTGCCAGTCTCAGCGGATGTGTGGAACCAGCTGGAAATTTACAAGTTGCTTATTGGTTTCTAAAATATCAGTCTGCCACTTCAACTTCATGAAGGCGGACTTCAATTTCTCTCTGTTTGAGAGATCCAATCTGGATGAATATGAATCTGTAGACCACTAAGGATGCCCAGGCGGAATATCGCCGGCTTCAGACTCGCTTTATCAACAGACGTGACTAGCAGAGGCAGGGACTTTGCTTCACCTCTCTTTCCAAGATGTTGGTTTAGCTTCATCCTCAGTCCCTGTTTATTCACTTCAAGCAGCCTATCAACCAGGTACTGCAACAACTCCACGTCGTGGTCAAAACTAGCCTGAAGACTAGCGTTCGCCGACTCAGGCGCGTGAATTATCATAAGATTACAGCGTAGCTAGTGGCTGGCAGTATTCCTATCCTTTTTATTTCGCTACATTCTCCGTTGGCCTTCATCGTCTGCGCTATCCCACAACGGTATGTTAGTGTCCGTAAGATGCAACACCAACACGTCAGCTGAGGCCCCATCCATTGAAGGATATCGCTCTAGAATGTCGGCAGCCGTTGGGGAGGTAAGCTTGTTCGAACATAGAGGTTTCTGTGTTTCCGCTTTCTTCGATGAACCAACGGATCACCTTCCTATGGAAAGGTTTGCCTCTCTTGTAGACTCGTGCGGTTTCGAGTTTGTTTGTGACTACAGAGTGGCTTAGCATTTCTTGCAAATTATTTAGATAAAGTCATGATGACTTTTAGGCAGTAGTTTGCAATGATCTAAAGACAAACCAATACTCGAAATGTGGAAATACACACCACACATGAAGCATGTAACTGAGTTGCCTCTATGCCGAACATGTAGTTTACCGCAAAACAAGATCTTTCTGTATTTTTTAACATTGGATTTTACGGCCGTTTTAACCGTCGAAACGTCCATTTGTTTTACTGACTGCACATCCGTGACACAAACCGTTTTGGTGAGTAGTTTGCTGCACGTTTATCACTCTGTCTGATTCGCTTCATATTCTTGTAGACTGCACAATATACGTTGGGTTAAGTCGCCTCCGACTTCAATACTGTCGTATTTGACACGTCTTACGAGTCATTCCTTTCCGACTAGTATCTCAGGCTACCCCCAACAAACTATTCTGCTACAAGTGCCAAGAGAAGTCAGCTTTGTCATTACTGATAGCTTGGCAGAGGTGACTGTAAAGAAGATAAATTGAACGACAACTACACGACACAAATGCCACAGTAAACTATAAGGACATGAAACTATTACAAAATAAAATATACTCAGAATCCTAAATATAATTGAATTTCACACGAAAGTGAACGATGTAAACTGGCATGTCAAACAGAGCGAGAAAATCTTTCCGGCTAGCCATAATTATAATCAAATTCGTTAAAACATCTTATTATTCCCTGATTACAACACAGGTGGACTCACAGCAATCACGATAATATCTATTTTCCTGAAAATTTGCAAAACGAATCATAAAAAGGACAAAAATTAGTCCAAAAATCTTGGCTTGCATGTTCGTTGCGATACTTGCCACACATGTGAACAACGTCACTATTTATACTTATCCTCCTCGCATTGTTTACCTGCACATGTGTCTGAAATATAAAACAGCAGACATGATTGGCATAGAAGTTTGTCAGCAAAATGGCTCACTATGAAATATATGTCGGTCATGGGTGTTTTATATTGTGAAGCCGATGAAGTTGTATATAACAACAAAAATGTAGAAATTGTTTCCAATGCTATCAATCAATTAATTGTTCAAAACAAACACTGTAACCGCAATTGAGTTTTAGAGGTATAGTATGTTTACCTAGAAGTAGAAAGAATGTTCTATATTGTTTTAGGTTCGTGATATTGCAATGTTTTTTCTTTTCAATTGCAAGTTTCCTTACCCATTGAGACCTAAAGCACATAATTCTCAAATTCAACACCAACAACTTAACAATGTCTTCCTAAACAGAATGAATGTATCGTTAGCGATCTTGATTCAATCCTCGCTAATTTTCCGATCTGCGTGAAATGATCAACTTTATGTTATTCGTTCATCACATTACTCTGCAGAAGGTTCGGTTTGCAAATTGCCTTAGTTTGAATGGAAACAGAGACTATGAAAGTGAACTAAGAGACTAGTTAGTGGCCAGTGAAATACAATGGGGTGCATTACAATGGTCTTTGGCATATACGGATGCGAAGATAAAACTAATTTATAAGCCAGAATACCAAACAATTGGCGGAATGGTATATTACGGGCAAAAACGCTGATGCTTATCAAGTCTTGTGGGATGGTCAAAATGAGAAGCACAACCTAGTGAAAAGAAAATAAATGGATAAAATAAAAATCGTTTTGGTAGGCTCACGACAGATTTAACACAGTGGCATGCAGAGCGAGCCAAGCAGAGTTGGTTAATTTAATTCTGGTTGTGCAAGGTTCGTCGCATTATGTCGTCTGTCGAGACACACAGGCTATCTCTCATAGCGTAGGGGCGTCAAGACATTAGTTAAACACAGGTAAGCAGGGTGGAAACAACATAAGTTGGGAGGACCTTTCATGCCTGACACAAACAAAGAGAGTAAACGTTCCATCTACATTCTATCCGAAGGTATGCGTGGCTAACTTGAACTGTTGGCCCCTCAAATTAGTGTTGTGGCTGAGTTGTATATGTGGCGGCAGATTTGTTTGCAGCCCCTTAGTATCTGTAGGCAATAATAAGGTCGCTTTGTAGGCGCCGGTAACATTTGTAGTATACTTTTAGTGTCTTCATTCTAAGGTGATAAAAACGCTTAAACACATGTTTGACGTGCCTCCTGGCTAAGCAATGTGGATTCTCAAGCGCTGTAATTTCTTGATGTTGCCAGCGCAGCTAGGCCTGGATTGCGTATTCCACGTGAGGTCGCACGTATATGTTAAGCAAATATAAAGAGACAGTGAGATCAACCCGCTCACATGCCCTCTGCAGTATGTATTCGAGTTGGTTTACAGTTTTGGACACATTCTCAGCTTGTTCTGAACAGCCTAGATCAGCCTGACCTAGTAACTCAATGTCGCGCTCCTGGGTAACTACTCGCGGGATATGGACGCCCCAAATTGGATGCGATGTTGGGCTGGTGACGATATCGAACAATCTTACACATCACCAATTTCAACTGCAGCGACTTGTGGAGTGACAAATCATACACTCTCTCCGGGCCTCGCTGAAGTTTAGCCTGATCTCCTGAGTCGACGATCGCCCACCACATCTTAACGTCTTCAGCGAACAGCAAGAAATATGAGGTAATCAACATTTAGGCTCGTTAATGAACACGAGAAATAGACTCGGTCACAAGATTTTTCTCGTTGAATTTCACACTTCACTGAAGGGTCATCAGTTTAATTTGGACACGCAGTACAGCCGGCTGTATAATCGAAGAAACCTATCTCCGTTCCAATTTCGCTGGAACGGAACTCCCTCCTGATGGGCGTAGTTTGACATTAATACTATTCCCCTAATAAAATACAACTTGGTCATACCCCGAAATTTATATTATATAATATGGCCTATAAACTTAGGGTGATAGCATTAGAGCAGAACAATAAGTGAATCTCGAAAATACCTATGCAAAATGTAAGCAGAATTCCCCACATGGAATTAGAATTCTCCACACTTTTACAACTTATATATCTTGTTGGGTCATCTAAGGTGAGCATCATTTCTGAACACCATTTTTTCTTTTAATTTTACCTCAACTATCCCAATGGATTTGCTAAGTATTTTCCTTTTTACCCATCATTACACCAAACCTGCACACAGCATCTTAAGATAGATCGTAGGACCGACATTTATATTGGGAGCTAGATCTCCGTTCAAGATTTGCGCATTGTTCTCTATAAATATGATGAACGTTTTCGCGACATAGTGACATGTTTACTACATATTGTATGGTCGTAGGTATTATTCATACTGATGCTTAGTTTAAGTGATTTACTAATGCACGGATACTCAAAGTTCTAGCAGACAGTGTAATTGTAATTCTTTCGATATTGGTGGGTAAATAATAACATTCTCTACGAGCGAAGTTCCAAAATAGAAAAAAGCACCCTAACGTCAAACGATCATAAGTTCTCCTGTTTTCCTTGTTTCCTGTCAATGAGTTTTACGTCATCCGCAAAACATTACAATTTTTCTCTATCGGGGTGCCCAATTCATTTGAATGCATTAAGAACAATAGTGGGGCCAAATAAGTACCGCGGGGTACTGCACTGTGCGCGGTGCCTTCACTTGAACATGGTCACCATCACTAACTACAAAGGTTATTTCGGTAGTTTGGAATGCACTCTAAACCACGTCAAGCTTTCCCGTAAGAAATGACAGTTAATGAATTCAAAGCTATTAATTAAGTAGAGGTTGCAAACGTCAACTCAAGCACCTCATGACAATAGCGAGTCATCTAACTGCTCGGGCACAGCTGGTTAATAAAACATGAGTTCATTTTGACAAATATGTGCTGCTCTGATATTATCTAG
Source organism: Dicrocoelium dendriticum (assembly GCA_944474145.2). Taxonomy (NCBI): domain Eukaryota; kingdom Metazoa; phylum Platyhelminthes; class Trematoda; order Plagiorchiida; family Dicrocoeliidae; genus Dicrocoelium; species Dicrocoelium dendriticum. The sequence continues at coordinate 3,486,559 of OX104063.1, read as the reverse complement.
CCTTGAGCCACTCTGAACATACAAATTAATTTCTTATGATATCCCTTCCTGTACTTGAGTAGACAGCTGCTAGGACATGTATGACTGTTGTTGACAGAGACTGATTTAGACTATTCAATTATATCATCACCACATCAGCCTTCCAGTATCTGGTTAGCCTACATCCCCAATGTGACGAAGTGTACAGATCCACGACTTGACACTCGTGCTCCTGGATCATTTGAAATAATCCTCCAAATCTTCTCTCTCTCGTCTTGCATCGTATTCATCATAAGCTTACTCGAACCGGATTTACTGGATCTACACATTGATCCATCATACGTGGAATCATCGCACACCACTATAGTCCTAACCACCGCTAACAGATTTGACTGTCATCCTTGAACGAACACAATTGATACGTTTGTCACCATGGGTCCAGTGCCCTTCTGTGTAACACCATTTGGTGCGGAATGCGAAAGGAAATCCGAAAACCTTAAGTTTATTCGGATCAGGTGCTTTTCAAAGCATCTGCGAAGGAATTTGTCATCTATCAACCTGTGTTCAGCGTTTAAATAGATTCGTCTACTGGGTCCCAAATCAGCCGGCCCTACCATCGATCGATCAACCGACTAACACTTCAACGTGTGCCAACTAGGGATCACCGCTGACAGCAGTCGCGTCACGCAGACCCACACTTATCACTGATGAGGGAAGCAGCACTCACTGATCAGCGGAAAAATCTGTGACCATAAAACCGCACGCCCTCGATAAAGATTTATCATATTAAGAATAAGTGTGAATTGTGTGTTAAATTAATGAAGTGTAGGCCAGTGTGCAGCCATCGTTTGAAAACCTATCACAAAAGCGCCTTGGGACGGAGACCATAAAAACGAGGCGGTGCAATAACACGCCAAGGGCGTTTTGGTTCTGCCCATTATGCAGTGCTATCCTAGGTGCTAGTTGTTTAAGTGTGCTATTGAAGAAGTGTGAAAGACTAACAGAAGCATTCAAGCAATTGGTGGACGCCAGGGTTACACATCTCAGATGAGAAACACATGCACTTGTATGTGAAAATAATACCCCGAACTCGTTATTCAAACCGAAGAAGAAAGCCAAGTGTCCCAACTATACACCCAAGACTCAGTCGCAATCATACCAACTCCCTTCACTCCCTCCCGCATAAGTAAACTAATTGTCTGCAGCGTGCCTGCATCAAATTGTGTACAATGTGTTACACCTAGTAGTTCGTTCGCTTTACCGGAGACTGTAAGCTGCAGTCAACCAGCCTTAGTAGGGAAGCAGGTAAAATACGCACCGTTAATCTTGCTGGCTGGACTGGTTGAAACTAAAATATTGCAGCAGTGAAAGCCGTCCCTCAGTGCCGTTCAAAATTCCACCAAAAGCACTGGAAACTAAGGCTCCAAAATCAGTAGCCAAATGGCGCATCCCTGGTGCCTTAAACTTTGTGTGCACCAATTCAATCGAATCAAAACCCCATACAGAAAAGTGTAGGTTGACAGACGATCGAAATCAATGGAGTTGCAACTCTACGCAATCGGTGCCCATGCTGATCCCACGAGGTTAAAATGCACCTCGCGTCACCCAAACATATTGCACGACGGTGAACTCCGGTTACTTCGGGTAACATTAAACTTAGTACATTAGACCGAGGCCGTTCCGCCATCCGTGAATCGACTCCACTACGCCTCAAGTGGCGTGCCAATACTACCTGAAATCTTGTGTAAAGGACGTGTAGCGTTTCCCACTAACAAAGAGGGGAACAGAAAGTTGATTGTTCACGGTGTTCCTGAGCTTACTGATTCCTCTTCCGGCGTTGCGCAGGTACATGACCGGGAGTATTGACACTAAATCCGTGGGGCTCTTTCGCTTAAAAATGTCATGGCCATCTAGTTGACAATGATCCCTGTATCACCAAACTAAAAGCGGTGTGACCCCAGGCTGCTGAAATTGGTGCAGCAATCAGATATAACTGCAGAACTCTTCGGCAGAACTGGACTAAATTACCTAGCTGGTAACTAACAGAGATCCTTTTGAAAATAATAGGCACACAAGCACTTAAATATAGCTCAGTGGAGACCCAACCATCAATGAATACACTGAATGCACCAGCTGTAGGACCTGACTCGATGACAGTTTCTACAGTAGCTATAACATCCCGAAGGACACAGACGAGCATGAGCAAACATCGGAATCCGGGGCATCTGATAATTGAATTTGTACCAAACTCATCTCGAGAGACTGCAATTCATCTAAAAATGGATTGGCCGCCGACCTCACATCGGTCGGCGTAAACTCAATTGCCTCATCCCTACCACCCAACACACGTTTGGTATGCGAAAAGCTCTCAAGCATGTACACAAATGCCCAAAGTCTATTCAGCAAATTAGCTGACTTTCACGCGCGTCAGAATCTTGGAACGTCGTCGCTATAACGGAAACATGGTTGAGCTATGAGGTAATATTTGCCTAAATAAGGGATATCCGTCGCCCGGAATGATAGAGCCAGCAAAGATGAGGGTAGCCTTCCACTTTCGTAAGAACCTGCAACGCGAATCCACACACGATTCGGAAACCAATGTATCTGACTCCATCTGGTGCAGTGTCTCGCTAGGATGGAACGATATTGGCCTAGTGGTTGTTTACCGCACAACATCGTCCACACCTGAGTTGGGCTGCAACTTGGTGACTGCATTGTGGCAGGTTATAAACAGGAAGTACAGTCAGATTCTTTACGCCGGTGATTTCAACTTACATACTATAGAAGCCTAGGCCACACCAGCAGAACAATTCAAACCGACCTGTAAGAACTCATCGCGGTTTTTCTGCGATGGAATATTCACTATCTATAAACTGATGATCGAGCGAGTGACATACAATACTCGCCTAGGCCGCAGTGATCATGCGGCTTTACATTTCATGTACACTTGCCAGGCTGACTATGCCGAGGATCTAACTCAAACAACGCGAATCGTAACCAGTTATGACACATTAACCTTACTCGTCGAAGCGACCGACTGGCATTTCCCAACTGAGTATGAACCCGACATGGCCTGGGAACGTTTCGTCAGAAGGTTTGACACCGTTATTAGTAAAGCAGCAAAAACATGAAGTCGTTTATACGGAGTAGGATGCGCAACTGCTTGGTGTGGCGCAACACGGCATGGTATATCCACAAAACCGACCGGTTTGCGAATATATGTAAAGCAAATATCGTCCACCGTGCATATTGTGCCCAGTTAGTGCGTCAGGACAAAGCAGCTGACCAAGATGCTTTAGCCGAAAGTGTAACTGTAAATCCTGAGCTTCTTTACAAGCGCATGGACAATCCCCGTAATGTAAAAAGTAAATTCCACCCCCTGTAAAAAGCAGGTGGTTTAACTCGGACTGTTAAAGAAGCGTCGAATGTTCTGCAACAACAATTTTCACTAACGTTACATTGTATCCCTTGTTCTCCTGCATCTTTGGAATCCAAAGTGTCCACATGAGGACTCGCTCATGAAAGTTACGGCCGACATCTTGATGAGAAAGCTGCTATTCTTGCGCCTGCACGCCTGTCCAAGAAATGACGACATCCACAAAAATAGACTTGCTGTGGCGGTTACTATTAAGGCTGAAGCTTTGCCGCGACTGTTCTAGCACTACCTCTAAGAATACACCATATCACATAATCCAAACGACCCATACAAAGAGCAGACAAGTAAAAACATACCAGCCCACCTACCATTTTGCCCGGAAACTAAAGACGAAAACCTTGGATGGTATATACATTAGACGTAAAGGCTGTACTCTGCAAATTAGAGACTTGCAATTTTTCCATATATCCTATGGCCATTTTAGCTTTTATTTTGACCACCAGTAAGCGATCATCCGGCGGGAGATAACATGCTCTAATTTATTTGATCCGCCATATACCATTGACCGCTGACCATGTCAACGAGCGGCTGTACCGTAATAGCATGTAACTTATCAATGCAGGCACATTTGGATTGACCCAAGGTACATAAAGTTCAGTTATTATACCGCGTGGGCTTAAAGCGCCACTGGAAAGATCAGACGGTGATATGATATGGCACTCATGCTACGCAGAACGTACGTTCTGAAAGACACGCTGAAACCTGACAAATTTGGCCTATCCTTAGTTGTAATCGTATCTGGTTGATGAACTCCATACACCTTACGTAGCAATGTCATCAATTATGCCTTACTTAATTGCTGATTTGTGGGCGTTATAAGTTTCTACGACGAACCATAACGTACCTTATAGTGGCTACAAATGGCCTACTAATGACGGTCGACGCCGTTACAATCTAGCTAATGTAACAGGAATTGTGCCAAAACAGTGCACTTGTAAAGCAGCCACAATTGCCGTGCCCCTAATCTCATCGTGAGGGCTGTTTAGTTCCATCGCAGGAAGTGACCACGTAACTACATGTGCTTCATTATCTTCATCCATTGGAGTATCTGCTCAACTGTTAAAGTAACCTATTTATAGTGAATGAATACTAGCCCAGATATTTTGCACTGTCGCAAAGTTAACAATGGAAAATAATGTTCTTCACTGATTTGAGTTATTCAATGTGCGGCATTCACTCCCACAGTTAACAAGAAGCAAAACTGATTACTTTGTAAGTTTTATTGGCAGTGACCACATAAAGAACCAACTCAATAGTCTATCAAGCGTACGCTACGGAAACTGAGAGTCATCCGGGCCAATAAAAAGGCATCAGAACAATGGTTTTGTACGGGTAATAAAACTAAAGCTTGAGAGGTCCGGTAACATGGTTATCGTGAAAATACAATATAAAAGATTTGTTATCAAAACAGAGTTTACACAGTGAACTTACTGAAGTACACTTAGTATAGACTGTAAATCCGTGAGAAATGATGGCGAATTGGATGTTGGTAAAAGTTATGTCACCTTCTGGTGTACAAAACAAGAGGTGAAAAATGTGGAACGGAACGTGGGATTTGACCGCCAGTGAAATCTCTTAGACCCTTGTGTTTATCCATGGATAATGGGTCATGTAGGATGGTGCAGCGAAATAAGTGCATGGTCAACCATGGATTTGATAACTGCCAGAGTGACAGTACATATAACAGATTCCGGTAGGGCATTACGCGTTCCGAATACTCGTACAGAAAAGCAATCCCGACGGCATTCTAAACGATTATGCTGCTGTGCTAGCTTGAGTTGATGGCCCCGCAATTTGCCCTTGTGATCGAGTTTTAGCAAATGGCGGTATCTGTCGTTGACATCCTTCAAAATCTAATAAGCAAACATGAGTTCCCCTGCGATGGTAGATATTATCCGCTAAGGACACTGAGCTGTTTTTGCCCATGTTCATACTGCTAAGTATACAGATCCTTGACGATTTTGGTTTCCTGGCTTTGAAGTCTTTCCTGAGCCACTTTTGCTGGACCACCATTACGTATTCCAAATGTGACTAAACACATGAGCCGAGATAATGTGAAAATTGGGGGGGGGTTGTCGAATTGCCCGAATACAAGCTTCAGGAGACCTAGGTTTTGGAAGCTCATGCATGACGCCGTTTTGGTCTGCCTCGTAACTCCAAGGTTAGTCTGGACAAATTTCCCAAAGGATTCTCCCCAGAAGGCAGTTGAAGATCCGGGTTACAGCGTTTGTAAGAATGTACCAAGTTGTGCAATAGATGCAGCAATCCTAAGTTGTTTACTTTGAATCAAAGAAGGTTCTGGATTGACCAAACATATATTTTATCCAGATCAGTTAGAGCCACTATGGTATCATTTGGCAGATTTATTCCCTTCCACACCTTGTTGTCGTTGGCATACACAAATTTGTTCCAGCTTATGAGGAAATTAATATCGTTAACCTGTGTTAAAAATAATCGGGGTCTAAGTACCCATCCCTGTAGTGCGTCGCAGTGAAGTTGGATGGGTTCTGACTTAAAATACCGCATACGTTCTTCCAGGTCCCCTTTTAGACTAACGATGCTGATCCACTCTATTAGAAAAGTAGCAGTACCAACGGTCAGGAGATTGAAAAGAAGAATCTTATAGTCTAATCGGTCGAAGGACTTTGGGAAGTCAAAGACAACTACCGCAACTCCTGTGCCAGCCTACTACTTCAGTCTTGCCGGATCACGCTAGTAGTAGGTTTGTAGCGCATGATAGATTTCGTCGAATTCCATGCTGTTTTGCTGTGAGGTAGCGAAATTACTCCAAGAAGAGTTGTCAGCACAATAAAACTAATAGCTTTCATCAACTTGAACTTGAACTGGAACTTGATTGGTAATAAGGTTATGGGCCTATAGTCGGCTGTATTGGTACGACTAACTCACTTGTGAATGTGGGAAATCATCCCATCACCACTTGCTGGGCACATATTTCGTCTAAACAGTGTTGGAGGAATCTAAACAAATGCTCAGGTAAAATCTCTCCTACAGGGGCTAGGGATTTTATTGTATATTGTCAAGTACAGGAGAGCTGTGCTTGCGCATACTCAACAGCTTTTATAGTACAGCTTCCGCTGTGATGAATATGTGGGCGATTTAAGTTACAACATCCATAGTCATAGGATTCGAGGGCCAGTGATCACACTGAAATGTTGCAACATATTGTGGGCGCACGGCATTCGCCATCTCCTTCGATGTTTATGTAGATCCCTCCACTGTTTGAAGAGGATTAATTCTCCGATTCAGCTTTCGTAGTCCGTGGAAATTTTACAACGTAATCTTGTGAATTGGGTACATTCGTAACACCGCCTTCTAATGGTATGCCATTCTTTCCTTGCAAAGAAGGAGTACAGTGTTTAAGTTGAGTGGTATAGACCATCCAGTTCTCAGTGCTCGTTAATAGTCGGTATATGGGCCAGGCTGAGTTTCGCGTCGTTAGACACTTAGTGTTTTGCTTCGCAGAAACGAGACCAACTTTCTGGGGGGAAAGTCTTAGTTACTGCCACTTCGGCAACCAAAGAGTTTAACTGGCAGAGAGATGTTCCCACGCAATAGATGGTTCCTCGTCTGACAGAAGCATCCAGTTCACTGTTGCACCTAATCGAGCTAATAGGTCGTCGCGTACAATCATTTTTGGTTCATCGACAATGTCAACGGGATATTCTTCTTAACAAATATATTTGAAGAGTAGGACTACATGATCGCTGTGGCCTAGTGGGACGTCCATGATCTTCCTTTTGACAATTATTTCTTATTTGATGAATATTTAATCCAATATCCAATCCTTGTCTTTTTCTCGGAATAGGGTGAGAGTCTTGATGTGGACATATAGCGTTTAACTGGAGGCAAACCCTTGTAGACCGGCCTTAATCTGTACTCTAGAAGATATTTGGGAATCCAGAGCGTAGATTATAAAGCCGTCAGTAATGAGAATGTGCCTAAAAGTTGTGTTTGTCCCATCCATATTGCAGATAACAAATAAAAGTCCACCTCAGGCTTGGAGGAAGGAGTGCGGTAAATGACCACCACTATGCAAACCTCTTCGACTTAAGAAGGTACACGACACCAAAGCGAATGTTGTACTCTGTTGACCGGGTCTCCTATGCGCTTACATTGGAGGTTGCAACGGAAGTACAGAGCCACCCCTCCACCTTTGCTGTTATGGTCATGCCGAACAATTGATATAACTTTCAGTGCGATCGCCATGTCACTTATATCATGACGTGACAAATTGTCGGTTATAGCTAGGAGGTCGCAGGCTTTTCATCCCTGACACAGCCGAGTTTCGGAAACTTTAATCAGTAAACCTTGATGTCAGTATAGATAAAAGAAAGATTCCCGTTTGTCGAAAGCTGCCGACAAAAGCCCCATGCATGACGTGAAATTTGCCTATCGATGAGAGGCGATTACTTAATCATCTTTTGGGTGAATTGATAAATAGCGATACGAATGAATTCTGTTTTTGGTCTCATTTGTACCTGCCGTATGTAGTCCATCGACAGTCTTCTCGATAGCAATGGGTCTTAGCGTATAGGTTTCTAAATAGCTGTTTTGGTTGCACTGACTTGGTGTCGTTTTCATTGGAACAGCGAGTGGCTGCGGCTCTGTAATTGCCGTCTTTATTTGTAATTCCGAAAGATGTTTTTTGTGTAGTAAATGTTATCTTCGAATTAAGTTCACTGATATCTTTTGTGACTGCACGGTTAGTTTCCGTATCCTCGGGCCACTCATTCTGTAAGTTGGCGACACGGATAACCATATCATCGACTGTAGTATGACGTCGCCCGCAGAGAGAGATTCACGAATGTAGCACCATTCTTCCAGTTCATGAGCTTAGGCTTCTTCGTTACTAATTGTCGTTGGCACAAGCACTCCATGAACGCAAATAATTCTTTTGTTACTCTACTTGTGTAGCTCATTTTGATTAATTTATCCTGCTGACATTCCCTCTATCAAACATTCGGTATCATGCGGATTTCACTGTTTTCAGTCTGAAGGCGGTTAACTGTGAAAAGGACCCTTTCGATATCAACTATTGATCCCAATATTACTCGTTTTAGCCAAAACTCTAAATAATTATTCTAGGTTGGATTTCTAGTGATGCGTATTATTTTAGTCGGACAGGCTTTTAACCATGTTATCACAAATGAAATTCCATTGCTGGAAATAATGCAGCTAGTAACCCTTTAAGCAGTTTGCATTAAACTCAGGAACCTTGGTGCATACATGTGTCAAGGCCTCGTAGTTTCTCCGGATCTGCAGTGATGTGGGAAGCATAGATATCGAGAAATTTAGTAACGTCTGGTAGGTTGCTTCTGATGCCTGAACCGTTTTGTTGCCGTATTAGTTGAAGCTACTGAGGTCGCGCTTTGGTTATGACAAACAGTAACGGTTACATAGGTGGATCGGTCTTTAAATATCTTCTGATTTTTTGGTCAGTCGAAAGGTTTAATGTTACCGATGTTGCATCAGTCAGTAGATTGGATAAAAGGATGTGGACAGTGAAAATGGGCATGCTTCTATCGGTTGCGATGACAACGTGGGTTGTGATTTCCAATTTTTCTGGTACTGGGGGCCGTGTTAACACCTAGCGCTTTTCCTTGGTTTCGATGTAGCTATTGAGGGAAATGACTTATGTAAAATTTGTGTTATTGTCGCTTGGAGTTAAACACATTTTACATTCAAACGATGTTCAGCTTCGGCAACTAGGCTGTCGTGCTTTTGTGTAAATGCTAGTATGCATTTTACTAGTGGAAGCATCGTGCACTTCTGACAGAAGCAAATCGAATCTAGCGTACTGAATTTATTTATGTAGGTTTTACAGACGTTGACCTATTTCAAAAGGTACCGGTCTTGGGAATTTTTGCAAGTCAATTCTCCTGTTACTACCTTAGCACAACGTTTGTTAGCACAAAATACCTCACAGTATTTTATCGGTGAGGTTATCATACTGTTGGATTATCGAATAATGAATCCAAGATGACGGACACAGACGGCAGTTGGGTCAATCAACGAGTACTCGGAGGGTAGCCAAAGCACATGCACCAAATGTGCACAGACTGAAAATACACCAAAATGATCTATTGGTCCACAATTAATACAGAAAATCAGGCTTAACAGAGCAATGCCGAAGAAAAGATGAAATCAAAAAAGCTTACCCTAAAATCCGCGGCGTACGTGGGTACCTTCGTGTGTGAAAAATAATTCGCCGGGAACTGTAGTATTAACCGCACGGATAAAGTTTCGAGCAGGGACTATTTGTTACTCATGTAATACACACACACGTTTTGTCTGTTTGGAATCAGAACTGTGCTGGTTATTTTTCCTCAAGAAGTTCGTGTGCTGTGCAATCTTCCCAATTGTTGTACTGAGTATCGAGTCTTAACATTCATATATGCTTCTATAATTATGAATATGGCAGCAGTGGTACGCCTCGAACACTAATTGAGGATAAACTATGCATTCGTTTATATATTCCTCCGTATCCTCTTTAGCATGGCAGCTGGTTACTAAGCAACTATATTATGGAATCTTTGGTATAGCATAAAGATAAAACACACTCCGACTTGTTTCAGCTGTGTGTCTACCTAAGCTGATAGTAGTACTAAGCTTGTCTCTATAATTTAGCTGATTAATTTTGGACTCTCTTACATCTCATCCAAGCTTAAAACGCGCCATATATCGAATAGATTTTCGAGGATAAATGCGAAACTTTGCCGCTTAGGTAAAACTCCGAGACGACCAGCGGGACTAAATTATATGATTTCTACGACGTAATAAAAGAATCCTTCAGAATTTGTATTAGCCCATTCACAATTATGCTTGTTCGCGCTTTTCCGGACAGCTGGTCGACATATCTGAATTGTCGGCTGATTGCGACGAATAAAAATACTCACCAAAATCCTTCCATTCACAAGGTGCACACTTGTTCAGTAACCGGTTAATATTTAGAGCTCTCCCCAGGTCGAAGTTAACAACTAGTCAGGTTTTGTCGAAAGTTTTTTGTAGACAGAACGCAGTGGACCATCTTGCCTACTGGGCAAATAAACAGCTGCATATTTCCACAAATGCTCAGTGCATATGTTCCCCCCCATGTCGAATATGCAATTCAAGCCTGGCATCCATGGCTGAAACACGACCTTAATTAACTGGAGCAGCCACAACACCGGGCATCTAAGAACGTAATTGGAATGCGCAATCTTTCCTATCAGGTGAGGCTGAAACGATTGGGGGTTCTCAGTGGAAGCTATAGCAGATCACAAGGTTACCTGATTATGGCGTACTTTATTCTGCGAGACCCATATAATGTGTGCCGCCCTTTCCTGCAACTCAGCAGCAATAGAAAACTGAAGGGCCACTCATTAAAACTCGCAGATCAATGCAGTTTTTTGGAATGCCGCAGCAATTTCTTTTCCACTCACGCCTGTCACCAGTGGAATGCTCTCCCAGAATCGGTCGTTGCTGAACCTACAATACCAGTATTTAAAAGACGCTTGGACGATGCACTCATCTACTTACACTTTATCACTCAGCACTACATCTCCATCCTACACCTGGAGTATACCATGGAATTATTTCTTGTTAACTGTGAGTGTTGTGTAACTTAGGAGGATTGCTGGACCACAGCGGAGCAAACGATAAGTCCCCATATTTTTATTTATTAACTATTTTATTATCCTTATCATCATCACTGTTTTGTTGATATACCCACCAACTATCCAATGGGACTTGTAAACCAACGCTTCTTAACCCGTATAAATTCATTGTTTATTGGAGGGTCAAGTTTGGACTACACGATGTGTGATTGGATTATGACGCGCAATCTCAGGTTAGTGGACTGTGGTTCACATTGAAGTGAGCCTTAGTCACGGCGATCACTGGGACCGTACCCAAAGCAAATAGAAATTGGGTGTTGCCCACCAGAGGACACTGCACAACCACGGCGCGTTTCGATGTAATTTCGTCTCATCAGGTGGAGACAGCAGGCCTCGATCCCGTGACCATTGGAATAGTAGCCCACACCATTACCCCTTTGGCTACCGGGTCACGGTGGGCAACCCTATTTGTCACAACGGTAATGACTAATTGGAGGGTCAAGTTTGGAGTACACGTTGTGTGATTGGATTGCGACGCGCAATCTCAGTATAGTGGACTGTGGTTCACATTGAAGTGAGCCTTAGTCACGGCGATCACTGGGACCGTACTCAAAGCTTTGAGTACGGTCCTAGTGATGAGGTGAAATTACATCGAACGCCTCGTGGTTGTGCAGTGTTTTCTGGTGGGCAACACCCAATTTCTAACTTCATTGTTTATTGTTCATTGTACCACTATTGTTGTCTTACATAAACTTGATAGAGAAATGTCTGAAAAAGGGATGCTATAATCCTAGGTTTTATAGTTAAATAGGTGTGTTCAAAAAGTAACCCAGTGAATGAGAAGCATTTTATGAACGGTAATGCACCGCCCAGTAATTAATAAGAGACAATAGACAAAGAACTTTGTTCTAGTCAATGGGTAGCAGTACTGCGTATCCACAAAGTCAACGGACACTCCACATTTATGTATATACATAAGTAAATCATTGAATAAATGTAATGACTTGTACATAATACTTGCCTAGAAAAAGTAGAGCATTTCGCTGTTCAATGAAATTAGTTGAAGCAAGCATTGCTAGCTGGATCCTAGCTGGATCCATTGTATGGGTGAGTACATTGTCGCTCTCAGCACATAGACGTATACTTTTCCAACTGCGTACTGGGATGTGTTGCAGAACATCAGGGGAAATGGAGTCCAATGAGGCAGGGATTTCAGCCTTAAGTTATTCTGTGTTGTTTTAATCATGCTCCAAAGGGAATTGTCACATGATGAGAGGTCAGGACTTCGAGCTGACGATTGACGCTGTGATCAATGTCCAATCCATCGACTAAGGAAATTCTCATCCAGGAACCGGCGCACCGAGATGGCAAAATGTGCAGAGGCACCACCTTGCTGCGGAATGGCTACATCCATGATACCATTTAAAACAAAGTTTAGAATGAACCAGTTCTCCAACATTTCTCGTTGAGTGAACTGTTTCACTGAGTTTTCGAACAAAATGGCCCATTGATTTTGGTGACTGACATTGCCGTCCGCATCATGCCGCGCACTGAGTTGCGGACGATTTCTTCAGCATAGTTTGGGTTTTTATTACACCAAGTGTAAACATTTCGTGATAGTAAGTTGAAATAGACAGTAAATTCATTAATAAAGTAGACATTGTGATGACTGGAGGAGGTGTTAACGAGCTTCAGTTCGATTCTGTCGATCAATCTAAGACAGTTCCCTGAAATGCATTGGCCTGAATGCTTACATGCCTACGTTAGCTTTGAGTACCTTTTGGATTATGAAGCAGGGAATATGCAATTCAGCGGAGCTCATACGAGTCGCTTTTTTGGACTATTGAGAGTTGTCTGCTGAATGATTTTCATGTGCTCTATTTTGGAGGCAGTATGTCCAGTTCGAGGGCCAACCAGCACAGATCCAGATGCAAATGTTTTCTCCCATGCTAAGCATGTGTCCTTATTTTGCACAGGCTTCTTGAAACCCTCCTGGAATTGGGTGGAAAAGGCAGTCATTGTTCTTCTGTCTAGCACTTGATCACGTACCTAAACAGCAGCTTTGAGTGTTTCTTCAATTGTGTAAGGGCTGGTGTCGATCATTTTCCAATGTATGTCTGAAATTGGAAAGGCAGAAGTATCTATATATTTGCCACAAATATTTTGCTAAATGTGCAAATATTAAAGCATACATTATATTGCAAATACATCAGTTATGAACCATGACCAGAGCCTTCGTGGCGACCCTTTACGCTTGAATATTTTCCTCATTTTGAGTCGCGTTTAGGGTTCATGAAGATTTGACACCAGGTAATATTAAAGATTAGTGTTTCCTGAACGTAGGCAGCGTATTTACCAACTGACTTATTCATTAGCGAGTGACGCTGATCTAGACGTAGACACGTCTAGTAGTGAAGTTGGGATATCAAAGTGTCATAATTTAATCAATTTGTTTAGACAGTTCTTGTGTTGATGCTTCCTGTCACGGATTCTTTTAATTAGTTCTACCAAAACTGTTGCGTACCTCGCAGGAAAGTAGATGGCGAAAATGTCAGACAAAATAGTAAGCGATCCAAACGTTAGGAGTTAGGGAAGTTTTACCCAAAAACATTCCGGATCATGTTTGTAGAAAGCAACAAGTAGCACTAACACGCATTTGCTAAGTTCTCTATATCCTTCGAGGGTTTTACCATTTAATTGACTAACACATTGTTATATTACTTAACTGGTCAATTATCCACTTATACGGGAATCGTATACTGGTAAACAAGGCAACCTGGTACGACAATGCGAAACAGAATGTCAAGAAATATACAAATAGAAGCATCTAAGCGAAGTACACCCAACAAACACAGTATTAGAGAAAGCGTGAACCTTCACAGCTTCCGCATTTTTCAACGCTGAATTTCAAAGCTTAACTCCACGATCGTCCATTAGTTGCTAATTGCACTTTTCGTACGCTTGCCTTTCCCAGAGTATTCATCCAGCTACGCTGCTCTCTGCTCTTACTTACCAGTGCTCCACTTCTTGCAATTCTTACCAAGTGACGTTGCGTCTAGATGATTCCATTGCTGTTCATATCTGTATATACTTTACTGGTTGCGTACAATAACCAATCGCGTTTCACTATTACTTGGGTAGGCGATTGCGAGCTCGGTTCCCACCCTGTCGCAGGTTACATGCAGTGTATTTGTGTTTTTATTTCGTCGAGTTGATTTTGGAATATTTTAGTGAGTAAGGTAATTAATAAATTTATATCTTTCCACTGAAGTAACTGCGTCCATATTTAGCACAAAGTACTTTCGATGAGTAATATAGCAATCAAAAATTTCGGATGCACAGTTTTGGTTATGTCAATCGTAGGCTTAGCGATTCGGATGTAGTTAATAAGGTTTCTGACTACCGCTGTGGAGGTAAGCATGCAAGTGACACGAACAAATCTCTGTAAGCAAAATAGTTCGCTCTCGGATTGTAACCTTCGTGACCAACGGCCAAGACCTTTGGCTTAATAATTATTTAGCTTCGTTGTTTGTTCTTCTTGTAGTAGTTGATGACAGGTTTCTTCATTGCTCTTGTTATATTATAAGATTTGGCGTCAATAGTATTTATACCTGTGTAGAATATGCAACATAGCCTTCCTAGAGACTTCGGCAAAATAATCAAACGAGACTTGGAACCCAAATACGGGTTTGATTGTGAATCTTCTAGTAGGCTCTGGTAGCTGGACTAAGGCAACTAGCGCGTACATTAATCCACAGGCTATTTCACAAACTGCTTCTACGAATTAAAAGACCATCCCTCTTATCGAGTGAGATATAAGTATCCTAGGCCAGCCTGCAATAGATGACTCGATGATTCGAAAACTCCGATTCCAAAACCTACCTGAAATAACCGACGCTATGATCATATTTGGCACAGTAAGTTCCCTCATAGCCGTACAGAATGCTAATGTGATATTGGAGCATTTTTCTAGGTAAGTAGACTGTGCATCGATACCCGGTAAACATTCGTCTAACAGGCCTAGGGTGTCTTAGTAGCGACCTGTTTATTGCACGCAGCAAGGAGCCCATATTTCAAAGACATTAGATAAAGTTCTCGATTACTCTTGAGCAAACAGTACCTGCAAGGTCCTTAAGACAAAAGCTCCCAAACACAGCAGCATAGCTCTTAACACCTTAGGCTGTTATCGCTTCCTTGGCGCCTATGGAAATCGATCTACTAGCCCTTGCAATTTCCAGCTTACTCAGAAGAGAACCTATCAAGCCACAAATTACATACCAATATCGTTACTGCTTAAATTTTCAGCAGACACCACTTGGTAGAATTACGGGACGGAAACTGGGATCCTGTTTGGTATCAGTACTGATGTAAGCACAATTTCTACCGAAACACGGAGGCAACTAAGCAGGCAATAATTAGTCTTCGTGAAGATTACGGCAAACTCAAACCTACCTACGACTAATTGTCATTAACTTTTACTAGAGATCTCGTTAGAACATTTCATCAGATTTTACAAATAATGCAATCTTGTTTGCCACTTTTGGTATAGACGTCTTCAGACAGTTTTGCAATTTAGTCGGTACGAAACGGAAAAGATCGCTGACCAATTGACAACATTAGGCTTCCTGTCTCCAACGACGGGGTATTAATTTCTCTGAATTATGCTCCTTACGACAAATTCCTCCTGACTTTACAGCCAGTTTTTATTAGAATCCCAACCACATTCAGCAAATAAAACGCAGGTCTACCGGTGGCATCTTCACTTACATGTCATATTTTGCCAAAGAGTCCCCCTGTCTCATCACGGCCACGCCGATTTTCGTTTGCGACACCGAAGGTAGTTGCGTCGGAGTTAGAGCGTATTATCGTAGTTCAAATAATAATTGCTCAGACATTCTTTGGTTGTCAGCACTTCAAATCATATTGACAAAACATTTACTCCAAAGATACTCACATCAAAATGAAGGAATCAACACCAGGAAGAGATGTGTACTTTGGCATTTGAGATAGTATCGGTTTGAGTAATTCCGCACCAAATACACACCCCGGTAAGAAATAGCCGTGCTTTAACATTCGTAACCGTAGGCCAGAGGATGATAAGTTTACGAAAGTGCAACTATTCCAAAATGGTAAAATAAATAGTTGCTTTATAATTATAGCTAGTTGGTTGGGGGAGTCATGCAAAATCAAATGATGTGAGTAAACTATTAAAATGCCATCAATTTAGTTGCGGTGCTGAATAATGATAGCCTAATGTACGAAATTAATTAAAGCATACATTACAACACAGGAAGCAGTAAACTTGACTTGTTTTTTGAAATAATAAACATAGGGTCGCTAAATTATATACCTCATCATTGGGTCCGTGTTACACCTACCCGGAATGAGAGCAGCATGTAGATATTCTACAGAAGCACAACATAAGTAAACAACTTTCAGAGCTAAATTCAGTGCAGTTCAGTTAAACAAGTATAATCAGTTGAATATCTATTATCTCAGTATTAGATCCAGTTACCACGGCTCGCGTCGCCAGAATATCAACAAATAATGCCGGCAAGACAGTAAAGTCAAATGTAAAAAAGGTGTGGAAACTGGAAGCAATTTGGTGGTGTGTTAGACTAATGACCTGTTTAGCCCTTTGAGGGCTTATAGATAACGATAAACTTGCCAGTTTGTATAAGAATTCTCAGGGTCTTTTTGATAATCTGGCCGAACATAAAGATCGCTGGCTTTCCGGGTCATACGATACCACTGGTGTCATGTAGACATAGTTGCAGATGGGAATGACGGACTCTGAAGTTTCGCTACCGGACATGTCGCTGACCCGAGATGTTTTGCTCACAAAAGAAGGTGTAGTTCAGTAGTACCGAAGGCACTTAAATTGCGAAACCTTGGAGGTTTCAGACTCGCAGTTACCCGATTCTCTTTGGTGCTGCTTATAGTTAAAGGCAGAAACGCTTGCCTTATATTCTTGGCATACAGCTCCCTAACTATTCTCCCGAAACCGACTGTCACCTAGCTGATACTTTAAGATGCATTTTACAGCAAAATAACGCACATACTTATCATAGGTGATTTTAATGTATTTTGTTTAGAAACTCCTGCCACAATCGGAGAACAAACCAAAGTCGATTTAATAGATATCATAGCCTCTGTGCCTCTTTCCAATCACATCACTTTGTTTACTTGGTTCAGAACAGGTAATAGGCCATCCGTGATGGATCTTGTACTGACCAACGAGGAGGGTATGATTGATGTGTTTGTTTTAGACTGCCCGTTGGGTCGCTGTTATCACTGCGTGTTCAGTTTCTAGTTCCTACACTATGTGGAATATAGGAATCAGGACGATGAGACTCTGCTAACCGCCACTAGGTAGGCTCGATTAGCGTAGCTCGTTAGCGCCAAAACTTGGTCGTACTTTACCGAAGAACCATGGCTGGAGTTCGTCAACAAATTTAGTTAGCTAACTGTAGAGGAGCTGGAAATAAGAGATTGTAATTACACTACATCAGCCTAATTTTTTTATGAGCGGAACACAAAATGGATGGCAGTAAGCAACGCAGCATGGCGAGTGTACAGATTAGCTCTACCATCAGAAACTTGGGATAACTAGATAGCCCAAATTAATCACCTCACTGAACTGCTTAAAGAAGACAACACCGCATATCAACAGAACATCGTGGTGCTAATCTCAAACTGCTATACAGACATGTCAATAGCATACGAAGGGTGCAGCAAAGATTTCCTCCACTCAGGACATCCGATGGCTCAACAAGAACGGATGTGAAAGCAGCAAATGTGCTGCGGATGCATTTTGCTCCCGAAGTTTCAGAGGGTCTTGCCACCAAGCAATCTACCTACTTTTGTTATCTGTTCGCCAGGACTAACCCACTTCACTTCCACTGGGAATGTTACAATGTAAACGCCATCGTCTCTACACAAACACAGCTCGTCGGGTGTCGATATAATACATCCAAATGCACTGGAAGTAGGAGCAAGCCAACTGCAGGACCTTTAGCTCAGTTTTTCCAGCGCTGCTTAGACCGGAACCTAGTTTCCGCTATGTTGACGCTTGGAATAATAAAGCAGTTTTACCAACCTGGATGCAGAACTGAGCCCTCCAACTACCGCCCGGTATCCCATCTTCCTACACTATCCAAGGTGATGAAATCCATAGTTTGCGATGCACTGGTTTGTTATCTGGAAAACTTTAAACTCATCAGGCCTTAGCCTCACGCCTTACGTCTACAGCGGTCATGTACAACGAATGTACTAATCGTAAGTAGTATTTGGACCGCGTCAGCTGACGCTAGAGCTTGTGTTGAGGCGATCTACCAGGATTTTGCGAAGCCTTCGGTCAGATAGACCATCGAATGTCACTCTCCAAGCTTCAGTATTTCGATGTCCATGATCCTCTTTTAAGCGCGCTTGTCAAGATTTTATGTTAACGATAATTATTCGTAGAGTTTGGAGCGCTTTCTCGGACCTCATATATGTCTTGCTTGGTGTGCCGTATGGCTCAGTTCTAGGTCTACGTTTGTATTTTGTTTACTAAGTACCTTGCACAGGGAAGCGCTTCAAACTGCCTAATGCTTGCCGGTGATATTATGAGTTGGAGCAGGATCCGAGCGAACGCCGACCAGCATCTGCTATAAATTGAACCAGATACGGTATACCAATTATCAACCCAAAATTTACTGCACTTCAACACGTGTAAATGAAAGGTACTTTCCATACGACATCAGAGCAGCTAAACATGCCAGTTCGGAACGAATTTACTGCAGTAATTAACCGTCGAAAGTGACTTTGATGTCCTGGTTCAAGATGACTTGGGTGCAGGACAATCCTGGTTCTGCAAATGGTTGGGCGTCAGTGCTCCTGTAATTGGTGGGTCTTCACTTGTAATGCCCCTTCCCATAAAAAGCCACTTGGCAGTTTAACAATACCACAAGCTGGCGGTATTGATTGCTTGCTTAATTCACAGTTCTTTGATGAAAATTTGGGAAGCGTTGTATCCTAGCACCATGCAGCTGAAACCATGGGAAGGGTTGGTCCCAATGTGGCTACTCACCAAAAGAAAAGCCCATGAAATATGCAAGCAGTCATCGGCTCCCAATGAGTGCGAATTCATTCCTTCGCTACCTTGCTTTACGGCTAGGCTATGGAGTCAAACGCTCGGGGTGGAGTCCGTTAAGACAACTTCCTACTTCTGCTTGAGCTACCGGATAGCACAGTGACCTCTGCAGATCATGGATTCCGCAACTACTGCAACGTCGCTCATTGTCGCTGCCAAGTTACCCACTATTCATGATTCTCCACCACACGCCAACATTGCTCTTGTTGATAACTCACAGCCGTTTGCATTTAATATCTTTGCACTTCCTACTGATATTGTAATCGCCTGGCCATCATTATTCCATTGCCCTGTTCTTCATTCCTCCTGGAAGCATTACATATTCGGACACTTCTGAAGATAAAAAAACAGGATGATATAGCGCATACTGTTCTTAACCTTGCCACTGATACGTGTTGCATTTCAGAGAGTCAATTGCAGGATTGCGATTATGTTGTTCTCTACGGCTGCTCTTGATGTCACATTACTTACGTCTGTCTGGAACATGACTTATTTATGTCATATTAACCATAGTAAGTTGCTCGTTGGTAACGAATAAACCACACAAGCGGTTCTAAACCGCTTGATAATTGAAGCATCAGAATATGGCATGAGCGTTGCACCCATTAAATGCCAAGGTTTGATCCTGAATTGGCATACACCAGCCCAAGTGCTCATCATTGCAGGTACTTAGCTTGAAAAAGTGGATGGTTTTTTTACCTAGGAAGCTGCATCACTGCCGATAGTAGCGATATTTCCCACCGCTTATCCAAAGCAATTCCGGCGCTCACCAATCTGCGGCATCAGGTGTGACGACGTGACGTTGCACTATTGGTAAATTCAGGGTCTACAAAGCTTTTGTTCGCGCGGTGTTGTTGTTCAGAAGTGCGTCCTGGCCGATTCGTGTGGATGACGCGTCGGGCTTGGGAATTTGACTATGGACACATGCGGAGAAAAGCTTCAGTGTGGCGGATGAGTCACGTTTGCAACGACGGTGTTAGAAGTCGCGCCTTGGGTGACGGAACCTCCAATAGACAGCCCAGTAACGTTGCGCCAAATGAGGTGGGTGGGCTAGG
Organism: Dicrocoelium dendriticum; assembly: GCA_944474145.2. Lineage (NCBI taxonomy): Eukaryota > Metazoa > Platyhelminthes > Trematoda > Plagiorchiida > Dicrocoeliidae > Dicrocoelium > Dicrocoelium dendriticum. Next base: position 3,466,339 of record OX104063.1, on the reverse strand, counting down.
ATTTAAGCAAGACATGGGAGCCTCTGCCTCGACCCGCTCACTTGCTTCGCACTGGACAAGGCTGGAAGAAATCGAGCATTGTCAACCTACCACACGGCCACAAGCGCTAAAAGTACTGACTTCCAGTTTAGAATTCGCAGGTCCCATGAGTATATCTATCTGGATGATACAACATGGATAAAACTGCTGGATGGTAGCTCTTTCTGACCTGAAACAGATCCGGGCCCAATGGAAAATGTGGACGAAAATATTTTTTGATTTACATCGAAAACATTAAACAGACAAATATGGTAAAACGGCGTAGGAAGATATTCCGAATTTTGAACAAGCACCTGAAGCAAGGAAGATTTTTTGGATGGTTCATCCTTTTTCCTTTCTTCTGGTTGCTGTACCTTGCACCTGTCGTTTCATGGTTTTCGCTAGTTTTGTGACTGTCTTAATGAATGCTGCTTATATATATATGTTGTCTATACTTAAGCAGAGAACGACGACCCTATTTTGCTTCATGTTAAATATGCAATTGTTTACTTTTTAAAGCTTATTAGCAACATTTGAAGTGAATTTGCGCCGATACAAATAAAGGAAACTTAGTGTTACGTACTCAAGCTGACACAGACAGTAAAATATTCTGAAGCATCTTTGCGTGTTTGAATTCTTAATAATCTGTCTGCAATTCTGAGTGTATTGCGCATCACCGACTTCCGGAAAAGTTTCACTGCTGCATTTTAACTTCCGAATAAGGTAGGACTTCGTAGGTATTAGTTACCGACGTTTCTTCTGGAGACTTTGTGCTATTTACAAGCAAAACAATCAGATGGGTGCCGGAGTCCAAATGAAAGAAATACTGTTGCTTTATTCTTCGGCAGGTATCCTGAACGCATTTGTTATAGTCTATAATATATAGCCCAATTATCGGGTGGTACTTCTGAGTCAGATGACTTTATAGGTAGCTCGAGAACGCTGAGCTGATTCGAAAAACCGGAACCAAGCAGTATACATAATGTTCGTTGGTTTTACGAATGTATTTACCATGGTGAATCAAATCACTCCCTTCATACATCTGCTTTTTTGATGTAAGTGATAAAGATGAAAACGGGTCTCAAACACAAGTATTTAGACAAGCTGTTCTCACTGCGCCATATTTCCCTCGTTATCTGGTTGTTCTCCTTCTGTATGATTCCTATATTGTAGACACTGCAAGACCACCGTTTTTATCTGCATGTGTGAAATTTTGTGGCAATTCTCTGTTCTTCTAAATCGAATCAGCGTGACCTGTATAGGCGGAGCGACTGGTCGGCGCTGTGTCTAGTGCATACAATCAAATAAGTTGTTCCGTTTTGTGTGTCTCTGCAGAGTAGATCAATTGATATACGCTGTCAACGGGAAAGAAATCCTCGTCTCACCAAAAAATTCTATCTACTCGCAGCACATAATAGAAAATTGCACACTATTGACAACCTTTAGATGTTAGTAAGCAGAGCGCTTTGTGTAGTGTGGCCGGTACGCCATTATTTCTCAAAGCCGTTAACCAACATCAGCGTACACATGTTTTAATTCGATTTCAGCCGAAATACTAAATTCATGCTTTTGGAAATCTTTACAGCGAAAACCAATCTTTGTAGATATTATATAATTGGGGCGTCAACTTTCATCAATATGCTTCTGAAATCTATCTAATCTGGACATCTAGCTAGTTGGTGGATGTAATCATTTCAATACTGAAGCATTCACAAGGACTTTATCTTCATTTTCCGTGTCCAAACTGGAAACGTTTTCATTGTCTTATTCATGCTATGTAGGTTCAGGAGGTTCCGGAGTCACAGTGCACATTTCAAAGGATTTATTTTCCCAGAACTTACAAACCTCCACTAAATGAAAAAGTTGGAATTGTTGATGCAACAAACACGAACAGGATTTGATTGCTCCAAGTTGGATTCATAAACCAGCTTTTTAGATCCATTACTAATTTGAAGAATAGTACCCTATTCTAGTTCATTAATTCTATTGGGTTCCCCTGTCATTACAATCACAACCATAAATAAAATTGATTTGGCCTCCTCTGGACGATGAATGATACTTGGGAGTCAAAAATCGACATGTTGATGCAAACCGTGCGATTAATGATGCTGGTTTATCCGACTGTTTAATCATGTTTCACCGAGTTAAAACTAATCAGGATGAAGTTCTGGCAAGCATAACTTTAACTAAAGAGCACACGCTTTGTTTCGAAAACTGTCTTCGCACGATCAATACTAGCACTACCCGAAGTTATCACGCATGCAAATACATCATGCCATCGGTTTCAGCTTACGCTAATCGTTCACCACTCTGGCTTTTTTAGACGAAACAGTGGCGGTGTTCTAAGTGGCAGATGCAAATGAATTATAAGATTCGAAACATTCCATATGTGTTAATTTAGTTGTTACCATGACCATAGGATATGCGAAACTTTATAAAATCAACCTTGACCAAGATGTACGTGAGTGCGAGAATTCATTTGGATGCGGTTTTAACGGAAACGAAAAGAGTACTAAAACTATAGCGAGTATTTGGCTGCCATACACCCAAACGTGGGCAATCGCAACCTGTCTTCCATAAAACCGAATACTGCATTTACAGCTCAGCTGTAATGGTTATTATCAAAATTGATTTATTTTCACATCAGTACATATTGTCACCCAAAATCTGCAATCATTCGTCCAAAGTCGTTGGAAGCGATGTTTCCAAAATTGGTCCAGAGCCTATCGTTTAACTTTCACAGGTGCTTTGAGGAATATTAGGTCCGGATTACTTGGAAGCGGAGTTTTGTTAATAGAATTTAAAAGTTAACAGCTAAAATAACCCTGCGAACACTCCAACATATATCCTGGAAATATGTGGAAGCGTTGGTCCCTGAAGCCTGCGCTTTAAAAGCATGAACAAGTGTAACACCTTCTCACATTCGGCATGCACAACCTACCTGCTCTGGATAGCAAGTAGTTTTAACGAATGCACTAATTTTGAGGCACGGATCGACTTATTTTAAATGGTTCTGATCAAACATTTACATATTAAACCGATTTACTGCATAGTTTGACAGAGGCTGTGGCATCGAGAATCACCTAGTTAGAAGAAATGGAAACATTCTTGATCAACGAGGGCTGCAAGTGCATGTTTGGAGGTCCATTTCTGCCTCCATTAATGTGGAAGCTGATGTTCTATGCCGTTATGTGCCTTGGTTCCACTGACTCAAATTATGCATTGTTTCAGACATTGTGACCTCGAGTTAACAGCCTTCCGTTGAAAGGATCACGATATGGCGAAGTAGTAATTGTTATGATGTTATGAGTTGGACTTAAGTTCCCAGCATATGTTCTTGAATGATCCACGATTAATTTCCCTACGTTAAGCAAGACTAAATATATGACCGCTGTACCACCTCAATGTCCCGCTTGCATAAAATGCTTAGGTACTAAAGCTTACGCAAGCTATCCCTTTAGATTGTTGTGATGTACATTTTAGACGCCATCAAAAGTTTGAATCGACTGAAGTAGTCGTCGAATAACCGACAATCGACACACTGTTACTTTTCGCAGCAGATGTCAACGCTAATAAAAACTGCACCACGCGTCAGTGCGACTCCAGAAAGCACTTTATCCAGGAGTTGCACTTGGGGTTAAAATATAGTTTAGCTGCATGTGCACAGTAAGTGAAGTCCGTAAACTTTCCGCTACTCTCCATTTGTATTTACCCATTGGGCGTAATCCAAAAGGAAAATGCAGTAGTTTTTGTTTATTTATATGGCTTGAGCTGAAGATTCTGGCACATGTCATATACAAATCCAAGCATGGTCGACACCTGCTCCGGGTAACTAGACACAAAATATTTTAAGGTAATCACTCGTTCACACCAGCATAAGTGTTGTTAAAGGTGCTCGTAGTTAACTTTAGAAATCCCCTTTGATCAGAAACAAGTACATACGATGTGAAAGCTTAGCATAACAACGCAGAACCGAGGCATCAAACTATCAATTAATTGCCTTCTCCCTATGCTGTCCAAGCTGATGCAATTCATCATAGCTGATACGTGGTGGGCTGTTTAGAAAACTCTAACCATACTAATTCTAAGCAGCACGGCAACCATTGAAATCGATCGCGCACGATGAATTTGCTTATCGCATGGTGTAACTGGACCCAGGGAGCTGATGTTGGATAATATGTAGATATGATCTACATGGTGTTCTTGAAAGCATTCAACCGTCCAGATCATCGGATGCTCCTTTCCAAGCAACAGCGTTACGGGATCGGCGATCCTCTTGAATGCTGGATCGCATATGATCACCTTCAACCATGATTGGTGACCAGCGTTCGCGGCTCCTCTGATCCCATACCAGTTGAAAGGCTCGGTGCTAGATCTCTGAGAGTTGTTGGTAGTTATCATTGACCTCACACAGTCTATTTGATATAACGCCCATGCAGTTTGCCCATGACAACAAGATTTCTGGCAACTTTCAGGGGAATGCTGACCATCAACGGCTTCCGAGTGGTATAGACACGGCACATCAGTAGCTCATCCAGAATTAACTGCAATTCAACGTGAGTTATTGCAATTTGCTACGCATACGACACCAGAGCAACCACTGTTACACGCTCGGAACTCATGTGTTGCAGAAAGCTGCCACCGAATATGATATTTTCATACTGGTTTAGAAACCGTCGAGCATCATCAGTGCGGTAAAGCTCGTGGCCAGAATAAAGCTTTATCACACATGCAAGGTCTAAGCCAGCACAGTGCTGTTTGCTAAGGGCAAGTCGACATAACCAAAACACTTGTGACTGCAATCCGCCATCGGAATATTCAAATACGGTCGGGAACCAGATAACCTACTTATTGCAGTTTTATCAAAGCTGATATGATTGCAGTCAAGTAGAATTTCTCGTAGGAAATGGATGTTTCTATATGCATGTATACTGCATGGAAATGTGGTGTCGGTACCTAGGTCGGTGCAATTCCCAGCTACATGCAGACGAGCGTTCCGTAAGTGCGAATAGTATCTTCAATTCCTGTGACTTTGAACCTCTGCGGATTTTTAGTATTTAAGTTTATTACAGTAAGTGAGTCGTCCAAACGAATTTTATTATTTATAGTGATGTTGCAAAATACAGGATGCTGGAAGAGGATACTACGATTGACACGCGGACGGAAATGTGGTTCCTTCGTCAATCCAGTCTGTGCGACTGCCCTTCTTGTATATTGCCACTACAATCGGTTCGCGCCAATTAGCCGTGACAATGTTCCATCCAGATACGTTCGAATAGGGAGGTCAATACTTTGCTGAGGACCCCACCATCATTCAGGCATTTGGAATACTATCCTGCTTTTACGCTGGAGCACAAGACCCGTCACAGGGTTTTCATTGTTTCATTGTCGCCAAGCCTCATTGCCCTGGGACATGAACACGTTTGGAACTAAGGTTTATGGACAACACGAATAGGCTTTACTGAAACCGCCTTTGTATATTTTAGACACTCTAACGCAGGTTCGGCACTTAGTCTAAAGTGATTGCCACTCGTCTCTCCATCCTAATTATACAATCAGTGATAGAGTACAGCTCACCCGCATATTATCCAATCACCCAAAGCAAAGAAAAAAGAATTAAGCACGTACAGCATGTGGCCACCAAACTGATCTCCAATTTACGAGGTGTGTCGTAGAAAGACCGTTGTAGGCCACTAGGCGTTTTCACCCTATGGTATCCCCGATTGAGGGCTGCCCTCGTGTTAAGACCGCTGCGGCAGTGGCGCGCGCAATGCATTAAAGGTGAACACCGATATGAACTTGTAGTACCAGATTTGAAACGGGTCGCGCACCAACTATGTTTTGAACTGAGAATGATGTATGTGTGGAACTGCCTGCGTCGCTAAGTAGTTGATGCAGAATCGATGTCGAGAAAGCAGAAGTTATTCAACAAACACCTAGCCCACATAAAATATTTTGAGCGCACTCTAATATGACGAGTATTTGTACCGCAGTGATAGTAGATGCGTCTGCCAATAAACAGCACTTCCTGTTAAATTTATCCAGCAATCAGCAACCGAAACCCGACTGAATGAGACAATCGCTAATGCGGAGATAATCTTACCGTACCTGTCAGTCATACGGTAAGTTGGACCAAGTATGGGAGGCGGCATCTATTTTACCATCGTAGCTATCGGCATTTCGAAATGGTTAATAACCAGAGACTCATATTGTTGACTGGCTTTGGTGCAGCTTGCAATCAAGGCTTAGCGACTTATGTTTGGTTGTCTCGGTATATCGTCGCTCGATGTCAACTCTAGCAATAGAGAAGCGTTTAGACAATATTTTGAAGACCATCCCACACCACCCTACATCGACTTTTTCCTTGCCAGAGACTACGCTTTGCAAGCTTTATAGGTTCTCGCCACACACAGTGAAAAGTTTAAAGCTGAATTGCAACAGGTAGCCGCTGGCCTTCCACTTTATATTCATAGTACCTCTTTATGAGAATCAGGACAGGGAACACACTGGTTATCATTGACCTTGGGTTTACCAGTGAGGAATGAACGAACAACACGGAAACAGTTAGCGCGTTGAAATGCAGCGATCATGCTTTTCCAATATGTTGGAGAAAATCTTACCGATGTTCCTGACAGCGGCTTTCTCTGTGGTAAGCTCATCTGGTTTGAATGACAGCTCCAGGATCATAAATATCTGTCACCTTAACCACTTGGAGACTGAGTCATCCGTGGTTCACGTAACGGAAATGAGAGGATGAACACAGCACGGAGCTGGTCACGTGACGAGTTGACCAAATCAAGTGTGCGAGTTAAAATGTTCAATTAAATGAGAGCAGTCATTCCTACCTGATAAGGTTGCCACAGAGAAAGCCGCAGTTGCGAATCTAGGTCACAGTGTCTCCGGTGCAAAAGACATTAGTGCAGTGGTCCTCAACTTGAGGGTAATTACAAACAAGGGGGAACTGGAACGTTATCGTTGTTACATATAAATAAGAGGATTGAGGAACCAACCTGTCTTCGAAAAAATTTACTGACATAGTTATCTGTTTCAAAACTATTAACTTACCGCCTAATCACTATTGATTATCCAACTGTGACTAATCATTAGTGAGTGGTCAGTTAAGTAGACAATTTTCGGTAAGAAATGCTATCATCTAATAAACGAATGCAAGCCTTCAAACCTAGATGGCACCTCTATCGGATCGCTCGTTGGTCGTTGTTCTTTCGAGCCCGGCGGTTCTTCCCAGTTTCGATTTGCTGAGTTGAGTGAACACTAAGGTCAGCAGATCAGGTAAACGAGCGAAAGAATGTTTCCAAGGCAGAAGGGACAAAACAGGTGATAAGTTTTCAGCACGTGTCGTTACAGATCGTTGGTGGGAAGTTTTCATCTAGTACGAACTTGGAAAGGATTTCTGAAAATACATGAGAAGCAGCTGAAAACTGCTCATATTTACTCACGGATAACACACCAAAGCAAGGAGCCGAATGAAGGTGGATCACCACTTACATGTGCATTCGTGGAAACCGCCCAAAATATGCAATAAACCGTTGAAAATAAGCAACATAGACCGTCGCATTAACTAACATCACCAATAGATTTATTAAAAATCTATTTACTTAGGTTTTTTCCCGATTGAATTTATAGTGCAATTAAAAGTTTCCCTAAACAAAAGAAAAAACATACTAGTTAATTAGCCTTTTAAAATAAACATTTTATTGCAATTATTTATTGTAAAGCCTCTTTGAAGGTAAAAAGTATAAAAAGGAATGTGAACCGCTGCGTTAGTTGCTATCCGGTAACGCTCTCCATGAAATTGCGTTGCGTTGTTGTCCGCGGCCAGTTATGTCGCTACAAGGCGTCGAATTACACGAGATGCCGGCCTGGAGTCACAGGATGTATTTGAGCACAACCTATGTGTAGTTATTGATTTCGAGCTTAGAATGTTACTTCCTGCTCATACAAGCAACCACTGATAGTATTGGTTCTATGGCTCCTGGTTCCGTGGGGCAGTGTTTAGCACGGATTCGTCTAAATGCGGAAGGAATGAGTGAAGGCTCTGTTTTAAGTGGGGTTTCCACAAGCAAAGTTGTGCACAGCGGCTGCGACTCATGCTTCAAGTCAACGGTTCGGATTTTATCGAACCGTGTTTGTTACTTTGTCACAACACTCTATGCCGCACAGACTTTGAAACCGTTTGCCAAGAAGAGCTATACCGATCCGGCAGAATGTTACCACAAGCACCATACGCTCCGGCGCATAATATATCGAGGGAATCTGGAGTGTAGTCAAGAACCCCGAGGGAACCATGCTGGTGCATCAGTAGAAGCGATTCGCGCATATGTTTTCTGGAACAGGTAATGTTAAAGGCAAGGGCATATTTCACACGACATCCCTGCGAGAAAATGGACCAGCACCTGACGGCTAATTACGAACATGTAATTCATACAACAGATTGTAAGCTTTTTTCTAACACATCAAATATTTGTTTTAAATGGAATCGGTATTTTTCTTACTTATTATCCAGGCGGGTTCAAAAAGCTATACATACTCCGCTTGCATTCTCCAACTATTCAATCCAGGAACGCTGAGGCACTCGGTTGTCCACTGGTGTGCAACGTCTTAGAGCGTAGCCGTTTCCGTTTCTTTGACGTCCACCAATTATGTGGGAGAAAGAGGGATGGTTACACACGGGGTGATAATTCGTTGGGGCGGAAGTGAATTCAGATCCTTGATTGTGCATTTCCTTGCCGTTTGTGTATGCAGGGCATTTGAATAAGGAATTATACGCGAGCTGAGCAGAAGAAAAGGACATAAACACTTTGAATGCAATAGGTTCCGAGTAGTTGTTTCATCGAGAAAGGAGCACAGACTGTTGCACATTGCTTAATCTGAGGCTGACGATATACTGTGTAAAAGTCTATCCCAGCGACACCTTCACTTGTCCCATTAGAGTCACTTTCACCACATTCACCTCAGCGTCCCAAAATATCATCCGCTTCATCGACAACTAATGTGCACTTAACCTGAGCAGATTGTGCGGCTTTCACGCGCCTATTCTGTCGTCAGCCAAACCAAATACTTTACCGCAGTCACAGGCGACAAATGTAGTTGATACGCCACCGCACCAGTCAATCGGAACTTCTGGTGTTACTGATGTTCCGTTAGTTGCTACGTTGGCCAGAAGGAGAGGAGCGCTGAAGCCAGGACTGCTCCGATTGTTGACGATGCCAGCTTGAATCAAGTTTTCCAAGGTATATGGTGCTGTGATATGGTAAGAATACCTAGTCCAATTTGAGGTTGTGTGTCGCTATCCAATCACATAACGTGCATTAAAACATCAACCCCCAATCAGTCATTATATGCTGTGCAAAGAATTGCGCGCCTTGACCCGCGCATCACCCACATTTTAACTGATCCTCTGCTTTGTTTTCTAAAAAGTGATTAATGCAGATATATTAAGTGCAAACCCTGCTAATGTCGCCTATAGTGAGGCATATTTTGCACTTAAACTAAGTTCACTTTCGGTGCTTAGAAAATATTTCTAACCCCGAAAGATGCTGAAATTAGTAAGGCGGATGGATGCGATCGTTGTCGCAGTAACTCATCTAGAAGAGCAGTGGGATCAAATGTGAGTGTAGGATAAGGATCAGTAAAAATTAAATGGCGTACTATCAACAAGTTGTGGTATTTTGCGTTAATTGGAAGGCAAAGACCCTATTGTCAAGCAAAACCAATTTAATCTACTCATTCTACCTGGCAAGCGAGTTATAAATATGCTTCATTATTTAGCTCAACTCGACGATTTATCACACACCTACTATGCATCGGTGCAAACTAAAATGATTATCACTGTATTGGATAATCCAATCAAAGCACATGCTGCTCTTCCTTAGCTTCGCGTTTTTGGGCGACATACAATAGTTCAACATTTGTAGCTAAAGATTTTGTGCCTTGTATTCACGGCATTGTTGTCAACCTTGTGACCAGCTAACTTGTGTGTTACTCTCCACATAAGGAACGAGCATGGCACTATTGGTATTACCTTTTAAATTCGGAGGTAGTAAGGTATGTTGCAGCTAAACATTCTGTATACAAATATGTGTAAAACAAAGCAAGCTATCAACAAATTTAACAGCGGGTGACTAATTGTTGAATGAATCCACGGAATGAAGCCTATTTCGATGGTCACCCGACAATCGTTTTTCCTCTCTCGTCAATTCATTTCTCGTGGCGCTCAATCCAGACTGTGTAATTCAAAATTTGCTTAAGCTACTGCTTACAAGGTGCTTAGTCCCATGAAAGAGATGTGTGAACTAGCTTTCAAAATAATCGGTCCCAATCAGTCATGTTTATAACCTCAGCAAATTTGTTGTCAAGTAATAGAAAAGATGACGAATTACATATACTTGCTGAAAATGGTTAGGTTTCATCGTTTTGTTGTTGTTCAAGTAGGGAAGTTTGTTATGTAGGCAAGCTTAATTTTCGCAGTTTTGATGAACCGCTTGTTTCGTTTGGCAAAGAAAAAGGGAGAAGCTGCTATTAATCAAGTCATATCAAGTCATCGTTGTGTTTTATGCCCCCATGAAGTGTGCATATTCAGCGGTGAATAGTACTTAAGCTGTTTAATTTACAGTTGCAGTTCAGCATATATGTCACAGGTGTCATCATCATCATCAACAGCAGTACATCAGCCATTTGAACTGATGCTTCGCTGTCATACAACCATGAGGAACTATGAAATAAAGAATAAGAAGTGGGAAAGAAGGGGGACTTACCTGAAAACCTTAATGCCATAAGCAAACATTCAGGGTCAAGGCGCCTACACCTTGTGTAGACAACATACCGTCACAAACAGCTGGCTATCGTGCAAAGATAAGGCGGCATCGGTGAGACAGCTTCCTTGCGGCTTTCACTGCCACGCGTCATAATCAGCCATTACCCCGCAGATAACTCAGCACCAAACACACTTTAAACAGACAATCCGATTAGGAGACCGCAGCAGACGCGCCACTGGTGTCGGTTGCGAGCCATGTCCTGTAAAGTCTCGAGCCAAGCACAAGGTGAGTCACGTGGACTCCAGCCCGGAAGGCGAGACGGACCAACGGCACACAGTTTGGTCGTCAATGACTTCATTTCCCACTGCCAAGTCAACTTCTGTCCACCTCGAGCCTTGCGCCATCCTACACCTGGTAGACTGAACAAGGCCCTCCTAGGTAAGCGGTGACCAGGCATCCGTAGCACGTGCCCGAGCCAACGCAACTTATTCAGTGCTATCTGTTGTTCTAGGGAGCTAGCATGATTATCACCACCTAGTACTCGCCTACGCACATCATCGTTGCGGACACGCTGGTGCCATCCGACACCAGCAATGCTTCGCAAACAACGATGATCAAAGACTTGAAGGCGCCTCAGATCTTCAGACCGAAGGGGCCAAGTTTCACTACCATACAGCAGAACGGCCCTCACTGTGGCCTTGTATACACGGCCTTTCAGACGGAGAGAAACTCCCTTCTGTCGCCAAAGATGACGCAGGTTCATGAAGCAGCTCTGGCCTTTGCAATGCGTGAGCTCACGTCAGTTTCTATGCGCCCATCATTGTTGATGCAGCTGCCAAGATAAGTGAATTGATCAACCACCTCGAGTTCCTCGTTAGCAAGCGTCAAGGGGTCATCAAGTGGCTCGTGGTCCTGCAGCAACACTTTGCACTTTGAAGGTGCGAAGTGCATACCAAATAATGGGACCACTCTGGATAGGCTATTCAGGGTTGATTGTGCCGCCTCAACATGTCGAAAAGCAAGACGATATCGTCCGCATGATCTAGATCAACTAACCTTTCACCAGGCAGCACTTCAACGCCTACATCGTGAGATTCCGCAAGGGAACACTCCATGATAGAATCCACGACGAAATTGAACAAAAACGGGGAAATCGGACAACCCTGACGAAAGCCACTTGTAGTTGAAAAGCTATCCGATAGGACACCATAGACCCTGACGCGGCCTGTAGTGTTCGAGTATAGAGCACGAAGGATGTTCACATATTTCTTGGGAACATCTTTACGCGCAAGTATTTCGAACAGAATCGATCGATCGACTGAATCGAACGCACTCTTGAAATCGAGGGACACAGCTATTGTCGGTCGGTGGTATGTGTGGCGCTGCTCTAACACCTGCCGCAAGGTGAATATATGGTCTATACAGATACGTCCTGGGCGAAAGCCGGCCTGCTCTTCCCTAATCCGAGATTCCCATTCTGCAGTGAGGCGACGAACGAGAATCGAGGTCAGTAATTTTGTCACAACTGGCGTTAGGCTAATACCCCTGTGGTTAGAACAGTCTGTGCGACTGCCCTTCTTGTATATTGCCACTATAATCGATTCGCTCCAGTTAGCCGGGACACCCTCTTCCTTCCAGATACGTTCGAATAGGGAGGTCAGTGCCTTGCAGAGGACCTCACCTCCATCCTTAAATAGTGCAGGTGGGAGGGAATCCGGGCCAGCGGCACGAAAACGATTAAGGGCTGTGATCGCGTTTCGGACCTCGGCCTCCGACGGAGGCTCTAAACTAACCGTCCATGGCTCGTCCTGCATCACCTGAGTAGGAAGAGGTCCGGGAGCAGGGGGCCAGCTGAACTGATCTTGAAAGTGTTCTGCCCAACGAGCCATACGGCGCTCCTTATTGTGTATCAGCGCACCCGCGCTGTCTCTGATTGTCTCACTGACGCCTGGTTTTCTGGGACCAGTGGTGCGGATTAGCTGGAAGAGCTTGCGGTAATTGCCTACTGCTCCTGCCTCCTCCATTTCTTGAGCCTGACTGGTCCACCAGGCTTCCTTTCAGCACGTAGGCTCCGCTTTAGTTCACGCCTAATAGCCCGTCTGGTCACATTATGTTCAGAACCAGCTGGGAGGGTTCTTCTAGCTTCCAACAGGTTCACGGATTTCTTGGATATCCAGTGACTGGTGCGGTGACGACTAATAGTGCCACAAACAGATGCTGCTGCGTAGTGCATGACGGCCGAGATCCTATTCCACTGAAATTCAGTGTCATTAGGACAAGACAGCGAGAGTTCGCTATGCAGTGCTTCTTGATAGGCTTGCCTGACCGAGGGCTGGGACAATTTGCGTTGCCAATCGCGGGAGACGTTTTGTGCGCCTCCCGGTAAAGTGCATGGAGAAACGACAGCGTACCAAGGCATGGTCAGAGTCGACACAGATACTCCAGTACGAGCGGCAATCCGGGATGGAGCTGCGCCACCATTAACTTATGGTATGTGGTCAATTTGGGTCCATCGCTGGCACTTCGGCGCCCACTGTGTCTAAAAGCAGTGCTAGTAAGAAACAACTGGTGTTCCGCACATAGTTGTAGCAGACGCTCGCCGTTGTTAGTCCGTTCGGAGGTAAGTCCATAATTACCACCCAGTTGAACTTCTGAAGAGCTCAGACGCCCTACTTGTGCGTTCATATCCCCTACACGTACTATAATATCTGCACTAGTAGCACTGCGTAGTAGGGCGTTCACTTCGTGATAGAAAGTGTCCTTGACTGCATTAGAACTGCAGTCGGTGGGAGCATAAACGGAAATCACAAACAAACAGCGTTTTGTTTTACTTCGCGAATTCACCTTAACTGATGTCGTCAAACGTGCTGCACATAAACGGCTGTTCACCGGAATCCAATCAATCAACGATAACTCAGCCTTGGAGCTGAGAATGATACCTACACCAGCTTGACCCGTGAGTGCCGCATCGGCGTCTTCGGATGCGTGCAACCAATAACGAGAGGATAAGCCGGGTGCAGTCAATTCAATAACCTCGTTAGGGTCATTAATCCTAGTTTCGGACACACAACACACATCAACACCCAGTGTGTCCAAGGTGCGTGCGAGTGCAGCCTGCTGACCTGTTTGTCTTAGAGTGCGGACGTTGAATGTCGCCATGGAAACGGGATAGCGTGGCCTTATAAGGGACTTTTGCCGATAGGCGCCCGATAGGTGCTGTGGGATAGTGGCTGCAGATGGTACTACTCCAGTAGCACTTCGGTTGCTGTCAATTAAGCTGGGAATTATAGAAGGAAGGTTAGTAATGGGGGCCGGGATGGGAGTAAGAGGAACAGGTGGAAAAGAAAGAAGGAAGGCGCCAGCATAGCATGTTTGTTATCCCCCGTGTATGCAGCAGATAAGCGCAGGGATACCGCAATTTTAGAAATGACGCCATCCCATTTCAAACCCCCAACCTGGAAGACCAGGAGACTGCGTTTGTCTGACTTCTCATCATTGACCAACCTGGTAGAAGTAGCGTTCAAGGTGTCCGGAGGCATCACCCAGTATAGCTCAATGGGTCAATGAGGTACGCAAACCGTCGCACAACTTTAAGGTCCAGTCTCGTTGCGACGGTGTCACAAGTGTACATCCCAGGATATATCTGATTGCTTTCCCTAGGCTGCGAAATCTAACTGCGTTGTGCTTATAGGTTGTTGGTTTTCAGCTTTGTTCATTGCAAACATGGTGCAATTAGACGGGACAGATTATATGCAGACTAGTTGGCCTGCCGAACAACCTCCTCTTGGCGCCAGCTGGGTTGTCCAGGATTAGCGGGGTCTAGCAAATGGTTCGACGCCAGTATTCCTGTAGGTGGTAGGTGTCCGCCTGGCAAGTCCCATACTATGAAAATCCAACTGCCCGTTAAACAACAATATGACCCGGCGGTTGTGACTGGCCACTAATTAAATGCACTGCCCCTTGTTGCAAATTGGTGAAGCAGTGTATTCCAACACCTTGCTGCTGAAATCATATGGCAGATTGCGTGCCTGTTTGGCTACTCACCAAAAGAAAGGCTTTGAACTTAGCAAGCACTCATTCGCTACCTATGCTTGCGAATTCTTGAATTCGCTGAGCCATGGAGACAAAAGCTCGTAGTGGAGTCCCCTTAGACTACGCCCTACTTCGTCTTAGGCAACCGCATGGTATAGTGTTCTCTGTGGAAACCATGGATTTCGCAAATACTACAACGGCGCTTACTTTTGCTGCAACCTTGCATACTGCTCGTGATTCTCCATCACACGCCAAAATCCCTGTTGTTGATAAACCACAAAACTTTGCATCTACTTCTAATGCCCGTCTCACTAATATCCAAATATCCCGGCTAGCATCTGTCCATCGACCCCGTCTTTCATTCCGCCTGGCAGCGTTAAATGTTCGGACCCTTCTAGATGTTGGGCAACAGGTAGGCATGGCGAGTACTGTTGTGTCCCACGCAGCTGTTGTGTGATGCCCTTTAGTGACTCGTTTGTATGATTGCAGCAAGGCAGTTAAATTGTTTTCCCCGGCTGCTCTTGACATCACATATTACTTACGTCTGTCTGGAGCACGACCTATTAAGATTTTGCCGATGACAGTACCTTGCTTGTTGATGAGGCAGTAAGCACACAGGCAGTTCTAAACCGCCGGTTAATTGAACCATCAAAATATGGCGTGACCTTTACCCCTAAGAAGTGTTAAGCCTAAATCCTGAATAGTCATACACCAGCCCAGGTGCTCACTATTCAAGGTACGTAGCTTGAAAAATTGGAGTGGTTTGTTTACCTAGGAAGCGATGTCACTGCCGATGGTAGCGTAAAAAAAGAGATTTCCCTCCGCATAGCCAGGGCAATTTCGGCGTTCGTCAATCTGAGGCATCAGAGGGTGACGACGTGACGTTGTACTATAGGTATACGGCAGGGTCTACAAAGCCTTTGTTCGCGCGGTGCTGCTGTACTGAAGTGAGTCCCGGCCGATTCGTGTGGATGACGCGTCAGATATTGGCATTTGGCTATGAAGATCTGCGGAGAAAAGCTCCAGTGTGGCGGATGAGCGACGTTTGCAACGACGATGTTAGACGTCGCGCCCTGGGTAACCGATCATCCAATAGACAGACTAGTACCGTTTGCGCCAAATGAGATGGCTGGGCCATGTTTTAGGCAGGACATGGGAACGGCTGCCTCGACGCGCTCAATTTGTTCGCACTGGACAAGGCTGGAAGAAATCGCGCGGTGGTCATACTATAACATGGCGACAAGAGACTAAATTGCTGACTTTCAGTTTAGATGTCATAGGTCCTGTGCGTCTATCTAGCTGAAGGATCAATGATGACGAAAACTGCTTGATGGAAACGCTTTCAGGCACGACGTAGAAACGGGCTCATTGAAAAATGTGTACGAATGTTTGTTTGGTTTCCTAGGATTTACATCGCAAACGTTGAACAGAGAAAATATGCTGAAACGGCGTAGCAAAAATATTAAAAATGGCGAACAGGAACCTAAAACAAGGAAGGTTATTCGGAACCTTCATCGTTTTTCTTTCCTTGTGGTTGCTGTAACTTTCACTGTGATTCCGTGTCTTTTACTACTATTCTCTCTGTCTTACATAATGCTCCTTATGTATTTATAAGCAGACAACGACAATTCTTGTTTACTTTATGTGAAATATGCAGTTGACTATTGTTTGAACGTTATTGGGGACCTTTTAACTAATTTCTTACGAATCCAAATAAGTGAAACGGTAAGTTACGTACTCACGCTGATACAGAGAGTAAATAGTCTGAAGCATCTTTTTGTGATGGAATTCACTTGGATTTTTAATGACTTGTCTGTGTTGACCGGTGTATTACTTATCACTGACTTACGGAAATTTCTACTGCTTTATTATAACTTTGAATATGGTAGGAGTTCGTATGCATTGGTTGCGAGCATTTCGTCTGGAGCTTGTGTGCTCATTACAAACAAATCAATCAGATGTAGGACGGGGTCCAAATGAATGAAACGCTGTTGAGGTATTCATTGTTAGGTTCCCTGAACCAATTTATCATCATCAGTAATGCACAGCCGATTTATAGGGTGGTAGTTTTGAGTTAAGTAACTTTACTGGGAGCTCGCCAACTCTGAGCCGACGCACTAAACTGAAAACAAGCAGTATACATCCTCTTCGTTGGTTATACGTATATATATTTAAGACGGTGCCCCATTTTAGTTTATCGGGAATAGTGAATCAGGTCACTCCCTACACTGTGCCTGCTTTCTTTGATATAGGAGATACATATGAACACTGGTCTCAAACACAAGTATTTAGGCAAACTGTTGTCACTGGTCCATATTTCGCTCGTTATCTGGTGAACTGGTGTTATTCTCCTTTTGTAAGGAGCAAATCCTCTAGACCCTGCGAGACCACCGTTTTCCGGTTCATTTGTGAATATAGGTGGAACTGTTTTGTTCTCCTAATGCACTTCAGCGTGGCCCGCATAGGCTTAGCGACTGATCGGCGCTGGGTCTAGTACATCCAACCAAATAAAGTGTTCCGCTTTTCTTATCAGAGCAGACTGCAACCCTCGAGCTACGCTGTCAGCGAGAAAGAAATGCTCTTGTCACCAAACAGTTCGATCTACTCGCTGCCCATATTACCAAATTGCACTCAGTTGACAACCGTTTGAGGGTAGTAGGCTGAGCGCTTCGTGTAGTATGACCAATACGCCGTTCTTTCGCCTAACTAACAACCGACATCAGTGTAAATATAGTATCAATTTTCGTTCCAGTTCAGCTGGAATACTGCATTCATGCATACATAAATGTTCACAGCAAAAATAAATGGCTGTAGATATTATCACAATAGTGCGACAAATTTCATCAATAGATTTCTGGAATTGACATAATCCGGACGTCTACTTAGTTTGGAATGTAATCATTTCCTTACCGAGGAATTCATGAAGGCTTCATCTGTAGTTACCGTATATGAACTGGAAATGTTTTCACCTTCCTGTTTATCCCATGTAGGCTCAAGCATTTTATTAGTCGCGGTGCATATTGCAATTGAATTATTTCCTTAGCACTTGCACACTTCTCTTAAGTGAAAAAATGAAATTGTTGGTGCAACAACATGAGCAGAAATTCGACGGCCCAAGTGGGATTCATAATCAACTTTTCCAAATCCATTGCCACTTTGAAGAATATTACGGAACTCTAGTTAATCAATCCTATTGTGAAGGCGGATTCATTGGCTTTCCCTCTCATTCCAATCACATAATAAATCAAAATTGAGTTAGCCTTCTATGGACCAAGAATGGCACTTGGGAGTCAAAGAATCGACATGTTGATGCAAATCGTGCGATCAAGTTTGCTGGTCTATCCGACTGTCTAGTTATGTTACAATGAGTTAAAACTAATCAGAATGAAAGTCTGGCAAGTATACTTTTAAGTAAAGATCACACGCGTTTGTTCGAAAACAGTCTTTGAACGATCAAAACTAGCACCACACGAAGTTATCACGCATTCAAATTCCCCATGCCATCGGTTCTAGCTTACGCTAATCGCTCACCACACTGGCTTCCGTTAGACAAAACAGTGGCAGTGTGTTAACCTACAGATGCAAATGAATTGTAAGATTCACAACATTCCAAATTTGTTAATTTAATTCATATGATGACCATGATAGATGAGGAATTAAGAAAAGTAATCATGACCAAGATTCAAGTGAATGCGAGACTTCATTTTGATGCAGTCTCTAATGAACGAAAAATAGTACATAAATGACTAACGATTAATTGGTTAACAACTATACGAAAGTATAACTATGTACTGAACATAATTAGAGCAAATTCGGATAATTGTAGAACATTTCATTTATGCGTGTTGCGCAACAAGGTTTTTTGTTTTTATTTATACATATATTCCTTGACAACTGTAAGTTTCATTCACCCTATCTATGGCTCATTAGCCGCATTGCACCCAAACCTAGGCAATTACAACCTGCCTTCCATAAAACAGAATCCTGCATTTACAGCTCACCTGTAATCCATTTATTATTAAAATTCCTTTATGTTCACACCAATGCATAGTTACCCAGAAGCCGATATCATTTGTCCAAAGGCATTGGAATTACAGTCCCAAAGCTGGTCAAGCCCCTGTCATTAAAATGTCACCGGTGCTCTGAGGAATATTAAGTCCAGATAAATTGGAACCTGAGTACCATTAACACAATTTTAAATGTCAGCAGCTATGCGAACCCTGCAAACTCTCCTCCATTGGCCCTCGAAGTAAATGGACGTGGTCATCCCTGAGGCTTGCACTTGTACTGCATGAACAAGCGCAAGACATTTTCACTTTGGTCATGCACAACATACCTGCTGTGGACAAAATGTAGTTTGAACGAATGTACCGAGTTTAGGGCACGAATCGGCTTTTTCTACATGGATTTAAACAAAGATGTGATCTTTTAAATTATTGCCCAATTTCTCATGAGGCTAGAGAGCATTGGAATCGAGAAGCACCGACTTTAAGGAGTTGGAAACATCCTTAACCAAATGGGGGTGCAATTGCGTGTTTAAAACCACTAATTCGGCTTTCTTTGAGAGAAAAATTATGAAATATAATGTCCTGGGTCGCGGCTACTCAAAA
>OX104063.1:3426731-3446658 GCA_944474145.2 Dicrocoelium dendriticum | reverse complement strand
GCACTTTGTATACCAGGTATGGATAAGGCGCGAAAAAATTACTCCGACACCCAACAGGTCACCAAAAAACAGCAAGATATTACGTCTACTGACTCGGTCACTAAAATATCTACAGATCCCTCAGTAAGTCACTGTGACCTCTTTGCTTCATCTACTAAGCTAGGAAACACTGTCTACTCTTTCACAATCATGCTTATAAAAGCTGGGTCTCAAAACAACAAGATGCACATTATAGGCCGCTTGGTAGCTTCGCCGCGTTTAATGCAATTCATGTTAAGGAAAGTTTAGGATCATACAAATTAGACGATTTCTATTCCCTGCATGGCTGTCAGCTTTAATCTCAATCGCGTACGCGAATGCGGGTTGGACGGTGTGCTATGTACATAACGCAAAGGTCCCCTGCGAAAAAATATATCATAGACAATGCCGAAACAGTTGCTTTTATTTGGCAGATGGCCCGCAGCATGGGATCGGCATTACTACTTAGATACATCTAAAAAGACCCGGAAACATCCCATGTGTTTTACCACGCTTGTATAGCTGCTTTCTAGCAAATGTCAAGCAATCTATTTGTGTGCAAAACAGTTACGGTGCGTTTCTTCCTGACGTATCTGCATTGGTTCCCGCCTATCAATCAAACCAAGCATAGACGCAAATAAGCCTACATCAACTTAGAAGGATGGGTAGAATTTTGAGCGCCGACCAGCTTCAATCATTGAATATAATTAATTTTTAGTTGTACTCAAATTAAAGGTATCTGTTTGTCAAGAGTTGCTGGGGAGCAACCACAGTAATAAATTATAGAACCTGTACATTTGTTATCGATTATGCGAGGTTTGCCCACAGGAGGATGACCAAAGTGTTGGAACTGTAGAGATGTATTACGGCAACCGTAACGGTGACAATCGAAATCGTTCCGGCGTTCATTGTTTTAAGCGTACAAGTTGTAGATGTGTACAAAAAATGGATTTGTCAGCTGTGGGATCGGAAAACGTTTATATGGACATAATCAGTCTGCCATAGTTTGCGGTAATACAACAGACACCAAGGCATCAAGAGATACGGAAAACCAATACATAAGAACTGCTGAGGAGCACTATCAAAATTGATATGACGATACACTGGGTTTGGCTAAACGTAAAGTAAAAATAAAGGAGGAAATTGTAGATAAAGAAGTGTCGACAAAGTATGTTGATGTAGAAATGATAGTGTGGCGTAGGTTACTAATATGTTGTAAATTGGAGCTTGTCAACTTACCGGTATGAGGCCATGGGCTCTGACTTCAGCCGTGGCAATTCACACCAGTCAACTCACAGAGTTTTTCAAAGGACAGTTGTGGTCATTTGTAGGGAAAGCGTATGCTAGGCGATAACCCACCAAGTCATAGAACACTGCGGTCGATCCGTTTCAATAGCATGTGTAACTGTCTGAGATCCTTCTTGAAATATTATTTTGCGCGGGTGTACACATTTCAGTTGTGCTCGATTGTTCCCTTGGCTTACGCATGTTTGGCGAGTGCCCATTTCGTCTCAAACTCCTGTCTTGTCCTGACCGAAAGCCTAGGCCTGTTTATTGGATAAATAATGAATGGGACAATTTTCGATGTGATGCCTTGGTCATCTGTTCAGCCAGGTAATTTGACGGATAGTATCAGGTAAAATAGCAAGTTATAATAAAGCACGGAAACGGCCTGATTTACAGCAGATTTTACGGAAAATCTCGTTGGAAGTCCTTCCTGGTAACTTGTAAAGTGATGTTAATAAATAAAGAAAAATATTATTCTCGAATTCATCTTAATCACAGTAAGTTAGGCATGAGCAAACGTTACAAGAAAGTATGTTTCGCAACCTATGCCTTGCTATATACGTTATCAAATGTGGGCAAAATTTTTACAAGTTGCAGAAAAGCAAAATCTACCCAAGGGGAACAAAGACGTCAGTAACGTGACAATAATTTGGGTTCATATGCGCACAGAGTATGTAGTAAAATCGCTGTAAGGGAAATGGTGACGGTATGTGCAGAATACACTATTACGTACCAAACAATAGGGAAATTTGACTAGTCAAGTTGCCAATGCGTAATGGTAGGCAGTGATTTTATCCAATGGTGTGCTTGAGCCGTCACAGGTAAGTAAATGTTCTAAGCACAGTGAATAGTTGCAGATGGGCGTTAACTAACGGTTTATTCAGTAGCGAAAATGACAGCATTTGTTCTGGCCCTAGCCAAATTTAAAAATAAGTCAGGATTTGTTCAATTGTGAAAAGCAGCCACGGAAATAGAAACTGTTTTCCGAAGTGAAATGAAAGTCCTGTGTAGATATGTTGAGAATAGGTGTTCGCTTTCAATTTCAGGTGAAACTGGAACGATAGTAGAACCCTTAGTTATTTCTTCTTCATTAGATCATTGAACCAGGAAATGATGCAATACTTGGAGTTCTTGATGTATCTACTAAGGGAAACCCGGATCACCCACTGCTCAGCGAATTATTGACCAAGTTTCCTGTGCTAGCTGTCTTTGCTGTAGCAGTCACGTGAAGTTAGCAGGAGATTTCTATGTATGAGTTATTTGAAAGCTATATGATTAAAGGAGCGGAAACCAGTTGTTCATGTTTCTGGAGAAAGGCCTCCATCCAAAACAAAGATTAAATAATTTGTCCAGCCGTTATGTAGTAAAAAGTGCGAAATAATCATCTATTGATACCGGTAAAGTAACACAATGCCGTGTTGTAGATTATTGAGCCAGATGCAGTGGACGGTTCTTCGAGTGCCTACAGCAGTATCGGTGACAATCTCGAAAGAAAAGACAACGAACAAAGGTAGCCAGACAAACAGACGACAGGAATGCATACGGAACGCGTTCGAGAAGATTAGCGGTTGCAACGGTGCTTAACCGATGAATCCTATGTAACATAGTTAATTAAATATTTCATGTACATATTTTCCGTAAAACAACCTAATATAAAGAGAAGCATCAAGACACCAAAGCCGTAGAGCTTAGAAGTTATGTGCGGTATAAGGGATACAAAAGAGGGAGCAGCAACAAGTATTTGCTTGGTCTGAATACGAATATGCCCCAATTGTCGACACCAGGTTTGACAGGTGAGGTGTTTGTCTAGCTTAATGTTCAGTATTCTCGACGCAAAATAATGGGACGTAGATACAAAGTGTAGCTGGGTTACATTTAAGTGGGAAGCGAATGCTTACTAAAGGACTGGTATAGTTTACTTAATGAAATAAAGTTCTGTTGGGATTGTAGGTTATAATAGAAAAGAAAATTGCTGGAACTGAAGCTAACCTATTGCTCAGAAGGGATGACAGCAAAGCGTAGCCTAAAAGAAGAATAAGCTTAAATATATGGGAGTACGAGAAGACAATAGCAGGCCAGTTCAAGTAGCTTGTTGGTAAAATGGCCCTGAAGAAATGAAGGGTGAAAACAGAGCAAGTTGGTATAAATTAGAGAAAAGCAACAGTGAACGATTAAACTCCGTATTGACTAACGCTCCTCAGTTTGGGCATAGGATACAAAGAAAAAGGTGGGTGAAGCGACGGAAGCCAGGTGGCGATTAAAAGAACGGCAGCCTCATATAGATGCAAATAGCATAAACAGTGGAGGGCAGATAAAGAAGTTTTGGAATATAAATTTGTGGCTAGCATTTGAGGGTCTGATATGGATGGAGACCGGTGGAGCCAAAGCCATGCCGTGGGAGTTGGATGTTGCGTAGCACGCGAGGCGAATACATCAGAATAGGTGAAATCGATATTTTTTAGTAAAGATAAGTAGTCCTAACTTAGTAAGATTGGAAGACCTCTGAAGCACAAGTATACAGAGAATTTACGATCGACAAGACGGTTGAGATTGAAATGATGGAAATAGAGTAAGTAATTTGGAATAAGAGCCCATGTTGCCTATGTTACGACTAATGTTTGTTCGTCTGCTCCTAAGGGAGTAACAAAGAATCTGGGTTAACAGACATAATCAAAAAGGCTTTTGGAAAATCCGCAGTCTGAATAAAGTGGGAATAGAATGACAATGGTATAGAGGAGGTAAAATGCTACGGAATACAAAAACGCGGTTTATATCGGGGGGATGATGATGACTAAAAGGATATGTCATGAGATTTATTGATCAGTAAGCAAGCGTGACGAATAACACAAAAGGTAAAAGCGGCGCTCTAACTAGTCGGGGTTAGAAGAAGTAGGAATCAGGTGTACTCTTTTATCTTAATCTCAGAAAGTCTGTTGAGCTGTGAGGGGAGAAGGCGGATCAGGTAGCAAAAACTAAGAGCAAATCTGCGGTTGGATAAATATATTTGTGACGGCTAGATGAAAAATGTATTATAAAGCAAATAAAAATAGATTATCTACAAAAAACAAAATATGGAGAAAAACATTATGAACTTGTCACTCATGTAATATTTAAAATAACTTACTCACGCTATTGCAGGACTCACAACTGTTAGATGTCATCATAGGTGTGCAATTGTTTTTCGAATTAAATGGTGCTAAAATATAAACCTAGCAAAGTTTTGCACTGTTGCACAGATGTTGCCTCTATCACATGTTCAGGAAAACTGTTTCAAATATGTACCACCCTCCTTTCGTAGCATAGTGGATGGGGAACTAGATTTATATCCATCTCGACAAGTTTGTATCTGTGTCCGCATATGCTGCATGCTTATCGTAAATGCAGTATTGGTCTCAGCATGCATAATTCACCAAGGTGTATAATACGGTAGGTCATAATGTGGTCAACTCGCACACGGCAAAAGACAAAGTGTAGAGTCCTAATTTATCGCACCGGTCTTCATACCCCACGCCACGTATACACGGGATGAGCCTGATAGCAACGTTTTGGACCCGTTCGGTCTTTCATGTCTCGCCTCGAGTAACCGAAAAGTAGCCGGACGAACCGTAATCTAGCATTGCTCTAGTAATGGAAGGGAAGATGAGACTAGCAACCTCTTCAAAACATGTGCCGAAGCTGCGTTTGAGCGTCCAAAGCATGTGCAGTCCGTTAAGATATATAATGGTCGTTGGTCCACGAACTTCAACTCTAAGCGTTAGAGCACACCTGGGTCCATCACGGAGGTTTAGATTCAACGGTTGTTCGTCAAGCGTTTAGGTTAGGCCGTCAGCACCCTTCACCAGGCTCATAGCTACAGACTTAGCTCGGTTGACCGCGAGATGAACTTCTGTAGACCATATGGACAGGTGGTTGATACCTTGCTGAAGTACACCATAGTCGTCGGGAGCGTCAATTGCTCTCCACATTTTATGTCATCTGCAAACAAGAAACATGGCGACCGGAGAAGCTGAGGCAGATCGTAGAGGTGGAGCGGAACCGAGTGTACCCAAGCACAGTGCCTTGAGGCAAGGCATTTGTACATTGATGCCATTCAGATAGATGGTCGTCGACCTGTACTCAACACTTTCGTCCAAAAAGGAAGTCGCAGATCCACAGGTCCAGTAAGCCACTGACACCACACATCCTGAGTTTGTGACGGAGAGCTTCATGGCCGACCTTGCCAAAAGCTTGATTAAAATCGATGAATATCACTTCGACAGACTTCTCTTGGTTATTGCCAATAACCACACATGTTGTGTCACAAGCAAGTTTGTAATGCCTGAGCGGCCTTGCATAAAACCGTGCTGTGTTCGTCAAGACCACTTTTGGCTGTAGGACTTGCAAACATCCATTTTCTACGATTTTCTCAGCAACCTTTGTAGAAATAGTTATCAGGTCTGTACTTGTATATTTGCCAGGGTTGCCGCCTTCCGCCACGGAACATTTATAGCCATTCTGTAACAAACCGCCGTACAGTGGTCTTTTGAAAAGGTTCAGTCGCGACAGAGGAGATGATGGCCGAAGTTGAGTTGAGGATCAGTGGGTAAAACTCATCAGGTCCGGCAAGTTTTAGGTGTTATCAAGACTGGCAGGTAGTTAACATACTTGTTGAACGCCGCAATCTCGACTGTCGAGGTCGGTAAAACGGTAAATGTCGAACTCGGAACAGACACCTGGTATTTGCAAATACAGTAGCGAAGTGCTTCGGCAACGCTGACGCATGCTCAGTGCTGGAGTTTAAGGGCTGTCTATCCGGGCCATCCAGCATTGGCAAATCAGCTATCGACTTCAGGCGTCGCTTCACGTAAGAAGCGATTCCTTTGAGGCGGTCCACAAGGTAATTGCGAGCTACTCTTCTAAATGTCGGCGCTTATTCCTATTTCCACTGCTGCAGAGGTTCCGTTGTCTTCCATAGGCTTCGCAAGCATTGGCAGAGTCATTGAGGATGCATCTGTCACATAGTCTGCGCGGCCTCCCAGCCAGATTTCCATACACCTTGTCAAACATTTGAGGTTTAATCGCTCTAAACTACCGACATTTCAAGGGCACAAATTAAGAACCTAATGATCGCGATATCTCTTTTATAAATGTCTAACTTTCTTCCACAGATGCAGCTTGTGATAGGGACTAATTCAAATGACTCGCGGCTAGTAATAGAACGTCGGATTCCGTTTTCTAGCAGTTGGAAGCTGATTCCGGCGGACGTACATACGCTAGTTAATTCCATCTCAGCTACGAGCACTAAGTGGCCGCTTGTTGCCAGTGCTAGATGATCCGAACGTCACGCACTCGTTGTTGGTTAGTCGTTAAGATCAGCTTGAGACAGGACGGGGTTGAGCATGGTGTTGTGCATATTGTCTGGTGTAAGTTTTGCAATACACCATTTTTAAATACAAAATCTAGAATTTGCTTCAACCTCACCATGTCCAGGCAGCAAGTGCACATCAGGCTACATTATTCGAAGACAGTTAAACTCGTCCGTAAGTAGAGAGTAGGGACGACTCATGTGGGTTCGAAATTGGGGCAGCCAATTCAAACAATGAATCCGTGAGTAGTTCTCCGCGCCTGAGGCGGATGTAGCACCACAGTAGTTCACACAAACCATCGTCACTACGGTAGATACACACAAGTCTAGCATCCAAGGAAGACCGGATTTAGAGCAAGACACCATCGTGGGCATTCATCAGATTTTACAGCCAAAGCACGAGTAACCGTTGAGTTCAAGTTCCTGTGTGTATAACTCTTAAAGCAGTCTTGTCTTCGCGAGTCTCACTATGTCTGGCCGCTCAGACGCAACGAAACAGCAAAGCTCATCGCGTTTGTTTATAACTCTGCATAAGTTTGTAAACGATATTCGTAAACAGCATCAGAAGCCGTAATGCGTGATTAAAGTGTGAACAATTTGTTTATCCTAAGTCGCAAATACTTTGAAACCACCGGAACACTTTATATATATATATATATATATATATATATATATATATATATATATATATATATATATATATATATATTTGTTCCGCTGGTTAGTATGTATTTTTAACTCATTGATGATAGACTTCCGCTGTTCTCCTTCTACTTAGTCCAGGTCTGGACGAACATTGATCTTCAAAACGTTCCGTCTACTTAGGCGGGACAATATCAATTCTGGACTGGCTTCGTCCACAAATCTGATTCTCATAGGCCCACTGTGTTGATCACCTTGATTCCCAAGACGGGTAATTTGCCTCAATTTCACCGAGCCCTCACCAGCGTCGAAGAGTCTGTCAATTCAGATCAGTACAAACTCGACATTAATATCGTAGCGCAATTTGGGTGATGGGGCACTGGACTCCGGAGTGTAGAAATTGAGGAGATATGACGCCTATGCTACGACGTGTTTCACCTTGCAGGACGAAGTATATAACGATGATGGTTTAGCGAACTGTTGAACTACGGAAGTTAAAGCCCAAAATCCCCTCGTAATTTTGTTATTTGTTCCATTCCACTGGTATTCAGCACTAAGATTTCATCTGTTGTGACAGCAGTGTTTTTGGACACCAAAAGGCAAAACAAATTTTGCTAAGTGAAACAGGGCTTCTCACAACGGTTGACCCACACGCCGGTGAGTTCTCACGGGTAGAGGAGGAAGGCTGAGCTGGAACTTGAAGGCATTCGTGCTAAGTTGTTAGGCTGAAAGCGCGGAGCTGTTCGCAACGGAATGATGAACAATGAACAATGAACAATGAACAAAGAACTTATACGGGTTAAGAAGCGTTGCTTTACAAGCCCCGTTGGATAGTTGGTGGGGAAATCAACATAATAATTATGATGAAAAGGATAGTAAAATAGTTAACACTTTAAATACGAAAATAAGGACTTATCGTTTGCTTCGCCGCAGTCCTGCGATCCCCTTAGATTCACAACACCCACAGTTAACAACAAATAATTCCAGGGTAAACTCCAGGTGTAGGATGGAGACATAGTGTTAAGTAACAAAGTGTAAGTGGATGAGTGCATCGTCCAACCGTCTTTTAAATATTGTTAGTGTCGGTGCAGAGACGACCGATTCTGGGAGAGCATTCCACGGGTGACAGACACGGATGGAAAAGAAATTTCTGCGGCACTCCAGACGACTGTATTGTTCTGCGAGTTTTAATGAGTGGCCCCTCAGGTTTGTATTGCTGCTGAGTTGCAGTAAAGGGCGGCACACATGATGTGGGTCTCGCAGAATCAAGTATGTCATAATCAGGTCGCCTCGTAGCCTGCGATAGCTTCCACTGAACAATCCCAGTCGTCGCAGCCTCTCCTGGTAGGACAGATTGCGCATTCCAGGTACATTCTTAGATGCCCGGCGTTGAGGCTGCTCCAGTGCATTAAGGTCGTGTTTCAGCCATGGATGCCAGGCTTGAATTGCGTATTCGACATGGGGGCGAACATACGCACTGAGCATTTGTCGAAATATGGAGCTGTTTATTTGTCCAAACGCCCGCCTCAACAGCCCAACGTGTTGATTCCCGGTCTTGGAGGCCTTTTCCGATTGCCTGGAGCAACCCAAGTCATCTTGAACCAGGACACCCAAGTCACGTTCGAGAGTTGATTGTTGCAGTACATCCGTTCCGAGTCGGTATGAGTAGCTGCCCTGATGTCGGATGGAAAGCACCTTGCATTTACTGACGTTGAAATGCAATAAGTTTTGCATCGACCATTGATACACTGTATCTAAGTCACTTTGGAGCACATGTTGGTCGGCGTTCTCCTGGATCCTGCGCCAGATCTTGATATCGTCGGCGAACATTAGGAAGTTTGAAGCGATTCCCTGTGCAAGGTCATTAATAAACACCAGAAACAAACGTGGACCTAGAACCGAGCCTTGCGGCACACCACACTCGACTTGTATGGGGTCCGATAAAGAGCTCCGAACTCTGACCACTAATTGCCTTTGAAATAGAAAGTTAGCGATCCAGCTTAAAAGAGGGTCTCCGATCCCGTAATACTGCAGCTTGGATAGTAGTATCCGATGGTCTAGACGATCGAAAGCCTTGGAAAAATCCAGGTATATCACATCAACACCTTCTCCAGCGTCGGCTGCCTCGGTCCAACTACTGCGTGCAATGAGTAAATTAGTTGTACATGACCGCTGTCGACGGAAACCGTGCTGTTCAGGAGTGATAAGGTTGCAGTTCTCCAGATAGCACACCAGTGCATCGGCAATTATGGATTCCATGACCTTGGAGAGTATAGGAAGAAGGGTTACTGGGCGGTGGTTGGAGGGATCAGATCTGCTTCCACCTTCGTGAATCGGGCTTATTATTCCAAGCTTCCACATGGCGGGAACTTGGTTCTGGTCTAAGCAGTGCTGGAAAAACTGAGCTAAATGTCCTGCCAGTTGGTTTGCTGCTACTCCCAATGCCTCAGAACGAATGGCGTCGACACCCGGCGAGCTGTGTTTGCGTAGAGAGGTCAGCTTTTGCAATACAGCCTCTGCGGTAAAATTGATGTGGGTTAGTCCTGGTGAGCAGAAGACAAAGCTTGGGAGATCGCTTGGTGGCAAGACCCTTTGAAACGTGGGGGCGTATTGCATCTGCAGCGCGTTTGCAGCTTCCATAGACGTTCTTGTTGGGCCATCAGCCGTATTGGGTGGAGGAAATCCTTGCCTCACCTTCCGTAGGCTATTGATCTGTTTTGTACAGCAGTTTGTGGTTAGTACTGAAGGTTTTTCCATGTCCTGCTGATATGCAGCTCTGTCTTCTCTTAACAGTTGAGTGCAGTGGTTACGTTGCGCTACGTAGTTCTTCCAATTTTAATGGTGCTGGAGCTTCTCTGTACACTCTCCATGCTGCATTGCGTACTGTCATCCATTTTCTGGTTCTGCTCTTAACGAAAGAAACGGAATTTGCACTTATTGTAAGCTTTTATCTCTGAAGCCTGTGCAATCAGCTGACTGAATGTGTTGACGAACTCGAGCCAGGCGAGTTCTGGGGGTTCTTCTTCGAGGAAAGACCATGTTGTGGCGCTGACTAGCTGGGCGAGTCGGTCGTACCTTGTGATGGTTCGCACAGTCTCATCCTTATCATTCCGATATTCTGCATAGCAGACGAAGTTGAAACTGATGACTGCGTGATCACTGCGACCCAACGGGCAGTCTAAAACCAACGCATCAATCATATGCTCTTCGTTGGTAAGCACAAGATCCAACACAGATGGCCTGTTACCAGTTCTGAACCGAGTGGGCAAAGTGATGTGGTTGTAAAGAGGAGCAGTAGTTACTAGATCTTGTAAATCGATTTTGAACTGTTCGCCTACACGTAGGCTTTACTCCTCCTGTATGCATCTAGTTTCGGAAATTGCCATTTGCGTATATCGTGAGAAAACGCGCACAGCCGAGATATTAAAATACCACAGCAAACCTTCGATGAATCACAAGAAGAGCTGCATTCAAACCCTTTTCAAAAGAGCGGAAAAGCCCTGCAGTTTCGCCGAATCGCGGAAACTGGAAGAAAATCACTTTTATAGATTGTTTAAAAAGACGGTTATCCGAGAAACTTCATCAGTAGAAGCTTAAATAAAAGAATGCTTCAGCACCAGCCTCAGCAGTCATCTGATCGAGCAAAAAGTACCGAAAGTGCTTCCCTACATCAAGTATGTCTCTGAACTAACAGGAAGATTACTGCAATCATATGGTATTTCTGTGGCTCACAAGCCAAGTGCCTCCTTAAGGAAAATTATCACAAGACCCAAAATAAAAGTCAATACAGCCTACCAATACAATGTCATCTAACAGATGAACTGCAGTGACTGCGATAAAACTACGTGGGACAAACTGGAAGAAAATTGTACACAAATCACCGAACACAAGGCGGCTGTACGGAGATATGATCCACACTCATTGGTTTCTGCGCATGAAGATCAAGAAGGACACCATTTCGATCTGGAGAATGTAAAGATCCTAACACACGAAAGTGCAAAATACTCGTGAGAGTTTTGCAAGCCTTGTGATCTTTAACACATTTAATAAAGCGACACATCGTACTGGACGCAGTATACGCTACACTAATGTTAAAGGACCGGCAACTCTATCGACGGAATCCCGTGGAACGTGTGACTATAGACAACCGGAACTAACGGCAGGCTCGCTCTCAAGAGCGAGCAGACAAAGGCCACGAAATGCAAGGGAAAAGGTCAAGGTCATCCTCCCATGCACCAAGCTGAACGCAGCTCCAAATCCCAACCCATAGGTTTGCTCGGCTTCACGGCCAAACAAGGCGGTATATAAATGCACGCACACCACCCGCAGCACACTGTCACCGAGGCTAGTCTACGCTACTCTACGCCACTCTGTGCTATTACACGCCATTCAACTACGCAATGATGACCTCACCTCGATTGGTGACGAAACGTTGGTAACAAAATTGCCAAGCTCAGCGAACTGTTCAAGGTGTCAAAATTGCTGTGAAATGTGCCGAGAAAATTTTGGGTGGCGAGTTTGGTTATGTGAAGCTGTTGCCTTGGACTCTGTTGCGTGCCTCTAATGCGCGGAAGAAAATAAGCACATGAACGCGTGAACCGAAGTCAGGTAGGTATTGCAAATTTACTTACAGGCCGTTATGGTGCCTTGGCAAAGGTAACTAAAAGCGATGTGGTCAATTTGCTTCCAAGCTTGACCAAGTGCCGTTGGTCGCTAGGTGGCTCGTTGGTTCCACACGGTTAGAATGACAAAACTATTACTTCTCATCCTTACAAGGGCGACAAGGCAGCAGATATCCTTAAATGCAGGCTGATACAAACTTAAAGAAGACTCTTAGAGCAGCTGATCTAAATGTGATTTATACGAGCCAACACCTATTCGTCCCTAGCTCCAAAGAAATAGTTCGTGGTTTTTCCCAATCAGTGATGACTTATCGGTTTAAGGGTCAAGGTGTGCCTAGATACATAGGACTAATGGCTGTCCACTTAGGTAAAAGAATCAAAGAACATCCCCAGATTTTGCTAAGAAACCAGAGAAATATATATATATATATATATTTGCAACTGTCTATGAATAGACCTAGAGCATCAGAAACCATGGAACACAATAGAAGGTAGAGAAATTGTAAAAGAAAACACAACACAACAAGTTAAAGTCCATGGTTTCGTCAGAGGGCGACGTACTATCCAATTGCCTAAGCAGAAGTAGAGTGTTGACTTAAGGGGCACCACCCGAGCATTTCGCTGATTAGCCTGCCCGCAAGGCAGCGGGAGCAAATTGAGGGAATGTCGCCCATTGCGTGCCGGTGATTGACTGCCCAGTTCATAGGCCTTTCGTTTGTTCCTTTGTCAAACAGGGGCGCAATGCTCCCCAGAATTATTGCACAAGGTTGCTGGAATACAATGCTTCATGTGGTTGAAGCGAGAGGCAGTGACTTTATTTACAAGCGAGTCACGTCCGGCAAGTCACTGTATTATTAAACGTACATACGTGGCTTTTTATAGCGAGAACGCTTGTCAGGCGAAAACCTACAACGTCCTGAAACACGGGCGCCGAACCATTTGCTAGAACAGACAGATACCCTATCAGACAGGTGGCGCCACGAGGAGATTGTTCATCAAGCCAGCCCAGAGGAACAGAACCAGATACATTTTACTAACAAAGCATATGACAGACTTCGGACACCTGGTTGACGAACAAACCGCTTTTGACATCCTGTACATAGCACCAACACATACGATCCACCGAATAATGAGTAGTCTCCTCCCTAATGCGGACGAGTTTTGCTAAAGACTAAAGAATCCAGAGGTATGCATCCAAAAGACTATGGTGTTTTCGCAACAATTTCCTTGGGCTGCTACTTAGGAAAAGTGCGGATCACATTTCATCAATCATATAACATCCATGATTTAGTTACCTGACCAATGTTGGTATGCCACTTTAACTCGTTTACTCGATTCTTTTACTGTAACCCAAGATAACATTTTCCAAGTTAGTGTCTATTATTGTGACGAGCTGATGATGAAACATTGGAAACACTTGCTTGTCGAAAACTTTCCGTGTGTTTCTCTCTAAGGGGAAAAGCACCTAATCAGTAATGGTGGGCCAATCTACCTCACGCAATAAACATATCACTAGCCTTTTTCCACAGTACTTTATTTGACACTCTGCTATATTTGCTACATCGTATTTGCATGTCCCTGGTAAAACAATATGGCAAGCCCTCTACTTTGCTGATGAAAAACTATTGTTTTCTCTGTTGTTTTGTTTTTGGCTACCGGTAAGGTATTTGTACTTTACAAATTTTGTCGCAGCATTTTGCATCCTGCACAACGGTGGGACCAAAGCTTGTCCACTTGATTTATTTTTCATTTCATTCACCGCTTAGCGTCCCTTTATCAGGCCTGTTCCGGACTTTTATCCTGTGTTTAAGGCTGTCACTTTTCTTGTCAACACCATGTATTAGAAAAAATGCACAAATTTTTTTATTGTTAACATCTGAATTCACTCGCCACAAGCTTACCGCTGATTCAGCGATTCAAGACCGGCTACTAGCTTGCCTGCGCAGCAGCCTAAGCATACAATTCAGTGACCATTTAATGAATACTATGTCTACTCAAGGTTATGGACTCCAGAAAAGTCCCTCATTAGATGAAATGCGCTACCCAGGCCGACCTGTATTCAGCAGCTCTCACAGTCTGTAATTATGTGACAAGAAACCCTTAGCTCCACTGCGCGAGATGCGCCAAATGCTCGTTACATCTTCCATGAACAAGTCTATAATGAGCAACAACTAAGTACAGTTTGCAAGTAACAGCCCAAGGTACTCTTATCGCAATATAAGTTCAATCGCCAGAGCAGGCCCTAAAATAGCTGAAGTAGTAATGCCCGTCTTTGTTCTCTGTTCAATTTGGTCATTTTCCTTTCGACACAGTTACATTGTACCCATAACCATGTTCCTGTTCCTTGCTGTTCACACCCCAACAGTTTACCATTATTACACAGGAAAGTAAGACTATTTTAGCTGCATTAATTTTATTTCTAAAGGAATTAAGGACAGGACTAAAAATAGCGGACGCTGCTCTATCAGCCAACCGCCAAACGTAATCACACTACAGGCGGCAACAAGTATTGCTGGTATAACCGCCAAATTAGTGCGCAAACAAAAGGATATACCACACACTGCAAATTCAATGCGATTCAATATGGGTACTCCCAAGTAGTAGGTAAAGGCGACTAGCGTCAGTATCCTTCCCGACAGCAGTTACTTCCTTTATATTAAAACAGCAACTCAGGAGCCGTGTTTTTAAACGAAACCGAGGCAGAAATTTGCGTGGTTCCTCTTGCACCAATGAAAGAAATGAGCCGGCTACTCAGTCTTCGTGCTGATAAAGGCACACTAATATTTAACTACGGTCAGTTCTCCTAAACCCTCAACGCGTTTTACCGTAGAACAATTTGCTGGGTGTTCATTATTGCCACCGTCCCGTTGGTCATCATTAGCATAGACTTCCTCAGGCGTTTCAACGTGCTAATCGATGCGAAAGGACAGAGAATAGTCTACTCCGTAACTCCGCGCAGCGTCGCTGCCACCAACCCGGAAGTTGCAATTGCCACCGCATTCTACCCTTGCATACAGACGTCCTGCAAATATGCACAACTATTCTCTCATTAACCCAAGCTCTTTCATCCACTGAACGTAGCTCGCTCCATGTCAACTCTAGTCACGCACAATATCAGTAACAATGGCCCACTCGGCTCATCACCTCGGCTCCCACTTTCACCGGAGAAACTCAAACTAGATAAGGCGGAGTATGAGCACAAGCTGGAATTCCTAATATTCCACCTCTCGGATAGCACTTATACATCTCCACTTCAGATCGTCAGAAGTAAATCTGGAGGCTGTTGCCCTAGCGGGTACTACCGGGTCTTAAACAATCGTCTTTGGCAAATACAACATTCTACAAAAGCAGGATCTCACTGCATGCCCATAAGGTAAGATGGTTTTCACCAACTATCTGTAGATAAAAGAGACTTACATAATAAAGCCGTCATTCCCCTCTGGTTTGTGCAAACATTTGAAAATACATTTCGAATTGTGCAATGCTGAACAACATTTCAAATCATAATTCACAATGTCACCAGTCGCCTTGACTTGGCGTACCCCTATCCTGACGACATTCGAGTGGCAAGTTTATGAGATGAAGAGCCTCCAGCGCACCTTCAGGATTTCTGCTGACATTTGACCCATCACAGCATCACCGTTAATATCAATAAGTGGGAACATGGTGAGTCCGCGTTAGAATCCCTTGGCAATTCCCTTTCACCATCTGGTACCGAGATATTTGCGATCAAAGTTAAATCTGTCAAATATTTCCCAGCTACTACTTCATCCAAAAATCTAGGCCGACTGTGTGACCTAGTAAAATGATATTGAGGCCTCATCCCCTTCTGCACTTAACGAATACAGTTATGACTGACCTCCTCAAAGTACTTGAACGTAAGATTGTTTTCCTGACACAGCACACACGGCTTTCAACGACCTCAACTTTTTTTACCTCAAACATAGCTCTTCTCGCACCGACGGAACCGTCTGCTCCTCTTTCTCTGACGACTGACCCTTCAGACTTTGCAGTAAGAAAGGTTCTCAAAATAACAAGTTCGGAAGCGGTGGTAACCAATCGGTTTCTATTTCAAACACATGCAACCAGCGGAATCCTACTACAGCAATTTTGGTACCGAACCGCATGCTATCTAGTAAGCTATTCGTCACTTTCGACACAAGTTAAATGGCATAGCTTTCATGGTTTACACATAGTACAAACTCCCATTTTTACCCTTTATTCCTCCTCTGACAAATATTTACCACGGGAAACTGGACGCCTTGCCATTTTCAGGCGATGCAATGCTGACATATGCCAAATCTAACGTGTCGCCCACCTCCTCGCTGGTGTTCGTTCTCGCGTCAATTTCACTATTCACATTCTGCCTACTGTCCTTATGCCATGGCTTCGGCCAAGGCCCAAGTCAAAGACCTCCAATATACCTATCTGTCCATTTCAGAGCATGTGCAACCAGTTCATCTAGTAACCACGCACGGAAATATCCGTTGTGACATAACATTGGTTCTCCGTGATCCAACCTGCTCGTATCTTTCAGGCACTTAGGCTTCGACGCCCTCCACTAACTATCTCACCTTGGTATCCTGGCATTATTAAATTTGGGCACGAGCGTATTGTTTGGTCAAACCTGAACAAACTTGTTTCTAACTGGGCTCGAGTTTGTGTCCACTATCATCGATCCAAGCTTCACCGACAAACCTGCAGTCCTCTAGGCTCATTCCATTTTCCGTTCCACAATACCCACATCTACAATAAAACTTGTTGGGATAACAAGTTCCTTCTCACTGGTTCGCAAACCTACCTACTAGGTGGCCAGTATCCATCCTTGTACAAGACTACACGGCCGAAAATGTAGTCTGTGCCATGTTGAACCGGTGGGTGTCTCAGCACGGAAGTCCATCTAGGATCACAAAGTACCGTTGTGCGCCTTCAAAATCCTCACACTTCGATGCGTGCTGTAATTTACTATGTTCCGCCGCTTTCACAAGAAGGTATATCACTCGACAGCTAATGGTTTACTCGAACGCTTTCACCGCCAGCTTTCAGCATCTGGCTGTGCCACAACTGAACCTGACTGGAGCGCAGCCTTTTGCTTATGCATTTAGGTCTTCACAGTAGCACCAAAGCTGAGATGGAACTCGTACTAGCGGAGCAGATTTATGGCTCTACACTTAAGGCTTAAGAACAGCTTATTTTACCACACTCTATGTCAAGTAATTTCACTTCAAATGTGGCATCTGCTCATTCTCAACGCGTGCGCATGCTGTGTACGACACCAATAATGAACAGAAAAGTAACGTGAACATATACAGTGAACCTTTACCTACACTCACGTTTTCATTCACGGACGCACTGCGTCGTCCACATCAACCATCTTCTGCCAGCTTCTTTATAGTGTTTAACGAACTATCAAGCAATTTAACTTAGACCACAATGGTCCCGAAACAACGTCGCCCATCGATTATCTGAAGGTGGACTTCCCCGAAAACCCGCCCCAGGTTCACTTGGGCAACCGCACTGGTGCACTCACCTGAAAATGCGTCTTCCCATACCAATAATACAAGACACACCGGTTACCCGTGACCCTACGTCAGCTCAGTCCCAAACTCAGGCAAATGACATTCGAGGTAGATACGTCAGACTGCCAGTTCGTTTTGCGGGTTATGCTCTCGCTTGTTATTCTTCATAATGTATAAAATTTTCATCATTTTGAGTAATCGTGCGTTGCACTCACAAGCGTATCAAATAAGCACTCGAAACTTGAAAAATTAACAAAGTATACTCAATTTGCTCTGAATAATTGTTTTGATGAATATAGCGCGTCACGTTCCAACCTGTATGCGAGTACCCGGTATCCTCATAAATACATCAACCGGTCGTTTACCAAGTTTTCTGAAATGATGTCTTCCCGATCGGTTCCAAATCTGTTCCAAGATATTGAGTACTCGGAAACAAATTGAAAAGAGACCCATTTGTCCGCAGCATCAGGTATCAACACTTTAGCTCCAAGCAACCGTGTTTCCCATTTTAATGATACTGATAAGGTGCTCTGGTCTGCGTGCGGTTGGCTACGGTTTTCCTAAAGTTTTATATGGTTTTCTTCGTGGGATGTGTAACGTTTTGCCTGTGAAATGGAGGGCGGTGTTAGGAGTATAAACTCACATGCGCATCGTAGGTTCTGCCGCAGTGGAAATATCGATTTGGTCCTTTTCCTGGAATAGGCAGTGTTTATGCTGTCCGACAAGACGGTTCTGACAGCCCACCGATTATGCAATTCGGTCCACACCCAAATAATAAATAACAGATAACAAAGCTTACCGGACACAGCAAACACCACGAATTACCTTGCTACATGCATGCGCCTAGTATTTGTACCACACTCCTCATTCTTCACATTTTCTTCTCACTCTTATTTATCGAAGACTTCTCTTTATCAGATACCTAGTGGAACACTCAGATAGTAAACGTAACAGAATTAAGCCTTTATTATTTCAAAACAATGCAGTTTCTTCTTTCTTGCCCCTTGTGTTTCCTGAATGTACTTAGCGTTCACTTTCAATATTTCCGTGTGTCGCTAATTATATCGCTTCGTGCTGCGTTAATTGGCCTCCAGTGCTTTATAGTCAGTACAATACACGCTGGGTGCAGCAAACTTTCACTTATGTATGCTTGGAATACTTGGTTAGTCTCACTGTTAATCGTCGTTACCAGTAACTGAGCTTGGCCCTTTAAGTTTTAGAAGTAAGTGCTTTAATCATTTTATTTACACTTTGATGAAGGATTGTGTGTATCTTAGCAAAAGCGCGCTAACTCATAAGTTGCATTTACAACTCATTGTAATGCATTTATCTAGACATGCTCTTACAAAATCTGCGCCAACGTGTGTTAGTGCATTGCCTTATTGCGTTTACCAACTTCAGCAAATTCGAGGCATTCTTGAAAATTTCCAGTTATCATCAGTAACTTCTTCTGCGTTATCCCACAATAACCTATCCTGGCCAGTGCATTAAACGCTCCTTAGAGCCTCTTTGGTTTCGAAGGAATAAAGATAACCTCGTTATTCTATACTTTATTGTCAACGATCCACATGCCAGCATGTTGAAGCCCTTTCTATCACGGGTAAAATTACCTACCCTCTTCGTAATCCGCCCTACACCATTGTACTGGCGAAAGATCCTAGTAGTACTCGCGCAAAATGCTATCGCTAACAACACGCGAATGTGGGAAATAATCTTCCACATACTGCACAGATATCAGCTGATACAAACAAAATCCTTTCGTTTATAACTAGGTAAATCTCAAGCTTATTTCTATTCTTTCGAACGTGTACAACCTTAAAGACGAGTAATGGGAAAATGAATTTTACCATATATAATCGTCTTTTCAATCAGATGTAATATAACCTTAAATAATTACGACAGCTTGCATACAAACCCACAAAGTGTTGTTACCAAATTTCTCTTTGGATTTCACCTTCTCGCCTCATGGCTGCCTTCGTGCACCGTGACAATTTACTGCGCTAACTTCTCAAAAAACAGCTCTCATGTCCTACTTTTCTATCATGGCTAGACTTTGAAATTTTGCAAAATAACACTACATTGGTGACAAGCGATTTGGGTATATCTTGCACCGAGTTAATGAGAAGACACAAGCTTAGCTTAAGCTTGGGCGTCTCTATAGACAATGATGAATTTATCCATCCCAATTCCGTAACCAACAAATTGACGAGGAACAACGCCGGGAAATATAATGAGTTGCCTATCGTAAGTAGGCTTGTTCCCGTTCAAAAGGTATGTATTGCAAAACTCCCCGAAAACACTGTGTGAAATGAGTATCCCCATTTTATCTGGACATAGGGTGAATAGCACACTTCTTGCGACATCAGTTAAGGCCGGACAGTCAAACCGAAAATTTGAATACGATTAGTATGCAAATGAACCATTTTTCTGACTCCTTGCCTGGTAACAATCGAAACAGCAAGGTGTTACGTATGTCAGACCGAACATTCAGACTC
>OX104063.1:3395541-3426281 GCA_944474145.2 Dicrocoelium dendriticum | reverse complement strand
ACCTGGGATGTCAAATAAAACAGCCAATCATTCAAAATGCCGATATCGATTAAAGTAAACGATTATGACGACATAAATACTTTTCCTACTTAGATGCCCAATAATAGCACGAAGCTTAGAGAAACGGTGCATCGCAGGATAACGGTTCAATCCATCCATGATCCCATTCGTATTTGGTGTGCGTGCATGTGTCAATTGAAGGTATTTGGTGAAAACATCAGAGCGAATTGAACAGTTGATACGAATCTATGCTGGGACGGCAAATTATTGGGTATGTTTCCAGTTGTCGGGTTATTCGTTTTGAGTTCGATGGATAAGCGTGAATCAAATGCACCAAGCGCTTACAGTACCCATAAAACAACGCTTTCTCGTTTGGTATAACGTTCGAAATTTGGAGTATAACGCTAGACAAATTTACCCCGTGTGACCATGTTGGACCAGCATCCCAAGAAATAATCGCCTTGGAAAATCCGTGGAAAGTCAACAATCCCGGTAAGTAACTGACTAGCGATCACCATAATGATGTTGATGCTTTACGTTCTGTTCCACAGGTTAGTCATGAGAGTGAGCATAGCTATATCTCCGTGGTTCATCCGGCAAACTGAATTTAGCTGCGCTTATGTAAAAGAAGATACTATCCAGATTAAGGCAAAAGGCAAGAAAGGCGTCTGCTAAAATTGAATTAGAAGTGGCCATGTTCTGGTAGACTAAGAGGTGAGGGTCCAACTATAAACGTTACATATATGCTTGTAATATTAGATCGGAAAGGTTAATCAGCTCATAGCGACAAAAGTTTAGGAGAGCCGTACGATGACCGAGTCGTTACACCCTCCACACCTCGATTAAGAGGCTCCAAGCGATAGTTGTCCCTTCACTAGAGAGGACAGGGTGCACCGTCCTAGTGTCCTGCGCTAGGCCAAAAGATGGTCTCCATGGCATCCAGTGTGGAGCGTGCATACAGGCCCATGCCAAGCCGCCTTATGTAGCTCGTTAGCGTGATCCCCAATGTACAAATACGGGAATGCTGCAACTGTTCCATTTTGAAGGAATGTGGGCCGGCTCACGCTGATATAACGGGTGGCTTCCATCCATATATCTCCCGGGCTTATTTCCTTTGGGTTTACACTTAATAAGGACGGAGCTGTGAGTGGTGCATCGCAAGCCACCCATGGTCCCTCTGTAGGCGCAGGGGTCCGGTGGCTGTGTAAAAGAAGATCGATTTCTTGTTTGAATTGTCATAACCACAGTCCCCGTTTCCGTTTCAGAGCCGTGCTGCTGTGCTGTTGCAGAATAAGAAGGAGAAAATTGTTAACCGTAACGCCCTTTCCCTTTACGTTATATTTATTCTCTATAGTATCTACGTGCTGCTCAATACAAGTTCCTGCCTGAGATTTCGATTGCTTAACGCATCGAATACTACAATTTGGCGACCCCACCTTGGGAAAAGACTATACAATGCTGAAACCAGTAAAACACACCAGTGAGGTGAAGACGGAAACAATGAGTTCCTGGCCAACCCCTACCAATATTGAGCTGTTTTCTTGGGCTGACACCATATTACCGACGACTCATCTGGAACTTGTCGACTATTCCTGCATCGTTGAATGCATTGTTGCAAAAAGTCGGGCCCTCGAATGGTCCACAGAATGTGTTTTGGGTTGTGGATTTATACCGCTAAATGCTTACTTACCTGCCTATCAATACCGCACTGAGGGACGCCACCTCTGATTGGTGGCGAAACGTTTGCTATCAAGTTGCCCAGCTCCGGGAGATCATCCAACAACAACCGAGCACGCCTCCCCGAGCTACCAAAATTCCAACTCATTTTTGAACCATATTTTTGTGTTTTATTTCGCGTTTTAGCGGAAGCATTCTGCATTCTACCCCAGTACAAACCTAATCAATAATGTGCTCACCAATCGTAGTTGGTAAGCACTTTTTCCTGCTCCCCCTGATTTTATACACTGTTCATTGGATCCGTATGGCATACACTAGTCGCTGTGGGTGCACACCAGTACATACTCATTAAATCACAGTAAATTACACTCCGAACCGAGCACATTATCAATCAGATCAGGGTCAACTCTAGGGCCAAGTGTTGGAGCGCTTAGCGACTGCCGTCCCGGTAAGCACTAATCGTTGGTACGCGACTCGACCTAAAGTTTGAACACCGCAATTTCCGCGATATTTTCATAAAGGACATGTATAATGATGTAACGAGATGAAGTAAAAAGTTGGCACGGTCGAGATGACGCGGTCCGTTTCGAGGAAAAATGTACAGACCAACTCCTCTGGTTTCAAATCTAGACATCAACTCTTTATGTCTGAATATTATCGATCACTGGTCTTGAGGCAGGTGAAATTTGTGGAAGGCTCGTATCGCACGGGCTCCAGTTGCCACAAAATCGAAGTTTAAATTTTATGGTATTCATCACAGTAGTTCACAAACTACATAGTACAGCCTATTTCGGAAGATGGGTGGTGCTATATCCCAGTTGGCCTGCAAATTATGTAGCCCAGCGAACGTCCCCCATGGCTTAGTGGCTTAAGCTGCCGACTAGTTGTCATCTGCCTCTGGTTGGTCATGGATTCGATTCCCAGTAGGGGGGGCGAGGGAATGCGCACGACTGACGAGCCCGGATAGGGAGAAACGCGTCTGGTGCTTTACCGGACTAAGCTGTGCTTTGTAGCTGGTGAACTACTGGGATGAATACAATAAAAGTGCAGTTAAAATCATGCTACTCACAAGCATTACAAAAATCTAACTGACCTTCGGCAGCTACACATATCGGTCTGATGAGAGCGATGATGGAACTCAGGACCCGTACTTGTCAGTGTCACTGAATGCCAATGACTGATTGACTAACTTTCTGAATCATCCACTTCCGGCGTAATGTAACGCAATTCAATCTGCCAGCGCCCTTCGAAGCCAGCATTCCCTCATGTGGACTCAAAAATCACCCCGATCGTTCATTCGGGCTGACGAAGTTAAATGACTTCGGTTTCTTGAAGCAAGAATAAATGAGAAAGATGAACGATGGATTGTCCTGCATGAGCAGAGTACACAGTACGGGGCAGAGCTGAACATAGCTTCGTTGGACTGTAACACAGCTATGCATGCGGGTGTCTGTGCTGGTTTTTTTATGCACCAACAATATAGGCACCCTGGCATATCATTTTAGCAGACAGCAGTGTTGTCAACACGCCTACTGCTATGGCAGATGCCTTTAGTTGATACTATGCAGAATCTTTTTTAAAAAAATTGCGACTCTCTTACCTCCAAACTCATCTGTCATCTCCGGCTGTTTCAGTTATGGACATAAAAACCGGAGTCATTAAACGCATGATTAACTTGCTTTGGCCATCTTATAACCCTGATCCAGATGGTATCTCTTCACCTGTTATCAAGTGTAGTGGTGATGATAAACCAGTACTACTACTGAATATATTTCTCTATCCTTAAAGTTGGGCCAGTATCCTGAGAAATGGAAGAAGTCTGGTGTCATGCCGTGATATAAATCAGGACCTAAAACAGATATTCAGAATTATTGCCCCATTTAGTCATACTTCCATTATATTACGAAATGATGGAGTATTTGGAAAGAATTGACTAAACTTCTTTCCTATTATCGAACAATCTTTCACCATCGCAACATGACCTTTTTAATAGTACTCGTTAGTGCATAACTTGCCAACTTTGCTTCCTGTTAGGTCTCACAGGAGTTGATTGATTCTGGACTACAGTGCATTTTCAGTCTATCTTGACCATATAGTGAAATAAGTGCAATTGGTACAATCAAACCCGCTTCTTTCCGTGGATTCAAATCCTATATGACAGGCCGCTCTAACACAGACAACACAAATGGGTTAATGCCTAAGCCCTAACAAGTTACTAGAGGTGCAGTTCAAGGCAACGTTTCAGGTCCTGTTCTTTTCTTAGCATATATAATCGATTTTACAATGAACAAACCCTTCGGAATCGCGGTACCTATTTTCCCGTGAATTTAAAGTAGTATACACGTATCATTCCGCTCGCTAGCCGAACGACCTCCTTGTGGTGTCAGCTGGATGGTTTGGGTGTACCCCGTTCCAGCAAAGTGATCAGCCCGTACAATGATCACCTCGGGTGGGGCATTGTATAACAGAATTGTGCTGATTTCATGGGATGTATTGGGCCCCTGTTTGGTGATCTACCAAACGAAGACGCATGAACTGAACATTCAGTCAACGCCTCTCAATGGGCGCGATTCCCTAAATTCACTTCGCTGCATTGCGGGTAGGTTTTTTAGCCAAAGGCTCGCGGTGCAGTCCCCTAGGTCAACTCCCTACTTCGGCTTGGGCAACCGGGTAGTATCACGCCCTCTCACAAAACCGTGGACTGTATTACAACGTGTTCATCCGCTACTGTCTCTGCCAGTCACTTTCACGCTACTTCATCACATGCCAAATGTTCGTTTATTAACAATCCTCACTTGCCTTTACGCGATTCATGTGTTCAACAATCTGGCTGTGATTCCGATTGCGCTGCAGACCAAGGAGTTCAACCTATGGCTCTCCTTCGTCCCCGATCCTCGTTCCGTCTGGCGTGCTTCAACGTTCGGACACTCATGCAGATTGGACAGCAAGCCGGTTTAGCGCGCACCCTAGAGTCCATAGACTTTGATGTCTGCTGCCTTTCAGAAACCCGATTGCAAAATCTCACCACTGTGCTTACATAGACATCCCTCACGGACCACGAAGCCAGATATCACCTGCATCTTTGTGGAGATCCAGAAGCAGCCTCAGCGGGTTTGGCTGATGTAAGTATAGCACTAAGTGACAAGGCCGAGACGGCACTAGTGGACTGGTTCCCGATTAACAGCCAACTATGTTCAGTTCGGCTTCGGGGTTCATGTAGAATCAACAGGCACCACGAAGAGAGACAACTTGTTTGTGATCTCCGTGTACGCTCCAACTGACTGCAGTGGCGACTCGGTCAAGGACGAATTCTACCGGGATCTACAACAGCTCTTGACTAATGCTAAAAAGTCGGATGTCGTTATCCTTGCTGGGGATTTTAATGCACGGGTTGGCCGCATGTTACCATAAGAACGTCTCCTTAGTGGTCATCACGCGATCGATGAGAACCGCTCTGATAACGGAGAGAGACTTCTCACATTGTGCGAAGACAACCGTCTGTTTCTCTCGAGCACTAACTTCAGGCGTACGAAGAAGCGTTCCGCAACGTCGCGTCCTCCCTCTTCAACACAACCGTGGTCTCAAATTGATCATAGTGTAATTAGCTTCAGATGGCGCGGCAGCGTACTGGATTGCAGGTACTTTTGGTCCACCTTCGTTGACTCAGATCATGCATTGGTCTGCGCGAAAATCTGTATTCGTTTTGGAAGGTCCCGAAACACGAAGCACTGTAAGATTAATGTAAACAGATTAACTGATTTCTCTGTCCAGATGAGCTATCAGTCTTCACTTGCATTTGCACTCAGTTGTAATCCACCGCAAGACGTGGAGCAACACCGGACTTGAATACGCAAACCAATGACCATTTCCAGACAGTCATGTTGCGGCC
Source organism: Dicrocoelium dendriticum (assembly GCA_944474145.2). Classification (NCBI taxonomy): domain Eukaryota; kingdom Metazoa; phylum Platyhelminthes; class Trematoda; order Plagiorchiida; family Dicrocoeliidae; genus Dicrocoelium; species Dicrocoelium dendriticum. The sequence continues at coordinate 3,420,715 of OX104063.1, read as the reverse complement.
TAACACAACGCCTTCTAAAGTCTTGGATCTCTGCTCGTCCCGTGGAGCTGTTCGAACGCCGCAGAGATATCCCCGCGGAATCAGATTGCAAGGAGCGGCGCCGTTCTGCCAACCGGCTGCTCAAGCAAAGCCTACGAAGGATCGCGAGATATAGTGGTCTGAACGTGCTGTAGAGATGGAAACCGCTGCCCTCTCTGGCAAAACTCGCAGGCTTTTCCAACTCATTCGGTCCACTGGCCCCAGGAAGCCTGGCGTCAGTGAGGTCATTTGTAAGGTAGATGAGTCTCCGATCACCAAGCAACAGAGTCGTATTTACCGCTGGGCCGAGCAATTTCACTCGCAGTTCAACTGGCCTCCACCACCCATCAGTACATGCAGTACACCTTGTTGTCTACCCTGGCTCGTCCCACTGAATCCACCCAGCGAAGCGGAAGTCTACCTCGAGTTTCGACGCTTAAAGTGGTACAAGGCTTTCGACTCAGACTGACTTCCTCCGGAGCTATTCAAATACGGCGGTGTGGCGATCAGTAACCAGCTGACCGCGCTGTTCGCAAAAATCTGGCATGAAGTGAAAGTGCCTTCCTCTTGGGGCGAAACAGTTATTGTCCCGATTTTCAAGGTGCTCGCACATAATATGTAAATCATCGCAGGATCAGTCTTATTTCGGTTGCCTCCAAGCTATTGGCATGCATACTGCTTCGCAGACTATCCCCAGTACGTGAATCATACCACCGTGACGAACAAACTAGTTTCCGTCCCGGCCGCGGATGTGTCCATCAAAAATTCCCACTCCGCCAGCTCCTCGAACATCGCCACATTTATCACAGGCCCACTATCGTTGCATTCCTAGACATACGTGCGGCTTTTGACTCCGTTGATCGACCTGCTTTATGGTGTTTCTTGCTAAAGAACGGGGTGCTAGAGAAATATACTTCTATCTTACGAGCACTTTACTTTCATACATCCGGCAGAGTGAGGGTCTATGGCAAGCTTTCCTCGCAATTCTCTGTCAATAGCGGTGTGCGACAGGGCTTCCCTATGTCCTCATTCCTCTTCAACTTCGCAATCGAAGACGTTCTGTCGAATGCCCTAGAAGATTTCCAACATTTTGGCCTAGAGCTTCTACCGGGTGAGCGCGCGACCGACTTAGATTATGCTGATGATATCGCCTTACTTGGTGACGATTCTTTAGGGCATACAACTCATTCTGGATTGTTTGGCGGTTGAAGCATCTAAGTATGGCCTGAGCTTCGCCCCATCGAAGTGTAAACTACTGCTCAAGGATTGGCATTCACCAGCTCCCATACTCACTCTCGAAGGTGCACAACTTGAACAGGTAGATAGTTTCGTCTACCTTGGAAGCTGTGTTTCTGCTGACGGCACTATTAACAAAGAAGTCTCTTCGTATCGCTAAACCTCGATCAGCATTTGTCAATATGAGGCACTTGTGGCGTCGTCGCATTCTCGCTAAAGGGCCACGTTTACAGGGCATCAGTTCGCAAGCCCTGGCCGATTCGTGTTGAAGACATGCGTCGTCCTTCTGCGTTCGGTAACGGTTGCTTAATGAGGATCGCTCGTGTTTGGTGGCAACATAGAGTTAATAGTAGTGACGTTCGACGTCACATCTTGGGGAATGTGAGTATTTCCTTCAACAAACTGGTTTTATTGTGCCAGTTGAGATGGCCCGGTCACGTCCTACGCATTGCACCTGAGCGTCTACCGCGTCGCGCTCTATTCGCTCGTCAAGGACTTGGCTGGAGGTGACTGCGTGGTAGTCAGCCTTCCACTTGGCGGCAGCACATGAAATCGCTGACGTCCTGTCTAACCGCTGTTGGACCCGTGTGTCTTCCAGGATGGGGACCCAAATATGAGGAGTGCCAGTGACTTAGCACTCTTGAAGACAAGGCCCGCCAACGGAATCAGTGGAAGAATTGTGTACAGTATTATATTGATTCACAGGTTTAATACTTCAAACAGGAAAAATAACAAAAAAAGAAAGATGGGCGTGTGAAAAACAGACTAAAAATGTTTGGCTCTACATATCATCAAACTATTCTTTTCTGCGGCATATTAGCTGAAACGTATTGCTCACCTTCAACTAGTATGTCATGGTGAATTGGATTCGATGACTCTCCCTTATCCTCTTATCTCCATGGTTTTCTGCTGGCTTTTTGTCAAGTTGTTAGACTGCTGAGATCACAACGGACACACATAACAGGTAGAAATATTAACTGCGCTCTAAAAGCCATAGAGGGCCGGGCCGCAGTGGCGGATGCACTTCTCCACATCAAAATGTAATATAGTGATTTGTGGATGCCATACAGAGGCAGAATAATTTCTAATTCATGAGGATCCCATTCCAACTTGTTCTTCAAGTAGAGATTTAGAAAGGAGGCGTTCCAGCTCCGAAATTTCAGCGAATGTGCGAACTGTGTTGTTACTAAAGCAATGCAAATAATGGGACATCTTACTCAGTTACTAACGCTGAAAGAGACAAGACTCATGGTAGAGAAAATCAATATAAGGCCACTGGTAGAATACTGATGCGTTTTGTTCAGCAACCTACGTAAATACGACTTGAAGGATATAGAAAACGTTCAACGCGCCTTCACCAAACGGATCTTTGGTTACTCCACACTTGTTCCTTATAATAATAGAGATAATGAATGAAACTTTGAGCCTAGGTAGGTAGCTAGGTAGATTACATTCAAAATTTAGTTTCCCACACAAACTTGTTTGGTATAGTGCATAGTGAACACTGATCTATGAAATTTCGGTTGGAAAGCAGATTTGAAAATCGCAAAACAGAATACATGATTTTAGTGCCTACATTCAGAACCACAGGTAGACAAAAATTTTATATTATCAGGTTCACCCTGATAGGGAACAGGCTAACTAGTTATATATGATGTACAAAAGGCGTAAACGTATTCAACAAAATGAGTAATGTTTGCCTGACACCAGTCAAGGTGAAGCAGATCTTAAGTATGCAAATAAACGGCGATCGATCTTTTAACCCATTTAATTCCGAATTAATTTAGTACTTTTTCATTATTTGTTAGGTCATAAGGTAGATTTTGATTAGTAATAAACATTTAAAGAAAGAAATTAAATTTTTGTGAAATGTTTCCTGTTTATTTTTAAGGTGGAACTTGTAAGTACTGACGGGAATTTAGGTCATCAACATTTTAATCATGAAGGCACATTATTGAAAATGATATTTTGAAAACAGTTCTTTTTGTCATTGCAGAATAAAAACATCACAAGTAACACTTTATATGCGGTTTCGATTGGATTTTTGGATTGAACACATCACATATTGTCCACTTTCTGCAACAACTGTAGACCAGTGAGCGGTAGGCAGTTGGTTAGTAAAAGCACCCATAACCTGATTCAGCCCTGCACGTAAAGAGCTAATTAAGCAACAATACAAGGTTAGAGCAAGCTGCCGCATAAAACAGAAAAAATCAGAATTTCAGGCTGACAAACGCAGGGAGTAAGAGGGGACCATCGCCGGTAATTCATGATAAGCAAAGTTATTGATGAGTAAGTGCACAAATCGAATTCAGCTCTGAATGCGGCTGAGGTGTTAACGTTTTCGCTATTAATGCCGGTAGAATCGTCAATTTTGTCAACTGGTAATTTTGTAGGGGAGACTGTTGAATAGGCAACCCAAAACTAGCAAACGTAGGGGAGAGAGAGCTGATTCAATGACTATAGCGCTTGAATCTTTGTCCTTGGGTAACACATTCACTGAGTACCGTTGCGTCTATCTGCACATCACGACTATTTTGTGACGGTGAAAAGGTGTTTTAGTATCGATGAAACAGCTTTATCAAGCTGTCAAAACAGGCACGAAATTTGATTAGTTAGCTCTCATTCTTAATGCTTCACTCTGATCCACCTTAGAAGAAGGCTTGCGGTAAACTGATGTTACTGGTACTCAGTTTCACAGTAGCGAATCATCTGTAAAATGTCGGTTGGCATAGATTTTGGAGGATTTGGGATGGTCCTTTTAAGTATGGCTCATAGCTAAGAAAACAATGCTGAAATAAAAATCCAGAAGCAATTAAGCTGCGACAAAGAAAGATAGGGTGACGAGATCGTTTTCCGGAACAGTTGACATGCCCCAGACGCCAAAATGAAATGAATATGGAGTGGTAGCGGCAATGATACTGTTATTACATCACAGATCTGTGCAATGGTGAGTGAATCTGTGCAAAACTTACTTCTTGGCATAACTGAGTAACGGCGCTAAGTGAGTTGCCGGTTTTGCTATATACACTTGTGTCCAATGGCCGGAGATACAAGCCAAAATGGGATGTCACGACTCCTCCACCTGAAAATACATCTTCCAAAACAATCACACCAGACACACCGGTTACCCGTGACCCTACGCCAGCTCAGTCCCAACCTCAGGTAAATGACATTCGAGGTAGTTGCGTCAGACTGCCAGTTCGTTTTGCGGATTATGCTAACGCTTGTTATTTTCTATTAGGCGCACAATTTTCACCATGTTAGGTAATCGTGCTTTGTACTCAAAAACGTATTACAAAAGGTACTCAAAACTTAAAAAAATTATAAAAGGTGACTCAATTTGCTCTGTATACTTGGTTCGCTCAATATAGCGCGTCAAGTTCCACCCAGTACGCAAGTACCCGGAAACAACGCGAAATGAGACCCTTTTGTCCGAAGTTTACTTTAGCTGCAAGCAACCGTTTTTCCCATTTTACCGATACTGACAGTGTGGTCTGGTCTGCGTGCGCTTGGCTAAGATTTTCCTATAGCGACATCCGGGTTTCTCCGTGGGATGTGTAACGTTTTGCCTGTGAAATGGAGGGCGTTGTTGGGAGTGTAATCTCACAAGCGCATTCTGGGTTCTGCAGCAGTGGACATATCTAGTTGGTACTTTTTCTGAAATAGCCGGTGTTTTTGCCATCCGAAAAGAAAGTCCTGACAGCCCGGCGATTATGCAATTCTATCCACACACAAATAATAAATAATAGATAACAAAGATAACCGGACACAGCAAACACCACGAACGATCTTGCTACATATATGCGCCTAGTATTTGTACTAAACTCCTCATTATTCTAATTGTCTGACCACTTCTTATTTATCAAAGACTTCTCTTCATCAGACATCTAGTGGAACACCCAGGTAGTGAACGTAAAATGATTAATCTTTTACTATTGCGCAACAATGCGTTTTCTTCTTTTATGCATCTTGTGTTTCCTGAAGGTACTTAGCGTTCACTTTCACTTTGCCGGTGTGTCGCTAAGTGTATCGCTTCGTGCTGCGTTAATTGGCCTACAGTGATTTACAATCCATACTATACACGCTGGGTGCATCAAAGTTTCACTTCTGTATACTTGGTATCCGTGGTTAGTCCCACTGTTAATTGTCGTTACCAGTAACTGAGATTGGTCCTTTAAGTTTTGGAGTTAAGTGCGCTTTACTCTTTTCATTTAAACTTTGAAGAAAGATTGTGTTTAATTTTTAGCAAAACGCGCGAACCCTCATAATTTGCATTTACAAATCATTGTAATGCAAATATCTAGACATGCTTTTACAAAATCTGCGCCAGACGTGTTTTAGTGTATTGCCTTATTGTGTTCAGCAACTTCAGCAAATGCGAGGTATTCTTGAAAATTTTCAGCGTTATCCCAAAATCATCTATCCTGGCCAGTGCACTAAACGCGCCCTAGAGCCTCTTTGGTTGCAATGAAAGAAAGATAACCTCGTTATTCTATACTTTATTGTCAACAATCCACGTGTGAGCACGCTGGAGCCCTTTCTATCACGGGTAAATGTACGTACCCTCTTCATTATCAGCGTTACAGCATTATACTGCCGAAAAACTTTAGTAATACTCGCGCAAAATTCTGTCGTTATCAACAGGCGTACGTGTGAAATAATCTTCCACATACGGCACAGACATTGGATGATAAAAGCAAATCCTTTCATTTATAACTAGGTAAATCTCAAGCTTCTTTCCATTATTATGAACATGTGCAGCCTTGAAGAAGATAAGTGGGAAAAGGGATTCTACCATATATAGATGTCATCTCCATGAGATGAAATCTAACCTCAAATCATTACGACTGCTTACATGCAAACCTACAAAGCGTTGATACCAAATTTCGCTTTCGATTTCGCATACTCGCCTCATGGCTGCCATCAGGCACCGTGACAAATTACTGCGCCAACTTCTCAAAACACAACGATTCTGTCCGATTTCCTATATTGACTAGATTTTATAAATTTTGCAAAATACACAGGCTTCCGCAGAGCAAATTACTTACGACCCTACTAAAAAGATCTCCAATCTTATCTGTTTTTTCCTCTTTCAACCTTGGTCAGCCAATAAAGGCTCTTAAATTTTAGGTTTTGGAGCACTGCTGTATATCTTGGAATGTGATAAGCAACCTTGTGTTTGGTTTCGGCTTACATTGTAGTCCGCTTTAGCCAATACGACCACTGGGACCCGCACCTAACTGGAGGGTTTCTATGTGTCTCACATGAATGCACTCCACGACTGACGGTTCCGCAATGGTTTGGGCTCATCAGGTATAGGCAGCCGAGCTGCCTATTTAGAATTGGAGCCATAATACATTTGAATGCGGGGTAGAGATTTTCTATCCAATGAGACCTAGCGCACCTACAACTTAGTCGATACAACAGTCATTAAAAGCAAATGCCCATATGACAACAAAATAAGTGAAGTTACGTTTATCAAAGCGTATAACTACACAATGAGGTTCAGTAGGTTATGATTTCAAAAAATATTCAACACCGGCTTACATAAATATCGGTTGGTGACGCATGTATTTTATATGTGAATAAGGTACAAGTGCTTTTCAAGCCGCAGTATAAGAGTAACAAGTACCCGTTTCCTACAGCAAAATGAAACCAAAGCAACGGTGTTCACTCGATGGCAACAGATCATTCACTAAAACGACAGGGAAACACGCAGTACAGGTTTAACAATTGCCAGGTGCCAAATGGCATTTAAATAAACAGGGCCTTACAACGGTTACAAAACGACTGCTTGGAAATCAAACAGAACCGTTTTTACATTTAGGTTAAATTTCATGGATACTTATGGAAAACATTATTTTACCTTGAGGTTCAGGTAATTGTGGGGGTTCACTAGTAGTTTACTGGTTTGTCGCCGTAGTAACATTTTTGACAGCATTCGACACCATATAAATGGTTCTTGCATACTTTGATTTTCTACGCTGTGGAAGCCTAGAGCTTGAACTCTGCAATGGTAGGGTGGTGAATGAAGTGTTTTACATTCCCTTCGTTTTGGAGTTTAACGAGCATTGGCACTGACGTTTACATGCTAAACTGCATACACCACAGGTAATCAAGAGTTGAGTCTGCAACCAAATCAACCAGCTCGGAGAAAGCCCGCATACCCACATCCCGTTTTGTCACACATGACCTTGGTGGTCTCTGCCGCTCTTTTTCTCTACTCTCATCCCGGGTCTGGACGTACTTTGGGCACCACCTCGCCTGTAAATCAGCGAACAAATGTAAGTACAATGAAAACAAGGATCATACCGGACCACCAGCGCCCTATCCTACTTCCCGATCTACAAGCCATTGGGAAATTGCTCTGGATACCCAAATCCAAGTGAATGGAACAGCCCGTGCCTGCCTATATTGGCGGCTGTGATATATGCCATGCTTACCTAATTAACCACACCCATAGCACGGACGTCGCTAATCGCTCCTCACGCTAACCTCACGATCAATTACAAGTGCAGCGGCAAATAATCAACCAAGAATAACAAGTAAACTTGCTCACCTACTTCCATGTATATATCCGCAGTGCTTAACTCTTAAGCATAAAACCGTTTCTATACATGCCCCGACTTTTATTTGTACCTATAACATGCTCATCCCTAACAAGCATGCATCGCAATGTCCGAATATACACATATTTTTAAAGATATTCATCCGATCGTTCAACAGATACACATCTCAGCTTTTCCTCAAACGCACCATACGCGTTCACTCTACTGGGGCTCGTCTCTGGTGCGCATTCCCTCCGTCTTCTAATTAGGATCGAACACATAACCGATAGAGGCAGATGACAACTGGCCAGCAGCTTAAGCCACGGAACCATGGAAGATGTCGGCTGAACTACATAATTTTCAGACGAAATCTGACATAGCAACACCTATTTTCCACAGTCATTGAGAGTTGCTAACATGTGAGTTGATGACGTCTTCTCAATAGACGATATATCGGCAGCATTTGAAACTAGAAGTGGCCATTTAGTTTGCAGGTTGCTCGAGTAAAAATAGTCTTTATTTATTATTTTTATGAAGCCACTTTCGACTTGATAGAGGGATAAAAGTCTTGTTCACTGGTAATAATACTTGATTAATAAACCTTTATGGAAACAAATTTCGGAATATCAATCGTGTATACCAAATAATGCTGAACCGTATTCCGTTGTATTTTACCGACCGCTGCTGAGCCACCTTAATTCCATTCTTAGCTATTGCTCGTATTTAAACTGGCAAATAATTTTTATCCTTAACTGCGGTCTATCAAAGTGAAAAACGAGTAAATATACTTGATTTTATTATGAAGACTGGAAGGAGAGTGAGGTTACATCAATTTCTCTAACTAACAAATTATGCAACATATCAAGGCAGCTTTAAGTTGGTGGTTTAAAATTTACAATTTTTTTGACTGCTCCTTCATTTGGTAAAGCAACCTGAATTTGGACAAAAATGGACAAATCAATAGCACAATTTTATACAGTTTTAAGTCGTCCATTTAATCGTTTATGCAAACAAAACTGATCTCTTTAACTGCAGTTTCAGTAATTGTTTTCATTTAGTAATTGATCTATATTTGGAGCAATGCCAAAAATGTTTTGATTTTAATGACTACGGTGCAGTATTCCCAATACCCAAGGCGCGTGCTAAGCATTTGTTTCATGATAAGCCATTTAACGGACACCTGGCAAGTGCCAAGCTTGACTAGTGATACGGTTTTCGACACATTTGCATGTAAACAATGCGATGAATATAAGTAGAAATGTTGACGTTCTTCCCAACAAATATGCATGCCAAAATTTGTGCAGCGATTTCCGTCCTACTCATTGCCGAATTTGCTGTTTTACATGCGAGTAGATTTTGCATTGACTGCTGTAAGTCCAATAGTGTAGCGTACTCCTGTCAATTCATGTAATTATCACGGACCAATAACAACATGTGTTCAATAATATTTTTGCTGTAACGTATGGTATAATCGTTTTCGTCAATTAAATTCTATTTAGATGGCAGTTTTCCTTCCTGAGTTTTCTTCTGTACATTACAGCTGAAGACAATACGCTTCTTGGCTCATCTATGGAGCATTGCATTTCCGACCATTGCATCCTCCATGGTGGAACTACTGTGAAAGCAGAAATTATTTTCCAAGCAAGTAGGAAACATTTAGTATAGTGTTTGCTTTCAACCATTTCAAATTTTGCGCAAGCTTTTCATAGTAGAATAATAATTAAGGACAACCATCACTAAGGCACATAAATATATCTTATCACGTGGTTTGAGGCCTGGTTTATTTGCTTTAACAGGTTCTTCAGTTCCAAGATTCAGTTCATTATTTCCTTTAACAATGATCTAAGTCTAAACAGTCAAGTCTTTATAGCCACTTTCTATCGTGACATTTAGCACGTAAGCTTCAGTCTTCTCCTATCCAATGATGCAAATAACTCAGTTTCCGCTGCTCAGGAGTCAGCACACGTTCCGTTTTGCATTTGCTTATCATGTCTATTTAGAAAGAAATATTCGTTCCGGGAAGGCGCAATTATGCTTGTACGACTCACATTCAAAGCTGTGCGTAAAACAAGTTGCAGACATAATGGATATCTGCGACTACGTAGATCAAGGTTGTCCGTTGAAAAAAGGGGGCATTTACAAGTATAATAGCTCGTTCCTCGTACCGGATATTACGGTAATTATTTAAATTTTCGACGGGTTATTTTTCGCTAATCTGATAAATTCTGAAGAGATGAATTTATGGTTTACCTAAGTTTATGAATTTGAAGTAGTTTCACTACAAAAGCAATGAATCCACACACATCCAATTCAGATTTCAGGAAAAGGGATCTACAAGCTATACGACGAGGACTGCAACGTGCTTGCTTGATTGAGTGCTATGGGGAAATTCGCTCAAGAAATATGATCATACCGCAAAATCTGTTCACGGACGACAGCTATCCATGTAGAGGCAAATGACAAAATACCGATATGTGTTTAACTTATCATGATTTGCTTAAAATTGCCCAAAGACATAAGTTGCAACCGTTTAACAAATAAAGTACTATTTAATGATTCTTTTCGTTAATTATGTAAGAAAATAAGCATGTCCTGATTGCATATATAAGAATGTCAATACTCTTATATTGATACATGCTATACAGGGGGCTTTTGTTAGGCTGGCCCGGGTTCAAGTTCCTTGTGAGATCAATTATAGATTGTTCGCTTACGCACTCACATGATGTAGGTGCTGTTGTAACGGCCGGAGAATGGTAGCTTGAGCTTGATAATGCGAACGATATCGTTTTAATTTTCGACCATGCGGAGTCGGCCCAGTCAAGCCAGTATAGCCTGCCAATGGTAGCCCCGTTATGTGGGATCCGCATCCTACTTTCAAATTGCAACTTTTATTGAAAGCCATATAGCCACTGGATGATCTCCTAAATTTTGATAACGAAGAACTCGAGCTACTCGATGGATTCACTTAACTTGGCAGCTACATCCGCAATGATCGACATGTTTAAAATGGAAGCCATTTTACCTATTGTATGCGATAGAAATGCCTGCTTCAACCTGCGGTGCCTTTGACGACAGAAGGGTTTTCCTCCTTCAGAATGTCCGTGTATACATGACCACAGTGAGAGCCGTCCTGCTTCATGGTGTTGAGACGTGCCCCATGCGACCTGAGTATATGAGGCGTCTTCAAGTATTTGATTATCGTACTCATTAGCAGCATAATTTTACTTGTAAATCTGATAAGGCTTTTATCCCAAAAGTTCACAAGCTACATAGCGTAGCCTAGTCGTTTCTGCGAAGTTTTGCTGGTGCCGCGAGTACTAGGTAGTGTTGACCATGCTAGAACAATAGATAGCACTAAATAATTTGTCTTGGCTTGGGCACGTGCTACGTAGATCTGCTTACTGCTTACCTCAGATTGCCCTGTTATGAGTGCTAAGTACAGAGTGGTGCAATCTTCAAGTTAGACAGAAGTTGACTTGGCAGCTTCACTGACGACCCAACATAGTGCCGTTGTTCTGTCTCGCCTGCCGTGCTGGGTTCCCCGTGACCTGCCTTGTGCTTGGCTAGAATTTACAGGACGTGGTTTCAACTGACAACAGTGACGCGTCTGCTGACTTCTCCCAATCCGATTGCCTGTTTGAAGTGTTTGGTGCTACCTGCGGACTATTGGCTGTATATGACACGTGGCAGTGAAAGCCGTTGTCACGTTAACTTTGAGAGATAGTCAGCGGTTTGTGACGGCATGTTGCTACCACAAAGTGCCGGCAGCTAGACGTTTGGTTTGGAAGTAGCAAGACAGGGCTATGTAATAATAGCCTTCTTGAGGTATTTCCGAGGCATGTGGGCTGTAAAATCGAGTTGTTAATAGCCGCGTTATTGCCGAGATCGTCATTCAGGGTCCACATTAGCTAACCAAAGTGGGAGAAAACCCGACGGTAATAACGGACTAGGCCAAAAGAGCAATGTTGGTTATTGGGTTTATCCAGGATTGCTAGCCTGTATCGGCATGTTTCTTGTCTGCAAATACCTTCATAATAGAAGATGAGTAGAGTCGGTCTAGGAATTCTACGGTTAGCTTGACATTTCGCAGTTAGTTCGTCGAACGGTGATGTCGCTTTAAGTAAACCGAGGAAACCATCAACAAGTTTGAGCGACAAGCTCTTCTTACCTTTACAGACCTATGTATTATTATCCACGTATAGGTAAGCAACGTATATGCAATAGGTTCAGTCTTGAATAAATTTCCATAGAAATACCAGCGTTACATATTCCGTTGCAAAATCGTAAAACAAAACAATACTGTAACATGAATGATGACTGATTAGGCGTTCATTTTCCTTGACAGAAATCGTGTATATACTCGGACAAGTACGATCTTGCTTAAGACGGTCTCACGTGTGATGCATACGGTGAAGTGTTGCAGGTGTGTATTGGGTCAACAGTCGGGAACTGTAGAAAAACTGCGAGCGCAGTGGTCACCGCAACAACGCTAATTCATGGAAAGTTCAGGCCAAATACTAGTGGTCAAGGAAATATTAGTCAGTTAGCAATATCCGTCACCATTTTAAGTGGCATTGTACAGTTTGGTGCTATTTGCAAGTTCTTACATCTCCCATTGTTCCAATTTCACCTAACGCAGTCATAATATTTTTAGTAATTTCTGTTGGTGTTCGCGTTTTCAAATGGCAAATCTACGCCATACTGGTTTACATGAAGATTAAATACTGTACTTAAGGCGTCATTGTGATTTTACCAAAGCTGGCAGCTGTGAAACCATATTCGTTAAATGATGTTGCCGGCTAACGGATAGTCCCAAAAGTAATATTACGCGAAATTTCCAAGTAATGTACGACAATATGAGGCCTGTGATTAAATTCGCCAATTGCTAAAACCCACTTAGTACAAGACATATTATATTGCAAAGTCCCACGCAAGCTAATTTGATTGATAAAGCAGCCAAACATTTTGGCGCGTGTTTTTTATCAAACCCATTATATTTCCCAGCTAAAGTTTCCTTACTATATTAAAAAATCAAAGATTAAGCACACTTACCAAATACAAAAGCGAATTCGCAATACTTAATTTGACAAAGCAACACCTCATAATCGGACAATCCACCTTCAAAATGAATAGTATTGCTACATTTATGGAAGCTACACCTCACGTTTCGGTTATAACAAGGGAAGCTGAGAGCCGAATGCACACTGGTACTTACAATAAATTCTTAAGGAACTCTTCAGTGTCCATCTCATTACCGAGCACATGAGGTGCGGCTCAATTTTCCCCGTGATCTCCACTGGCTACCTCTAAACAATCCAACTGACTAGAAACGATCCACAAACCGACAGAAGCTAAGGAATCATGGTGTCTTAACTCAGGCATGCACGTAAGTTCCAAAGCCATGATCTAGAACTTTTAAGCACAACTCACTGGGTGATTGTAGCTAGTAGAATTCTGTCTGAGATGCAAATGTTTTTCAGATTGAGCCCAAAATGGTTAGACTATTAAAGACAACTAGACCTTAATGGGCTATGTTTAACTTCGGAATATTATAGTTACTCGGAACACAGCAGGGGCCGTCTTACTATCAGCAGTTGAGCTACACAACTTACCGAGCAGAATGAGTAGAGTAACTAGTCTTATTTGGAACGATCGTCTAAAGGAATGGAAAACCGTGACGGTTACACTAATGCAACAGGATGTAACACACATTGTTTTTACCATTACATCACTTTATGCTACTTCCGAAGACGAAGGGAAAACGTCTGACCGAGTGCATTGGTGCCGCACCCAAGATGAAGCAACTTAAGAACTATTTCCCACTATATCTCTGGAAGGAAATAACTCAACACACTACAAGGGCTGCTATCCAAGGTTAATCAACCTATTGATATTAACATTGTAACATTGCATTTTGTTTGCTTCCCTCAGGAATCTGACAAGTTTCTAGGTTGATCACTCTCCATACCTGCCAATTAGTTACCGTTCCTTCTGTTAGCAGTACATTGTTAAGAAAGCAAATATCATCATCAAACCTTGACCACTTCGGTTATCATGATTAGTTGCTTCCCTTTGAAATCTGGGTCTTTCCTTTCCTATAAGAACATTACCAGTTCGGTAAAGAGTTACCGAAGTTGGCTATTTAGTTAAACCCGACAAATAACCAATAAATTGGCATCGCTGCTTTGCGGCCCGCTCATGTCTATGCCAATCTCGGCCAATCATACAATCTCGCCAGGTTATAAGCCACCACCACAAATGCCATTTCTAAATGGTTAACATACTCAGTTAAGGGCTAGCGACACCCACTGTCTCATAGCAATCTAAATACACATTATTTGTTCATCACGTTTGTAAAGGATCATGTGATATGCGGCAAGTTGTGTAAGTTATTGTACATGATATAGGTTTAAATGAGCCATCTCCCTAACCAAGAAAGCACAGCGGCAACTGTATTTCATGTCTCACAAGCTACCTAGAAATCGTTGTGGTTATCAGTAAAATTTCGGTCACATTTACACTACATATTAGAAGGCAATTTACCAAAGATGTCACAAAATTAGACGTAGACATATAATACTAATGAATTTATGCAGCAGTGAAGCGAAAAATAAGTTGTAATCATGCAGCTAAAGATATGTTTCAGCTGAATAAATGTATGAATCGAAATTTTAATGATACTGCGGTTAATCTAGTGTTAATGAAACCAACGAGAATGTGAAGCCTGTACGGAATTTACCATTCCATCCTAATGTGGAAGCCCTGGTCTAGGAATAGAAGCCAACCGATTAACGGAGAATACGCAACTCATTAGCAAAAGGATTCAAGAGGATCAGGAAGCAGCATTGGGTATGAAGCAGACATCGCATATGATGCTAGGAGAACATTTGTATAAGGCATACCATTATAAAGCCGACCGGGAAATGACCAAACGTTAAGGAGTACGATGAGGCAGCAATGCGTAGTTTAGTTGGTCAGCCACTTAAAAATGGGGGTTTCGCTGTAAGACTGTTGGACAAACAAGCGACAGATGTTTCGTGTGATATTGGCAACGACAGCCACATGGATGGGCAAATTAAAGTAAGTATGTACTATAGGTACCTGATGAAAAAGGATAAAAGAGCATTGCAGCATACCAGCCATGTTTGAGATGACCTAAGAAAATGGGATTAAAAATGGAATATTGGGAAGACCCTTTTAAGCGTTTGCTTCATGAACTTGGCAACTAACAAACGGTCTGATTCAGACTGAATTAATAATGGTTCTGAAATAGTGGGTTTTTAATTGCTGTTTTAATTGAGGAACATAGATAATGTGAGGGTATTAGGAAGAAAGCATCGAGTAGCGTGTGTTAGGAGAAGAAATAGATGTCACCTAAGAATTTGAAAAGTGGGATACATCTCAAAGCTGAATGTCCACCTAAACTGGCTAGCTGAAAATTCTCTATGTTGACAGATCAACAGGAAGGAAACTTCAACGATAAACATACAATCTTATTAGTTTCCTATCACTTAAATATAAGTGTAATCGTGTACTGTCTTATGAATGGTTAGTTTGGACATTTGATGGAGGACGCGATATAGTCCGTAAATTATTTTTACTTGGAATCTGCTGTCCGGGTAGATTTATCCAGCGCAACATGCAGCTCAAGATGACAGCAATATTGGCACAATCATTTGAAAAGAATGCTAATTTCGTTCGCCTTATTTTTTAAAGGTAATGCAACTGCACATACCGCAAAAGGAAATATGACTCCTTTGATAAAAATGCACTTTTGCCTGTGAAACCGCGATGTTTGAAACAACCCGTTTATTCTGGAGGGCAAATGTAGCTAGTTGTATTATTACATTATTCCTCTCTGTTTTTCTACACTCAAAATGCAGTTGTGCAGGCCTACATCTTGTTGGACGCTAGTCCGCGATGTGAGTTACTCTCTTGACGCTTGCACCTGACTTGCTTCATCCGTCTGCTAGTGTTTGTGGCCAACCGTATGGATTCCGCCATATCCGACTAGGTTTACCTTCAGATATTTGCGCACCGATAAGCAAATAGTCTTGAACTTTCAGTATCTAGTCATATGAAACAAGCATAGATTATCGGAGCTGACCGCTCGTACAGAGACTATTTCAATGTATGTATTGTAAAACGTATATTAGTAGAACAGCTCGTCATTCGTTACTTTTTATTAAAGTTCCTATTCCCAAATATTTGGGAAATGGAGGCAATAAAGTTTTGGCAAGAGACAATGTGTTTCGCTCATTCGAATCTTGCCAAATATTTAAACATCCAAATGCATTTATTCTGGTACATTCTTTACATTGAGCAAACCGCGATGATTGCGCCTAAGGATGCGTGTCATAGCAGAAACTATTGCGATCCGAATATTTCAACTGCGTTATCTTCAAGAAAGATGTTTGCTTACTCGCTTTATCTATCCTGGCCGAACAGTGGTTAACCTAACGACACTCTGACAACTATTTTGGCACTGCAATTCTGCAACGCCGATGGAACGGCATGAGTCAGGCAGTAACGAAACCATCTGCGGCATAAACGCTGACCATATTATGAATCAAACGCGGTATATTTCTTTGTATTCTAACCATAAATGAATTGTGCTCGTCCGTTGATGAATTAATGTAAACAGTTTACACATAAAACGGATGATACCATCGAAATTTTGAGAACGTTCCAAATGAAGCAAAAATTTGTCATGCAAAGTGAAAAGGCAGGCTCATTTTTGTGCTACTTGACAGCGAAATGGCCCTGACCGCCGTTAAACCTGAGTAGGAATTTGGTGCATATAATTCGTCACTTCCGACACTCTTTAAATGGCATAGGTTTCATGGTTTACACGTAGCAGAAACTCCCAATTTGCCTTTGATTCCTCCTCTGACAAATATTTACCACGGGAAACTGGACACCTTGCCGTTTTCACGCGCTTCACTGCAGACATATGCAAAACCTAACGTGTCGCTTACCTCGTCGCTGATGCTCGTTCTCGCGTCAACCTCACTATTCACATTCTGCCTTTAGTCCTCCTTCTGCCATGGCTTCGGCAAAGGTCCGATTCCAAGACCTGTAATCCACCCAGCTGGCCACTTCAGAGCATGTGCAACCTGTTCATCTAGAAACCACGCACGAAATTATCCGTTATGACATTACATTGCTCGTCTCTTTCAGGCACTTATGCTTCGACGCCCTCCACCTACTATCTCACCTTGGTATCCTGGCATTACTAAAATTGGGCACCGAGTGTATTTTCTGGTCAAGCGTGAACAAAGGTGTTTCTAACTGGGCTCGATTTTGCGGTTCGCTACCATCGCTTCAAGCTAGACCAACACAACCGCTGTCCTCTAGACTCATTCCATGTTCCGTTTCACATTCCGCACACCTACACTTAGATTTGTTAGGATTACCAGCGCCTTATCGCATATCCACCTACTAGGTGGCCAGAATCCATCCCTGTACCAGAATGCACGTCCGAAAATTTCGTCTGTGCCAGGTTGAGCCGGTGGATGTCCCAGCACGGAAGTCCATATAGGATCACAACGGACCGTTGGGCACCTTCAAAACCTTCGCACATCGATGCGTGCTGTAATTTACTTTGTTGCGGTCACATTCACACTACGGTATATCACGCGACAGCCAATGTTCTATTCGAACGCTTTCACCGCCAGCTTTCGGCATCTCTCTGTGCCGCAAGTGAACCTGACTGGAGCGCAGACTTGCGCTTGTGCATTTACTTCTTCACAGTAGCATCAAAGCTGACTAGAACTCGTATTAGCAGAGCTGGTTTATGGCACTACACTGACGTTTCTAGAACAGCTTATTTTAATATAATCTAGGGCAAGTATTATCCCGCCATACTTCGCATCTGCTCACTCTCAACACATGCGCTTGCTGCGCCCGACACCGCTTTATGAACAGAACAGAGATGCGAAAATATACAGTGCGTCGTCCACATCATCCATCTTCCGCCAGCCTCTTAAGAATGTTTAACGAACTCTCAAGCACTTTAACTTAGACCACAATGGTACCGAAAAAGCGGTGCCCATAGATTGCCTGATGGTGGACTTCCCGAAAACCTGCCCCAGGTTCAGTTTGGCAGCCGCACTGGTGCACACAGCTGAAAATGCGTCTTCCATACCAATAACACCAGACACACCGGTTACACGTGACCCTACGTCAGCGCAGTTTCAACGTCAGGCAAATGACATACGAGGTAGATATGCCAGACTGCCAGTTCGTTTTGCAGATTATGCTAACTCTTGTTATTTTCCATAATGTGCACATTTTTCACTATTTTTGTTATCGTGCGTTGTACTCATAAAGGTACATAAAAACAAAAAATGCCCAAAATATAATAAAAATTAAGAAAGTGTACTCCATACACTTTATATGTATATACATGGCTTGCTCACCATAGAACGTTACGTTCCACCCAGTACGCAAATAACCGGGAAACAAGAACAAGGCATCCAACGTAAACAATTGTTTCGATGAATTCCTCGTCAG
Source organism: Dicrocoelium dendriticum (assembly GCA_944474145.2). Lineage (NCBI taxonomy): Eukaryota > Metazoa > Platyhelminthes > Trematoda > Plagiorchiida > Dicrocoeliidae > Dicrocoelium > Dicrocoelium dendriticum. The sequence goes on along the minus strand of OX104063.1, from coordinate 3,402,395 downwards.
ACCTGTACAATCATATGGGGAAAGAGCAAAGGAAGTAACATTGGTTTCAATCATTTCAAATAAAATTGGATCACGTGCCAACTGGGGGCATAAACCAACAACAAACCTAAACGATAAGCGCACACTAGGGCAAAGATATAGTCAAATGATTCCTTCCGGCCTCCGAATCGTCCACTTTTTCCGGCCATGGTAACTTGAGAGCTTCGATCAGTTTCTTTTGTGAACACAAAAGCGGGAAACAACGCGAAACGTGGCCTATTTGTCCGAAGATGCAGGTATCAACGTTTTAGCTCCAAGGAAACGTTCTTCCCATTCTACCGATACTGACAGAGTAGTCTGGTATGCGTGCACTTGGCTACGGTTTTCCTAAAGCGACACCTTGGTTTCTTCGTAGGATGTGTACCGTTTTGGAATTGAACAGGAGTGCGGTGCTGGGAGTGCAAACGCACAAGCTCATCGTGGGGTCTGCAGCGGTGGAAATATCTAGTTGCTCCTTTTTCTGGAAAAGCCCTTGTTTTTGCCATCCGACAAGAAAGAGCTGACAGCCCACCGATTATGCACTTCGGTCCACACCCAAATATTGCATAACAGATAACAAAGAATACTGGACACAAAAAACACCACGGGCTACCTTTTTACATGCGTGCGCCTAATATTTGTACTACACTCCGCATTCTTTGAATTGTTGTCCCACTTCTTATTTATCGGAGACTTCTCTTCATCTCATATCGAGTGGAAAACCCCAGGTAGTGAACGTAAAAGAATTAAGCTTTTATTCTTTCTCAACAAGGCATTTTCTTCTTGTTTGGATATTCTGTTTCCTTAAAATACTTGGCGTTCAGTTTCACTTTGATGGTGTGTCGCTAAGTATATCGCTTCTTGCTGCGTTAATTGGCCTACAGTGCTTTATAGTCCGTACAATACACGTTGGGTGCATCAAAGTTTCCCTTCTGTATACTTGGTATCCGTGGTTAGTCCCACTGTTAATTATTGTTACCAGTAACTGAGCTTGGTCGTTTAAGTTTTGGAATTAAGTGCGCTTTACTCCTTTCATTTAAAATTTGATGAAGGATTTTGTCTATCTTCAGCAAAATGCGCGATCCCTCATAAGTTACATTTACAAAGCATTGTAATGCATGTATCTAGACATGCTCTTACAAAATCTGCGCCAGACGTGTGTTAGTGTATTGCCTTATTGCATTTGCCAACTTCAGCAAATGCTAGGCATTCTTGAAAATTTCCAGTTATCGTCAGTAACTGCTTCTGCGTTATCTCACAATCACCTATCCTGGCCAGTGCATTAAACGCACCATAGCGCCTCTTTTGTTAAGAAAGAAGCAAGATAACCTCGTTTTCCATACTTTATTGTCAACAATCCACGTGCGAGCAAGGTGAAACCCTTTCTGTCACGGGTAAAATTGCGTACGCTCTTCGTAATCAGCCCTACACCATTGTACTGGCGAACGCTCATAGTAGTTCTCGCGCATATTTTATCGCTTTAATACGCTGGTGATAAATCAATCGATGACCTTTGATACACAATAATATTATCGGTTCCTACTTTTCTCCACCGGAAGCCACATGTGGACTCATCTAATTTTCAAAGACGCCATCGCATACGTACCATCGCATATACGTATTCATGGCCACTATAGATTAACGTCAAGTGTTACTTGTCCATCCACACTGAAATTCGTTGTACGTTTATGATTTATCTTAGCCGCACTCAAACAATGTTGCTGAGTAACATATTTTCAAAAAATTATGCTTTTAAACTGCGGAGATCAGAAAATCTGGCACAACGCTTTTAGTTCCAATATGGTATGTCGATTTCAACCTTTTTCTCACGGCCTTGGACACTGTCTTTTTTCAGCGCTTACTCTTTTGTCCCCGTCTCTAAAAGTTGCGATGAAGAATGGAACGAGTTAAGTTGGTTTGCCAGTGGAATGTTCTTCAATTGACCTTCGCAAATAAAGTATGCCTACAGTTACTCAAAAGGGACAGCATGTTCGTTTGGTTACTTGGCCTCTGGAGAAACAGATTAAAGTTAGAAATAAATGAATGAACATTATTTTCGTTCGAAACCTTTCCCAGATATTGTAACTTCTAACTGCGTCCAGTTTCAGTTAATAATTGCGAACGCTGGTTGAACCATTCTGCCTGTGAAGGGAAAAATATGGCTTTAATCCGACTTCAGATAACCGAGCGCACGGTCGGTCGATCCGAAGCATTGCAGATCTACTTTCTAGACGGCTGTGTACCATGAGGTGTCGTGTTTTCGCCTGACAAACGTTCTTGTAAAATTCCATAAATATTTGCCTAACAACCCTGGGACTTGGCGGAGGTGACCCGCCACTGATTACTTAGAGCCAACTAACTCACGCTGGCAAGTTGATCGTGTTCACATTTCGAATCATGCCTGATATGGTATTCCTTGATGCCCTGGAAAAGAAACATATAACTTACTTCTTTTCACATTATATACAAGAGCATGGCTTTGTGTGGATATTGATATGGTAACTCGTGGACACATCATCTAGCAACAGTCTAGAAATAACTCATTTAATTTATATTTTTTCTACCTGGGTACCGCTTATCGTTGGACCTGGCCCACAGATCTTGCAGGCAGTGCGAAACCGGCTATTAGCAAATTAGCCTGCTTTACAGCGCAAAATCTGCGACATTGTACTTGGAATGATTATAGGCATACGCAAAAGACGGTTTACTATTACAAGCATACCAAAGTCGTTGAGGTGGAAAATGAATCAGCAAAACGAAACAACTGGATAAATTTGAGCAAAAGAAATGCTGTGCAGATACTAACATGAGGATCATAACTCATTTTTATTCTTTCTAGAGCAAAAGTTCTTCTGCCTGAGAATCAATTATCGCAAAAAATATTGGAGTTTATTGTTTATTCCTTGGCTTGTCTATGTTTTTGCATTTTTGTGCCCACATTGGACAACCTTTTCTTTATTGCTCTGTTGAACTCTGCTAAAGAAACATAGCATGCGCATAATTGGGTTTGCAGCGTTTTTGCATTGAAGGCGACGTTAGAGTGTAAATCACCTCCAATATCTAACGATGCAGGTTATTTTTCGAACTGAGTGGCTATCGCGCCAACTGTTGCAATTGATAGTTGCCCCACCAAATCAAAGTAACATTGCTGTCAACATGTTGTGCTTGACACACTACTTATTGTTGCCATCAATGTAAGTAACATACCGCGCCTTATCAAAAATTATGAACCCTATGTGCTTATCACCAGGCATTTCGACAATTTTCATCCTTCGGTGATTCGCTTTTCACATGCAAAGCTTTCGCGGTGGTGCATGGACAAAATTAATAGGGAGTAGCTTGGTTTCACGATGGCTGCAATGCTTCCACCAGTGATTTCAATGTGCCACATAGTTTATCAAACAGGCTGTCCTAGCGGAAAGAAATTGCCATCAGCAAATTCATGCAGTTGTAGGAAATGGGAAACGCACCTGTGTTATACATAACTGTCTTTTGTACCTCAATGATAACTTTCTGTAAGTCACAAAGTATGCCTGTAATGGTGGCCACTGCAAACGTGTAATAGTGGATCATTCCTACCGTCAGCACAGTTTTCCGATTCTAAAGAAAAGAAGTGGGAAACAGTTTCAGTTCCTGAGGTGAATCGTGTCGTTGCTGACAAGGGATCTTTTACCGGTAGTTTGTACATTAACACATCTGCATTCCTGCCTCCCGTACAGGAAGTAATTTACGAAAGGGAAATATGTAGCTGCCTACTAAATCTCTTTGCTTAACTGGGTCAAGAGTTTCTATTGTCAAAGCAACCATCCAGATGAAGGTGCAGCTCGATTCCTGAATTCTGCCTTTATGCGCTATTTTTGCGGCTCTGCAAACTATTTCCACATATATTTGTCAGACAGTATACTGGAATGTGATTTAAACCACATATGTTGGTAATAGCTGATTCATCTACAAGGCGTGTCAAAGACACGTCGTCATCCGCCTAATCATCAAGTTACAACTCCGCGTATGCAAGAGGCACAAAACTAGCATACGCATAGTTATCTGCAAAATGATTGTGCCGTCCACAAAATATATATCCGCATACTTTCCCCCTAATTGGGTGCATACGGCAATCTGATGCTGGTGTTCAGTGAATCAAGATCGCGATATCCTAGTATGCGTGATTTAATTCAGGTATTATGGATGTGTGGCCATCACTCTGCAGATAATTGCTGCTAACAACCGTAACCACGGAATCGCATGCCGTTCCTACGGCTACAACGTAATAAAGTGGTTTTGACAACATATGATGAAAAAAATGTGGAAGACTTTATAAATATAACAGATATGACACCGAAGTTCACAATAAGCCATGCTTGTGTCGACGATGTATATTAGCAGTGAACAAAAACTACAAGTATGTAAACGGTGCAAAATAATAAAATGAATGTAAGACCTATCCGCGAAGTTTGAAATATGGACAATATAACGCAACTTCGTCGAAATATTAGGCAGGAAAATTTGCAAATAAAATTTAGGAATAATTTGCGAATATAAGCTTGCGAGCTATAGGCAACGTAGATACCTATTTCCGATGAGTGCAGGTGGTGTCTATGCAACTTATAATGTCTGTCGAACGTACGAAATATGTTTATTTACTAATGCCGTGAGTGGCTTACGGAGAGACACATAAAGCGTTTGGCATATTACTATAACCTGGAGTACGATTAAACCGTTGACTCTGAAAGCTAGTTTATTGTGTTTATGCACCAATTTAACATGGAATGTGGTAGCCATTCGAAGGGAAACATGTCGTGGCACCTACGCATGAGATGCGCATTACGACGGAGGGAATTGCGAAAAGAAATGTTTAGCACAGATAAGTAATACTTGAATGCAAATGCCAAACAATTTACCAAAACATCATGTATTTCACTTCCTATACAGGGTGAACCAAAGAATAGATATTAAACTCATCTCCTTGCCACCCTATAATCATAGTAATTTTGCACAAACACCTTCAATGCATCATACGTTTTCTATAGGTCTTGCTTGTGGAAATCCGTATTGCATAAAAGGCAAATTCCAAGGTTCAACTATTGAAAATTCTCGTAGTGACGAAGTTTCAGTTTGATGTGCATCACGGCAAGCCTTGTATACAGCAGGAAAATATGAAACAGTCATTTACCACTGACGTGACTGATCCACACAACAACATCTGCAAAAGTAATTGAGCAATAACTAATTATTTTATTCGAAACTCATTAACGTTCACGGTATCACTAAGCGCAACAAAACATTCGAGTTTAAAAGCTGTTTGTACCTATCAAAAGGGCATTCGAATAAGCACATCCAAACACCCTTTGTGCATGTACTCTGTGGGGAATGCCGCCACCGTGTCTATTGGTAGGCACTCATACGGAGATTTTCTGTACGCCTTGTAGCACGAAATGACTTATTAGTTCGCACATGGGTTCATTTGTTAGAAGTTACTTTGCTTTTATCGTAGGTGCCGTGATGCACACGCTTTTCACAACTGCCAAATACTGAGTGTTACTTCGTCTGCTTCACAAATTCACTCACTGGCGCGTCACATATTGCGGTTGTTAAATCAAAGGCGAAAGGGAATAACAATATCTCTTGTTTCATCTAAATAAAGCACCTCAATATATTAGTGATGATTGGAGCAAGGACAGTTTGTACATTGCCTGGCTTGCATTTAAAAGAGTAGAATCTGACGAGGAAGAGATGTGAGGAAAGGAGGAAGTAATGCATCATGTTAAAAGACAAATTTCAGTTTCGACGGTCGAAAAGGCGTAATTCCATCAGGGCGCAATTGCATAGGAATACAAGCGCTAGAAGACATTTGTTCTGCGTACAGGATGTTGCGAAAAGCATTTCGCATATTCAAATGTCTTTAGGTAGATTGGAGACTGCCAACGTTCCTGTAGCTCTAGGAGGCTGCATTAGTGTGCTATAGACTTGGGATTTTCCTGGTTGCAGCAGATCCAGCCCATGCAGCAATCTGCTGATAAACATCGCAAGCGCGTTACACTTACTAAACCATGCACGAAAATGTTGCCGAAAAATCTCTTCAAGTTTTTCTAAAGGACATCCAAACGAATAGCCTGCGATGTATCCCCTGTTGGGTGAAACACCGCCTAAACCTTACTTGTATATTAAGGCACTCTTACCACAACCTTCCACTAGGAACTGTAAATGGGCCATGTAATCTGCATTTATGCTAATATTATATACGCAATCATACTAAGTATTGTTCCTCCTGTGCACATTAATTATCAGAATTAGGCGTCACAGCTAGGAAAAGATTTATCAGCACATGTATTGCTATTATGCGACATAACTACTGCTGCGACATTCAATAGCTATACAAATAAATACCTTTTCTCTTCCAGGCTAGGCACGTTTTGACATCCATGATCAAGTTAGCATAACAACGCGTAATCAAGAATTTGCAAAAATTAATTATTTTGTCAAAACAGTGCATTTTTGGTTTAGGGTGTATTTGTGTTTGTGTGTGTGTGCGTAGCTGTATAGTCCGTACTTTTATGTGTGCTGCTTTATTCTTGAATGTTTAATGTCGTTTGCAATGTAGAGTACCTTGTTAGTTGATGTTGCTTGGAAAAGATTCTCGGAATAACCATGCGGCTGTGATCTTATTTTGTGGTGAATGAAAACTGCCGCTTGATGGTGTAGTTATGCAGACAATTGTGGCTCTTATAAGAAGAACGCTCGTTAAGCGAAAAATCACCACTTCCTGTAGCACTGCCGCCGAAATCTATAATCTCTAAGATATGTTGAATAATGGTCTTTGGGGCAATCAACATGTGTTT
>OX104063.1:3221641-3395041 GCA_944474145.2 Dicrocoelium dendriticum | reverse complement strand
CTCTTGAAGTTTGATAACAAAGTACTCGAGCTTCTCGATCGATTCACTTAACTTTGCAGCTACATCCGCAATTATCGACAAGTAGAAACTGAAGACATTTTATGCATTGCATACGATAGTAATGCCTACTTCAACCTGCGGCGCCTTTGGCGACAGAAAGTTTTCCCTCCGTCAGAAAGGCCGTGTAAACATGAACAAGGTTAGTGTCGCCCTGCTTTATGTTTTTGAGACTTGCCCCATACGGCCTGTATATATGAGGCGCTTTCAAGTATTTGATTATCGTTATCTGCGAAGCTTTGCTTTAGAACCAGAGAGAGCTTTAAATAAGTTGCGCTGTCTTGGGCACCTACTACGTAGACCTGGTCACCGCTTATCTAGGAGAGCCTTATTATGCCTGCTGAGTTCAGAGTAGCGCAAGGCTTGCGGTAGCGAACTAGAATTTTCAGCATCTCTGACGACCAAACTGAGTGCCGTTGTTCTGTCCCGCATTACTTGCTGGATTCCACATGACCCTCATTGTGCTTGGCTAGAGAATTTACAGGACGTGGCTCAAAGCGACAATAGCGGCGCGTCTGCTGCCGTCTCCTAACCCCTTTGCTTGTTTATGGCGTGTTTAGTACTAGTTATCTGAGAAATAATGGCTGATTTTGACGCGTGGTAGTGAAAGTCCAAGGAAACTGTTCTCGCCGATGCCACATTCTCTTTGCAAGATAGTCCAAATTTGCGACGGTATGTTGTCTAAACAATGAGTGAACGCCCATGCGCTGTATGTTTGCTTAGGTCTAAGGTTTCCATTGAATTCACCTTTCTCTCCCTTACTATACTTTATTTAATAGGTAAGGGTGGTTGTATATCAGCGAAGCATCCGTTCAAAACAGCTGAAGAACTTCAGTCGTTGATTGTTGATTGTTTGATGGAGGAAGTCGCTTTCTTGCTTGTATTTGATAGCTGCGGATACGCTCTACCCCCTCAAGATCTGACGTGCTCTTATCCATAAGGAGTGTAATTATCTAGGATTTAATAAAGTATACATGGGTGCAGTTTTCCCACGGGACTTCCTGTCGCAGTTTATTTTAACACTATTCACTTAGCACCCACACATGATTTCTTGATCTGTGCGGCTCGTTGCTTTAGCCACAAATGCTCTGACTTCTTTAACAATCTAAGTCTACGCATTCTCTCAATCCACTGTTCTTACATCACCTAAACTTTTATATCATGATTCTAGCGAGCGCAAATAACTCAATTGTTCAGAGCACAACTGCACATTATCTTATATTTGCAGATGTCTACTTATCCCTTACAAGTAGTAAGGTCTTCGACCATTCCCACATCAGAAGCCCAGATTCATCATTGGCTATCTGTGGCCCACTTTAGTAGTCAGTAGTATTTAGCCTCCTGTTGTGTGTTAATTATCCGCGCTCCGCTGAGCTTTAACATCACATGCTCAGACATCGCTAACATACAAAATGTATGCTTGCATTCCGCCAGTCCGCTGCTCTTCCAAAGAAAAAACATTTGTTAGCTAACTACTAGCGTGAAAACATGCTTTAATTGGGCACTGTCCAGCCGCACCTTAGTCGTTTCTTTCCAGATGTTCACTTGCTCGCTGCAACGTAGTAGCTAATGGCATGTGCAGCAATGCAGCAATCTTACTGTTCTTCCGAACATCAGTTTACCTTGGCGCAATTCTCTTAACACCTAAGTTTGAATTAAATTCCTGCACTCCGTAGCCCTTCAGTTGCATACGCCCTGAAGTCTTCAGCAACTTACACGGTGTTCTGCTTGATTCGGCTTCACGTGATAACGGTCTTAGATCTCAGAGTGCCTCGACTCACTGGTGGCAGCATTAAACAGCATGCCAATTTAATCATGAATGGAACGATTGCCCTTATACTCAGACAGATGCTAGTTGTATAAATTTATCAGACCTTCAGTAATGTTTATCGTGTACAATGGAGAAGATGCATTTGTCCTTAGGGTCGCAATCGGTGACTTTACAAATTTGTAAGATGTATGAAGCCAATAATCATGCTGGATAACTTACCCCGCAAAACGCATGATTGAGGAATCATCTGACTGAGAAAGCAGCTGGTTTCATCCAGCTGCCACCGTGCTTCCGCCTCACTATAGCCCAATATATTTTTATATGCACATAATTAACCTGTTCGCAGTCTTCAGTGGGCAATATTACATCCACGCTTGACAAAAATACAATAATTATTGACTATGGCGCCCAAATATTGCTTTTATTACTAGTGCCACTAGGTTATGTTCCTCTCAACTTCAACACCGCTTACATACAGCCAGCCATCGCAAGCTCCATGCAAATCTGCGCATACCCGGAGCCCACTGGAAGCCACTCGCTATCTCTCCACCTGTCTTTCACTTTGTTTACCTGCATCAGTTAGCATCGCTGATCAGTTGACAGATTCTATGGCATGGTAGGTATGCACTAATGACCAGAATACTTTATCGAATGGCTATATCGGCCCACTGATGCTCTCTCTACTAGCGAAAATATCTATTGTTCGTCTCATCATTGACACCTCCGTTTAAATAGAGCCAGCCGCCGTAGGCTCGCCGCATTTTTGCGCATATCCGAAGCCTGTTGTAAGCCCCTGCTTACCAATTACGTTTTCATTATTTTGGACCGCCTGCATAAAGCAACTTTGCTGCCTTCTTGGATGGTTGTTTGACAATATAAGTATCCGCTGGCGACCATTAACTCTATTTGAATGACTACTTATTTCTACTGATCCACCCACTACTAGCACCGTTATATTTCTCCGTATCAACTTCGACACCAGTATGTTGGTACAGTCAGTATTCGTAAGCTCCTCTAATAACTGCAAACTTCAGTAGCCTGCTATGAGCTACCTGTTGTCTATGGACTTTCTATTCTCTTATTCATTGCATCAAATAAATTCGTGTTTTTTATAGTTTGTACTACGAGCTCAACTATTTCGTTAAAGACATATCCTCACCAATCGAGGTGAATTCGTCTGTATGTAGTAAGCCAAAATTGACCGATGGTAGTGGGATGTTTGAACTTGGCGGCTTCAATTCATACCCTGGGACCAATCCTAGTTTGCAATTCGATCGCCACCTATTTCAACTGCAACTATCCAAAGTGTCACAAAATCAGCTGCAGACGAACGTGGTTCAGCATGAAATATTCATGTAATACCGAGGAAGCAAAACGAGAAGCATAAAAACATCTGTTTACATCATCCATGAGCAATGGACATCCACGCAATTTCAACCAAAGGGTACAAAAGCCATTCCTAAAACCACGACAACGAAACGGACCGATTTGCTCTACATAAAAAACGTGTCGTAAATTACTGTTTGATTCCTCAAGTCTTGTCACCTTGGCCTATCTCAAATACCCACCGCTACCCTTAAAGAAGACCTATCTATACTGAAGCGGAAGACGGGACACATGAACGTCGAAATCTCGTTTACATGATACTTGGTAAAAATTGTGTTAAACTCTGTGTGTGCCTAACAGGGAGAAAGTAATCTACAAGGTTACAAAGACACAAGTGAGCCTGTCGAAACCCTTATCATCACTGGTCTCGACACATGTTGACGAAGAATGGCACATGTTTATTTGGGAGAAGACAGCAGCCCTAGCACAGGGAGAGACAGGAAGAGGCAGAGCATTTCTCGAATAATGCATTTTCACGGAGAAATCTGTAAACCTACAAATTTACCAAGGTTCGATTTGTCATGAACTGCAAAATGAACTTAAGGCGAGCCATTGAATACATGAACCAGAAAGAGGCGGTGATAAAACTGCAATACAGATAGGGTCTTGGGACGTGAAACGAAGTGACCAAGTTCAAACACCACTGAATAATCGGTCAGTGTATGTTTAGTACGCACTGACGAAGTCATCTCGATTGGTGATGAAACTTCTCTAGCGAAATAGTTCGGCTCGGAGAACAAACCAAAACCTAAACAGACAACCAGACGTATAGCTGTTCCGCTGTATTACCTTCGGGGTTTGTTAAGGTATTCTGCTACAATTTAATTATTATTATTTTATTTAATTATTATCTAATTATTAATATTTGTCCTGACTTTTGTACCTAATCGATAACCTTTGATTCCCAATCGTTTTATCTGTTCCTACTTTTCAGCACCGCAAGCCACAGGTGGACGCGTGTAATTTGCGAAGATACCATCACATACGGACAATCGTACATACGCATTCATGGCCATCATGGATTAACGTCACATGTGACTTATCCATGCACACTGAAATTCGCTGTACGTATGTGGTCTATCTTAGCCGCATTCAAACAATGTTGCTGAGTAACATATTTCCAGAAAGGTTTTGCTTGTAAAATGCAGAGATCAGAAAAACTGGCACAACTCTTCTAGTTCCAATGAGCTACGTCCAGGTCAGCCTTTTTCTCTTGTATATGGACGCTGCATTTTTGTCCGCGTTTAGTTTTTGTCCCATTCTCCGAAAATTGCAATGAAGAATGGAACGAGTTAATTTGGTTTGCCACCGGAATGTTCTTCAATTGACCTTCGTAAATAAAGTATGCCTACAATTACTCAAAAGGAGCAGCATGTTCGGTTGGTTACTTGGCCTCTGAATAAATTCAATGGTAAGAATAAATGAATAAACCATATTGCCATTCAAAACATTTCCCAGAAACTGCAAATTATAAATGCGATTAGTATCTGTTAATAATGGCGAAGGAAAATATATGTCAATGGAAAAATATGGCTTTAATCGGACTACAGATAATTGAGCGCACGGCCGCTCGATCAGAAGCATCGCAGATCTATTTTATAGACGGCCGTTTACCACGAGGTGTTGTGTTTTCGCCTGACAAACGTTCTTGTAAAATTCCATATATATTTGCCTAACAACCCTGGGACTTGGCGGAGGTGACTCGCCACTGATTACTTAGAGCCAACTATCTCACGCTGGAAAGTTGATCGGGTTCACATTTCAAATCATGCCTGATATGGTATTCCTTGATGCCTTCGAGAAGAAACATATTACTTACTTCTTTTCAAATTATATACAAGAGCATGGCTTTATGTGGATATTGATCTGGTCCCTCGTGGACACATCATCTAGCAACAGTCTAGAAATAACTCATTTAATTTATATTTTTTCTACCTGGGTACCGCTTATCGTTGGACCTGGCCCACAGGTCTTGCAGGCAGTGCGAAACCGGCTATAAGCAAATTAGCCTGCTTTACAGCGCAAAATCTGCGACATTGTACTTGGAATGATTATAGGCATACGCAAAAGACGGTTTACGATTACAAGCTTACCAAAGTCGTTGAGGTGAAAAATTAACCAGCAAAACAAAACAACTGGATAAATTTGAGCAAAAGAGATGCTGTGCAGATACTAACATGAGGATCATAACTCATTTTTATTCTTTCTAGAGCAAAAGTTCTTCTGCCTGAGAATCAATTATCGCTCAAAATATTGGAGTTTATTGTTTATTCCTTGGTTTGTCTATGTTTTTGCATTTTTGCGCCGCACAGTGGAAAAGCTTTTCTTTATTGCTTTGTTGAACTCTGCTAAGGAAACATAGCATGCGCATAATTGGGTTTGCAGCGTTTTTGCATTGAAGGCGACGTTAGAGTGTAAATCACCTCCAACGTCTAACGATACAGGTTATTTTTCGAACAGAGTGGCTACCGCGCCAACTGTTGCAATTGATAGGTGCTCCACCAAAGCAATGTAACATTGCTGTCAACATGTTGTGCTCGGCGTACTGCTTATTTTTGACGTGAATGTAATTAACATACCACGCCTTATCAAAAATTATGAACACTAGGTGCTTATCACCAGGGTATTTCGAAAATGTTCATCCTTCGGTGATTCGCTTTTCACATGCAAATCTTTCACGGTGGTGCATAGACAAAATAAATAGGGAGTAGCTTGTTTTCACAATGGCTGCAAGGACTGCATCAGCGATTTCAATGTACTACATAGTTTATCAAGCAGGCTGTCCTAGCGGACAGAAATCGCTATCAGCAAACGCATGCAGTTACTGGAAATTGGAAGCTCACCCACGTTATACATAACAGATTTTTGGATCTCAAAGATAACTTTATGTAAGTCACAAAGTATGCCTGTGATGGTGGCCACTGCAAACTTGTAATAGTGGATCGTACATACCGTCAGCACAGTTTTCCGATGCTAAAGAAAGGAAGTGGGTAACCGTTGCAGTTCCTGAGGTGAATCGTGTCGTTGCTGACAAGGGAACTTTTAACAGTAGTTTGAACATTAACACATCTGCATTCCTGCCTCCCGTACAGGAAGTAATTTACAGGAAGTAATTAACTTTGCAGCATGTTCTGATCCACCTTTGTCTATTCTTTGCGATATACCTACGTAGTTTTTCAGCAGAGTGGGACTTGCTCGCGACTGTATGGAATATATACAAACCCATAAATGTATATGTATATCCTTGAGATGCTATGGTCAGATGACTCCTGAGAAGCCCAGCCTAATGTATAAGGATCTGTCTGTTCTAATATTGCAACTCTATTCTCCTCTACTTTGCGGTACAAAATTGTGTATCTAGTCCCATATTGATTTGCATAGCTCCGTACCCCCGCGAATCATCATGATGGGCACTTCTGAGCATAGACTAAGTAACGGTGTCTACACATCTGGGGTAAGTATAACATTCCATTTGGGTTCCTGGACGTTTCTCTGCGACCCAATGCACTATTACATTTATTAACACTAACGCTTGAAAATCATATTTGCAAATTACTACGTCGTGCCTAATGAATACTGATAGCTTTGTAGTAGAATTGACTTGTTAGATACGCATGCCTCTTTAGAATTTTCAACGCCATACCCTTATAGTTTTCTTTACTCCTTTACTGTACGCGTTTGAAAAACCAATATACCATTTTAGTCTGAAACCGCCATCCTATGGTCCTTAAAATTTGTCATGTCGTTGTCACTCAACATCGCTTTTACAATATCGCTATTGTTCTTTTGTTTTCTCATAATATTTCAACGTTCACATTAGTCAACCTATAGCCAAAGTCACCGTTGTTATCTTATGCGTAATCTTTTAGAGAAATTCTAGCTACTGCGCACCTGAAGATGGACGGTCCCGATTGAAAATCTATCCTGTATACATAACAAATAAACAGTACCGCAACCCTCAGCATCTGCATCTCAAGGGTCTATTATCGAGACAAATTTACCTCTAATATCAGTCACATGCTCCTTTTCAGTCGTTTTTTGACAAACACTGGTAACTTAAATAAATGGACCAAAAGAAGAAAGCATCACTTGGTTGCAAGCCAGAACAAACGATCCCCTAATCTAACAGCTAAACAATAAAGGAGTGCTCTTACTTTTGCGTACTCGAATGTACCCGAATCAGCAGCTATCACAGTGCAAGGCCAATTGTCCGCCGAATTAAACCAGTGGGAGCCAAAGTGGTTTCTGAGGAAAGCAAAAACCAAATTCACAAGATAATTACGAAGTACTCGTCATCCGAACACTGCATAATTTGGCGAGCACAGAATTATTAGAGTAACACAAGCATTCTCAAGTGATATGACAATTGTCTACTCTTCTCAACAATAATTGCAACATGAAGCGTGTTGGATATGTATCTTTCCTGGTGTTCAGCGGAACATTCGCCAGTCAGAAAGAGACTCCGAAGAAGGACACTGCAAGCCGGATCGCCTAAACACTATCTTTATTCATGGGGTACCAGAGCTTACTTTACACGATAGTCAATAGGCCGGAAATCATTATTAAGAAAAATAACGATTAAGCAACGAAACACGTTTAGTGGGTAAGTTTTTGTGCGGTTGCTCATAAGGTTTACTCTCTCGTCAAACGATAGAGGACGCGAACGGAGAATCCCAAATCTCTTACTATAATCCAAGCAAGCAGCGACGGATGTGTTACGTAGTCGAAATGAAAATTGAACAATCTTTCCATCGTAACTTCGATTAAGGAGAGAAAATGATTCGGAAAGTTCAGTTAAGAAACCACTAATTAATAAACGCACCAGCGATGCTTGTTTATTTTGTCCTTACTGACGTAGATCTAGATAATTAATGGGTCACGCCTTTGCCAGCGCAAAGTACCGAATTAGTAGCAGTATATCATTCACCGAGCCACAGTCCTGACTGATCGCATAGTAAACATACTCACCTCTGTCACATAGATTTACGTCTTCCTTCTCAACTAACGCAGTCATCATAACTCATTCCAATCTGGGTTACCCCCCGTGTTCAGTAAGCAAAATATTACGAAACCATTTCCTACGAAAAGTGAATTGTGCTACCCAAGTTATTTTCGCGCTCCATGCTTTATCCAGACGCTCTACTCTGCTGTTTTCTATAGTTTATATTACTGCCATACTGTGATCGATCAAGCATTCTCCGCGCTATCCGCTTGCCTTGGATTTAAATACATGTGAACATTTCAAACAAAGGTACGACTCCATCGGTGGTTAAGTTTGCATTCGCCTATCGCCGCCACTTCTCCCTGTCAATCGCCTGCTAGAAGCCACTTCCGATGGTTTTGTCCCACCGAAACGAGTTGGATCAATAAGCTAGCCAAACTCTATGTACGTGTGTCTGCGTCTTGTACAGTCGCCTAAAGTAAGTGGATTAGCGAGTGCAACTGGGACAAATAACAGAAACGTCACTGGCCCTCTACCTTACCTGATCAAACAAGGGCCGTTTCGTTTGAAACAACCGTCCTCAGTGGAATTAATTCCATCTAACCGCAAATGGGGCAAGCATAAATGTATAGGCCCTTCTAAACGAGGCATTATATAGGACTTCCGCAGCCTTCTTTCCATTCCCTGTGTGCTGGTTTTAACCAACTACAATACAAAGACAAATCATCCTGACTGATTCGCGCTGGTTTTGCCAAACATGGAGAACAATCAAAATTGTCAAATGTGTCATATCCAGTGAAAAAAATGTTAGAAAACTGACGGAAACATTCCAGCGGGTGGAGAGTTTCAGGGCATTGCCACGCGTGTCTATCAACAACGATCTTGCTTTACAGCAAACCCTTCAGAGCCCAGTCCCAAAGTTGAGAGCTAAAGTCAGGCTTTCTAACCGCACGTTGATATCTACACCACCTACTCCGACAATTAGTAACCCTTTAATTATGCAGGCCACATAAATTTGGCTTTTGTTAACTCATCGCTATTTGCCAAATCTCAATAGTTTTTCCCGACACCTACACCAGCAGTCCATAGCCGAGTATCTTGCGCATCGATGGCCTTGAGAGTAACACCTAAAAAGACATCCATAGATTCATCTTCTAGACCAATCACGAGCGATGCGACACCGTTAGCACAACGTTATTAATGGCCGCCAAGTTATCCGTTACCAGCCACAACACTAATTGATATTCGTTTAGCAGCACCACAGTGCGTCAACGGTAGTGTGCACTAAATTTCCTGCGTTCAGATCTGGCACCAGCAAGGCAATTTGATTGATGATTGCAACCAGTGGCATTCCATATGGGATGCGATTGGTATTCGGCTTGACCCAACTGGGCTACGACGCGTAGCACGTCATCCAAGTTTAGTGCACTATAGTGAACCCATATTTATTCGAGTAACATTGAATAAAACTGAGGAGTCAGGTATATTTCTAATCTCAGCAGTTCATCTTCGCAACTCATTAAGCGGGGAAAGCATGCTATCATATATTCCTTGGAAAGGACGGTTAAAGGAAAAGGAAATCCTTAGCGGCCCTTCTAATAACAAACGCGACAAAACCTTATTTGTTCTTGGTGTTTCATTACTACTGGACAATTCTGAGCAAGAAGAGCAAAATTATGACCGGGAGCAATGGTACTACATTCTCAAAGCACCCTCTACGGATCTTGTTATCATACAATCACTAATAAGAAATATTTCGTCTACAAACTACATGGGCTGAGGTCCAACGATAGTGAAAGTCGTGGTACACTCCGATGAAATGACAGAAGGGCTATTGGATAGCTGGTTGAAGCATCGCACCTGGCTGCCTACGGAGAGTTGGCTAAATATAGCAGGCGCACGGTCACTAGTTGTAAGCACTTCAATGAAACATGCAACCTAAGTAAAATAGTTACCCCACAATCCTGCAGAGTAGTAGGCAAAATGTCATTAGCGACTCCTGACGAGACAGGGAGCCACAGGAGAAAACTTATTGATCTAAGACGCTCTATGCAAAAATGCAGCCTGCCTGCAATTACAGAATCAATTAACCAAGCAAAAAGCCATCAGCTGCCGATCGAGGAACGATCGGCTTAAAACTATACACGAATTCGCAGTTCACCAAAACACTTTCGACAAAAACACTATCATGTTTGGATACTAACGCTCATATCCTTCTGAGTTAGTTGGCTAAACTACGATAATGCTAGACGTCAGAACCACGCGATCCCATTATAATTACGGAGCCCTGGTAAAGCCGTAAGATAGCAGATTTTAAAGTCAATGTACCTAGTATGTCATCACTTTGTAATGACAGATCTGGAAGAAGTGGTAGCCTAATTATGTATTATAACGATGACCTCCGATGTGATTTTATTGACCACACAGTGCTCCGTGCCATAGATTCACTTTGGTGATGGCTATCGTTGCGGAACAAAGACACGTCTGATAGCTGTGATTTACCGTCCACTAAACTCTACATGTGAAATGGACTCCAAACTAAACCACCTTCTTCATGTTGCTTTGAGCAGGATATACTCACAAGCTTATCGCAGGAGAATTTAATGTGCACGATCTTGAAATAGTGAATTTGATAATATGCAATTCAAACCTGTTTACAAGAGGTAATCGGCAGCTACTTTTGTACAACCACGTGGCATTTCACACCAGATATTCCATGCTAACAAGGCATCGAGACCAGATATTGTACTCACCAACAAAGAACTCCTGGTAAACAAAATATTTGCAAGCACACGACTTGGTCAGAGTGACCATGTGTCTAAGGTTTAACTATGTATGTTATGCAGAATATCCTGAGGAGTAGGATCGGACAGAATATACGCACACGCCCTCCAATTTGTTATCCGCGCTGGATAAGATGGTAACTTTGATCATCTTAACAGAATACGTCCAGAAATCGCCTAGGACACTTTTACAAAGATGTTTCCCCCAATGGTAACTCACGTGATTGAGCAGAAATCCTTCAATTGTTAAGGGTAACGGAACTCATATATAAAAGTTCCACCACACAAATTTATGTCCTTGAGCGACTTAGAATGAAGAGCTCACAAGGAATCCACGAATTCTGTAAACTGGACTGTCGATATAGCACAGCGTAATATTCTGTGCGTGTTTGTTGTGCGTGGACAAGGTGAAGCATCAGCATTAGTTATTGAAGAGGTTCGGCACGAACCGCAAAGGCTTATACAGGAATGTTAATGGCCTTTATAAGGTGCAACGCGGAATTCCAGCACTGATCAAGTATGAGAGATTCAATAGATCAGCAATGAAAATAACCGCGTACTTAGATTTCCAGTACTTACGCAGGTTCCAGAGTAACAGGCCCAAAGATTAGCAATATTTTATTGCCCCACCATCAGCTTTATCGAATATTACTTCTCCTGCAGAAAGTGCTTCAAAAATCTGTTGTCCCTGCGTATTCACTAGTCTCCTGTTGTCGAATATAGTCGACCAAATGCTTTACAGGCAACAGCAGTGATCTGGGGTAACCTCTGGCTATATTCTGTCAACGTTATATGCAGGAGAACGGTATTCCATCAATTTGGAAACAACAAGTGATTACTTCTATTCATTAAGAACGTAGTCACGATGAAATAACAAACTACCGTCCCATGACGCTACTCCCTATGCTTTCGAAATGTTTGGTGTCTATAATTACTGACGCACACAAACAGTGGGTGGAAAATCACAAGATGATAGCACTTGAGCAACATGGCTTCCTAGAAAAGTGCTCATGCCCTACAAAACGGCTAATTGCACGTAATAGCTAAACTGAAGCATTTTATGGTGGAAC
The DNA here is from genome assembly GCA_944474145.2 of Dicrocoelium dendriticum. Taxonomy (NCBI): domain Eukaryota; kingdom Metazoa; phylum Platyhelminthes; class Trematoda; order Plagiorchiida; family Dicrocoeliidae; genus Dicrocoelium; species Dicrocoelium dendriticum. Next base: position 3,383,032 of record OX104063.1, on the reverse strand, counting down.
AGGATTTAATCTCATTTACCTGGACTTCTCAAAAGAGTTTGATGACAGACCACCGAATTCATCCCAATAAAATTTAATTCTTTGGCTTTGGTGACCCACTGCTGTGTTGAATAGGCAAGTTTCTGCACGAAACTCGGTTGGAAGTGAGAGTTACGAAAGTATTTTCCGACACAATTGAGGTGGATTGCTGTGTCCCACGAGGCTCGTCGTTTGGCCCCGTCCATTCTTGATTTTGATAATCGAGCTGGCAATAAAAATCACTTCCGATTTCTATTTTGCGGATGGTATCAAGTTAAGGCGAGTGATTAAAATACCGAATGACCAGGGAAACCCCGGCGTGATCTCAGCACGATTTCAAACTGATCAGTTCTGAATACACTCATGTTCCATGGGGATAAATGTCACGCTGTTCAGTTGCGCCATGTGCATGAATACGCGCATAGGCTTTGGTCACGTGTATTGCCACTAGTTGGGCCCATTATAAGTGATCTTTACTTTTGGAAGCAATCAGAGACACCTGCGCAGTTAGAGAAAGCATTTCGTGGGCTCGCAGCGGAGAGCATTTGGAAGTCTCGACCCATCCATTTTCTCCATTGTGCAAAATTCTCACGTGCCCCCTTACGTTTAATACGCCATCCAAGCATGGCAACCCTGGTTAAAACGCCGAACGTACAAAATATATCCGCACATACATGCCGCCTAAAATGGTCTAATGTCGGCCAGTCTATTTGCATTGCTATATGTTCCAAGTCCGAAAGCTCACTGCCTACCGGCCTCGCCGGTGTTTATGGCATATCCGTACAAGACGAGCAACAAGTCAGTAGTTGTAATGGATGCTGACTTCCTAATACCTACACGTTTTGTACTCTTAACTACAGGCTAAAAGAACGTACTCATCGATCACCTGGCCGACGCGTATCATGAAATTACACTCAGACAATGCTGCTGGTTAGTGTGCATATGCGTGTTTTAAAAATGACTTGCAAAAGCCGATAGGAAACGCCATCGCAGAAGTGGCCATCGTGCCAGTTGCTCTCGGCTTTTGCGGTTACATTTCACACGGAAATATTTGCACATCTCGGAGTTATTCTCTGTTGAAATTGAGAAAAAATTATTTCATTCACTGTTGCTGGCTCAAGAATCCGCGTAACTACAAAGGTACCAGACACATTTCTTATCGTGACCTTAGTGGTGAATATAAATATCAGTTGAGGAAAGCACAAACCTGCTTTTATTTAAGACGGAATTGTAAAGATTTTTTTGCCATGCAAGCATGGCAACCCTGGTTGAAGCTCAGGTCAGAAGTGCTAAATAGCCACAACCCAAGGTCACAAAGAATTTTAGGGGCCTAAGAAATCTGTCCTTATATCAGAGGCTGGAGTGACTGGGATTTTGAGTGAAGGCTACGGAAGGCGGCGCGGAAACCTCATATTAGCCTTTCCAATATTGATTGTCTGTAATCACGTATACTGTTGTTGTCTAAAAGTCAGACACAACACAAATCTTAGAGTTAATCCTACGATATTGGTGCAGAGTGTAGCCGCCTGGAATGCTGGCGGATTTATATATCTCCAGGTGAACCAACCCTGGAATTCTCTCCCAATATTCGCTGTTTCCTCCCCCAAATTGGATATTTTCAAAAACTTTGTAGCTTACTCTTAGGTCCTCATTGCCCCTGGTTGCCTAAACTGTGGTTTTTGATATTTATGAAATCTCCGTCCAAACCGGATTAACATGTTACATAAAGTCGTAGAGGCGGTAAAGAAGCAAGTATTCTTGTTTTGATTTTTCGCACGGATTACAAAACTATCACTGCACACCTTTTGTCATTCTCTTCGCATTCAATTCTCACGTACTCTACTATTATTCAGCAGCGTTCCTGATAACTAAACGCTCGGAGAGACAACTCATCTATCTTTTGATCCTTGTACTTGCACCGCTGCCATCCTGGGATAATAGTCAAACCAATATTTTTCCCTGAATAAATCCGATATCATTATTCAAAAACGAAAAAAGGCTACCTCACATCGATCGATACTCCTGCACACATGTCTTCATTAAACCCCTGTGGCCTACTACATATCGATATTCTAACCTGCGTGTACCTGAATGCTCAGGGCCACTACAATAAACCACCCGCACTGAGAGATCGATCAGGTTCCCAGGTTTGTGGAATCATCGTCGTCAGGGATACGTGGTTAGAAAGTGAAATGACGAACGCTGAAGTATCCTTCCGCGGCATATCACTCCTTTGGAACAACATACTGAAAATTAGTGGACTTAATTCCGTATTACTGAAGTGACTTACAGTGCAAGGTCCTAGATGATTTAGGTTCGCTGATTCCTGGTTCGCTTCTGTGCCGCCTGGAGTAAAGTAAATAAGGCACTTAACTTAGAACTTTGTTTTACCATCACTCTTAAACTACATCTAAAGCGGACTACCAAATCACGACTATCTTACGATGAACTCTACAAGAAGTACGCGCTCACATTCTGACCATGAGTGATGCGCATAGTTTAGAAATCCCTGTCATAAGCTGAGAACAATTGAATGCCCATCTGCAGGAGCTAGTGAAGCCCTCAAATGAGCCGTTGCTGTTTCTTCTCCTTGGAGTAATGTTTTTGCACTATTTACTGCGGATATACATATAATATTCTGTTGTTCTCGGAAATGTCTTTATGTGCGAATTCTTATGGTGCTCATTATATACCACACCGCCGAAAGTATGCAATCGTTTCGAAGTGTAGCAGGTCCGCTGGCTTCAAAGTAACACGTTAACAGGAAAGAGGTAAATGGCGTTTGCTTCCTGTTATCCTTACACTCGTATTCCACTCGGGCAAGATCCCTTTCATCTTCCGTGCTTCCTTAACTGCCTCATTTACTTTGGCCTCTTACTAGGCGGTTGAGCATCCATCCGTCAATTAGGTACTTATTTTGCATTGCATCTTGCTGGACAACTTGGACGCGGAATAGATTAGAACGCCAGTCCGGAGGAATATTACATATTTCGCGACCATGCCAGTTCATGGCATTAGTCAACGAGGTTAGATTATAGCCCTAGAGGCAGTAGTTAACTTTATGCTATCGTGTTGCTTGTCGTTAAATCTCCCTAGCTTATGTTACCGCACACAATACCTCTTGCAAGTACATAAGTTGATGCCGGTGTGGGCGATTTTGGGCGCTGCGGAGAGCGCCTGATATGAGGGGGGATACTGTAGCAGTTCCGTTAAGGTCATGGTGAAACGTTAGCAGGAAAGAGATAGATGGCGTTTGCTTCCCGTTATCCTTACACTCATATTCCACTCCGGCAAGAGCCCTTTCCCCTTCCGTGCTTCCTTAGCTGCCTCATTTACGTCGGCGCGTTAGTAGACGGTTGAGCCTCCAGCCGTCTACGAACTGTTCATTTTGTATTGCATCTTGTCGCACAACTTGTACACACTGCAGCTTAGAAGGCCGGACCGGAAAAATATTGCAGAAAGGCTGCTAGCAGTTCACCGTTTGCAGAATGCGATAAATAGTCCGGAAATCCAAATTAAGTAATTTTCAACAAATCACTTTTTAAAAGGTAAAAGGTTGCGCAGTCTGGCAACTTGGATTTGGCACCGCTTTGTAAATAACGAATAAATCCCGCCGATTTTCTCTAGTATTGTGCGCAACCTCTCATTTTAAATCGCTGACTTTTCTGCCGCTTTGACGCATAAGTTATTTGCAAATACAGAGGTACTGATTTTCAAGAAAGTAGGCTCCATTTTAACGTTGAAAAGGACGATTACCGCCTCAGTGTCAGTTACATTTAAAAACTTTGGTGTAAATCGATGACTAGGTAGCTTACTTACACGAAGTCAAAAACTAAATTTCATTTAACAAAATGTAAACCAAATTTTCTGAACAGTTTTTATTGTGTAGTCCTTGAAAATGGTAATATAACTCCTAAACCTCACCATATCAGTTGAAGAAATTTTGTAGATTATTCTTCCTTAGCATTGCCGTAAAATCTGAGAGCTCCATTGGTATCGTTGTTAGGGATTTCAACAAGTTCAATTTCTAGTTCAAGCGGGACTGGAACAATAGGATTACCCCGTGAGCGTCCCTTCTTCAGCGGGTTCTTGAAACATTTGGTGAACTATGAAATAATGATGGAGATAAAACAAAACCGCATCACGCCCTGTCCAACCAATTAATGCCCATGTATCCAGCCCTAGCAGTACGTGCTTGGCAGGTTACGAGAAGTACGAAAGAAAAAAGTAAACGCAAAGCAAATTGAGAAAGTGGACGAAACTGAGCAAGTGGAAAACCGCGATATTTGAGTCATTAAAATCGTGAAAAGTAAAGGTGAGCCAATTAGAGAAAAGGAAAGCCTTGGTGTTGCTACCCAAGCGCTTCGAGCTGGCGCGGAAAAGCCTTAACACTAGGTTCCCTAACCATCAGATCTGGAAACGAGTTTCAGCGATCTAAAACTTGGTGCGGCAGACGAGTTTGCCTCCTAATGCCGTCTATGCGATTTTAGTGATTGACCGCGGAGACTAGGTAACAAAAAGAAACTAAATAGCACTGACAAGTCCAGATCGATCTTACTCGTCAAAATACAATCAATATCAAGTGTCTTCTTAACCTTCGATTGTGCATGAAGAATATCCCCAAAATGAGTAAGTATGCAGAATATGTATGTTCCCGTAGACCCTACACCAACCGAGTGCCCACTAGTAACACCATCTCCAAGTCCACTTTGTTTCGGATAAGACATGGAGGACAAGCCTGGATAGAATATTGCAGCGAAAGTCGGACGAACGCCGATGATAACTTTACGAAAAATTGTCCAATAGGATTCCAAAAGAGCGGCAGGTAAACCACATCATAAGATACACCCGAAAAGCAGCCTTCCAATTGTCGACAGAATGAAATCTTGACGAACGTTGTAAGACTAATAACTACTAGTCCGAGGCGGTCGCGAAACTATGCGCAGATATCAGAATGAAAATAGAGTCGGACGAAGTAAATTTTATTTGATGGTCTACAAGAAAACGCGGACGGATGAAGTAAGACAAGAGGTAAACCTTAGCGCTGGACCTCCAAGGCGGTCGAGAATGGAGCTGGATTAAGGTCAACATAGAAATGACAAGATTAAAACAAGAAAGATTAGTGTGCAGTTGGTCATCAGCAAAGTTGTACACAAAAGATAATAATTTTCATTTGGGACGTCATAGGGCTTTGCTTAGAAGGCTGAACGAAAGAAGCCTTCGAAGTAAAAAATAACTGGTATATCAGAGTTGGCACGACAAAATGGTGCCGAATGTGTGTGCGTTCATAACAAATGGAGGTTCGCCTTAAGTCATAGTCCGCTGTGCCGTTTGTGGTTTATTCTTTGTTCATTGTAGTACAGGGCGCGTTTCGGCCAACCGCTGGAGGGGCGTGCCAACTACAAGAAATCTGGCTAGCCCAGAAAAGACCAACACTAGTTCAACCTCGGCTGCAGCCAAAAGGTGCGTTTGTGAGTGTTCTGTCCAAAGTCTCAACCCGACCCGCGCCAAAACGGCCCTCGTACCAAGGAGACAAGACCATCTTTCAAAAATAAGAAAAGGCTGTCGTCCCACGAAGATGCGACCCTCGTGCCGCGGAGCAAACGACCAGCGTTCACGTCAGGATCCTCGTTGACTGCGTCGATCCTTGAAATTGTTCCTCGTGTGAGCCAGTCGATTGAAGGGGAGATTCGGGGCATGCAGAAAATAGAAAACAGAAAAACGCGTGCAGAAACTGCTAGAAAGAACGAACGAGTGATCTGCGTCTTTAGATTTTTGGGTTTTTGGATATATTTTAGCGAAAAGATTTTTAATAGATTTTGTAAATTTCGTGTTTTCAAAACTTTAAGCAACCAAAAATGGAAAATATATAAAATATCTCCAAACCTACGCGTATTTACACAGTAGTTAGTCGGAAAAGCAAACCGGCTTATGCACCTTCCGGTTACAGCGATTGGTCGTGGGAGGCGAAGGTCTAGATTCAGGAGATCTCCGGATGCTGGTGCTTGAAGACCGGGATTTTCGTCTGGTTGAACTACACTAGGATGCTAAAAGCTGCTCCGATGAGTTGTGTCATCGCAGAAAGCACTATTACGCGAAGTAGGCGTAATGTTTTCTTGCATAAAGGCATGTTTCAGACTGTCATTGTCGAAAACTGCGCATCGGCCAACACGGTCAATAGTGTAGATCTAGTTCACACGTTGAAATGTCGTATGTACGGCGAATGTACAGCCTGTCGAACATCGGTTGCACCAAGGCGGACGTGTGAACAAGTAGAAAGCTTCCTGGGCACGTACACTGGTGTCATCTAGGATCGAGGAGTAGGTGGATGTAACTCACGCATCTGGTGAACCAGTCGATCAGAGTAACCACCGTAGTCAAAGGAGGAATTAGACAGGACTGGTTTTGCTTGCTGTCCGGTCAACTGTAGCATGCAGCCGTAGATTAACTGCGCTGGTGTGGTGTCGAAATCGATTTTAACAGTGTAAATTAGGCCGTGGAGGACGAGAGGAAGTGTTTCAGACCATTAAGAGACTGCGTGCGGACGTTGCGCAGATTTCAATTGGCTGGGAAAACTTTCCACCATGCAGTTAGCGGCCGGATGCTAATCCGTTTTATAAACTTAGCGACAGCCTAATCCCTAAGCAAAGTGGCAAAGTTCGACGAGAAATATGACCCTCGAGCGGTGGTCACGATGGCGGAACAGCTGCATTGAGCAACCCAGTGCTCTAGAAAGCTTTCGCTACCGTTTCCAAAAAGTATTTAGGTATGCAAATAAATTACGGCCACCTATTGAATCGATCGCGTTAGGTCAGTGGATATGCAGAGCTTTTTGAAGGCGGCAGAGGACCTACGAGTTCAACGTGAAAACTTGCATCTGGAGCATTAATTGTTCCTACTGGGCGTTTAGTCTGCTTATGCACTTTCGCACGTGTAAACGGAATACAAGCAGCTGATCAAGTACGAACGTCCAGCTCCACATTCCACTAGACTAGCCGTGTAGTTATGAGTTTAACAGAAGCACGAATGCTTGGATGAGACAAGTCGTGCAACTTGTCGAACACCTTCTGCCGAAACTCACGTGCTATGTATAATTCCGTCTGTGGATATCAGTTGAAGAGGTCATAGGTCCTGTGAGGTATTACAGCGTGGTAATCAAACTTAGGATCGTTGAGTTGCGCTGTGGCTATATCTGCCAAGTCAATAGCAGTACCGGCGTCACTGAAAGTAGCTTGGAATCTGGAACGTGCACAGGCGACGGAATTGCGCACACCTGAGTCATACCTTATATACGTCGTAAACTGAGCAATTTAGTCAAGGAGAGTAGCGGTCGGTAGTAGTGCCGAGCAGCTATGTCAGGTGTTTGTGGTCGGTGAAGACGAAGATTAGCGGCATTATAAGACGTGGCTGTTGAACTGTTCGCTGAGCTTGGCAATTTTGTTGCAAACGTTTCGTCACCAACCGAGGTGATATCACCAGTGCGTAGTTGAGTGGCGTGCAATAGCGTAGAGTAGCGTAGCGGAGCCTCGGTGAGAGTGCCAACAGTCATATGCGCAACCTGAGCTACCAGTCTTCATTGCTATTCTAAGACGTGTTTAAGGTGACATATCGCTAGATATATGGCTAGTAGTTCTCTACCGAATATGCGGTATAGACGCATATACTAGATTTTACTCCAAAATTCTAAACAACCCTTTTCTTTTGGAAGGAAATATGGTGTTACCAACACGAAATATCTGCAAAACCACGGCGCTTTTCGAGGTCATTTCATCTCATGTGGTGGAGATAGTAGGCCTCGAACCCGCGACCATTGGCATAGTAGCCGAAACCTCTAGCCCATCGGTTAACGGGGCACGGCAGGCAAAACTTGACCAAGGTTCAGTTCAGTGGAGACCAAGGCGCAGAATGAGACTGCGCATCGCCATCCAATCACACAACCTGTAGTCCAAAATAGAACTTCCAATGACCTACTGCATGCTTAACATTTTGACCTATCTAAACCTTAGCTCTTGTCTCAGCGCACTCCAAATTTAAGATTTTATCTTCAACTACTACAACTTAGAGCATTTTTGTTCTACCCTACCGGTCCCTCTTGTTTTTTGACCCATCAGTGCAATCAGTATGATGCGAAATTATTTGCTGGAGTGAGGAGCGATGATATTTTTCTGCGTTTAATATTTTTCCTTAATTATGATTTCATATACATCACCATGTGTAGTGATAGTGTAACATGAAGCAAACGCACCTAACCGTGTACATAAATGCTACTTTGACTTGACATATATACAATTTATGAGCACGTCAAACAGCCCATGACTTTTAGAACAGATAATAGGCATTTGTGATTGATTACTTGCTTATCAACTTAAACAAATGATTAATGCGTTGCTTTTAGTCTGCTCTTTAGATTGCAGTGTTTATGCAGTTATTTGTTAAAACTTTTTCTGCAATGTCGAATACCGAGATGCAGACATTGCGACAGCGCGAACCAGCACATTCTACGACAGAGTAGTCCAACTCGTCAGTGCCAAAAATTGATCGTTCCTGGCGGAAGACCCGCTATGTCGCCTGGCTAGATTTTGTAAACAATTTAAATCAGCTGGTTGCAAATGCGTAAGAGTCAAACCATTGCAAACGGTCTGCAAAGGTTACTAACGTAAGTAACATTACTTAAATATTGCTGGAAGTACGCAATACAGCTTGGCGCGAGTTTAGATTATCCATAAAATTGGATGCGTAAGTAGCCCAAGGAAACCACTGCACATAACTACTCAGATAGGATAAAGCCGCGCGACAACAAAACATAGTAAAACCAACACCGTCAATCACAATCTGCTGTATAAGCACGTCAATGGTCTACGGAAGTTGAGGCAAGGGATTATGCCACTTACGACGGCTGATAGCTCAACATGATCGGCGACGCAGCAGCAACTGGCTGAGAACCCAATAAACTCACACCTTCTAGAGTGTATTAAAACCAAAAGATTTTACAGTCAATTATCTCCTTCAACGGTGGTCAGAATTTGAAGCTCCTTCTCTGACCCCATCTAGGTTGAATGTGGTGTGCCTAAAGGCTCGTTGTTGGGTCCCCGAATGTGTTTGGTATTTATCGATGACCTCAAACAGGTTATTACATCTAACTACCTACTAGTTGCCGATGACGACAAAACTTCTCGCAAGTTTCCACTATATACTACTCAGCAAGCGCTTCTGATTGATCTAGACACGACATATCAGTAGCTCAGCCGAAATTCACTGCAATTCAATGAAAGGTAATGCAAGTTGCTTTCCATCCGACACCAGTGCAACCACCGTTATAGGTCCGGAACGCATGTGCTGCAGCGATCTGCCACCGAAGGTGATTTTTGCGGGCAGGTTCAGTATTATCTGGTTTGTTTCAGGCGATCCGCGAGAGATTACAAGACTGGTAATTAACATGTGGGTTTGTTATGACCGACGTTCAGACAAATAGACCGCTCTATCTTCTGGCAGGTGCTTAGAGTGTAAGTTCGTCCACGTCGAATATGCAATTCAGGTCTGTCACCATGGATGAAACACGACCTTAGAACAATGGAGCAGCCCATTGTCCAGCATGAAAATAGGTTATTGGTATGCACCATCATTTATGCGTGGAGAGTCTGGTATGAATGTAGGTATTCAGCGAACGTTGCCGCGGTGTATGAGGAGATTTAATAATACTGCATTTAATTATGCGTGATCCACATCATGTGTGTCGCTCTTTACTGAAACTCAGTAGCACTACCAAATTGAGAGGTCACTCAGTAAAACCGGCAGAACAATACAGTTGCAAGGATTGCCGAAGGAACTTATTTTTTTGTACGCGAGTGCTACTCATGGAATGCTTTTGCAGATTCGGTCATTCCTGCACCATCACTATCAATATTTATAAGTGGTTTTGGGACGACTCACTTACTTACAAAACTTTGTTTCTAGGGCTAGATCTCGATCGCACCACAGGAATATACTATGGATTTATTTGCTGTAACATATTTGTGCAGTAAAACCACACGGAATGCTGGAATACAGCGAAATATACCATAAGACCCTCTTTTAGACGTAACTAACGCACTGCTTCTTAATTTTTGATAACCCTAAAAAACACGTAACTGGACATGTAAAACATTGCTTCTTAACCCGTAGAAATTCATTGTCTTTGTTTATTGTGATAAAGTTAGACTTTCCGAACTATCGAAACTGAAAGACCCAAAGACAGCAGAAATCTCTCAGCAGTAGGAAAATTAAATCCGCTGCTCTTAAAATTCATTGGACTGCATATACTCTCAGCACTAGCGGAACGTGTAGTTGCATGTATCTGGGAATCGCTCCCACCTAGGTACGGACACCACACTTCCATGCAGTCTACGTGCATATAAAATTATCCATATCATACTAGGAAGTCTACCTGACAGAAATCATATCAGATTTGATAAAACTGCAAGAAGTAGATAATCTGTGTTCTGATCGTATTTGAATATTCCTATGGCAGATTGCAGTCACAAGTGGTTTGCTGATGTCGTCGTGCCCTTAGCAACCAGCCTCGTGCTTGATTAGACCTTGCATGTGTGATAAAGTTTTATTCTGGCCACGTGCTTTACAACACTGAAGATGCTCGGCTGTTTTCTTTGAAGTGACTCGAGCCCTCAGCTGAATCCCTTAGATGAAGTGCCGAGTAACGATTGCGGCTGGTTACCTTAGCCATTGGCATAATGATGGTGAAGTTGTATCTCACAGGATACGGGAACAATCGATGGAAGAGAAAAGCACACCGTTCTCCAGGCCACCCTTTAGAAAGAAGGGAAAAGAATTAACTTCCATGCATAAACACGGGTTGTAAGATGTAAAAGATAAAATCAGTCAGTTGATTTCCGTACGCCTTACTAGTAACAAAATTGTTAGTTAAACAAATGTCCCTACAGGAATAATGTTATCCGTCAACACAAATCATCAATGGTGGAGTGAGTATAGGCCACGGATATAGTCTCAGGCGGTCACAAAAATTTTGCAAATGTGGGGCGGAATAATTTATTTATATTCCTAATTGTGTTTCGGTGTACTGCCGTTAGATGCTGTGTAGGTGATTGAATAATAAGAAGTTGCGAATTATTTCAATTATAGCACATAGCTACTTGGAACCTCTGGTGTTATCCTGAGGCCGAAATATGTACAAGTTATCTCACCATTTGATTGGACATCAGAATGCTTGCACGATCCACTAGGTTTCAGCGAAGTCACTATGAGTGATGTAAACGTGAGTGGAAATGTATCCCTTATGTTAGTTATGATTTGTGGATTTTAGTTGGTGAGCCTAAGCCATCTAATATGATCAACGAAGGCCACCCGATCCCGGTCGTACCTGATCACATTGTTAACAAAGACCATATTGTCTCTATGACTAGCGGGATAAGACCACTAAGATGAGGTTACAGCATTCTAAAGCACCTTGTACAAAATCATGCTGAAAAATACTGCCCGTAGTTGATCCCTTAATGCGCACACTTCCGTGGATAAATACCGATTCCATTGAACTTGGAAACAGCGGAGGAACACATGACAAAATTCAGGCAAATTGAATGTTGCAGCACCTAAATGTGAGCTGGGGAAGCAGGTCAAATACTTTGGGAGAAATAGTCGGTATTTTCATATCTTACAAGATTTAGATAACATGTACAAGGCGCGGCATAACTCGCATTCCATTTTTCGAAACATATAGCCCTATGAAAATAAACAAATGGTTGGTGGACCATAAGAAATTTTAGAATCCGCCTGTCGAACAAAACGTGCCAATGTAGACGGGTGTTAAATGAGGGATAACGTCATGGCATTACAAGCATGTCTGTTTATGTCGAGAATAAAATCTTGTTTATTTGTTTTGAAGTGCGTCGAAAGTTTACGGTGTTTTTGTAATTAGGAATAGTAGCAACCTAAGTAATCTGAACAAATTTCCTGGGGTCGCGTATGAGACAAGTTGCAACTTGTATTTTCCATGATAATTCTCATATAATATGATTGCAACTGGGTGCAGTTCCTTCCATAAGCTAAAGATCGGAAAGCATTTTCATAGTAAACACTAATCTTCCAATATTGTGTTTAGGACTTCGCAACGGATGAATATCACGACTGCCTGCTACGGGTAGTTGAAGCAGATACGCTGGCGGAAGATAACTGAATCGCGGAATATGGTTTGTTCTGTACGCAAGAATTTTGAAGTTCTGATCCGAATAACTAAACGTGTTCTGTTGGAAGTAACCAGCGAGCTTACTGTTGTCGATGTGATCTGTTAAACTTCCATTTTAAAGTTTACCAGATCTTGAATGCAGTACCCTCATTTAATGCTCCATCTGTATTTTTCGACGTTTGTCGTTTGTCGCATTGTGAGGTTGGAATTTTTCAACTACCACATCGTCCTTATGGATACGCGTGGTAACACGCGTTGTCAAAGTATACGAGGACAAGCACGCAAACACAGAAGACTACATAAGTGTTAAAAATGCGCTAATGGCTGGGTAGTGCCCTGAAACATGTGTGCGAATTGACACAACTGAAAAGCTAACAGCTTGCAGTAAATACTTGTAAGTCAGCTTAAAACTGCTCAATCGGACACGCCGATTCCTCCAGATCACTAACGTGGAATTCGGCTAGGAAAGGAATACAACTGTGTCACTAAAGCAGGAAACTTTCCAAGGCAAAACTTAGAGGAGCGTACATTTTTGTATTTTACTTTATGGGGCGATCAATGACTAGGGAAAAGCAGACTTTATTGTGAATCGGTCGAAGGTTACAGAAGAGTGAGTTTACCACTGGTGCATTTATACCGTCTACCAGTTAACAGTGCAGCTGACTGCGGTAGTACAGAATTATCTCATCTTTTTTGCTGTGGCGTTTCTTTCGAAAAATAAAAATATTCTTCCCGATTTTGGCGTCAGTTATTTCTGAGTGCTATCTTTTCGGTTACGGAGATGAGGTGTTACATTTATGACGCTTTAGGTAGCTGGGACTTAACTAGATTATTCTGCATGCCTGATGCGTTAATTTACATGCAGTAAGTTTTGTATGCTGATAGTCTAAAATGCGGTGTTATCAGGATGATGTTGGTCTAGACGCAAAGAAAAGTGATAAGAATCCAAATATTAACACCGTAAGTTCACTTAACTCTATAAAATATATGTATAATATACCCATGATCTACGGAAAAAGCGCTTAATATAATAGACCGCAATGAAAATGTTGAGAATTCTAAGGGACGAATTGATTGCTAATGAAAAACTTTAATCAGATAGTTACCATTGGTTTATAAATGCGATGACCAGCAAAAAGAAATTAACTGTGTACTGTTGGGTATATAACACAATAAAACATATTTACCTCTAAGGCGACAAATGGTTCTAACTGAGAAGGTTGCAAACACTGCATGACAAATGTTGCAAAAGCAGGGCTACGGCGATGCACAGCAGTAAACATAACGAGTTAATTGCTTGGAATTAGTGGGCAACGTTAGGGATATTTAGGCTGCCACAAGGTTACAATCAGTCTTCAAGTAACTCGTAGACCAGGCTACACTATAAATGAAGCATGGACTCTTGATATTGAAAGCAAAACATATTACCTCAGTTTCATTTAATAAAACCAGAAAAGTATAGATTGTTCAAATATATGATAAATAAGAATTTTCCATAAAACTATTCTGTTCCCAACAATAATTGGCACCTAGCATTGCTACGGACAAATAACGATTTGCCAGCGGTGAAGGTTTAAATGTTAATATTTTATGTAACTATTTTCATTAACTTAACAATTTATTCAATTCGCAATATTTAGCACAATTATTCTTCTGGAAGTTACTAAACTAAAATAGTTAACTTTTAATTATACTAATGTGATGAACGCATATCTGACGTCCATTTGTGGTACTGGTTGTAAATAATGTCGAAATGAGTGCGCGATATTCGGAACACCGTTTCAATCGATTGTTGCGCTTCGCTGTGGCTTCTTTTGTTAACCAATAGATGAAGAGCATTTTGCATTTGCAAATAATAAATATAACGCCTTATATCCGCATATCTTTTAAGACCAATCCGACGTTAGTTGCACAGTATAATGTCAACGCTACTGTGTTTAACAATCATGTGCCATTTGATAAAGCACGTATCCTCCGAAATATTTAGTAAGTCTTTGTATATAAGATTTTTTAAAATTTATGTTTTGCATAATTTATAAATTTCGGAAAGTTTAGGAAACTAATTACCATAGTGCTGGACAACTCAATTGTGTATGCCCTTGCGTGTTAGCCATAATCATTTCCGTCATTAGTAGTTTAACTGTTAAATTTACCTTAATCATATCTATTGTAACTGTAACTAGGGATAAATTTATTCTTTAGATTAGCCAAATTTAAACTAGAGGCTAATAATAATTGTTCTCTTTTATTAAACTCACAAAGAAGAACACGGGTTTGAACATTAAACTCAAAAGAAACATAGATCAAATTATTATTAGACAAATTTAAGAAACATTTCGCCGATGATGGTACTGAAAGCAAGTGCATTTGCTGAGTAAATTTACTAAGTAAAGCACCGATTTTGCATTCGATAAATAATGTTCAGTGTGGTTTTTTATTTTTTAGTGAGAACCTATATATTATTCCATTGAATACAAACAAAAATCTTCATCCCAATAGGCGCTATCCATTTTCATTCGCGTACACCTCAACAAGTAGATGATTAGGCGGTTAATCGTCAGCTAATAATTGAAACATCGACCAATCATTGTCCCACTGAACAGGATTTTAAATTGTTCTGACTAACTGCACTATCCAGCAGAGTTTGTTTTGACTCGTTCACAAATAAGAAACAGAAACCCAATTTATATTTTTATTTTCTTAGTACTTAGTATCTTTGGATGCAGATAAGTTTAATTAATAGTTCTCTTTGTGAAAATAATATGCAGCAAAATGAAATCGCTCATATCAGCTGGTCTACTCTATGAAAGCTTACGATTAGTAATATGTTAATTGTAAGTACACATTAAAGAAGCTAGTTCACATTCATTTCCAAATAACTTGAGCTGATCCAAGCAATGAAGGGAGCTGCACTAGGTTTAATAGCTTGTATTTACCGATAGTTTTTATATTATTGTACGAGGAAAGTTACGATGGATAATCCAGTACTACGGCGTTGCCACCCAACCCAACCGAAGCATATTATCCTTAAATGGATTAGAGAAAATAATCTATTTATTTGTTTGTTAGTTGGTTTACTTCCGCTGTCTGGTGTAGTTTATGTTTAGGCAAAATAAATTCATTGTAATATCAAGTGAACCGGTGTCTGGAGGAAGAGACATTTGAGCTGAAACACCACTATGAGTGTTAGCGTATTTTGGTATAAAGTGTCGTTACAAAAGAAACTGAAATTTGTTTGGTGGAATTTGCTTCGAAATACTTTCCACAATCTTTCCCTGCTGCATATCCCTGCGCAACGATATTTATGATTAATTTCATGCAGTTTAATTGTAAAAACCATAGCAATTTTGAGCATTCAGTAAGCAAAAGATCTATGTTTACATAGTTACATTTAGATTCCTGTTATTGAAGGATAACAATAGTCACGATATAACTTCTAGAACCATATCTTTTTTATGTTCCTTGGTAGCAGTAGTACGCACCAAATTTCACACTTTATGCAGTTATGAGAAACCTGGAGAAAAACCGAGTTGTAAACTGTTATGCAACTACAATCGCACCGAAATTTAAATATTGCGATTTTGTTGATTCCTTCTAAGGTTTCAGCGATGACTGTTTTGCGACCAATAGAACAGTACTGCAAAGGTACTGCAGTAATCTATAAAATTCACATCTATTTGAACTTGTCAGACGCGTCGAAAAGTTTCAGCAATAAATTTGCGAAACCAACATAACACTGATATGGAGAAGCGTGTCGAAGTGCGCGTGAATATGTTCTATTCGGCGTCATTGGCATCTAGCAATATTATTTCTGGTTATAATACATGGTCTCTGTTGTTAATTAGGTGACAAGCTCAGTTTTGACCTTGGTGAACAACTGAAACAAATGTACGTAGTAGTTAGGATTGACACTAAAGGTTACGAAAGCTGAATGTTACGCACCCGGCAAAGTCGCACAAAAGTAAATTCTAGAAACATCAAAATACCGACAACGCAATTATTTAGCTAAGTGATGGTCTTCAGTCGGTACTTTGAATCATAAAGTGCCTGCGCAAACAAATGTTTTACAACTGTAAAATATGGCACAGACGAAAGGCTAATGTCAACAGCGCTGTTACCAGTGCAGTATGATGCGAATTTCAGCCTGGTATAGCAAAAAGCATGCTTATTTGTGCTAGCTTATGGCATCATTTCCATTAAGTTGTAATCATTTTTATGTTAACCAAAACAGAAATATGTCTAGGCTTGCATAGGGGCAGATAATTTTACTACTCTTTGGCGCCGTTTGCTCTGCGTTGTGTGTGGTGTAATAGTGACCGTGGTTATAGAATAACCCTAGGTTTTGTGATTTGATTTCACAATGTTGGGATACTGAACTGCATTGCTCACCGTAATTTATTTTCAAGTTCATCGGAACAACGTGGTTTCATTTTCGACGCAACTGTGTTCATGTCACACAACTGTTTGACAAATTATGTGGTGTTCGTCAAGAGAACTAGTGTTTAAAAACAAGTAATGGGATGAATGACCGAATTTGTTTAACATGTGGCAATACCTGATAATGTGGAACAATTCAGCGTGCATTTAGACATTGTCTGGAAAACTGTCATAAGTTTATGTTTTCATGATTGTTGAGCCATAATCGGCGCGATATCTATTTTAGCAGTTTTGCTTACGGTGCTAAATCTACTGGGTTATGTCTTAACTTCATCCTTACCTTTAGTCAATTAGTCTTCGCAAATATCACACTACGATTACTGCTAGGCTTGCCAGCAGCAGAATAGATTCCACTGTTTCCCTATGTATTTACCGCGTCAATTTTACCCCATCATATATACTCGCACAACTAAGAAGCTCAGCTCGTAATCACCCCTCATAAATGTAAGTTATTATAAAATTATGCAAGGGAATGCAATAAGGAATTGTATTATTATGCGTGTAAGTGTGTAAATCAGAGAACTGCAAGTAGGCATCGTTACTGAAGCTTGCTGAAGCTCCTGCAAATTACTTTCATATTTAATGTTCCAGAGCACATTGCCACTTTTAAATATTCCCTCTGTAGTAAATTAGATGCATTTTTGCCTAATCAAAAGTTTGCTTCAGAAATAGTTGACTGTTTACAAGAAACAAATGTCTAATAATCTCTCGGCATATTTGTTCTGTGTATCGGATTTTGTATCGAAACTATGCCGAACGCAATGAACTCCCCTTGCAAATAATATCACCGTAACTTACGAGCATATATCTGAAAGAACACACAGAGAGATGTTACTGGAAGTAAATCACCATGTCAATAATCAACTGCTCTTCCTAGCCACACTAGTTATACATGCAGCTTTCCAATCTGCTATTTAAGTATGTGGTTGGACACAGTATTTTAACATAACCACAAGGGCCATCTATAAAATAGGCCTAAGAAGGCATTGGAGATCATGAAGGAAATAATATGCGCTTCGCCTTCCACAATAACATGTCCATAAACATGCATATTTCCTCAGTTCGAAAACTCCTGAAATACTCAACGAATTGAGTGAATAGTCAATTTGAAGTACGCGTTGAGTGGTTGGATTGCGAGGTGCAATATCAATGTGGACCGCGAAACGCATTTAAGTGAACCTTAGCCAATTCGCTTGCTGGGACCGTACCTAAGGAAGCATTTCGATATATCGGGTGTCACCCATCCCATACTATTGCAATCTACTGCGCGTTTCAATGTTATTTGATCCCATCAGTTAGAACTAGCAGGCTTCGAATACAAGAGATATTAACTACAGCTAGAACCATTATCTCCGGGCTATCGTGTGGAGATGAAAAAACGTTTGCGTGAAAAATTAGTGACCAATGGTTAAAGCTGGATTACACGTTGTGTAATTGGTTTGCGAACACAAAATGAAGGTAAACTGTGATTCGCAATGAAGTAATAAATGTTCAATACGAGTATCAGCCGCGTATATGATGAAGCGTATATCTACACCATCTGATAGATGAGATGAAACAACAGAAACAGGTTTTGAATTAAAATCATTTTGGGCGGGCAAACCTGCATCATTTCTGCTCCAAACAACTATGTTGCCTTTCTAGCGGAAGGCATTTGCCATTTTAAAGATGTACGCACTGCCGTGCAACAGGTAGATAACTAGCATTATGGGGCTATAACGCTCCCTGTTCCCTAACACAAGACGGATATTTGGCCGACAAATATGCAACTGCCTTATGACCAAATTTAAAAATACTCGGATATCGCACACTTAACTTAGAGATGCGTACACTTTTTAAGAAGGTCAAACAAACACAGGGAAGGCGAAGACAAATTGACGGGTAGATAGTCACACGAATACGATGGTTCGCAAAGCATTTTTTTAGGTTTCAAGGTCAAAGAACCTAAACCGAATCTTAGAAGAAGTGGTAGAAAAGAACGGCCACCTATTTGCACAAAAAACTGCAATCTGTGTAACATTTAGCTCGAAATCCGACACTTTCATTTGCCTAGTTACTGACTGCCTTATTGAAAGCGAGCTGAAAAAGAATGATCGCCGAGACAAAATATGGAAACCAGAGAAATAATGATTTAGTCGGTAGATGCCTATATATCGTATTGTCGGCTCAGCATCAATAAAAACCGACAGGCAAGATATAGCTAATAATGTCTGCAACTACACACTCTTGAGATGCAGTACGCATGACGACCATTAACCTATACGTCCAGCGTTAACCTGACAATAATTATTACTGCACACACAGGGCTGCCTTCATCCGACTTATGGCGACCGCCTCAGTAAACCGTCGGAAGTGAGTATAAGCCTGAGTTTACACAAATGTGAACACTGAGCCCTGCTCTATCCGGCGACCCGAGACAAATTGGTGTTGGTATATGGAAAAAGCGGGCGGTCTACGCGAACACGGACTCTGATGACCGTTAGAATTCTGATCAACTTCAATTTGAAGCAGTCTCGGCACATGCTGCTTTATTTGGGAAGGCAGAGACCTATTCGAACTGCCTGTGCAACCGTTTTCACAGTCACATATAACTTAGTATACTCTGCGTGAGCTGGCACAAAATGGCTTAGCTTTTTCGTTATGGGGAACGTTCAGGTTGCGTTTAATGAGGAAAATTATTGTAGCATCATCTTCCTTGTGTAATAAAAATTATCGGCTTAGTTTTCTTCGGCGTGGCTAAATCACCTTTGGAACTTAACGTGATACATGGCTTATTGGCTTATATTTTCACCAAGTGCTTTGATCCTCGAACTTCGTTGGGTTACTTGATAACTAGAGTGTTGCTGTTCGCCATTAATGTTATTTTAATCACAACTAGGTCATATTTCATTTTCCAGAACAAATTAGTTTGGCGAAACTAATTAGATTATGAGTGTCCAAACCTTTCTTAAGGAGGACTACATGTTAGGAGGTAAAATATGTCTAGCCGTATTCTCTGTGAGTTAAATATATAACGAAAATTAAAATGTTAATTTTTACTATATGTTTTAATGGTAATTGTGAAATTTATACCTTGACTACATTAAAATGGTCGGGTCAGGCTAAACGACCCTGGTTTCAATACCCCTTATATCACGTAGATGCGAATAAGTTGGTCTCCTAATCACACAATTCTTGTTAAAATTCAAAACAGACAATGCTCACTTAAGTACGCTGAAAAAACAGGCCGCGAATTTTCTCAGTAAATGTGCGAATCTCTTGGAATCTCTCTTTATCCAGCTGGCGGTAAATGTGAAGAGAAATAGCCTTTGGTGCCAACTACGACATGCAACATTACTTTGCAATTCCATGAGGTCTAGTTGCTGGGACATGGCACATTGTCAGGTTTACGCTAAAAGGCAAAGAAAAAGGCCGTATCTCTATTTCAATGGCTGAAATGTCCTGAACGCGCTTTTAAAATGCCTTAGCCAAGGACACGATTTCGTTGATATAGTTCTACATTTGTGCATTGATGCTACCTTCTGGAACGCATGTAATGTTCTTCAGTCCTGGAAAATGTCGGTATTAGGCTGCTTTCGAGGTAGTTGTCTTTGGAATACTTGCAGTTAATTACTGAAGGCGTGTGGAATGAATACAAATGTTTTGCCACTGTATTGTCACTTAATTTTCGTGTTTAATATGTTGGCGCCTTGTATTGTCAAGCACATTTTAAAATTATCCAGGTAGGCAAGGTCAATGATGTTTGGTATCGACTTTAATAATGTATTACGATTTGTCCATATTTTTATTTTCAAAGAAGGGAAGCAATAAAATATGGTTACTCGAATGAGTTATCGTACATCAGTTTGATCCACAGAATCTCCGTATTCACCCTGCATGTAGAGTGGAAACTGTTAGAACTGATAATGCAACATGAGTGTACATCGAAGAAACTATATATATATATATATATATATATATATATATCACTGCCCACACAACACAATAACAAGGAGGATGTCTAGTACTACTAACTTATTGGTTATTGGCTATGTAGCTCCTAGCTCTCTTTCCTACATATAAGTGTTGCTAACCACCTTACTTTTCTTAGTTTGTCTGTGGTAAGTTTGGCTTTGTAAACGAATTATACAATTTTATTATAATGTAATTATTTATTTTGAACTTAAATATTTAGTCTTGGGTATGCTATTTGTCAAATATGACAAGCGTTATGGCGATTGTTTAACAAACGTATACATTATTCTTAGAATTATATTTCTAAGAAAACGTCAGTATGACCATCCTCATTGTCACTTTTTGTACAAGTACTAATAAGTGTTCGTTATATTTAAAGTTAACGACTGCAGCTTTTTATAAGACTCATATAGTATAATCACCAGATTGACATTTGTGGGTGGGTTAGAAAGAAACGATGCGCTATATGAAGCAGATCGCCATTCTGTGTTACATAAGTAAATACAGAATTCGTGAGTCAGTCCGAAAAGATTAAGCTTATCCCAATCTAGCTTTACCCAAACCAGCTGTGAAATAATGTATCCATCAATCTGTTTTCAGCGCTGTGTTCAAATTCAGTTATCAGGTTCCAGTCACTCGCCATTGCGTGTGACCTTGTCAGCCGGTGCTCTTGCGTAACGCTAAACAAGGACCGCGCGAGCATGCCGACCGTTCATATACTTTGCAACCACAATGCTAGCCTGACTGAATTGCGCCGATCTCAAAGCTGGAAAATTCAACAACGCCAAACATCTCACTATGTTACGCAACGACATTACGTTGAATGGAAGAAATACGAATCCGAAAAGGCTCCAAGATAACTTTATTTGCTAGTTTGCAATAGGTAATTGATTAGTTATAATACGTCTGCTTTGCTTAAACCGTTTGGAATGTTATCGTGCAAAATGTGCAAATCAGTCCCAATAAAAGTGACGAGGGCGAAATAGCTCACAGGTTGTGCTTTGGTTCTGCACTGCGTGCTCGATCATCGCACTCTTTAAGTGTTTGATTATGCTACTTCATACGTGTGGCAGTTTAACCCCAGAAGTCTAGCAGAGAATAAACTATAACATTACTACAAAGGGAGCGAGTATTCACAAGGGAAGCATATCCGCCTCTAAGCAAAGGAATGATGTACACTCCGCTTCAACTCAATCGCGATCATTCACCTCCCCATCTCTGTTGTCCTATCCAACATTAGTAGAACGCGGGAAGAAAGCTGTCCTACCAGAATCAAACATACTCGTAGTAACGAAAACCATGCACCAATCGGAACGTCCGTGTAAGCAGATTTCACCAGACCTAGCAACTAGCATTAACGAGGATGACGCAAACAACGAAGCGGGACACAGCCATCAAGACAGCCTAAGCACAATCATCGTACATAGCGTGCCAGAACATTCTTTTAATGTTGTTCAAGAGAGAGAAATGGCCGATTTAACACAGTGGCGGTTCATTCGTGAAATAAATTTTTGGTGCTATAAATCACCAGAATACATCTCTCATCAAATAATTGAGGATGCATCCCCAGAATCTTAAAGTTGCGGATTAATCAAAGCAACAAGCGAAGAATATTTTGGATTGATGGTAGAGAAATCGGAAGTTCTTCCTTCTTCACTTTAGTTAAAGGTCACAAAAGCCTTTTAATTATTAAATATCAAAGCAGGTGAAGCATTAAACCTACCGACGATGACAATGGAGCTTAGCTTGTCTGTCGCTTTATTTGACTATGACGAAATTCTATACGATGTTTCTGAATCAAATTGGCCAAACCAAGTTTCAGACTAGGCATTATTATCCCCTAAAAATCGAGCAACTACCTACCTGACATCGGTCAGCATTCTCCGACAATTGACCTCTGAGGTCGCCTAGATACAAAGAAAATGTCCTGCTTGTATACAAAAGCTCACGGTCTTTCAAACAAATTCGCGAAACTGAAAGATGGCCAACTTTCCGGGTTATAGAATATCATTGTTATCACCGAGATTTAGCTGTATATAGAAATGAGCGACGCTGACGTTCCGCTACTAGACATGCAACTGATTAAAAAGCTAGAGCCACAAAAGGCGGATTTGTAATCCAGTATTGCCTAAGGAGACTTACAGTGCAAAGCCCTTAAGGATTCAGACTTGCAGTTTTCCGACTCTATTTGGTGTCAGTTACAGTTAAATGGCAGAGACGCTTGACTTTTTCTTTGGATACCGCCCTCTAACTCTACAACTGGAACCGACTGCCAACTAGTGGCTGCTTGGAGATGCAGTTTATAGCGCAAATACACTCACATACTTTCTCATGGATGATTTTAATGTACATAGTTTAGAAAGTTCTGTTACGACATGAGAACAATTCAAAGGCGATCTACAGGTTCTCAAATTTACTGCTCTTTTTTAAAATCATCTCACTGCCCACTCGGATCGGAACTGGTAACGGGGCAGCTGTACTGGATATTGTGCTTACCAAAGAGAAACATATGATTAGAATTTAGTTTTAGACTGCTTATTAAGTCGCAGTGATCACGCAGTGCTAGTTCGAATGTCAGCTGTACGTCGCAACGGTGCTTCGCTGCCGTGCAACCAACACCGGTCGCACGTGTTGGGTATACTGCGAAGACGCCCACCCATGCGCGGCTTCGAACCCGGGCCGCGAGATTATGAGACAAGGTGGTTACTAATTCATGTTCGTCTGCTTAGCAGAATAGTGCATTGAAACCCATGGGAATGCGCCAACCATATCAAGCTGGGATCGATTAGCCTAACCCGGTAAGGGAACAAGTTGCTCGTTCGTTGCCTGCCTAGAGTTCGTCAAAATATTTAGTCAGTTGATTGCACAAGTTTCCGAGATAAACGTTTTCAATAAGTTTAAATAAGTTTCTTTTGTAGGAGAAGAACCTAAACATGGATGACAGTACGCATCGCAGCATGGCGAGAGTACAGGGAAGCTCCAGCAAATGCAGATTGGGTCAAATACGTATTCCGACTTAACAACTGCCTTCAACTGCTAAGTGAAGACAAAGTCGCATATAATTAGAACATTGCAAAATCGTTTAGTGCAAAACAAACATTGCTGTACAAACACGTTAATAGCCTACAACTTTGGACAAGTATATCCTCTATTCAGAACGGCTATATATCCAACAAGCATGGCTGTGGGAGCAGCAAGCGTGCTGCGAATACAACATGCCCACCGTTTCAGAGGCTTTTGCCACAAAGCGACCTTCCAAATTTCTTCATCATTCTGCCAGGAATAACCCACATCAGTTTTACTGAGATGGCTGTTTTTCAAATGCTAACGTCTCTACGCAAACACTGCTCGCCGGTTGTCGAATCATACGTCCAGAGTAGCTGGACGCAGCATCACGCAAATTGAAAGGAACATAAAATCAGTTTTCTCAGCGCAGCTTAAACCCATGTCATGTTCCCGCCATGTGTCAGATTGGGATGATAACCCTGATTCACAAAGTTGGAAGCAGAACTAAGCCTTCCAAATACCGCCTAGTATCTCTACCATTTATACTGTCCATGGTCACACAATCCATAGTTGCCCATGCTCTGGTGTTTTAACTTGAAACCGTAAAATAATCACGCATGAGCCGCAAAGCTTCCGTCGACAGTGGTCATGAAAATGGGTGCATTACTTGCACGCAGTAATTGAACCGACTCGGCTGAGGCTGGAGAATGCGTTAATCTTAAATACCTGGATTTTCGAAAACGTTCGATATTATAGTCCATCGAATACTACTCTCCAAGCCCCAGCATTACAGAATAGGCAACCCAAATTAAAGCCGCGTGGCCAAATTTCTACTTCAACGGAAATTAGTCATCAAGGTTCGGAGCTCTTTAATTGACCCCATAGAAGTCGAGTGTGGTGTGCCACAACGCTCAGATCTAGGATCAGGTTTGTTGTTGGAGTTTATTGATAACCATGCACAAGGAATAGCTTCAAATTCCTAAAGTTTTTTGACGATATCGAGAGTTGACGTAAGATTCAGGTGAACGCCAAACAGTATCTGATTCATAGTGACCTGGATATGCTATATCAATAGTCAACCCAAAACGTAGTTTATTTCAATGTTTGTAAATAAAGGTACTTTTCATTTAGCATCAGAACAGCTACTGGTACCGGCTGGGAATTAATGTATTTCAATGCGAAACTGTCGAAGGTGACTTGAATGCTCCATTTCAATTTGACTTGGTCTGCTCCAGGCAATCCTTTTTCGCCACAATAATTGCAAATTAACAAGTCGAGCTGTTGCGAACGTCGTTTAAATAAATAGACAGATCTATATTTCGACAGATGCTTAGTGCATACGTCCGCTCCCATGTCAAATACGCAGTACAAGGCAGGCATCAACGGCTGAAACACGACCATATTGTAATCTAGCAGCTACAACTTTGCAAATATAATAACATAATTAAAATGCGCAATCTTTCGTCCAAAGAGAGACTGAAACGACTAGGGGTATTCAGCGTAAGCTACCGCAGACTACTCGGTGACCAGATTGCAGCCTACTTGATTCTGCAATACCCACCTCATGTGTGCCACCCTCTATCGCGACTCAATGCCAATAAAACACTCAGTGAAAATTTCACAAAGGTAATTCCGTTTGGAGTGCCGCAGCATTTTTTATTCTCCATTGGTGTCTGTCAATCGTTGAATACTCTCCCAGAAACCGTCGTCGGTGCACCAAGAATAACAGTATTTAAACTGCGGTTAGATAGTGCATCCATTCACTTGCGTTTTGTAACGAAAGCGCTACATCTATATTACATCTGGATTTTACCACGGATTTAGTTAAAATTACATATGCAAGCTGTGCATATAAACGAATTTCAGGAATACAGCAAAGAAAACATTAGTTACTAATTTCATAATTATCTCCTTTTATCTCCTTGTTATTGTCTCCTTGGCATTATTATGGTAAATTGCATTATTTAATTCTGGTAGACTAGGTTGTTCAGATGTCGGTGGAACCGTTCTCTGAGCTCTGCAATTTGTTGAAAACAGTTCGTCACCAATCGAGGTAACATCATCAGTGCGTAGTTAAGTATCATGAACTGGCGTAGAGTCTCGTCAGTGGGTGCATTGTGCGTGGTGTGATTGGGTTTTATATGGCCGTGGTTGTCCATGGAGACGAGCAACCGTCTTGGTTGGGACTTTGCTCCGCGTTCAGCTTGTTGATTGTCAGATGACGATTGCCCTTGGGCCCTTGTGTTTTGTAACATTCTTATGCTTGCTCTTGTGACCGATTCTATCGTCTTTTCTGGTTGTCTAGTCACACAATTCACTGAATTGAATCGATGGAGTTGGCGGTCGTTCGCCAATAGTGTTGCGTACACTGCGTTCTGTTCGATGTGTCGATAGATTGAATTGGTTGTAGCGTATTAGGCTTCCAAATACACCTTCGCGTGTTTTCTACTTCTCGCTATTAGGGCTTTTGCATTCTCCAGATCAAATTGGTGACCTTAATTTGCCCGATGCTCAGAAACCAATGAGTGCGTGTCACGTGTTGGAAGCGTTCTTTCAGTTTGACCGAAGTGGTTTTTTCTCAATCGTTGTAATTTATCTGGTAGATGGGATTGTGTTGGTTTGATTGCTTGACTTTTCACTATGTCTTGAGATCAATATATTTAAAGTAGCACTTGGCTTTTTAGCCATACTAATCCCATGTGACTGCAGTAAACTGCCGGTTATTTCGGAGACGTTCTTAAAGTAGGGAAGCACTATAAATTTGTGTGCATGCTCAGGTGACTGGTGCTGTTGTTTCGGAGAAATTCGTTTCTTTGCGTTTTGTCTAATAACATTCCTCGGATAAGCGTTGTTCGTAAACACTTATTATAAGTTATTTTCTTCCTGTTTCCGCGAATCTGCTGTGCTGCATTGCTTTTCCCACTTTGAAATAGGGTTTAAATGCAGCTCTACATGTGATTTATTGGTTGGTAGGTGGGGTAGATTAATATCTGTTTCGTATGCGTTTTCTTTAATCTACGAATGTTTGCAGAGATCCGGTAGTATTCCTAGTGTCTAGTATATCCAAATTGGTAACTTGTTATCCTTTTAAAATTCAATCGCAAATTTGGTATCCTCGAAATTACTGCTGAACATATCATGCGTGACCTGTACTCTGTTCCTTTTTAGCATGACAATTTTGTTGTCCACGCAATGTAGCCAGAGTTTTGGGCTGATAGACATCAGTAAAATACGCTTCAATTTCTGCCTTACGACTTCTGCAATCAGCCCCGAGATTGGAGATTCCAAATGTATTCCTCTTACTTGTTGGTTCACTTGTATATCAAAACGGAACTAACTGCTTATGGTCAGAAGCAAATAAAAACCTTAGGTAGTGTGGCTCTCATTGGGCTTATTTGATTCTCGACTATTTCAGTCATGCTTTCTTTGGGCAGATGGTAACCAACTGGAGTAAAGAGTGCGGTGACATAGAATGGAAACAATATTTCATTGTCATGTATTCTGACATTCCGCAGTTTGTTGACATTTTGTGTTCGGATCCAGCAATCAGTTGTTTCATCCTTCTCGACAAATCCTATGCTATGATAGGATTCCGGCGTGCGAGACAATTGCTAGTAGGGGGACTCCGTCTTTGTAAACGTTTGGTAGTCTATAAAACAATGCAGTATTTGCATCAGCAGTTTTGTTCTCTTCACTCCGTGGCGTTGAGACATGAAGAACAAAAACTCCACCATTTCGATCTAAAGAATGTAGAGTTTCTAACACATGGAAGTACAACAAAAACGAAGAAGCTTTCTGGATGCCTGGTACTCTAAAAGCAATCCAACCAATCGCCACATCGAACAGGACACAGTGTACACAACACTATTGGCGAACGACCGCCAACTCCATCGATTCAATTCAGTGAAATGTGTGACTAGACAACCAGAAAAGACGATAGAATCGGTCACAAGAGCAAGCATAAGAATGTTACAAAACACAAGGGCCCAAGGGCAAGCGTCATCTGACAATCAACAAGCTGAACGCGGAGCAAAGTCCCAACCAAGACGGTTGCTCGTCTCCATGGACAACCACGGCGATATAAAACCCAAGCACACCACGCACAATGCACTCACTGACGAGACTCTACGCCAGTTCACGATACTTAACTACGCACTGATGATGTTACCTCGATTGGTGATGAAACGTTTGCAACCAATTTGCCAAGCTTAACAAACAGTTCTTCCGCCAAATATAACTATTATTTCGGGATCCTCGCCAACTATCCAACGGGACCTGTACATAAACGCTCTTAACCCCTAGAGATTCATAATTTTTCATTGCCGGTCTGAGGCTGTTAACGACAACCCAGTGTGTGCGGAAATAACATTTGCAGCAGAATTTCCCCCTGGATGTTTGTTTTTAATATTCGTTATTTTTACTGCAAATCAAGATTTTCGTGTCACAGCAATTTTTAACATTTTTCATATCGGATATATTTTTGGGTACTGAGAGGTTAAAAGGGAAAGCATGAGTATATCAAAATTCTTCATCTTTTCTAAGTCTGCTTATTTTTGAATGCAACTGAGTGCTTTACATTTCTCAAGCTAGATAGAATGTTTGCTTCGCTACTTGATATGCGCCGGGCAATGAGCACCAGTGAAAGTATCCCAATCCATATTGTATTTTTAAACATCAGAAAGTGTGAATTTACTGAGAATTATAGAACAGCCGTTTACATTTATTGCAAGGTTTTTAACACTTGCATTAATCAGGATATAATGCAAATTTAATGGAAGGTTTTCATTACATTGTTCTCCCAATTTGTGGAAAAGCAAATCAATAAAATAATTTATAATATCAACAATATATTTGCTTTTAACTCTGAAATGCTTCGGGTATATATGATTAAACGCTATTTAAACTAAGCACAATTCTGCATTTTTACGAAATAAGGATATTGTTATTAGATTGCTAATTTATTTATCCGATAGTTCCCGATTGAGACTCCAACGTTTAAACTGGACAATAATAATAATAATAATAATAATGACAACAACAACAACATTCACTTTACTTTTGATCCATTTTCACAGCTACCGGAGTTGGGTTGTTTACAAACAGGTCAAGCCGTGAAAATTATTCAGGATGCTATCTGGTGAGTGTTATTACTACTGTGATGTCTTATCTAGCCAAAAATCACACACATATACAAAGTAATAATAATCACTCTTATTTTCCACAGCTTGGAAAACAAGCGGGCAAAGTGTGGTGGGATGGTGGATTCCACAATTGCACGTCGAACACCCCTATTTCTTTGGGGTTGGATTGGCAAATTATGCCGTTTCGTATTTCACTGAATTCTAGTGCATTTTACAACTATCCAGAGCATATGCACGACGCTGTGCAGTATGCTTTCATCAACAAGAATTTGAACGCACCTGGCAAGCCCTGTATGACTGTCACAGGATCAAACTGGTGGATTGAGCAACATGTTAACAGTAAGCGACAAACATACCGTTAAAATTACATTGCATCCAAGTGTATTAAATTACTGCCGATATGGTATTGGCGAATACAATACGTTGTTATCTAAATTATCATGCCCTGGATCGCAAAGTCACTTTAACACTACTTCATTTTTTTATTGCAGGTTTGACTTATGACATACGAATGTTTTACAGTTCCCCCCTTGAAATAATAAATCCGGCGGTCTGCAGTGCAGTGAGTTAATAATTGCTACCAATGTTAAAATTTTCCATGTTTCTTTAAAATTGCAGTTAGGGTCTTTATATTTATTATTGTTTACATAATTTTTCTATTGATTCTAGCCTTAACGCAACCTGTTTAATCTTGTACTCATCAGATTTCATCTTTAATGTGGAAAATTAATCAAATACTCATCTAAATTTAATCCAAATCACACAGAGTTGGATTTCGAATTAGAAATGTTACG
The DNA here is from genome assembly GCA_944474145.2 of Dicrocoelium dendriticum. Lineage (NCBI taxonomy): Eukaryota > Metazoa > Platyhelminthes > Trematoda > Plagiorchiida > Dicrocoeliidae > Dicrocoelium > Dicrocoelium dendriticum. The sequence continues at coordinate 3,353,486 of OX104063.1, read as the reverse complement.
TACGTGTGAGTAGTTGCGGAATGTGTGAGCGCTGCAAACATTTCAGGGTCATTACACACAATGGCCTGAGCGGGACGACGTGAAAACCAAAAGGCGGATATCACCCGGGACATCACCCGGGGGAATAAGTTTAATTCTAAAACAAGAAGGGGATTTCACACGTCTGACTTATAAGTGGAAGCTTTCATACGGTTGCAATAGTCCGTCTCTAGTCAGCAGAGTTGTCAGTTCTGATTTCCTTTAATTTTTATTTTATGGTTTTCAATCGTTAGATCGCGTTACGCGCGATGAGAAAAAGTGGATCCTAAGCCCGTCATTTTCCGATGTAAAGGCAATTATAATGAAACTTAGGAAGTGAACAACAATTGGATGGGCTTGGCATTTCTGTTAAACATAAACATGTAGAATCTGGTTCAAAGCAATGGAATTGAATAAGCTGACTTCAGATTGTAGAATCGGCCCAACAATTACCTTGGAGACTCTTCGGTTACTAGTGAGGCTGGAGATCAAGGTGGACATGAGAGCAGCAAAATCAATCGCTACCTAGACGGTCGCCTTATGATAATGATGGAATTGCAAGCAGTACCGGAATCCATGATTACGATGGATAGCAAAAGGCGAAGGAAGGGGTACGTGTTGCGTTTGATGAACTTGGATGCAGAACGAAGGCAAACAGTTAGGATAGATGATACAAAATTTGATCTGTTCTGCGCTCGCACAAGAGGACGTGCAGTACTTGGCACCCGTGCTGACTCTACGGTGCAGAGCACTCCGACAAAAACACCAACCATTATCAGGTCGATAAATAAGGATGTATTGCGCACATATTCTATTCTAATAAGCAGTTTTAATCAAGATGTGCGCGGTGGCTGCGTCTACTGCTTGATACCAATGGCATCCATTACGCCGAATGCCGTCTCCATGTTTTCGATAACGCACCCTGTCACAACCTCCTGGATCATATCTTCCAAAAAGGGCCTTACAGCTCAAGAATACATCTACGATCGGCACCGTTCTCTCCGCAACTGAACCTGTTTGAAGGCATTTGGAGTAACATTAAGGCTTATGGAAAACAAACCATGTTGCAGCGAAATTCCGAAAAGTCCTGCGGGGATCCGGATGGCGTACTGAGGAAGACTGAATGGCGGATTCAGTAGTTGGAGTAGGTTGTTGTAGAAGCACCTGACTGCGTGATGCTACCTCACTGTCAACAACTGGTGCAGCATGTACGAAATAAATATGTGCTTGCTTTGCACCTGATCCATCTTTAACCCGTTCAACAACAACTCTATTTGTATTTACTTATTTGCATGCTCCGGTGGAGCGGAATACCTTGGTCGTACGAAACAGCGTCTATCAGAGAGAATAAAGGAACACCACTTAGTCGGGTTTAGAACTGGAAGCGAAAATGCAGCGGACTCTTCAGTAGCCGCGCAAATAGCCGATACAGGGTACGCCACAAAGTTTACTGATTCGTTCAAAATTATCTTTCATTCCGCAGAGAACCGCTTGAACTACGTTCGTAAGCGACTGCCGGATGCTGCTAAAGCGATTGAGATCCGGCTGTGTGAACCAAAGCTATGTGTTCAGAAGAAGCTAGATAAAGGCTTGGGACTACCCTGGCGGAAACAGCCGGGGAACTTTGACCCATGAAATCACACGTGTTCGGTTGCCGTGGCTTAACAGACAGCACTGTCACTATCCAATTAAATCGCTCTAGTATTAACGACTTGTAATATCTGTCTGCACATTTTGTTGTGCACATGATTGCATAAGCCTGAAGAGAAATTATCCAAAACATACGTTCGCTTACCCTGACTTCTGGTCATAATACGGAAACTTTTAAAACATATGTTTCTTGTTCCAGTTCACTGATGATTTCCTGTAAACGCAATGTTGGTTAACGTAGACGTCGGTGGTTTACTGTATGATCAATGTATATGACACGACCGATAGTTCCTCCATCACGGTGGGCTATGGTCAAAGTTCTTCTGATGTTAGCCAGCACCCCACCTAGAGGAATGTGGCCACCAGCCTCAGCAAAACCATTCGAGAGAGTTTTGATTCAAAACAACCCTTAGTTTACTTAAAAGTAACAAATATTTGTGTTTTAATAGCATTTCGTAAGTCATACGGGAATCATGGACGTTTGATGGCAGATGCATTTGAAAGTTGACAAAATCCTGAGGACGCTAGACCGACCTACTCTTCGTAGCCATCTATGACTTGCTGCATCGTACATTTGCGTTGCGTTATACTTTTAGGTGATAGAAAAACGTGGCTAGATTTATTGGGGCTCTTGCGCGTAGAGACAGATGCCGTTCACAGTAAATTATTGAGGTTACTCGTCTGGGTTAGTGTGGGTGAACAAGACTAGTAGAATTGAAAAACCCTCTAGCGCCGACATTCCAACGTCGTATGCTGAGGCTTGTACAGGTGCCTGGATGGCTTTTCCACCTAGGCCCCCACACACACGCTGCGCTTTTATGGAGCGTTAAATGATCAACCTCACTAACGCTCCCCTCATGGGGCCATAGTGTCGTATTAATTTATTGGATCTTTGGATAAACTGGCTCCAGAATCTAGTCATCCCGCATGAGAGAAACGATTTAAGTGGAATTCGCCCGCTCCATCCACCATTAATTCGGTGTGCTCTGATATCATATGCTCTATAAGGTATTTTCGACAGTGTTAGACTTGGACAAATCTTGGCAGGACCCACAGTGAGTGTTGTCAAGTTCACCCTGCAGTGAGCGAACAGTAACAACTGGCGACACTTGTCCTTGCATGACTATTTATGAAAACAAGGAACACCATGTATAGAGCAATAATATAGCGCGGTGGATTGAACGGACAGCAGTGTGCTACATGAGCAAACTTCATGGATTCAAAGCGAATTTACCGCACACTGGTACGATGTATTACAATTCGAGAGTACAAGGAACCGGTATTCCCTCACGTAGCAAGTGAAGCAGAGACCATGGCCGCTGGCCGCTTCGGAACAACGCCATCTGTATTTTAACACGACCAAGAAAATCCGTTATTTTCCCTTTAAAACGTAGGTTGTAATGGTTCTAATCACGTGTAGGTTAGATTGACAACTTAGTTGTTAGTTGTTTCTTCGAGCAAAACACTAAATATACAGCCTCGAATAGTAAATACATAAACCGCATATTCCTTGACACTGTGCGGCACATTCAAACTGAATTTTGGTGAAACGTCCAGAAATGGTTATAAACTAGAATGAGGCAATTATAAAAATTATCTGAAAAACACATCGCCCAAAATACGTAACTGGGACAAAGTGAACGAAAAGGAAAACAGTGTGCGACTGCTCGGAAACGTGTTCTACGTTACGTAATGGTGTTTAACGACGTATTTTCACCCAGAAAATGGATAGACATCACAACCCTTAGAAACAGATTACCCTACAAAACCACGTATTCATCGCTTCAACCCCAAACGTTCGCCAGTTTTTGTATAGTTGGTTTGGCCCAACATAAGCGAAGAGTATTGTCGTTGCAAAAGAGAGGGACCCGATAGGCCAGGATAATGGCGCTTGAAAAACACATGAGTGCTAACGAACGCAAAGTGACGACACTGGCGCGATATTTTCAGGGCGAACCTAGCTGACCAATGAATGGATTGGTAATTAATTCCTGCTCACAACCTAACAAGCCCTTCACCGGATACCTTGAAATATGTTTGGAATAGGTCGCGAAGTCTTCATATCAAAAGGCTCGGTGGACCGCCGGTTAAATAAGTTGTACAATGAACGTAAGGCAGGCACGTTCTGCGTAAAGAAAACATTTAGGGCGCAGCTAAACCAACCTAACACGTTAAAACTTAAGTATTTTATACTAGTAGTAGTAGTAATAGTAGTAGTAGTAGCAGTAATAGTAGTAGTAGTGGTAGTAGTAGTAGTAGAATTAATAGCAGCAGTAGTATTACTGGTAGACGTGGTAGTATTATTAGGAATATCAGCAGTGCTAGTAGCTTTATTTGAAGTAGTAGTGGTTGTAGTATTAGTAGTAATAGTAGACGTCATAATGATGATTGTAGTATTGGTAGTATTATTTATAGCAGTGTAATTGTATTAGTGCTATAAGTAGTATTAATAGAGCTAATAGGATTGCTTATAGTATTGGTACGAATAGTACAATAGTAGTAGTATTATAGTTATTAATAGAGGTAATAGTGAAAATAATATGCATAATAGTAGTGATGACATTATTAGTATTGTTGGTAAAATACTAATGGCAGTACTAGTAATAGTAGTAGTGGTAGATGTAGTGGTAGTAGTAATGGTGGTAATATTTGTAGGTAATAGTAGGAGCAATCATTGTGGTATTCTTCGTAGTAGTTGTTGTAGCAGTTGTAGCGCAGATAATGGTTTTGACATTCGTAGTATTAGTAGTTTTATTATTTAGTTATTACCATAATATTTGATCAATTTTTATTTTTAGTAATAATAGTAGAGCTGGTAGCAACAGTGGTAGTGATAGTATTAGTGTTGCGATAGTAGCAGTAGTACAATTAGTACTTTCTTAGTTTTTGTAGGTAGTATTAGTATTATTGTTACTACATGTACTTACATTAAGCCCAAGACTACAACACAATTTTCCCTAATTTTCACGGTCGCTGCTGTGCATGGATCAGATCCGCAGTCACCTATATTTGTAAACGTTTGCAAAAATTATGTTTTGATGGCAAAAGCGACCCGAATGAGCACATACCACATGTTTGTATTGTTTTTGTACACTTTGTCCATCGCGAAATAATCAACAATCCACACACACAATACACGTTAGCTGCAGGTGTGAAACACCTCAGTTACTGTGCCGCAATACATAAAAGAAAAGAATGGAATAAAATGCGACAGGTGCAAGCCAGTTGAGCTACAGGAAACGGATAGGCATCGTTCCTGTAAGCTACCAGCCAGCTACAGCGCAACAGAAAAAATTATTTACCATGTAAAATACTATGTTGCTAAATAATGTGATCGTGGTTGGAATGGGAGGCTAAGATGGAAGGGGTAGAATAAATAACTCACAGCACGAACGCCACTGAGTTCGGCTCCTAGACATATACACAAGTGTATCCGGCCAACCGTGTTCATCCTCTTTCGGACCCAAATCAGAGAGCCGAGACGCTCCAACTGAGGCCAGCTTCGAAGTGAGGGCTTTCATTCCTCTCGACCAAGTCATCGCTTCTTCACCTCTCCTCTTATTCCATCCACATCCCCAGGGCGCAAACAACGCAAGTCGCGGGAGTTGGTGGGCTGACATGCTAACGCGTAGCCGTGCCATCGAAACCTGGTGCGTAAAATAACGGTGCAGGACGGTTCATTTCCTTTTCCTATGCCGTAACCAAGGCGTCGAACGCGCTGGTTGCTTACGCGTTCTTCCCACCAGACGTGAGTAAAATTGCAACCACACCGGTGGTCGAAGGTAACTAGCCTCCTTATGTCCGCTAATCTAAATGACCAGGTAGCAACACCGTACCGTAGGTTCGAACGTACCGCTGCATTGTACACTCTACCTTTCAGGGCGAGAGTGATGTCGCGCCGCTGCCATAAGTGACGAAGGTTAGCAAAAGCGCCTCCAAATTTTGCTATACGGTTCCTGATCTCATTTTCCATCCCACGGGCGCTGATGCAACTTCCCAGGTAGTTAGACTTCTGAACGACTTCTAGCTGATCCCCACCAACGATCAGCGAAACAGGCGGTACAGGCCAAATTAGCAGGAAGGCTTTGCACTTCGATGGTGCGAAGCAAAGCCCGAAGCGGCTGACAGCCAGTGCTAGTCTGTCCATTGCAGCTTGGCACGGATAGTGGCTGTCAAAGATTAGTACAATCTCGTCAGCGTAACCCAAGTCAATAAGTTGTTCTCCTGTGAGCAGATCCACACCTCCTAAGTCGCGTCTTGTAAACGCGACTTCCATGATATTATCAATAGCGCAATTGACGAGGAAAGGTGACAGCGGACATCCTTGTCTCACACCGCTGGAAATATTAAAGGGCGAGGACAGCTTGTCGTGAGCTCTCATTCTGCCTGAGCTACGCGCATATAATGTTTGGATAATAGTTATATATTTCTCAGGTACACATTTCCTGAGTAGACAGTCCCAAAGTGCACGTCTACTCACCGAATCGAATGCATCTTTGATATCAAGGAATACGACTACAGTGGGTCGCCAAAATGTGTGACGTTGCTCCACCAATTGGCGCAATATGAAGAGGTGGTCAGTGCAGCCACGACATCGACGAAACTCAGATTGCTCTTTACGAATATGGTTTTCAAAAGTGCTAGTCAGTCTGTGAAGGATGACAGAGGCAAGCAATTTGGAGGCGATGGAGATCAGACTGATCAGACTGACCGATCGTGAGCCACCAATGAAAATTCGGACTAAGTTGCAGAGACTTCAGTCGGTTTTCTGCTGCCACAGTTTGAATAATAACTCCTGTAACTAATACACAAGAGCAGATAACCCGAATTTGAAGAGGGCTGGAGGTAGATCACCTGATCCCGCGGCCATACTTAACTTCAACGGTTCGATCTCATGTTTGACTTCTGAGCGGGAAGGTGGACACAAAGGGACAGAGAACGGGGCGATCAGTGACCGGTAAGAGATCTAACAATTCCGACCGATTAACTTGCCTTTCAAATTGTTCAACCCAACGCTCCTAACGTTTTGACAACTTGTGCATAGACTGTCCACTATCGTCACGTATAGTTTCGCTAACACCAGGCCTTCTGTTGTCCGTTTCCGGTACCAGCCGGAATAACTTATTATGTTTACCAAAGGCAGCGGCCGTTTCCATCTCTGAAGCGAGATGAGAACACCATGATTCGCGGTCTTCCTTTAGGATAGCACGGAGTTTTGCCCGGAGCTCTTTCCGAGTTTCATTGTGTTCGCTTCCAGCCGGAATATGCCGGTGAGTGCCTATACGTTCCAGCGACTGCGAAAGGTCCCAAAATCCTTGTTGGCGATTAAACTTACATATGAGGATTTTTCTGCTGCTAGTAAAGACTGGTGAATATGAGACCAGTGAGCTTCAACTGTATGCAGTGAGCGCTTACTCAACTCGTATGACATCGTACTTTGATAGGCATTAAGAACAGCTAGTTTCGCCAGTTGATTGGTGTCATTGCACTCACAAGGTCGTCTTGGGCGTCCGCCAAAACGCATCCGCAGGTCAGCACATACAATGCTTGGTCGGTGTCCACACCTGTGCTCCAAATCGAGCGGCAGTTCTGGATGCAGCCTCTCCGTCGGTAAGTTATCACAATGTGATCGATGTGCGTCCATATCGGGTTCGAGGCTGGTGGGCGTCAAATCACCCTCCGGCTGGTGCTGTGTCGGAAATTAGCGCTCGCAAGCACTAAGCGAGCATCTTCACAAAAAGAAGTAACCACTCACCGCTATTATTACGGGAGCGCACACAATGTTGGCCGCCCATATTAAGCTCACCTGTGTATAATTTTCCAACTTGAGCGTTCAGATCCCCAGCTAACTCAACGGTGTCGGAGCTGCTTCTGCGGCAAAGAAGCTCGTTCAATTGGCGACAGAAGTTGTGTTTTTCCGAATCACGCTAGAGTTTGTGGGTGCATAAGCAAAGGTGACGAATAGCACCTGTTTGGAATCCATTCAACCAGAGTGGCTTCAGCCCGCGGACTCAGGGAAATACCAACACCGGCTTGGCCGGTGCCCGAAGCAGCATCATCACGGGATGGGCGCAATGGGAAACTGCTGGTGTCACCTGAAGGGTGTGGCAAAGTGAGCACAGAGCACGAGTATTGCATGCAGGTCTCCGATATGCAGCATATATCGATCAAGAGGGTCACTAAATTCCGGGCAAGTGCTGCTTGTTGGCAAATCTGTAGTAATCTGGAGATGGAATAGGGTTCTTAACCAAAGCCTTTGGTATGAAACCCCGACTGCTAGGTAGAGGGTTTTGCTTTAGACTACAACAGGTCTGTTTTAAGGAATGATGAGCCACCCGACTTGCACAACTTCCGCTCCGTTTTCGTACGCGTCGATGCGGTTTGCAAGCATTTGACTCCGCCTTACGAAGGCCGTTTCATAGTCATCGCTCGCAAAGATACGTATTTCCTATTTGACAGAAATGTTTCAAATAACTGCCAGTATGATGGCCTGAAACCAACCTACTTTGAATTTCAGTCATCCAAACAGACTCCCAACACTGACGTTGTGTAGACTCCACTATATTCTGTTTAATGACCCGGAAACGTTTGTACCGCTCACACATTCCACAACAATGCACACGAAGGTAAGTTCTCCAATGCGAAGTCAACGGCTGATCACTCAGTGCGATTTGGATTAAATTTAGATAGGTATATGATAAAATTTTCTGCAGTACTGACGGAAGCTTATGCGTAAACGAGTAAACATGTTGCGTTAAGGATGGCATCATTCGTGAAATTGTATAGATATTTTAGTCCAACAATGAATTTGCTCTAGATATTTACCTTCTCATTGATTATTTAGTTGCGATGCGCGTTCTGTTTAATGAGTTACAGCTGCGTGCTTTTAGGTCTATTTTAAGCTTTACGCATCGTAATGCAATATAAATATCCCGGACATAATATTCTTTTAAATTTTTGCACTTGCGTTTGCATCTCAATATAAGTCAGCGCTACCCTCCTTAGTTAAACTTCATCATTAGTGCACGCATTTCCATTATGTAATCACTCCTACTAATCCTTTGTATACATGTGACTTTCGAGCATGTCGTTCATCGGCTTCCCTTGTTTAAGCTGGATATGGAAGTTTCCACTGCGGTTGAATTTATTAAAATTACTAATGGCAAGTTATAGCAATCTACTTACCCTGGGTACCACTAACATCAGCTATCATGGAATTGCCATGCTGAAAGTAATAAGGGCAATCGTGCGTCATGTGCGATAATTCTGAAGCTACAAGGGTTTGATCAGCTGAACTCTTTGTTAACAGGTCTCACCATCAACCTGTCTTCGTTTAAATAAAATAGTATAATTGAATGCTATGGTTAAAATAGTTAAATTTTTTGATGTTGCACGTTATTTGACTACAGTGAACAATAAGTCGAGCACTAGTTTCCAGTTAGCCTGCATCGGTTAATTGTTCATTGCTGAGAAAAATAATGTCAGTATTATGGTGCTGCTTCCTTCTTTGTTATGAATTATTAAACAACCCATAGTTCTCAAAGCTTTTATTCCGAAAGACACCCTACGGTATTCCTTTTTCGCAGCTGAGCGTCTTGAGCTACCAAACATCAACAATTAGGAGCTTGCTCCATTGTTCCAATAAACCGATAGCAAAAACTGCGTACCAAATAACACACCAATTTGAGTTAACTATTCGCATCTCCTCGGAAAATATGCTACTATCTGAAAGTCTGCTTAAATCTATCCAATTAATCACCGGAAGGATTAATCTACTCTCCGATCATTGTGTGTTCGTTGCTGGCGTGTTCAAAATTGGTTTTGATCGAGCAGTTGGTGAGTTTAAGAAGATTTGCATTTGACTGTGTTAACCGTTTCATTATTGCAAGTTGTTCATAAAAAGTATTGTATTTCGACATTTTTTGCAAATGGGACAAATTTTAACATTATACATTTTTTGGAGCAACAATTTCGCTTAGAAAGCAGTCAGAACGATAATTTGTACACAAGCGCAACATGGTAGCAGCGCAATGTCGCACAAGTTCGACTATTCGAGTAAATTTATTTGTGGGTTAACAGGACTTATATATGAATTCCTAAGTTGCATCCGGTTAATTCAATAGAATGGACGCTGCTTTCATTAAAATGCTACAAATAGAACATGGGTATATTCTGCGCCAGACTCGATGCACATTTGAAGTTAGTTTCGCTAACAAACGTAGCTGGTTTTTCAACCAACAATATGATCCCGTTGATGATTTGTGAATTTAGTCCTATGAAAACACGTCCCATTATTTATTGCAAGGCCAAATACATTGCTATAAATGAAAGACCAAGTAGATTAGTTTAATGGCGACTGCTAGTCACATATATTGCTAAGTTTAAATCGACGCCTAATGAAGCATATATTAAGCTGTATAAAAATCTTTTTCAATACTTCTGCCGCATTGAGACCTTCCATCTGCGCTTTGATTGAAGCGCTTCCCTACTACTCAATTATACTACATCAATGACACCATCACAACTGTAAAACATGGTCTGTCATTTTTATTTGTTGACCATATCATGGTTGTCTATAAGTTTTGGCGTAACAAAATACACGGAACACTACTTGTTATTCTAGATTACATACAACCCATCGGTTCCTGGTGCCCCATGTGTATGATTAATCGTTCGGCCAATAAATCACGTATCAATGCTTACGGCTGTTTCAACCCCGAAAATACATCGCAATCAATACTAAACAAGTCCCTACACAGCTGTCCATGTTTGAACTCGAAACAAATACCCAGATACGTTAAATATAGCCGGAAATGTCTAATTTCAAGTAACGCGTGTCAGACTATGTTCAACATTTCTCACAAAATCCACACAACCAATGATAAATTCGAACTTTATAAGCCCTTCAGTAACCCCCACCTTGAATACTGCAGCATACTATACGGCAATATGAGAATGCGTGACAAAATTGCTGTGCAGCATCTGCAGAGGAATTTTACTAAACATCCGATTGGCAAGCACTCTGCCATGAATTATTGAGAGCGTTTTGATGAACTTCAAGTTAACCCAATTTTGATTTGATGAGTGAAATGCAGCTTCTGCTGCATTTCAACCTGCTTCACCCATAAACATATTGCGATCCACCTACACTCAAATTATAACATATCACAAATAGAAAGCTTCTCAACAAAGAATTTACGTTGAATACACTAAGGGCTAGGAGGAAAATTTGGTCCAATTTGCTTGTAGTTAAATATTGCAAGTTATTTAATGAATGGACTACCGATCACACTCAGTCCATGTGACCATGTTGCAATATTTAGAAGCAAGCTCTTTATTAATCTCAATCCAAATACTTTAAGCACTACATTCATATGGGAATAATCGCTCGAGGAGCTGTTAGAGAAGGGCGCAGAAACATTCAAACACCCTTGTGTCCAGATCTCGAATTTCGCCTAAAGAATCGCTTACCTCAGTATTCAACCTACAACCATCGTACCTGTAAATAATTGATAGCTTGTTTAAAATGTGCTCTGTGCCACTACAGTTGCAGTATATATCTCATCAGGAGAAATATCGGAACTATTACAAAACCATAGAAAAATGAGCAAGCATATAACCATGAGCCAGCGGTCAGATGTATATATGTGGCCGTAAGATTCAAGATAATCTTAAAAAGCCTCCACATAGAAACGATTGGTAAATCACAATTATCATGATCAGTAAAGTCACTTGGAGCAAGTTTTCAAGAAAACGCTCCATTGTTGTTTCAGGAAAGGCGATAACCACTGACAGAATGCACACGCCGGAAATACTACGAAAGGTGAAATGTGACGAGAGCAACGGGGACGGAAGTCGACAAAGCAGCTCGAGGCATACAGGGCAAGTCGGCAAACTAAACGAACCACAAAATATTCAGACCTAGGCATTTAAGAGCTGGAAAAGTATTAGGTAATAGCCCGAATATCCCGAGGGACGTGCTTTTGGTCGCGCCTTCAGAAATAATGCCAAGGAGAGCGACGTAACCCAGATTAAGCAAATCAAGTGCATTAGAACGAATCCAGCCAGGTCAGAATAGGACGTGCGGAAGCAAAGATACGAGGGCGAATAGGCAAACGCCCACCTATCGGATGACGGAGGTTGGGGTATGAATGTGACCCCGAACGAAAGGAGGATGTGTGCTGCGTGGTGGACTGGAACTGTCCTCTTTAAGTGAGTGCGTATGTACTAGCAGGTGAACATGTTGACGTTGGCAAGGAAGACTGTGCGCCCCCAACGTTTTTCTCGCTACATTTGTGTCGTAACCACTCGGAATGAAGCTATCCTGGACAGCTCAATTTGCTGACAGAGATGAGGAGGAACGGCTTGACGTTTTCGATGCAAATGCGGCCTGCGATGAAGTCAAATGTGATGCGAACTTGCTCACGGCCTTGGCCACTTTGTAAACAAGCGGAATGTGAACGACTTATCTGCTCACACGGAGGTCCAAAGCGGGGTGCTACTTCAGCGAAATGTCGGCTGCATTGCAAGCGGAGTACAGGAAGAAACTTGGTAGACAACAGGCACTGGAGAAATGTCATTAGACAAAGTGGGCGTAACAGGAAGACATCATGCTGTTCTTCTAGAAGCTGGACAGAAACGTGGCAGTGGGGATGCCTTTGTTAGATTTGACGGCCAAGGAACGACTCCTGAAAGGACAATTCATCCAGAGCCTACCCAAACCCCTACAGGACAAAGTAAATATGACATCAGTAGTTGGATTGACCAATACAGTGGGGCTCATAACGGTGGCTCAGCGTATTTTGGAGCCAGTGATCACGGGGCAAAACCATCGATCGGAAACGGAATGCAATATTGCCCAAGTGACATCGATGATGCATAAGCTAATCTCGAGGTTAGAAGCACAACAGAAGAAATAGGGAAACCGACGTGTCCGCCGCTGTTTTTGGTAAACCGCATTGGCCATCTGGCCAGATATTGTACCTAACAAAGTATTTTGCACTGTTTTTATTATATAAAATTTGTAAGTGGGGGGTCCTAGTTCTAGAGGTCACTATGGAAGGGCCTCTAGTCGGCGCTGTGGTAGGTACAGGGGTAGGAGCGCCAATTGCAAAAAAATATTCGATGGGGTGCCATTAGCTCAATCGTTGGTCTCGATGTAGACGTTTAGGAGCCACCCGTTAAATGTATCAGGTGTACAACGGTTGTGTTCAAGTAGAGGAGGGCCATGCATCAGCCATTCGGTTTTTGTTGTGGATGGTGCAAGGCAAATGGTAATTGGCAACGATATTCTCAAGCGCCTGGGCACTAGAATCGATCTGGTAAAAGAAGTGCTAATCCTGCGTAATGAAAAAAGTAGCCATAACGTGTGAACAACCAGCCACATGTAGGCCGTAACTGTTCGACCTTGTTGCCCAAGTTGTCCAATTAGAGACAAGTTGGAGAAGTAGGCGCATTTTTTCACTGACGCAAATGACGATTAGGGTTTTGGTAACTAGATAGAACACTGGATACGGCTGGTTCCAGGGAGTGCGATGCAAACAAATATTATGGAATATACCGCTAAAATTCCTACTTGAGTTACAGATGCAAGTTGCGGAGATAGAGCAGAAACGGGTTATCAGGCGCGCAAACAGTCCATATTCCTCACCACTGTTGATGACTTGAAAGGCGGACGTTACCTACCGGTTCTGCATTGATTTCAGCGAACTGAACAAACTAGCGGTAAAGGAGGCGTTCCCCATGCCAGAGATGGAGGAAATTTTTCAGTCTGCTTATGCTCAGTGGATCTCATTGATTCACCTCCGCTCAGAATATTGGCAGCAACCCATATCGGAGGAGGATCGCCACAAAACATCTTTCAGTGTAAACGGTCATCAGTAAAAAGTTATGAGGAAGCCATTTTTGACTGGATGATGTCCCTGTCACCGTTCAGGCGACTACCTCTAATGTTGCTTGAAAACCTTCAAGGTGTGATTGTTTACGGAGACGACATCCCCATATTCTTCTCGACGGAAGAAGAGCATTGTGGCAGAATCGCGGCCATACTGCCACGCTTGGAGGAAGCTGCATTGAAGCGAAGTTGCGAGAAGTCACAAAAAGCCAAGAGATCATTTGTGTGCTTGGGTCACGTCGTGGGGAATGGTCAAATATGGCCGCTGCCAGAGAAACTGGAGAGGATCCAAAAGCTTTTCGATCCCGAAGTTCAAACCTAAGGTAGGTTCCTTCCTCGGAGTAGTGGCATATGTTTCTAAATTCGTCCAACGATTTGCGTAAAACATCAAACCCATTTTGAAGCTGCTGCACAAAGACCAGCAATTCGTGTGGACACCAGAGGAGAAGGAAGCTTTTAACCACCTACAGGCATATGTGGCAGAATTCCCAAAGTGCATACGGATACCAAGTTCAGAGGAGAAGTATTTAGTGACGGTCGATGTTAGCAACATTGTAATCGGTGCACTGCTATGCCCACCATCAGGTGCAGTAGAATATACAAGTAGAGTGCTGACTAGTGCGGGGCAGAAATACTCCACGACGGAGAAGGAACGCTTTGCTATCGTTTGGGACTTGAATAAGTGGAGAACCTACCATTTGGTGAATGAATTTCACCTTACGACGGATACAAACCGCCCTCTTGGATGATGACAAAGAATGATCCGCGAGGATGTCTAGTGCGAGGGGCATATCAACTTCAAAAACACCTTCATTACTGGGTATGTAGACGGAACGCAGAACGTACCATATGAGATGCTGTTGAGGCCATTGATGGACGATATCTTACCAGACATAGCATTACCGGTGTTTACGGTCACAGCAGATGAGAGCAACCTAACCCAAACGCAAATAAAGGGCGAACAGGTGAAATCACTGTGCAGTCCTTTACGATTGGGCATCAAGCCGGATACAACGTCGGATGAGACGAAGGAACTCGTTAATATCCGTGATCGACTGTGAAGAGTTAGTGGGAATTTTCCGTTCGCAACAAAACGCACTGCAGCTCTTTATCCCAGCAGATCAAGGAAAACGGGTATTCCAAATGTTTATTGATAATGCATACTTTGGAGGTGAGAGTTTTTGACTATTTACGGAGACAAATATTTTGGCCAAACTTGAGGAGGGACGTAGCGGCATATATTCGGGGGTGCCCAACCTGTCCAACTATCCGGGAGGCGAGTGCGCCCAGCCAGCCAATACTATCGATTGAACTTACCAAGGCGCTATAGTGCTGGGGGCCGGATGTATTTGGAACGTTGTCGCTGAGCCGATTAGGTAACCCTCACCTCCTTGTGACGATTTATCATTTGGTCTGATGGATAGAGGACATACTTATTTAAGACCAGACAGGCGAAATCGTTACACAGAGATTCCAATTTAATGTACCGGCGCGGTATGGAATTCCGCATTGCGTTGTCACTGACCAAAGTCCATGCTTTGAGTCAAAAGCGTTCCAAGGAGTATTAGCTAAATGGGGCATCCACAGACGGCGCAGTTCACAGTATTACCCTCAAAACAATGGGATGACAGAACGGTTTAACCGGACGATAAAGACATGGATCAACTGAACAAAGTTGGCATGAGAAGAGGCACTGCCATAAGTACTACTCGCTTGACGAACCAGCATGCAGTCAAGCACCATGGTATCGTCCTTCGAATTGTAAATTAGGAGAGAGCCGAGAATATCACTCGCTAGGTGTTTGGCGATGCATCGAAAGTATGACCATCCAGCAGTGCAGTGCCGAGAATTGCTCAAAACGCTCAAAAGGGAACAACCGCACGACAATTACGGAATAAACGGAACTATGACGCACGACTTTCGACAGATAACTGGAGACCATTCAACCTAGAAGACCAAGGAAAACTGAGCAATAATGATCCATCGGCCTATAGAGGACCAGGTGCGGGCAAGCTCAATCAAGGGTGGAAAGGTCCCTATACGGTAATTGGAAGGAAATGGGTAGAGGTCAGAATTGATGATGGGATGGCGGGACCTTGGGTGAATACAGCTACACTACGACCAAGATATACGAGGAAATAATATTTTCGAGAATGAGCGGGTATAGTGTCACGAAAAGCGAGAATCACTGGCAAAAGGAACATGCCGAAAAAACTAAGGAAGATGAAAGGTAACGAGGACAATGGGGACGGAAGTCGACAAAGCAGCTCAAGGCATACGGGGCAAGCAGGAAAAGAACGACAAACGATGTTATTCCTAGGCCGAGGAGAGCCCGAATTTCCGGAGAGAGAGGCGTTTGGTCGCGCCTCCACATATAAGCCCCAGGAGAGCGACGCAACCCGGGTTAAGCACATCAAGGCATTAGAACGAATCCAGCCTGGTCAGAATAGGACGTGCAAAGCCGAGATACGAGGGTGAATGGGCAAACGTCGACCGATCGGATGACGGACGTTGGGGTATGAATGTGACGACGAACGAAAGGAGGATGTGTGCGGCGTGGTGGACGGGAACTGTCCTCTTTAAGTGGGTGCGTGTTTGCTAGCAAGTGAATATGTTGACGTTGTAAAAGGAGGCTGTAAGCCCCCACATTCGGTCTAACAAATATATTACCAATTCCGTACATTATGTGCTGGCGAGGTCAATGGAAAATTTTTCTTCACAATATAGATTACCATAATAGACCCACCTCAGCCACAATGGATCCGCTTATCTTGTATTATATAAGTAGTGTTTTCGAGACTTTTTAAAATGGAAGCCCAACAAGTCCACTGGACCGAATTCCCTGTCACTAAGCTCTCTCAACATGTATGCCAATGCATTGCAGTTATGCATTACGGAGATTTCTAACCGAAGTTTGACCGCTAGCATCATCCTTGACAACTGCGAAGCAGTCATATTGATACCATTTTGACCAATGGCTTCGCAGTTTTCATGACCGACTGCGTGCACTGCTGTGTTTTACAGGTGGCTAACTGTAATTAGCACTAGCCTTTTGAACAGCACTATAAAATGATGGCGAACAGATTGTCCTCAAGTCAGGACAATGGAGATATATGGTAATGATATACAATAGGTATACACGCAATTGCCTGGTTTGTCGCGTAGGATTGCTAGGTAAGCGATTACAAGAGAATGATCCAGTGCCGATACAATTGGCGCGATGCGCGTGTCTTGTGAAGAGGTTTAAATTTGCACAGGTGTAAATATTCCTGCCTGATGTTATAGAGGAATTTGACAATATCCACAGCTTGTTCTGCATTAATATCTTCATCTGGTCACCAAGGGATATATCATTAGGTGTAATTTTAGCAACATAATATCATGGCGATTTTGTATAGTGAAAATCGTAGGATACAAGTTACGTACACTGGGCTGTAATATTCGTTGAAAGAGATCATTTTGTCGACATTCCGTTTGATTGTGTTTCAGGGCTAACTTAGCTGCTAAACCCTAGGATGAATTTTTGTGGTTTTTATAATGATGCGGTTAGTGTGGTTGATACTATAATAATGTGATTCACTTTTATGAGATGGACCCGTAGAAGCTAACATTTTCCCTGTACAGTTTCATAGGTTTCCGCTTGATGTGGTGTGGACAATACTTTGACAGGTTCTCACGTTTTCTGGCAAGGCAATAAATAATGACGAGAGGCATGGGTTGATTAATCTCACCAAACAACCAAAAGCTTATTTGTTTAAAGAAAGCTTGGCCATCGATTAGCCTCTGCGCTGGAGTCACGTTGTTGTGTTCCGGAATTTGTGATCGTTAGACGGTCATCGCGAAGAGGTGGCTCGCATTTTGCTGATGAATCTGACCTCATTAAACATTTCATTTCTTCAATCATTTGATCATACTACGCTACTATGTCCATAACGAGTTTTGCCTTTGCGTTTGTGTCCGTTGCTTACTTCTTGAGCTGTGAGCACGCATTCCTAGCGGATTTATTTGCATTTGTGTTTGTTGTAGCTTTTGCTGTTGTGCTCCCCACTGCGACATCTACTTTGGGCTTATTATGTGGCTCAATATTATTTTCACAGAGCATGTGCTTCTTTGTAAACGTAGTAGACGAAGCAAACCATATTTTACCTTTGGGTGAAGAATAACCAAACCCGCGTAGGCACATTGACGAAACTGGTATCTCAACGTCAGAGTTAGACACGGCATGTTGGGAAGCAGTATTTATACGGAAGGGCGTACGCATATCAGAAATATTTGTCGCTGACCATTGTTAGACTCTGGTCGCAGCGAAACCATTATGCCCTTGGAGGCAGTGGACTAAAGACAGTAGTAGATATCGTGACCAACGTTACAGCAAACTGTGCGTTTTTTGTAAGAAACGTTTGTCATCTGTTAAATGTTGCTTATGTTTTTTTACTAAAACACTTCTCTTCACGAGATTTTTAGTAAAAATACTCAAAAGTGCAACATGCAGATTAATCGGGCTACCGCGTTAGGGTCCGGCAGTCTGCGTGTTATAGGTGTATTGGATAGCGCAAATAGGACACAGTTGACTAATGAATAACAATTTACTCCGCCTCCAGGATTGTGCGAGGAAATCCAACAAGAAAAGAACGTCGAATCAGTTCGACTACAAGGTGGAGTACAGAATAATAATAGTCAATACATTAAGAATATGGCGTTGTACACTGGAAGTTGTGAAATCCTGTTGTGTAGTTTTACCGCGTCTGCTTTGAATAAATTATACTTAACCAACTGCGTTAGCAAGTTGATTATACCATTGCCGCTGGGGGTCGAGACAGATAGATTTTACAAAACATTTGCTTGATAATTGAGTTCTAGTACATGCATTCATTATGATACATGAATGTATTGAAAAGCACACGAACGTAAAGCAGCTATGTGTTAGTTGTCATTTTGCGCTCCCAGATAAGTCTGGGGCCTTGCAAGAAGCTGTATTTCTACATTTCTGATTAATGTTAATCAATAATGTCTACTCACGCCCAATATTATATGTTCATAATAATTGAGAAGCTTGTACAATAGCATTTGCATTTGATGAAAACTGTATGTGGTTTTGCGCCGTCTCTCCTAACAGGATTATACTGTTTGCATAATATAATTCTCCCACTAGGACAGATTACAGTTTGCTTAATTAACTGCTATTCTTTGGACGCAACCTCTTTCAGAAATTCTTTAACATTCAACGTAAAGCATCCCAGTATCTAGACTTAAAACTTTACGTGAAAGTTCGCATTTTTAAAAGTTTTAGTAGCTCTGAAACTTACATTAAGCTCGCATGCTCACAAATCTATGCACACTTGTATTCTAATGTTTCTACCTGCGTGACTTCTCGCACATTAGTTGTAATATTCTTCTATTATTCTACACAAAACTTTTAACGTGTTTTACTCTTATCGTGCTTTCGGTATAAGTTATTTGTTGATTATTCAAATTAAGCAAATATCTGTCAGTGATTTTATTTATAGCAAACATATCGAAGGATGATTCAACTTGGAATGCAGAATATTAATTACAATTCTCACTTGCTACAAACTGTTCTAGAGAACGCGGCATATGTTTCTTCCACGCGGACAACAGTTATTTATTCGGTTACTAGTATATAAGCACAGTTCCGTTTTCTAATTGCTTTTTCGCTGGCTAGTCGAACAAAAGCAATGATGTATCTGTTACGGGACTATATGCTTTAGTAAAAATACAGCTTTCTCCACTTATTCTTTATGTCAGTCTAGACGCAATGTTGGTATAAATTACTGGAAACTACTTTCGAATGGTGCAGGCCGTTTAAATTGACTTCGCTTGACTAAAAATCTTCTCCAGTTTGATTCGCAACGACTTCCAAATTTAACTTCCAACGTCGCGCAAATAATGTTCTGCTTGATTTTTGTTTTACTCCACATAAAATATACGCACAAATTAAGGTGCGTTCTGAGTCTTAAAATATTCCAACTAATATTTTGCCTTGCATTATCATTTCAATATCACGGAATCCTTGTTCATTTCCATAGACGTACATTTGCATTATAAGGGGGACATACATGCCAGGAATAGCTGCGCTTTAGTGAGTCTGCTTACAATTTTACAGCAAGTTAATTAACCCTTTTTACATTTGAGACACGGTATTCTACGACAAATTATTTTTGACGTTTTGAGGCGTCATGATAAATTTTCAAAATATCTGTGAGATTTCCATTCCCATCTTGCTTACTAACCTTCTCCTGAAAGCGAATTAGCACCTTATACATTATTATTTCCAATAATTATACATGGATTTAACAAACGCTTTTTGACAACAAAACATCATGATTTCCATCACAATATATGCTATGGCTCTGTTACAGCTTATTAAATCAAGATATAATGCCTCCATCTTAAGCTTGATCCTTGCTTGCAAAAATGATGTAATTGCTCACACGGGGCTTCAGTGGAATATACATGCAGTCCGACTGCGTTTGAAAGGCAGGCTAAGTGGAATTCCCTTGTATTTGATGAGTAACGCAGAGATAGCTCTGCGGGTGGAAGCTCTTTTCAATTTCGCAAAACTTGGATGCATCACATACGAACCCGGACACACAGCAAGATTACTGAGAAATAGTGCGTTTACAATACCTATACCCACTTATCTGGTCGACAAAATTTCATTGACAATAAAAAATTTTTCTGTGCACTTCGTTTGCTGAAATTAAATGAGGTACCTTTAAATCATAAAGACGGTGGTGGTTGCATCTATTCACGCATATGGAGAAACATGTAGTTAGTTGCCTTTCAGCGATTTAGTAGAGATACAAAATATATTTTCCTCAAATTTTAAGTAAACAAATGGGTGAGAATCTTCTGCAAATTTAACTGAGTGATGCCAAGTAATTTTACATGCAGGTTCATATTGCATACGCATCTTTTTCATAATTAATCAACCATAAATCTTAGATTGGAGCTTCTAAAATAGAAATTGCTGATAGCGGAGAAAATGTGTTAATAATAAGATAACTCAAATCATAACGATTGGTGTTTATTCATTATTTTTACTAATACATATTACTAAATTAGATCCTAATGCAATTGATTCATTGTGGGACAAGTTTTATACACTGATCATTCGTTTAAATTTTAACTGCACACTACAGCTGAGCAACGGTTAGGTGAGTTCCCAACACTTATAAATCAAAATATTTTACATGTTATGTAAAAGTCAGGAAAATACATAAAAGTTGTACCCATCGATAACCTTTTATATTCATTGTGGGACAAACGAAAAAAATGATTTAGATTACAAGTACTAAAATCATTAATCCCTGGGGAGGCTTTACGCAATAAATTTTCGTACACAAATTTCGTATACAATCTCACTACACTTTTAATGTGTTTAAGTAGTTTTTCTAGCCAGTTAGTTTACTAGACTTCATTTGGATCGCTGCAAACCATGATCAGTCAAACCTAATTAAACAGAATTTAACAGCTTTCATTTTCATCAAACTCGGTCAAGGTCTCTGTAGATTTCGGCAGATATACAAAATAGCTGGTGTATACAGCTGTGCATTTTATGGGCCTTTTATATTTTAATTTGAACCTGGATTATTTTTGTACCCAACCGAAATATAGCAAACAGAGTTACAAGAGTAAAAGCGATACTTTGATACAAAGCACATTTATCAAACAGAATGTCCAAGCAGCATAGCAATTCTTTATAAATTTACCAAAATAAAAGAAACTTTTTAATCAAGGAAATCCTATCAACAGTCGCATAGTCAGATCTTCAATCCATAAATATGTTTGTGCAGTGTGATGTTTCATAAGGTTTATATTGTGCTGCTATCGGGAAACTCGCAGAAAATTTGTTTCCACTTTTTAACTGTTCATTTATATTTATTTTACACTGCCTCAAATAATACCTACTTTTAGTGGCGTACATTTCCGGGTCCAGTGATGCAAATATATGTAAGCAGGTGAGACCATACCCGGACTAAAGTTTACTTTAGCCATGTACGCATACGACTCAAGCTATGGGTAACTCGCAATCGTGTCGAAAATGGCGTATCGCGTAAACTCGCTAGAATTTCCAGATGATCATAAAGTGTTTATCGATTGTCACTTTATCAGTAATGTTTCACTTATGTTCCCAGAAGTAAATGCCTGTATATTGCATGCAGTGTTAACCTTGTATTTTATAAGAATCTTGTAAATTGCAGTGAATTTCATTGCGAAAGTAGGTATTTCGGAAATAAATCTTTTGATTGAACATACTTTTCCTTTGACAGCAAAACATTTTAGCTTGCCAAACTTGTCGTTATCAAGTTGTGATATCGTCTTACACCAAATCACCGTATAATATTTTTCTACTAACCATGGCGCAATATAAAGCTTGTTTATCATTATTAACGGAACATATTTTCATTTCGGTCTTAGACAGTTGAACATGTTATCGGTTGCTTATGATGCACATAAGTCGTTTCAATTTAAAATGTCCGTATAAGTTTAGTGCAATATGTATAATTCTGTATAACGTAACTTGCAATATTGCTTTAACTGGACAACGTACATCCCAGTTTAATGCACGTAGACTATATCAGACAAAAAATGCTGCTAAGTTATCCGATTCAGTATGCCTGTGAGCATTTAAGAAGGATTTTGCCAAAACGTGGGCAAACAACCTATAATTCTCTCTTGTCCTAAATTTATGTACTAGAATGATTAGGATATAATTATTAGAGGTTTCGTGCAAATGTATTGTGACTATAGTAGAATATATAACAGAGTAAGCGAAGATGTTGCTTCTCTACAAATTCTTCCAATCAGGTTAAACAATTGATGGGCGCAAACTTTTACACATTTTACGAAAACTGTGTGAAGATGACGGATTTGAATCATACAAACAGAAATCTGCTATCCTTTTACCGATTTGAAGCGAAAGAGCCCTTTTATGAAATCGATGAATTGCTGTATTTAGAAAGACATGCTCAACTCGTGCATGACCTCAATAAACATTATATGAGCTGTGAATACAATGGATATGTTCAAATCGACCTGGGTAGGCAATGTGCTAACGTGAAATGCACCAACCAGAGAATTGTTGCTTCACGTTCATTAAAATTAACTTCTGAGTGCAAATATCATCCGAAAACCTGGGCCTTACTCATCTTACTATGTGTTGACAAATTATCATAAGTTTTTCTTTGTAGCCGATTAACGGTAATAGGACCAGGCTGAAACACGTTTAGGCAGAAATTCTTTGGAAAGTTGCTCTTTCATATTTTGGCTTAGCATGTGCAGTTATTAATATTTTTGTTTGTAAAACTGCAAGTTATTATTTGATAAGAATTACTATTATTAAAAGCAGTTTCTTAATTCTATGCTTATTAAGTTTACGTTTATTATGTTCAAGTTAAGAGTATATATATTCCGGTTAAATATAATAAACGCCGGATTTCAATAAAAATGTAGTGCATGCCCTTTAGTCTGATTGGTTTTACGCCTTACATTTATTTGTGGCCTAATTTAAGTACCTGTAATTGTTGACCATTACGATTAAATATGTTCATTTGGAGAAAATTGTAACATTTCACTTAAACATTATTCAGTGCCTGCTCGTCACGCGGAAGGACCCAACTGACAAACAATTGTGGATGAAGACCCTAATTGTTTCAACATACGTTTACTTAATTATTACACGTGCCCGGTCTGTGCGCTCGTGCAGCTATGGTTGCTAATACAATCGTTTTTAAACGGGCTATGTATATTTCTCACTTCAGCCCTTTGTGTGTGTAATTTATGTCTAGAGACTCAACGAATGGGAACGCGAGGAATCGATCGTAATCGTAGGGTTTATTTCATAGCTTACCGATTATGCCAACATGAATAATCCAGACCAAGTTTTGATAACAGTATGCTAAAACGTTGGGTAACGTGAAGGAGCAAACTTGCCTTATCCCCGCTAACTTTGACTTTGTGCCAGAGCAGCACATTACGGTGAGTTTGGAGTGTACATTCCACAAGTGCGTGAATGCAAATTATCATTATTAAACTACTGATCGCGGCGTACTAAACAGGGAAATTCGATCCCTGTCAACAATACACTCGAGCTATCCAAATCATGTGAGCTGGAAGTGCAACTGCATGACTGGTACTAACAGTGCTTCATACAGGGCAAATGAAGTTCGGAGTGATGTAATTTATGAAACGTAGAAATGACAGGGTAGAAGAATGCTTGGGATTGGCACAAGTTACGTACCAAACCACAATCCGATGCAGATATATGAGATTGACACCCCGACAATATTGGCACTAAGTAACAAATTACCCATTAATCGGTGAAACATATATAATCTTCATAATCATTCAGTAAATGGAGCTAGATTACTGATTACTGGCTGGAAGCAGCAAATAGCGTTTGCTCACTGTAGCTGCATCTAATGTCACTCAGACAAAGCCACGTTATGTGGTGTTGCACTAAATATATTTTGCGTCCACAAAGTGTTGGTTCAGGCACCTTTTAAATTGCGACACCGAAATTGCCTCAAATACTTGCTGCGGTATGCCGTTCCATATCCGCACCATACTGCTTTCGAAACAGATTTGGTGAGCTACTCGTTTCAAATCAAGTACGACAAGCTCGTACCGATGTGTTTGTGTGCTGGTTGGAGTGCGCAGATGAAGCATCGATCTCAACATGGGGCAATCTCCCAAATCTACTATCCGATGCATCATGATGTGGTCAACTCGCACTCGACGATAAGCTAGGTTGTACAGCTCAATTTCTTACACTGGTATTCGTACGGCACACTTCGTAATTTGGGAATCAGCCTGGTGGCTGCTTGCTGCACTTGCTCAATCTAATCTACCTCCACCCGGGTGATAGGACAATACGCCGAAGTTCCATACTATAGTATTGTTTGCCTTATTGAAAGGAAGAGTCGAGTGGCCATCTCTTCGGACCAAGTGCTGAAGCTGCGCCTGAGCGCCCAAAGCATACGAAGGCTGTTTTGTTAAAGCCTATAGGTGTTGTCACTGGAAGTTTGGTCGTAGCGAGAGAGTACACCGACATCGCGCGCGAAAGGGGCGGGTGCAGCGGTTGATCAGCCATCGTGTAAGTTCGACTGTGAACACACTTGCCTAGCCTCATGAATTGCGACGTGACCGGGTTGATCGAAAGGTTGACCTCTGCAGATCACGTGGATAGGCAGTCAAGGTCCTGCTGATCAGGTCACAATCATTGATTGTGCGGCTTACTCTCTACACTTTCAGGTCATCTGCGAACAACGCACAAGGTTACTAGAGTAAACGAGACACATCGTTTACATGGATGAGAAACATTATAGACCCCAGTACATTGCCATTGGGCACGCCACTGGTTGATGGACACCAGTCGGTTAAATGGTTGTCCATCTGGACCATCCACTTACGATCAACAAGGAAATTCCTGATCCATAGGTGTAGGGAGCCATCAATACCGCACATCCTCGGCCTGTGGAGCAGCTCTGCATGATTTAACTTGTCAAAAGCTTAACTGAAGTCAATATAAATGACGTCGAACGAATTGCCTTGGTTCAGCGCCTGTAACCACGTCAACGTTAATATGGTGATGTACGAGCGACCTTTTACAAAACCATGCTGTGCTGGCGTCAAGAGACTTTTTGACTCAAGGAGCTGCATTAGGCTCTTCTTCACGATATTCACGAAAGTCTTTGCCAAACAGCGGTCAAGCAGATCGGCCAGTAGTTATCGTCTTTGTTTGGGTTACCACCTTTCGGTATTGGCTGTAAGACTGAGAATTTCCAGTCTTCCGTTAATATTCCAGTGGATAGTGACCTGTTGAAGAGCTCAGTTACAGAAGGCGAGATTTTGACCAATAGGCACTTGAGAATCATTAGCTGGATTCCATATGGCCCAACAGACTTTTTCCCCTCAAGACTTGTTATAACCTTGCATACATATTCAATGCTGTAGTATAGACTGTATACTTCAGCGGGAGCGGTATTCGACCAACTCGTTACAGACATCTGGTCACTTGCAAATACAGAGGCGAAGTGTGCCGGCAATGCGGACCAAAGAACTGCGCTCGACGTTAGGGGCTATCAATCTGAGAATTTCAACACTGGAACATTGCCTGCAGGCCTCAGTCGCCGCTTCACGTAGGTGAAGATCCCCTTAGGATCAGTTTCTGAGGCAGTTGCAAGCTGCTCGTCGAAGCTTCTTGGATTTTTTGTTTTCACGTTGATGCAGAGATTTCGCTAGAGGAGTTCCACCCAAGCTCAGGCGTTCTCCATAGGCTTGACCAGGAAAATTTTCTATTATACCCTCATGTAATAAGCCCCAGGTTTACGCTGACACATTCGACTGGCACGCCAGATAGAGCAGTCTGCGAGTACATGGCTTAAACTTGAACACTGTGACCTAGCCGACAACGGCAGTAACAGAACCAATTTTTATAACAGACCGTCAGTCATTTAAACGGTTCGTAACATTTCCTTAACAAACACGAAGCCCAGTGTGCCACAGTCTAAAGACATAAATAGATAATGTACCAAACTTGTTGTGTTGGCATGTGTTGCCGTAAATCTTGCGAGTGCTTCCATGCGAGGTGCCTCAGACTTAAACCTAGTCAGGCCTAGCTAATAAACAAACCAGACTCTCTACGGTTCTGCGTGGAATGCACATCTATCCCACTGATGAAATTCTTGCTCTTATTAGCTCAGAATTGCAACCAGCTATTAGCCAAGGTTGAGGAAACGGTGCTTTCCAAAATAACTTGGGTTGTGGTAAGCCTAGCGGACTGTGCAGCCCAATCCTGCCCCGTAAGTGCTGCTCCAGTCCCGAGAAAATGTGCTAGGAACACCGTAAGCAACATGACACTAATAGTCCAGAACAGCAACTGTTGTTCCAATACAGCAAGTGCCTCACATTTGACCAATGCAGTTCCCAGTTCGATCTTAGTAACTGCAAGTAAGGTTAATTCTGAACATCCGACGGAGTGCGTATAAAAGAGCATGCTGGTACTAACGCAAGTTGGGTCACGGTTGCTTCCAAGAAGAGCAGTCATTAAAATGAACTTCACCCACAAATGGACCGGATACTGAGGAGCGTAGCGGAGTTTTTCTAATGCAAGCACCACCGGTTTCTTGCGATACGTCTCCTAGTATTTCAATGGCTAACCGCGGCACGTCGAAAGGTGTAAAGAAACGACTACCTTTACTGAGGGTACTGTGCTCCAATATTCCAGAACCAAAGTCGACATCAATAAGAGGCAGGCAGTTGGATGACCCCAATCAGTGGGATATTATTAGTAACCTAATAGGAGTTGTACTGAAACCTGTACTCGTAGTACGTATTAGGCGACCCCGTAACACAAATATTTCAGGGAGCCAAAACTTCTGCGCCTTGTGCTGAACTCCATCACTATGGTAGAATTAGTACTACTGTCGACAGTAAGTCTCAAAAATGAATTTTGTTTAAGCTGTGTCTTTCCAGACATTCCATGTGGCGAGTGTTATCGAGTTAGCCGCAACGTAGAGGACTACCGGAATAAAACTTCAACTATAAGCATGCTTCTTCACGCGGTTCATGAAACTGAAGCATGTGCCGAATACGAATTAATAAGCCATGATAAGGAACATGGATGATATATTCGTGAAACACTGCTTGGATGATGTGTTAGCGAAATCCGTGTCACGGCTGCATATTTCACCGAACTACAAAGGAAGTAGCTCGAGAGTGCTGAAGGTAGTCTTTCAGTCAAAACATGTGATGGCATGGCAGCTGAAAAGCCGGTACACGTTCAGTTGCAGGCTACCATCTGAGGTTTGGCTAAAGACAGTCAGCGATGTGTCTCCTAGAGATGAAAAATAATTGAAGGAAACAAATGCGATGAGACTTATAAAAGAACAATGCATCACCAGTGTGCCGAACGAGCCCGCACAATCTGTAGACGAGAGTGACCAGACACCGTAGAATGTTCGTAGATGATTAGAAACGGGACTAACTTAGCGGACGATAAATAAGATGTTGTAACGCGCACCAAGTAAACATCGGAAAAGCGATAAGTACCCGGCCACTCACTGGTCGGCGAAAATTCAAGTATGAATTGCACAACCTACGAAAAATTGTTTAACTCTGGGAAACTTTCATGTATGTTCACTAGCTCCCAAGGACTCCTCAGTAAAATTACCAAACTTTGGCTACGTCAGGTGGCGTATGCTTGGAACCTAACTTCTATTACGAAAACTCGGTTATCCAATTTGGTGACTGATGCTGAGGTTGAGTTATGCGAAAAGTCACTCATCCGGAACGACCGACACAGCAGAAGTGGGGGGTTCCTACTCTACTGATGCAGTGATCTGCAATGCCCATAGTTCATTGACTGGAAACACTCATTACCGATACACTCTGATGCAGTCTCTGACTAAGATACACCGATGCATTTCTTGTAGCTGTCGTTAACTGCCCCCACACGTCCACCCTGGAACTGGATTCCCGCTTATTACCTGGCCTGAACAGAGTAACAAACACTAGGTAAAGCCATATTCTCATTTCCGAAGACTTCAATCTACACGACCTGGAGGTGTCATCATCATCATCATTATACAGGTCAGCTAGAGGTGGTAAAACACCTCCGCTATTGTACCGCAATACATAAAGGAAATACATACATACATACATACAATACATAAAGGAAAAATAAATACGACAGTTGTGTGCCAGCTGAGATACCAGCAACCCATATGCATCGTTCCGGTAAGCTACCAGCCAGCTACTAGGCAAAAACGAAAATTTAATTACGTTTTACCCTACGAAATAAGATCGTAGATGGAGGGGGAGGCTAAAGGGATGGCGAGAAACAAAGAAACTCACAGCAGGAACGCCAATGATGTCGGCTCCTTGCCATGTCAGCAAGTGTATCCAGCCAAACGATTTAACCGTCTTTCGGACCCCATCCAGGGAGCCGTGAAGCTCCAATTGAGGCTAGCTCCGAAGTGAGGGACTTCAATCCTCTGGACCAAGTCATCGCTTGGCCACCTCTCCTCTTCTTCCACCCACCTCCCTGGTGAGCAAACAACACACGTCGAGGGAGTCGGTGGGCTGGCACGCGCAAAATTTGGCCAAACCATCGGAGCCTGGTGCGTGAAATGATGGTGCTGGGCAGTTCATTCCCTTTTCCTAGGCCGTAAACAAGGCGCCGAACACGCTCGTTACTTACGCGGTGTTCCCACTAGATGTGAGCCAAACTGCGAAGGCATCGATGGTCGAACGTGAGTAGCCTCTTCATGTCCGCCGATCTTAGGGGCCATGTTTCGCAACAGTACAGTAAGGTCGAACGGACCGCTGCATTGTATACTCTACCCTTCAGGGCGAGAGTAATGTCGCGCCGTCGCCATAGGTAGCGAACGTTATAAAAAGCATTTCGAACGTTCGATATACGGTTCGTGATCTTGTCTTCGATCCCAAGGGCACTAATGCAACTTCCCAGGTAATTGAATTTCTGAACGACTTCTAGCTGATCTCACCAAAGGGTCAGCACAGGGGGGCGATCCCTGCCAATCTTGGAGGAAAGCTTTGCACTTCGGTAGTGCAAAGCAAAGCCCGAAGCGACTGACAGCCAGTGCTAATCTGTCCAGCGCGGCTTGGCACGTCTGGAAGCTGTCACAGATGAAGGCAATGTCGTCTGCATACTCCAAGTCAAGAAGTCGTTCTCCTGGGAGTAGCTCCACACCTTCCAAGTCATGTCCTGTAAATGCAATCTCCATGACTTCCTCAATAGCGAAGTTGAATAGGAAAGGTGACAGCGGGCATCCTTGTCTCACAACGATGGAGATAATAAAGGGTAGCGACAGCTTGCCGTAAGCCCTAACTCTGCCCGTGCTACGCGCATATAATGCTCGGATATTATTTACATATTTCTCGGGCACACCTTTTCTGAGTAGAAAATTCCAAAGTGCACATCGATCAACCGAAGCGAAGGCACCATTGATGTCTAGGAACATGACTACGGTGGACCGCCAATATGTATGACGGTGCTCCAACAACTGACTTACGGTGAAGATGTGGTCGATGCAGCCACGACCCCGACGAAACCCGGCTTGCTCCTCACGAATCTGGCCGCATCCCAAATGGGATGTCCCGTATAGGGATATAACTTCCGCTGTACAACCTGAAGCTTTGGTCGCAGTTGGTATAGTAAGTTGTAAAGCTGCATCACGTTTTTGGTTTCCTACGGAAGAACCGAATATCAAGCAGTTTCAATACCACTGTTTGTTAGGAAGAAGACAAAAGCTTAATTCTCCTGGTTAGCATGGATTCTAATGAGACAGTTTCACATTGACAGCCATGAAATCCACCAGATAATGGTACATTCCGCTTAGTTTAACTGCTCACCGATAGGTTGATGTTACAATTGTAGTGTGCAAACGTTGAGGTGAACCAAGTCGCAAAATTCCAAGGAAGACGCAACCATGATAGTGTTATGAAGTGGGCAACAGAGCGCAAGGTCCGTGGAGTCAAGAAAGCCGAAAATGATCACATTTCCGTAGAAGCAGAAATGCCTCGGGAAAAGTGGCAGACAACTCTAGTGGTGGCGGTATCCGAGGGGATTAATTTTGAATCAATAAAGAAACTGTCCTAGTCGAAGCAATCGATTGTTAGTAAATGTATCTTCGGAGTTGATTACACCAGAATAGAAAATGCAAATATTCGCCACCGCTGACAACTGGTAGTTGAACAAGTATAAAATCAGAAGGCGAATGAAAGGCAACAAACGTAAACTAACTGTGCAAAGTAGCTGCAACAAATGAAAAGGAAAATTGCCAAAAGACCAAAATAATGCTACTTATTCTTTCTGGAACTGACTATGTCTTCGCATTGATATCAGCGAATGGGGTTATGCCACTCGGGGAATTGAAATATATGACGAACATTTAACATGAATAAACGCACGTGGGTTAAGATGTAGAAGGAGTCTCAGGTGGGCATACAGCTGGATAAACTCTTAACATTCCAGGTATGTTGCTGCTCCAATGTCTGGCCCAACAATGAAAGGAAGAAATGCAGTAGAGGCAGAAAACAGGCACAACTTATACCGTGCATGATGAAATGGAATGGGAGCGATGTGCTGAAGCTAGACGAGTAGCCATTGTTGCACGACAGTCACGATTAAACATCGCGGAGACGAGCAAGGATGATTATGACAATACCTAACCACATTACACAAAGTGTCCTGCCACGTTAGGTGATATATGCTGAACAATCAGCTGTTTACTGTGCGGTATCGGAGGTTTTTGATGAGCAAAATTTAGATCGAAATAAACGGTGATCCATTGTAAGCTTCGTCCTCGTAAAGCAATCACGCAAGTACTACAAAAGCCAATAAATTTTACTTGGATTGTTGCCTAGGCTGTACAAATGGACAACAAGTTTGGATGGCTCGACTGGCTTGACGGATGCCATCATCCGATCGCATGTCCAGATCAGGAATATATCAACCAACTGGATAGCTACTTGGGTTAACCGGAGCGAACGAAATACGCGCTTAGGGTTGCATCTCTGTCGTCTATACCTCAAGAGTGCAAGGTGCTATTGCTATTGTAATGTTAGCTAGAGCACTTTTACCGCATTGGTCCAGACGTATCCAACTGCTAATTTAAAACTACTTTCCCAAACAAAATCATCGGCTCCCAAGTACCTGAAGAAAAAAACCAACGGTCCTGTCCGAATCCTTAATCGCATATCAATGCACTTGCACCTGTGGTGCAAAGTATCTTGGACACAAAACTAGTTGCTTGTTTAAACAGTTTGCTGAACATTCTCTTGCGTCACTGCGAAAAGGCACGATAAAGGATATCAACGGTTGAAATTGACTGTCAAATTCGAATGTATGAGTCCGTTTACAGTTGTCCAAATCATCACTAGATATCGCACAAAAATCTAAAGAAACCACTATCGGTCATTGCCGAAGCCATGGCAATCGGGTGCTTAAAACCCGAACTGTGTAGGAAGCGGACTAACTTACAAGCAATAAGTTTGCCTTAATTATGAACTCCCTCCAACCTTAATTGTCCGTCGTTTATCGCTTGTGTATGCTTATGCGTCTAGGTCCGGTTAAAGCGCGCTACTTAGTGCTATTTCAGGTGATTTAGTTACTCAGCTGTACACAAGCGTTATTATTTTTGTTTCGTAATCCCATATTGGCGAAGCTTCCATACACTTTTATTATAATTATAGATATTTGAGCGATTTATCCAAAATATATTCTTCTCGAAATTGTTAATTTTGGACTGCACGTGAGTAGTCCATGTGGTGCAAACCAGTTCTAAACCGGTCGTGGATTGCGGTGTTTAGTACAGGCATCATCAGCACCATTAACAGCAGTACATCAGTCATTTGAACTGATGCTTCGCTGCCATACAACTTCGAGGACCTGTGAAATAAAGAATAATAAGAGGGAGAGAAGGGGGACTTACCTGAAAACCTTAATGCCCTAAGCAAACATTCAGGGTCAGAGCGCCTAGCCCTTGTGTAGACAACATACCGTCACAAACAGCTGGCTATCGTGCAAATAAATGGCGACATCGGCGAGACCGTTTCTGTGGGTCTTTCAGTGTCCCGCGTCATAATCAGCTATCACCACGCAGATAACTCAACACCGAACACACTTTAAACAGGCAATCCGATTAGGAGACGGCAGCAGACGCGCCACTGTGGTCTATTGCGAGCCATGTCCTGTAAAGTCTCGAGCCAAGCACAAGGCGAGTCACGTGAACTCCAACCCGGAAGGCACCGAGATTGATCGTGAGTGACTTCATTTCCCACTGCCAAGTCAACTCCTGTCCACCACGAGCCTTGCGCCACCCTACACCTGGTAGAATGAACAAGGTCCTCCTAGGTAAGTGGTGACCAGGCATACGTAACACGTGCCCCTAGCAAACGCAAATTATTCAGTGCTAACTGTTGTTCTAGAAAGCAAGCATGATTATCACCAATTAGTACTAGCCTACGCACATCATCATTACCGACACGCTGGTGGCTTCCGACTCCAGCTATGCTTCGCAGACAACGATGATCAAAGACTTGAAAGCGCCTCAGATCTTCAGACCGAAGGGGCCAAGTCTTACTGCCATACAGCAGAACGGCCCTCACTGGGTCTCTTTTACACGGTCTTTCAGAGCGAGGGAAATTCTCTTCTCTCGCCAATGATGCCGCAGGTTCAAGAAGACAGCTCTGGCCTTTGAAATGCGTGAACTGACGTCAGTTTCTATGCGCCCATCCTTGCTGATGCAGCTGTTAAGATAAGTGAAATGATCAACCACCTCGAGTTCATTGTTAGCAAGCGTCAAGAGGTCATAAAGTGGCTGGTGGTCCTGTAGCAACATTTTGCACTTTGAATCCGCGAAGTGTATGCAAATAAAGGGACGTCTCTAGACAGGATATTCCGGGTTGATTGTGCCGCCGCAAGCTCGCCAAAAAACAAGAAGATATCATCCGCATAATCAAGATCAAGAAATCTTTCACCAGACAGCACATCAACGCCTACATGCTGAGATTCCGCAGGGGAAAAATCCACGGTAAAATCCACGACGAAATTGAACGGAAATGGGGAAGTCGGACATCCCTGCGAAACGCCAATTGTAATCGGAATGCTATCCAATAGGTCACTGTAGACCATGACGCGGCTTGTAGAGTTCGAGTATAGAGCACGAAGATGTTCACATATTTCGTGGGAACACCTTTCCGCGCAAGTATTTACAACAGAGTCGAACGATCAACTGAATTGAACGCACTCTCGAAATCGAGGAACACAGCTATTGTTGATCTGTGGTATGCGTGGCGCTGCTCTAGCACCTGACGCAAAGTGAATATATGGCCTCTGCATACATGGCCTGGGCGGAAGCCAGCCTGCTCTTCCCTAATCCGAGACTCCCGTTTCGCAGTGAGGTGACGAACGATGATCGAGGCCAGTAATTTTGTCACAACTGACGTTAGGCTAAGGCCCCTGCGGTTAGAACAGTCTGTGCGACTGCCCTTTTTGTATATTGCCACTACAATCGATTCGCGCCAATTAGCCGGAAAACTCTTCCATCCAGATACGTTCGAATAAGGAGGTCAGTGGTTTGCAGAAGACCCCACCTCTGTCCTTAAATAGTGATGGTAGGAGGGAATACCAGCAAGCGGCACGAAAACATCTGAGGGCTGTGATCGCTTTTTGGACCTCGGCCTCCGACGGAGGATCTAATCTAATCGTATACGGCTCCTCCTGCATCACATAATTAGGAAGATGCACACTAGCAAGGGGCCAGCTGAACTGATCTTGAAAGTGTTTTGCCCAACTAGCCATACGGCGCTCTTTATTGTTTATCAGTGCTCCCTCGCTGTCTCTGTTTGTCTCACTGACGCTTCGTTTTATGGAAACAGTGGTGCGGATAATTTGGAAGAGCTTGCGGTAATTGCCTGCTGTTCCTGTCTCGTTCATTTCATGAGCCCGACTGATGCATCAGGCTTCCTTGTAAGCACATAGGCTCCTCTTTTGTTCACGCCTAATAGCCCGTCTGGTCATGTTATGTTCAGAGCCAGCCGGGAAATTTCTTTTAAATTCCAATAGGTTCACCGACCACTCGGATATCCATTGACGGGTGCGGTGACGATGGATTGTGCCACAAGTAGATGCTCCTGCGTCGTGCATGGCGGCCGCGATCCTATTGCACTGAAGCTCAGTTCCATGAGGACAAGACAGCGAAGGTTCGGTAGACAGTGTTTCTTGATAGCCTTGCTTGACTGAACACTGAGATAATTTTTCTGTTGCCAATAGGAGAAGACGTTTGGTGCAACTCGCATAAATTTTATGGAGAAACGACAGCGTACACAGATGTTATCAGAGTCCACATACGTACTCTAGTACGAGCAGCAATCCAGGATGGAACCATGCCATCTCTAACTTATGGTTATGTGGTCAATTTGGGTCCATCGCTGGCCTGGTACAGGAGGACGCCAAGTGGCACTTCGGCGCCCATTGTGTCTAAAAGCAGTGCTAGTAGGAAACAACTGGTGCTCCGCACACAGTTGCAGTAGACGCTCACCATTGTCAGTCCTTTCAGGGTTAAGCCCATATTTACCACCCATCTGAGGTTCTGAAGAGCTCAGACGCCTTGCATATGCGTTCATATCCCCTACCACTACCATAATATCTGAATTAGTAGCACAGCGTAGTAGCGCCTTCAGTTCTTGTGGAATGTGTCCTTGACGGCATTAGAACTGCACTCGGTGGGAGCTAAAAGAAAATCACAAAACAAACAGCCATTTGTATTGCTTTGTGAATTCACCTTAGCTGATGTCGTCGAATAGATTGCACATAAACGCATGTTCACCGGAAGCCAACCAACCAACGATGTCTCAACCTTGGAGCTTAGAATGATACCTACACCAGATTGACCCGTGAGTGTTGCGTCGGCTTCTCCGGATGCGTGCAACCCATAGTGAGAGGACAAGCCGGATGTAGTTAATTCAACAACCCCACTAATGTCTTTGATCTTGGATTCGGATACACAACACACATCAATACCCAGTGTGCCCAAGGTGCGTGCGAGTGCAGCCTGTTGACCGGTTAGTCTTAGATTGCGAACGTTGAATGTCGCCATGGAAAACGGGAATAGCGTGGACTTATAAGGGACCTTTGCCGATAGGCGTCCGATAGGTGCTGTGGGATGGTGGCTACAGATGGTTCTACTCCAGTGGCAATTCGGTTGCTCTCAATTAAGCTAGGAAGCATAGAAGGAAGGTTAGTAATACGGGTCGGGATGACAGTAAAAGAAACAGGTGGAAAACAAAGAACTAAGACGCCAGCAGTTGCATCTTTTCGCTTATCCACCCTGCTTTATGTAGCAGATAAGGCGACCAATTATAATCTGCGCCACGGCCGATGCAGGTTGAGGTTTAGGTTTGAAGAGAATGTCCTGATTGTATGTGGGCTGAGCTACTTCCAGGGCGCCCATACCTAGACAGGAGGACGATTAGAGCCTCATCCAAAACCTTTGGCTCAAAAGCCTGTCCTCAAGGCAGCGGGAAGGTTGCAGTGGTTTAGTTTTACAGAAATGGACGCCTTCCCATCTCAAACCCTCATCCTGGAGGACCAGGATACTGAGTTTGTCTGACCTCTCACCATTGACCAAGCTGGTCGGAGTCGCTCTAAAGCTGCCCGGAGGCATCACTCAGTATAGCTCAATGCGTCAAGAAGTTGCGCAAACCGTCGCACTACGATGATGTCCAGTCTCGTGGCGACGGTTTAGAACAGGCAGCAATTGCCAATTATATTTTTTAGCTACGGTCTCAGAGACTGTACCGTCAAAGAATTCCTTCAACGTGAACCCACTTGCAGAATTATTTCGCGTGTCGCATTGCATTTCACAAACAGCTTTTCAAATTATTCAGGATAGCCATAGTAAAGTATGCATTTTTGTGATACGACGTAGAGTTTAACTAAATCATGTCTGTTGTCAAAGAACCAGTGACACCGGCTGCGGCGAGTACGCTGGCTTCGGGAATATGGGCAAAGAATTTGCGCCACACGGCAGGATTGTTGTTGCGTAAACAGGAGTAAAGACACTCCTTATACTTGAAGGCGAGATTGAATACCAAGTCAATCTTATATCCCTCACCGACAGTGGCTTATTGTGATGACATTGCAAAGTGGATGACTTGGTACCAATCAGCGCGATACATAAATTGACACTAACATCTAGCGTGATTAATCTTCTACCTTCATCCCAATCACCGCGATTGCCTTCCCTGTTATCCAATTGTTCATTCGGTCTGACTACGTTTTAATGGCAAAACATAAACCTTCCCTCTAACCCAACTAAACTGGTCGTTTTCAAAGCCATATAAAAGCACTAATTATCATAAAATTCGCAGAATAACTGTCATCAAGGTGACTTAAACAATAATGATATTGATGAATGGGCGCTATGCAAAGGCTCAATATCATCACATATATCTCTAAGTTATACTTAGTCGCTAGGATATTGCATACAGCGCTTGACATTGAAATACAATACACTACCGACAAAGCCTACAGAACATTTTCTAATAACACACTATGCACTGCTAACCGAAAGTTATTACCGATAAAGCCTTGTTGTCTTGTTCCGCTAGTGAATCGGTCTAAAGTTGAGCGACAATGCTTTTATCCAGAGATTAATATGGTCCAGGTTATGCTTTTCACTGCAACCTGCACAAAGACAACCAAAAGACGCCTGCTCTTCTAGAGAGACCATAGTTGGTTTGCTCTGCACCACTCGAAGTTCCATCCGCCTACCGCATATCCAGTGTAAACCAAAGGTATAAGACCGGGAGTCATGTGGATCAGCGCCACGTTTTATCAGCGGAGCCAGCTCATACTCCTTCAACGTGTACAACAACATCCTTCCGTTTTATCTAGATTGTCATTCATGTATACCAGACGTATACATGAAGGTGGCTGTACTGGGATCCACTTCACGCTGGATGGAACAAATATCTGAGCTTAGAACCGTCACCAGGGTGTTTCAACCCGCCCCTAGTAACGATTCACAGTTTCCCGGAAGCAGCAAATGCGGCTGAGTGTTAGAGACGTGGGCATCTTGTTAACATATACATCAAGCGTAGCCACTTCGGGGATATCAAGCCACCAATATAGAATTTGATTGAACTGAATGTTCAATATTGACACGGAATTTGCTGCATAATAGCAAAGCTATGCAAATAAAATACAGCGGAATTCTTTTATCCCGGTTAAGAAAATCTAGTCTAAGTGTAACTCGGTGTAAATCAACCGCGGTAAACTAGCACGAAGTATGCCACATCTACAACAGTCCAAGAAGTGGGTGTGAATTCTTCAGAGCCATAATTAACAGAGAGCCTCTGTGAATAATCTCTGTACGTATTCTAAGCGTATGCGGTGGCATTCCCTCTGTTGTAAAATTAATTCAACCGTACCCTAACACAGTGTAAACGCAGACGCACCGAGAATGATTTGAAGATTATAATTGCGCTTTTTCGTTATCTGGCCGTTATGAAGTCAATTATTTCAACAAAATTCAGCAGCAGAGCACAGGATGTCTAGATCTCATTTAGTTTTATAACAAAGCAGGTTCTTGCCACCAAGGTGGATTGCATTTAGCGAAAGCTCGCATTTGTATATCAAGACAGTGCACTTGGCCGCTGAGTACGAATTTTGCTAATAAGCGCACCAAGATTCCAGCAGGTCCATGCAAACATTTTCTAGGCTATCGCTCAAACACAGGCTCTCGAAGTTGTTTAGTATTCTTATTTCATCTGCAATGATAAACGGTGTCCCAAATC
Organism: Dicrocoelium dendriticum; assembly: GCA_944474145.2. Taxonomy (NCBI): domain Eukaryota; kingdom Metazoa; phylum Platyhelminthes; class Trematoda; order Plagiorchiida; family Dicrocoeliidae; genus Dicrocoelium; species Dicrocoelium dendriticum. The sequence goes on along the minus strand of OX104063.1, from coordinate 3,315,574 downwards.
TCACTTTATTTATTCCATCAATATTTTACATTAGGATGAGAAAGGGACCTAACAAAACACCATGAAATACACAAAATTTTTTTTCTACAGAAGTGAAGACTAATTATGCCATATTTGTACAACTTATGTTGTTACAACGCTCAGAAATGTGGACAAAACACTTTGCAATACAGTGCAATCAATCGGTTCTCACTCTCTTTTTGGGCATTGATGAACCTTCGTTAGAGCCGTCCAATTAAATTAGTCCGCACGCGTAGTAGATCAACGAAATATCAACCCACTAAAATTGCATAGGGCCGCAGGAGCGGATGGAATGCCCCCAGCTTCCTTCAGATTCGGGGGACCCGCTCTTGTGGAGGCAATGCACGAGGTGCTAGTAAAATTTTGGGCACAGGAAACTGTCAGACAGACTACAGCCGCTCACTGTTGGTTGTAAGCAAGTCCCTCTTTCTGAATGCGGGAATCACAGTGGGATCAGCCTGATCTCAATTGCCTCTAAATTGTTGGCGTCTAACAATTTCATAGAATGAGTGGCACCCGTAAAAGTCAGATTCGTGAGGAGCAAGTCTGGTTTTCTTGAGGTCGGGGCTGCATCGAGCACATCTTTACTTCGCAGCAATTTTCGGAACAGCGTCATATTTACTGGAGACCCATCGTAGTAATGTTTCTCACAATAAAATGTGCCCTTATTTCAGTGGATCCATGTTCCCTATAAGAACGTCTGCTGAGAAAATGTGTGCCTGATATATACTCAAACATTATCAGAACGTTGTATGCCCACAGCTTGGGCAGAGTTAGCGTTTACCTCAAACTGTCGCCGCTCATAAGTATCTCCAGCATCATGAGAAAAGGATGCCGGCTGTCATCTTTCCCTCTAACTTTGCACCGACATAAGTCATGGAAACAGCGTTTGGTTGACACGACCATTAAAATATGGAGCTACATCCTTGTAAGCGACTTCTTGACTTGAATTGTGCGGACAACAGTGCCTTATTCGGTGCAAAGTCCAAAAGTGGCAACAAGCATTGGACCGATTAACGCTGGCTGTATATTGTTTCGGGCTATGCTTTGCTCCATCGATATACAAAGTTCTTCTCTAAGACTGGCAGTGACCAACACCTGCGTTGACCCCTAATGGGGAACAGTGAAACTTCATCCAGAAATATAATTGTCCGGAGGAACCGAGGAAAAGGTTACGTGGTGTAAAGCAAATTCTCAAGTAGCTTTAGCATACATCCGTTATCTGTGGAGCGGACTTGGCATCATTATTGTTCTAAATGGTAGATTTCACAATACAGCCGACTGTTCAAGCTTTCCTTGCGGTGGTGAAACCTGGAGCATCAGGTCGATATACATAAATCTGCAAGCTACTTTCGACCATCGTTAATGTCGCTGCTTAACGCATGTATGGCAGTAGCACCTCGTGTGCAATGAATGTTCTCGTTGTCGCGTAGTTGATGCAGAAAGTGCGACTAATCAGCACATCACCATTATATCACGCACCAGGATCCGATGGCTGGGCCACGTGTTACGCATTTCACAACACGGAATCCTGCAACGTGCGGTGTTTGAGCACCTGGAGTGCATTTGGAAGCGGAGGAGAAGAAACCAAGCAATTATTTGGTCGAGATAAATGAAACCTCTCAGTTTGAAGCTAGTGTCGGCTTGGTGCATTGCTGCTGCCTGGCTGGGGTCCAATGGACTTTGAGCAAGTTTGGTTAAAGGCTCGTTTATATGGTGAAGAGCGGACACCTACGGCAATTGTGTCATGCGAAGGTTTGACCACTCCCATTCCATTAGGTTCTTTCTCCAATTACGACCTCCTGCGAAATGCACAATCTAATAATTAAGAAGAAATTATTTGATTTTGACTTTTTGGAGTGCAATTTTTTAATGTTAAAGCTTTTGGAATTGGACACATTACTTGAGGCGTGTTTCTCACGCTCAGCTAACATGTATTCTTGAGGATATTGTGTGATCAGATAAGTAAGATTTGCACCATACGTGTAAGGGATCAGCGATCACGAAATTGGTTAAGATCGCCGTAAGTTTGCTGTGTAGCTATCACTCAAAGGCCTTATACATATCCTAATAAGAGAATGATGGCTGCTTTACCATTGCCAGTGAAGCTAGTCGGATTTGCTTAGAAAACCTAGCTGACAAGTCTGGCATCAACTCGGTTTACAAGATGCATGACCGTAAGTGCTTAGCAGTATTTGCTTTCACCATTCTTTCTATTATCCTCGAAATATGCAGCGGGTGGCTAATTGGGCGATAATTTTCTCTCTAGTTTTGAACTGTTCAAATGTCTACACTATTTTAAAGATACTTTAGGTCATAAAGCACTCTAGTAAGGCCGTACAAATTTCGTCTTCCATTAACCTTACAAGTTCTCTAGTCCATGGGTTGGTTGCTGCTTTTGCGCTCGCTGTCGCGTAGCCGTATTATTGTTGAGGCGCTGTCATTCATTATTATGTCAGGTGAAAATATAGAGGGAAATGTAGTCCCTGAATGGAGCAAAAAGTAACCGACTACAGGTGATCGAGAGCAATTGATCTCGAGAGCACTGATGGATTGCATGATGTTGTTGACCCTAGTGAAATGTTAGTTCAGCAGTTGCGGGGGTAGGGATCAGTTCGGACCCTGAAAGACAACGGATAGGAGCATGCCACACTTGATCAACTTACCAAACCATGTCAGCTGAATGAGGTGATATTATATCGCATTCCATCGCAGCCGTTAATCACTGTCAAAGAAGTTAAATTTACCAGATCCTGGTCCGAGTAAGCATTTGAGTGTTATGGGTATATTACGCGAGCAGGCCAACTGGAAGAAAACGAGTAGCTCCTTGAGTCGTCACGTCACACATTGGTATAGTCGAACTGGTAACTACTATGTAAACCAGTGCAGGAAGGCGACGTCACTTATGGGGTGGCCGCGGTGTGCAAAGCTGCTTTGCCACCATAGATAGCGATTGACAATGTAAAAAGATAGGCACCAAGTTTTTCATGCAGCTAACATTGTGACGGTGTAAGTTTGTGATCCACGGATAGAATCGTTTGTTTTCAACCAAGGGTGACACTCTCATCGAATAAGCGAGTCAAGCCAAGTTAAGAATGTGCTTCATGCACCACTGAAGAGTGAATATTTGCAGTGTAATGTGTTTGCACCGGAAATAAACTTAATATTTAAAATGCCAACTTATTGGTGAGGGTGTGAAAGGCAACTACGCGTGCACCCATGCCAATGTGAACTGTTGATTTACTATGCTAGGCCAGCAGTAGCACAGCCGGTCGTCTTATCTGGCAGTGTTTTCAGGTCTTCGGATAGGTACAAATTGAATGCGCGCATAAGTGCCTTTCCAGGACCAGATATGTCAGTAAATAATCTTTAACCACGTGAACACGGCTCCTTGTCTTTAGAACATTAGGTTTTTATTGAAACCCTAATTTTATTATGCGCTCGTGACCGTTGGTGCAACCAAAGTGACTGATTTGCTTGTCCCCGGCAGTTCCGGTTTGACACACTTAGGACTAATTTCGGTCAGTCTACTGAATCGCTTTATTCATATGGCTACATGATTGGTAATTGATTTCAGCTTATAGGTGACGATAGTTGCAATTAGGAGACAGCATTCACCGTACATGTTCAGAGTGCGTTGAAAAAGTTTCCGAGTGACCAAAATTAGTCCCAAGTGCATCCACCTAGGACGGCCAAGAGCATACAAATTGATAAGCGCTAGTTCACATCACAATATCGCTCTTTCCATCCCACAAATACTGCTCGGAATTATTCTCGCGAATCTGCTCGCATGCTCCTGTTCCTACCCTCGTTCGAACTAGCTCGATGAGCGGGATCTCATGCACTCCGCCGCTTGGACCTGCTCCTTGGGAATCAGCCTTCAGGACACGGGCCGCGTGAGTCGCAATCGCACACACCATGTGCTTTATTTCAGAGCAAAACCCGGAAAACAAGCCAACTCCAGCCCTCGATAAAAACTCACATACGGCCTCCCGCACATACGACCACACTATGCGTTTGCTACGGCTGTATCCCCTGCGTTTGACGTTTACTTTCGCCAGACGGGATAATCGATCGGTTGCCAAAACCATGGGTATTGGCACTGTTAAAATAGCAGTGATCTAATAAAGGTGACCGCAGAGTGTCGAAAGTTGTGCTTCCTTCAAAACATATTACGGAAGAAACATATTACGGAAGAAACATCCGGACTGTAGCACAATTGTATAACAAGTTCCCAACGATGAATAACTTGAATGCGTTTACCTCTTGCCCGCAATCAACGGAGGCAGATTAAAAACAGTGAAGCATATCAACCACTGCAGCAAAACGTACGTTTGTGTCGTACAGCTGCGATCCACCACGGCCTCTCACAGGAACAACGACTCGCCTAATGACCATTTTAACTGGATTTTCATCACGTGTTTTCCATCAACTGACATAAAGAGGCTCAAAATCCAATGTCAGTAATACATCGGAATACCTGTAGCTCGGGTGATCTGTTCCGATTTTGTTCTGTTCTCCGAGCTGAACAATTTCGTTGCAAACGTTTCATCACCAATCTTGGTGAATTCTTCAGTGCGTAATAAGCATACTGATTTATTTTTCGACTCTTACAGACGAACGAGTGACATTTGAACTTGCTTAATTCGATTCAGGTCCCGTGACCATTGCTAGTTCGGAGATCGAGTGCAGCCTCTTTGTTGACTCATGTGCCGAATGATCCACGTAAACACTTTTTTCGCAGCTGCCCTTATCTCGGATTTAAGTTGATGCGTTGGGTTATTGAAGAAGTCACCACAATTGGTGAATAAACGTTTGAAACGAAACTGTTCAGCGCGGAGAATAGAACAAAATCCAATATCAGTAATTCACCCAAAAACCGATCATTTGCCGACCTCAAATAGATCGGCTAGAAAACTCTGTGGACACCTACGCATATAAACACCATACAGGCATTTGGAATGCCATGCTGCTTTTACGCTAAAACACAAGACTCCATCAGCGAGTTTTCATTGTTTCATTGTCCACAAGCGTCAAAGCACTGGGAATTGACCACATTTTGGCCTAATGTTCATGGACAACAAGTTTAGACTTTACTGAAACGGCTTTCGTAAGTTTTGCACACTCAAACGCAGGTTCGGCACGTAGTCCAAAGTGATTGCCACTAGTCTCTCTATCCTAATTATGTAATCAGTGATATAGTACAGGTCACCCGCATATTTTTCCATCACCCAAAGCGAAAGAAGAAAAAATTAAGCGGGTACAGCATGTGGCCACCAAACTGATCCTCAATTTACTAGGTGTGACGTAGAAAGACCATTGTACGCGACTAGGATTTTCAACCTGTGGTATCCGATATTGCGGGCTGCCCTCTTAATAAGACCGCTGCGGCAGAGGCGAAAGCAATGCATTACAGGAGAACACCGATATGAAATTTTAGTACTGGGTTTGAAGCAGGTCGCTCACCAACTATGTTTCGAACTGAGATTGATATATGTGTGGAACTGCCTACGTAGAACTACCTAAGTAGTTGATGCAGAGTCGATGTGGAAAAACAAGAAGTTACTCAACAAACGCTTAGCCGACATAAAATATTTAAAGCGCACTCCAATATGACGAGTATTTGTACCGAAACGATAGTAGATGCGTCTACCAAGAAATATCACTTCTCGTTGCATCTATCCAGCAATCAGCATCCGAAACCTAACTGAAGGAGAAAATTACTAATGCGGAGATAGTCTTACCATACCTGTCAGTCATACGAAATGTTCGACCAAGTAGGGGAGGCGGCATCTATCTTACCATCGTAGCTATCGGCATTTCGAAATGGTTAATTACCAGAGACACATGTTGCTGACTTGTTTTGATGCCGCTTGCAACCAAGGCTTGGCGACTTATGGTTGGTTGTCTTGATATATCGTCGCTCGATGTCAACTGTAGCAAAAGAGAACCGTTTAGACAATATTTTGAAGACCGTTCAACACCACACTGCATTTACTTTCTCCTTGCCAGAGACTACAAGTTGCAAGCTGTCGAGGTTCCCGCAACACACAGTGAAGAGTTTAAAGCCGGATTGCAACAGCTAACCGCTAGCCTACCACTTTATAATCACAAGATCTCCCTGTGAGAATCAGGAAAGGGAACAAAATGGTTATCATTGTCCCTGCGTTTACCATTGAGGAATGAACGAACAACACGAAACAGTTAGCTCGTTGAAATGCAGAGATTATGCTTTTACAACATGTTGGAGAAAATCTTACCGATGTTCCTGACAGCGGCTAAATCTGTGGTGAGCTCATTTGATTTGAATGACAGATCCAGAATCATGATTATCTGTCACCTTCACTACTTGGAGACTGAGTCATCCGTGGTTCACGTAACGGAAATGAGAGGATGAACACAGCACGGAGCTGGCCACGTGACGAGCATACCAAATCCAGTGTGCGAAGTAAAATGATCAATTAACTGAAGGCAGTCATTCCTACCTGATAAGGTTTCCACAGAGAAAGCTGCAGTCGCGAATCAAGGTTACTTTGTCTCCGGCGCAAAAGACATTAGTGCAGTGGTTTTCAAATTGGGGATAATTATAAACAGGGTGGGAAACTGGGACGTTATCGGTGTTATATATAAGTAAGATGATTAAGGAAACAAGCTACCGTAGAAGCAATTTATTAATATAGTTTTCTTTTTCAAGGTTATTTACTTACCGCCCAATCAATATGGATTATCCGTGACTAATAATTAGTGAGTGATAAGTTAATTTGACAATTCTCGGTAAAAAATGCTATTATCTAATATACGAATGCAAGCCTGCAGAGCTAGATGGCTACTCTATCGGATGGCTCGTTGGTCGTTGTTATTTCTAGCCCCGCGGTTCTTCCCAGGTTCGAATTGATGAGTTGAGTGAACACTAAAGTCAGCAGATCAGGTAAAAGAGCGAACCAATGTTTCCAAGGTAGAAAGGACAAACAGGTGATAATTTTTCAGCAGATATCGTTACAGATGGTTGTGGGAAATTGTCATCTAGTAAAAACTTGGAAAGGATTTTTGAACAAAATGCGAAGCAGGTGAAAACTGCTTATGTTTACATACGAATAGCACACCAAAGCAAGGAGCTGGATGAAGGTGGATCACCACTTACATGTGCATTCGTGGAAACCGTCCAAAATATGTAAAAAACCTTTGAAAATAAGCAACATAGACCGTCGCGTTAGCTAACGTCACCAATAGATTTATTAAATATATATTTACTTAGGATTGTTCGCAATTGAATTGCTAGTGCAATCAACGTTTCCGTAAGCAAAAGCAAAATCATACTAGTTAGTAAGCCTATCAAACTAAACCTTTCAAATGCAATTATTTATTTTAAAGCCCCTTTGAATGTAAACATTATAAAAAGCAGTGTGAACCGTCGCGCTGGTTGCTATCCGGTAACGCTCTCCATGAATTTGCATTACGTTGTTGTCCGCGGCCAGTTAAGTCGCGACCATGCGTCGCATTACACGATGCCGGACTGGAGTCACAGGATGAATTTGAGCACAACCTATGTGCAGTTATTGATTTCGAGCTTAGAATGTTACTTTCTGCTCATACAAGCAACCAGTGATAGTATTGGTTCTCTGGGTCCTGGTTCCTTGGGGCAGTGTTTAGCACGGATTCGTCTAAATGCGGAAGGAGTGAGTGAAGCCTCTGTTTTAAGTGGGACTTCCACAATCAAAGTTGTGCACAGCGGCTGCGACTCGTGCTTGGTGCCAACGGTTCGGATTTTATCGAACCGTGTTTGTTACTTTGTCACAACACTCTATACCGCATATAATTTGAAACCGTTTTCCAAGAAGACAAAATGTTACCACAAGCACCATGCGCTCCGGCGCTTAATATATCGAGGGAATGTGGAATGTAGTCAAGAGCCGCGAGGGAACCATGCTGGTGCATCAGTAGAAGCGATTCGCGCATACGTTTTCTGGAACGCGTAGTGTTAAAGGCAAGGGCTTATTTCACACGACATCTCCGCGAGAAAATGGACCAGCACGTGACGGCTAAGTACGAACATGTAACTCATACAACAAATTGTAAGCTTTATTCTAACACATCAAATATCTGTTTTAAATGGAATCGGTATTTTTCTTACTTATTATCCAAACGGGTTTACAAAGCTATACATACTGCGCTGGCATTCTGCATCTATTCACTCCAGGAACGCCGAGGCGCTCCGCTGTACACTGGTGTGCGACGTCTTACAGCGTAGCCGTTTCCGTTTCTTTGACGTCCACAAACTATGTGGGAGGTAGAGTGATAGTTACACACGGGGTGATAAGTCTGTGGGTCGGAAGTGAATGCAGGACCTTTGTTGTGCTTTCCGTTGCTATTTGTGTATGCAGGGCAGTTGAAGAAGGAATTATACGCTAACTGAGCAGAAAGAAATGACATAAACACTTTGATTGCAATGAGTACCGAGTAGTTGTTGTACCGAGAAAAAAGCACAAACGGTTGCACATTGCTTAATCTGAGGCTGATGATATGCTGTGTAAACGTCTATCGCAGCGACACCTTTACTTGTCCCATTGTAGTCACTTTCATAAATTCATCTCAGCCTCCTTAAATATCATCAGTTTCATCGACAACTAATGTGCACTTAACCTGAGCAGATTTGCGGCTTTCACGCGCCTATTCTGTCGTGAGCCAAAACAAATAGTTTACCGCAGCCACAGGCGTCAAATGTAGTATATACGCCACCGCACCAGTCAATCGGAAGTTCTGGTGTTACTGATTTTCCGTCAATTGTTACGTTGGCACCAAGGAGAGGGGTGCTGACGCCAGGACTGCTCCGATTGTTGACGATGCCAGCTTGAATCAAGTTTTGCAAGGTTTATCTTACTGTGATATGGTAGGAAAACCTAGTCCAATTTGAAGTTTCGTGTCGCTACCCAATCACATGACGTGCATTAAAACATCGACCCCCTAAGCAGTCATTATATGCTGTACAAAGCATTGTGCGCCTTGACACGCGCAATACCCATATTCTAACGGTCCACTGCTTTGTTTTCTAAAAACTGATTAAGGCAGATATATTAAGTGCAAACCCTGCTAATGTCACCTGTAGTGAGGCATATTTTGCACTTAAACTAACTTCATATTCGGTGCTTAGAAAATATTCCTCACCCCGAAAGATGCTGAATAATAGTAAGGCGGATGGATGCGATCATTTTCGCAGCAAATCATTCGAAGAGCAGTGGGATCAAATGTTAGTGTAGGCTAAGGATCAGTAAAAATTAAATAGCGTACTATCAACAAATTATGGTATTTTTGGCTAATTGGCAGGCAAAGACCCTATTGTCAAGCAAAACCTATTTAATCTACGCATTCTACCTGACAAGCAAGTTATAAAAATGTTTCATTCTGTAGCTCAACTCGACGATTTTTCACACACCTAATATGGCATCGGAGCAAACTAAAATGATTATCACTGTATTGGATAATCCAATCAAAGCACATGCTGCTCTTCCTTCGCTTTGAGTTTTTGGGCGACATTCGATGGTTCAACATTTGTAGCTAAGGATTTTGTGCGTTGTATTCACGGCGTTGCTGTCAACCTTGTGACCCGCTAACATCGGGAACAAGCATGGCACTGTTGGGATTATCTTTTAAAGTCAGAGGTAGTAAGGTATGTTGCAGCTAAATATTCTATATACAAATATGTGTAAAAAAAAGCAGGCTATTCATGAGCTTAACAGCGGGTGACTAATTGTTGAGTAGGTCCACGGAATGATGCCTATTTCGATGGTCACCCGACAATCCTTTTTCCTCTCTCGTCAACTCATTTCTCGTGGCGCTCAAGCCAGACTGTTTAATTCAAAATAACAAGCTACTGCTTACAAAGTGAGTAGTCCATGAAAGAGATGTGTGTGAACTAGCTTTCAAAAGAATCTGGTCCCATTCAGTCATGTTTACAACCTCAGCAACATTGTTGTCTAGTAATAGCATAGATGACGAATTATATATACTTGCTCAAACATTGGTTAGGTTTCCTCGTTTTGTTGTTGTCCTAGTATGGAATTTTTATGTTGGCATGCTTAATTAGCGCAGTTTCATTGAACCGTATATTTCGTTTGGCGAAGAAAAAGGAAGGAGTTGCTATTAATCAAGTCATGTCAAGTCATCATTGTGTTTTATGCCCCCATGAAGAGTGCATATTCAGCGGTGAATAACACTTAAGCTGTTTAATGTACAGTTGCAGTTCAGCATATACTTCACAGGTGTACATCCCAGGATATATCTGATTACTTCCCCGAGGCTGCAAACTCTAACGGCGTTGTGCTTATAAGTTGTTGGTTTTCAGCTTTGTTTATTGTAAAGATGGTGCAATTAGACGGGACAGATTCTAGCAGACTAGTTTACCTGCCGAACAACCTCCCCGTGGCACCAGCTGGGTTGTCCAGGATTAGTGCCGTCTAGCAAATGCTTCGAAGTCAGTATTCCTGTATGTGGTAGGTGTTCGCCTGGCAAGTCCCATCCTATGAAAATCCAACTGTCCGGTAAACAACAATGTGACCGGCGGTTGTGACTGGCCACTAAATAAATGCACTGCCCCTAGTTGCAATATGGTGAAGCACTGTATTTCAACACCTTGCTGCTGAAATCATATGGCAGATTGGGTGCCTGTTTGGCTACTCACCAAAAGTATGGCTTTGAACTTAGCAAGCACTCATTCACTACCTGTGTTTACAAATTCGTGAATTTGCTGGACCATGGAGACAAAGGCTCTTAGTGGAGTCCCCTTAGACTAGCCCTACTTCGGCTTGGGCAACCGCGTGGTATGGTGTTGTCTGTGCAAACCATGGAATTTCAAATACTACAATCGCGCTTTTTTTGCTACAAATTTGAATACTGCTTGTGATTCTCCATCACACGCCAACATTCCCGTTGTTTATAAACCACAAACCTTTGCTTTTACTTCTAATGCCCGCCTCACTAATATCCAAATAGCCCGGCTATCATCTGTCCATCGACCCCGTCCTTCATTCCGCCTGGCAGCGTGAATTGATCGGACCCTTCTAGAGATTGGGCAACAGGCAGGCATGGCGATTACTGTTGTGTCCCCCGCCATTTTTGTGTGATGCCCTTTAGTGACTCGTTGGTATGATTGCATCAAGGCAGTTAGATTTTTATCCCCGGCTGCTCTTGACATCACATATTAATTTGGTCTGTCTGGCCTACGACCTATTTCGATTTTGCCGATGACAGTACCTTGCTTGTTGATGAGGCAGTCAGCACACAGACAGTTCTAAACCGCCGGTTAATTGAACTAGCAAAATGTGACGTGACCTTTGCCCCTATAAAGTGTTAAGCCTAATTCCTGAATTGTCATTCACCTGCCCAGGTGCTCACTACTCAAGGTACGTAGCTTGAAATATTAGAGTCATTTTTTACCTAAGAAGCGATGTCACTGCCGATGGTAGCGTAAAAAAAGAGGTTTCCCTTCGCATAACCAGAGTAATTTCGGCGTACGTCTATCTGAGACATCATGGGTTACGACGTTACGTTGTACCATAGGTATACGGCAGGGTCTACAAAGCATTTGTTCGCGCGGTGCTGCTGTATTTAAGTGAGTCCTGGTCGATTAGTGTGGATGGCGCGTCAGATATTGGCATTTGGCTATGGACATCTGCGGAGAAAACCTCCAGTTTGGCGGATGAGCCACGTTTGCGACGACGATGTTAGACGTCGCGCCCTGGAGAACGGATCATCCAATAGACAGACTAGTACCGTTTGCGCCAAATGAGATGGCTGGACCATGTTTTAGGCAGGACATGTGAACGCGCTCAGTTCATTCGCACCGGACAAAGCTGGAAGAAATCGCGCAGTGGTCAGCCTATCACATGGTGACAAGAGACTAAATTGCTGACTTCAAAATTAAATGTCATAGGTCCAGTGCGTCGATCTAGCTGAAGGATCAAATATGAAGAAAACTGCATGATGGAGACTCTTTTAGACCAGACTTAGAAACAGGCCCATTGAAAAATGTGTACAAATGTTTGTTTGGTTTCCTATAATTTACATCGAAAACGTTGAACAGAGAGGAAATCTGAAATGGGGTGGCAAAAATATTAAACAAGCCGAACAGGAACCTGAAACAAGGAAGATATTTCGGAACGTTCATCGTTTTTCCTTCCTTGTGGTTGCTTTACCGTGTCTATTGCTATTATCCTCTCTGTCTTACAGAATGCTGCTTATGTATTTATAAGCAGACAAAGAAAATTCTTGTTTACATTATGTCAAATATGCATTTGACTATTGTTTAAACGTTATTGGTGAGCATTTAATTAATTTCTTACGAATCCAATTAAGTGAAACAGTAAGTTACTTACTCACGGTGATACAGAGAGTAAAAATGCTGAAGCATCTTTGTGTGATGGGATTCGCTTGGATTTTTAATGAATTGTCTGCGTTGACCGGTGTATTGAATATCACTGACTTACGGAAACTTCTACTGCTTTATTATAACTTTGAGTAAGGAAGGAGTTCGGATGTATTGGTTGCGATCATTTCGTCTGGAGCTTGTGTGCTCATTACAAACAAATCAGTCAGATGTAGGACGGGGTCCAAATAAACGAAACGCTGTTGAAATATTCATCGTTAGGTTCCCTTATCCAATTTATCATCATCAATAATGCACAGCCGATTTATCAGGTGGTAGTTTTGAATTAGGTGACTTCATTGGGAGCTCGCCAACGCTTAACCGACACACTAGATTGAAAACCAGCAGTATACATTATCTTCGTTGACATTACTTATGTATTTAAAACGGTGCCCCATTTTATTTAATCGCGAATCGTGAATCAGTTCACTCCCTACACTGTGTCCGTATTTTTGGCATAGGAGATAAACATGAATTCTGGTCTCAAACACAATTATTTATGCAAACTATTGTCACTGGTCCATATTTCGCTCGTTGTCTGGTGAACTGGTGTTATTCTCCTTTTATAAGGAGCAAATCCTCCAGATCCTGCGAGACCAATGTTTTCCGGTTCATTTCTGTATATATGTGTAATTGTTTTCTTCTCCTGATGCACTTCAGCGTGGCCTGCATAGGCTTAGCGACTGATCGGCCCTGGGTCTAGTACATCCAACAAAATAAAGTGTTCCGGTTTTCGTATCTGAGTAGGCTACGCCCCTCGAGATACGCTGTCAGCCAGAAAGAAATGCTCGCGTCACCAAACACTTCGATCTACTCGATGCCTACAATACCAAATTGCACTCGGTTGACGACCGTTAGAGAGTAGTAGACTAAGCGCTTTGTGTAGTATGACCGATAAGCCGTTCTTTCGCATAACTAACAATCGACATCAGTGTAAATATAGTATCAATTTTCGTACGAGTTCCGCTGGAATACTGCCTCTATGCATACATAAATTTTTACAGCAAAAGTAAATGACTGTAGATATTAGATAAATGGTGCGACAAATTTCATCAATAGGCTTCTGGACTTGACATAATCCGGACGGCTATTTTATTTGGTGATGTAATCATTTCATTACCGAGGGATTCATGAAGACTTCATATGCAGTTACCGTATATGAACTGGAAATGCTTTATTCGTACTGTTTATCCTATGTAGGCTCAAGCATTTTATTAGTCGCCGTGCATATTGCAATTAATTTATTTCCTTGGCACTTGCATAGCTCCCCTAACTGAAAAAATTGAAAATGTTGGTGCACCAGCATCAGCAGGAATTGGATGGCCCAAGTGGGATTCATAAGCGACCTTTCTAAATCCATTACCACTTTGAAGAATATTACCGAACTCTATTTTATCAATCCTATTGTGAAGGTGCGTTCATTGGCTTTCCTTCAAAATTGAGTTAGCCTTATATGAACGAAGAATGGCATTTGTGAGTCAAAAATGGACATATTGGTGCAAATCGTGCGATCTAGTATGCTGGTCTATCCGACTGTCTAATTATGTTAAAATGAGTTAAAACTAATCAGAAAGAAAGTCTCGCACGTATAATCTTACAGTAAAGATCACACGCTTTTGTTCGAAAACAGTCTTTGAACGATCAAAACTAGCACCACAAGAGGTCATTACGCATGCAAATTCACCATGCCATCGTTTCCAGCTTACGCAAATCGCTCACCACACTGGCTTCCGTTAAACGAAACAGTGGCAGTGAGTTAAGTTTCAGATGAAAATGAATTGTAAGATCAACAACATACCAAATTTGTTAATTTAATTCATATGATGACCTCGATAGATGAGGAATTAAGAAAAATAGTCATGACCACGATTCATGTGAATGCGATACTTCATTTGGATGCAGTCTCTAATTAACAAAAAATGCATAAATGGCTAACGATTAATTGGTAAAAAGCTATACGAAAGTAAAACTATATCCTGAACATAATTAAAACAAAATCGGATATTTGTAGTAAATTCCATTTATGCGAGTTGCGTAAAAAGATTTTTGTTTTATTTATACATATATTTCTTGACAAATGTGAGTTGCTTTCACTCTATCTATGGCTCATTATCTGCAGTGCGCCCAAACCTAGACAATTACAACCTGTCTTCCATATAAGAGAATCCTGCATTTACAGCTCACCTGTAATCCATTTATTATTAAAATTCATTTATTTTCGCAACAATGCATAGTTACCCAGAAGCTGATATCATTTGTCCAAAGGCATTGGAATTACAGTACCAAAGCTGTTCTAGCCCCTGTCATTAATATTTCACTGGTGCTTTGAGGAATGTTAGGTACAGATAAATTTGAAGCTGAGTACCATTAACACAATTATAAATGTCAGCAGCTATGCGAACCCTGAAAACTCTCTTCCATTGGCCCTCGAAGTGAATGGACGTGGTCATCCTTGAGGCTTTCACTTGTAGTGCATGAACAAGCGCAGAGCGCCAGTGAATCAGGTACATCCGTGAACTTTCCCTTACCCCTGCATTTGAATTTATCAATTAGACAATCCACAAGGAATATGCTGTTGTTTTTATCACCGGGTTAAACATTAACGTTAAATCATGTCTTATAGAAATCATAGCAGCGGCCAATTGCCCTTGGTACCTAGTCGCAAACGATTGTAAGTTGATAAATCTTCTCACCACTTGAAGTGTTGTTGAAGCTACTAATTTCTATCGTTCCTTCAGTCACATGCGATACTCGATAACGACTTTTCATTTCTCCACACTTAAACCTTTATTCGCGAGAATTATACACAACACAAAAAATACGTTGTTCCCTAAATATCGTTTGGGTGTAGTTTTATAGTATCAGTAAGAACACATCGAAGAGGTTTCAATGTGGATGCCTCCCATCCCTGCACTCTACGACCGACGAGTTGGTCTTTAGTTAGGCTCATCAGTCAGAAGTAGCTGAGCTGGACGTGGAACTTGGCTCAAAGTGCTTGGCGGCTATCTCCCAGGTAACTCGACCATTCAGCTCGGCGAACAGTGCATGACACAGCGGTTAGAAGTAGATTTTCTGAATTGCAGCACCTGCCAGTGACATTATTTGCAGAAGCGGAATTCAGAGCCAACTGAAGCGACGACTGAGATTGCATGGCCCAATCCAAGACACGTTGGCTGCCACAATAAACGTTAATCAATATATGACAAAGGTTATGGATATTTTAGTAAACATTTTGACGCACTGTTTGCCGTTCTTATCTAGAACACTTAAGCAAATTGTTAAATATTAACTGATTCTCTGTCATTTCTCATTATTCCTTTGTCCTGGTTTTACGTTCCCAATTATTAGTGGAAAACCAGCCGGTAATTATAACACAATTACAAACTAAAATTACTTTACCTTATTTTTTTAAAATAATAGGACGACTTTCAAAATTTAGCGAGCTAAAACCACAATCATGCAATGTTATTATATCTAGCTAGCGTACCGGTATGGGTTCCAGCAAAATTTCTGACTTAACTGACTTTATTTACCATATAAGCTGCTCGTTACAATTACAATACGAAAACTGCTGTCTTAATCCTGCATAAATAAAACGCTGTTAAACTTTAGTTTGAGATATATTATACATGTTATTGCAACGGAAACGATTCCAATTTTTACCTTATTCCGCCGCTTACCATATAATTTTTACCTAGTGGACCAAGCTTAACCGATTATGGATAGTGTGCTCATATATGCTATGTCTAACCTTTATGCAATGCAAATACACTGCTTTGACACAAAGGCAATAACTTTTCTCACCACCAGATTTCCACTAAACGCGTATAAAACTCTTTTATGTGATCGACGTAAATAGGTGCTACCTAAACGTGGGAGACTGCAGCCTGCTCTTCTGACATGCAAAAGCGGGTTACCGACATCACTTATGGTGTGTATTAGCCTCTGCAGAAAAGAGGTCCTTTTTCACCTTCCAGGATATGGCTTTTAAATCTTTGACAGCTTGTCCAATACACATTGTTAAATTATGCTGTTAGGTCTTACCATAACAACGTGATGTGCTTTATGATGCAACTCGTGTAGCTTGCAGTAAAATATGCGTCCATGAACCTGTTGGCGTACGTAATAGGCCAATAAAGCAAGTCATATCGCGGTTGTGTGGTCAGTTACGTTTAATGCAGCCACCTTCGGGAGCGGAATTCTCAAAGCGAAATCTAGGTTGCGCATGCACAGCGATTGGTTAACCCAATTGCTTCCCTAAATTCTCTGTCATTACCAATGACCAGCAGTTGTGTCTCTGTATTAATTTACCTTGATTCGATTTGATCTACCTGTTGTCAGACAACATTTTTATAAGGAAATCATCCGTGTTTCTGATACCATGTTAACGCAATAATCGAAAGAAATGTAACATAAGCGAATTGCGAAACATGGGCTAGATATAAACTTGACGTAATTGTAAATAAGACGTTTTTTTACACATAATAATTAAACAAACAATTAGTTCAAAGTAAAACTTGGGATACCCACTGTGTGGTTGGATTGCAAAGCGCAACATCAGAGACCTCGCTTTACTTTGAGGTAGACGCTGGTCATTCCGATCACAAGGAACGTAACAGAAATGGAAATAGTTCGTTGTTGTTTCTCCTAACACTAGCGCACCACTAGCGCACCGTTTGGACTAGCCAGTTGAAGGTTTGGGCTGGGGAGAAACTCATGTAGCTGTATTTAATGGATAATTATGAAAGCGATATACGTTTCACCAAATAATTCCTATGCTGTTACTTATGGCCAATGCTGTCAGGGTGCCAATCTCATGCTATTGCTTCAGATTGTATTTTGGTAAGTAACTTGTGCAAATCCCATGCACCGGTTCTATTTTGTCAATTCTGTGTTTCGTAGATCGCATCACACCTAACTACATTTTCTCCGGCTGAAGCTCCGTTCGGACCCGTCATGCGGTTGCACTTCCAGCTCTGGTGATTTGGGTAGCTCGAGTGCATTATCGACAGCGATCGAATTTCCCTGTTTGGTTTGTCTTTATTATTGCTGATTTGCATACAGGCACTTGTGCTGTGTGCACTAAAAACTCAGCGTAAAGTGCTGCTCTTACGCGAGGTAAAGTTAATGGAAATAAGGCGATTTTGCTCATTCACGCGACCAAACTTTTTAGGATACTTGTTAGCATAACTTGGTCACCACTAATAATTTTGGCAACATCATTGATATTTGAAATGAACCTTGACATGGCGATCGATTCGTGACGTTCCCAATGGTTGTGTTTCTAATTACAAATTTTACAAAGAAAGGGAGAAGATGAGAAATATAAATAGTCCGTGTGAAAACGGTTGTATTGGTAACCATTGATACACGAGCGCATAGATTATGCAGTGTAATAATTAAGTAAGCTTTTGTTAAAACAATCCTAACTTTCGTCCGCAGTAATTTGCATATTGTCAGTTGGGTCCCTCAGACTGATAAGCAGGCACTGAATAAATTGTAAGTGAAATATTGCAGTTCGCACCAAAGTATTATATTAAAATGTAATACTTAAACGTTGTAGACATATAAATTAGGCGACAAAGGAAGACGAAGTGTAAAAAGAATAAGACTAGATGTATGCAACCGCTATTTCCTAAAAACCAGCGTTTATTATGTTTACCCGAAATACAAAACTTATAACCAGCAAGTTGGAATTATTTATATAAAAATATCAATAACTAGACCTGCCAATTGAACATATGAAGGAGAAAATTTCCACCGATTTACTAGTAAACGTAGTTTAATTGGTATTTTGCCGGTAAACATCTAACAAGCAATATGTATGATAATACTTCACACCCTGTAAGATTAGGATGGCGAAGTTCTTTGGACTAGAAATTCAACAAAAGTTACTTTTGGTAAACTCAAAATGGCGAGAGGCAACAATGAACTGGTTGGTGGGTTTCACTTTATCACATTAACTACATTGGTTCATTTGAATATATCCATTGTATTCACAGTTCAAATACTGTTTATTGAGGTCAAACACTAGTTGGGCAAGTCTTTCCAAATATAGCAATTCATCAATTTCATAAAATGGCTCTTTCGCTTTCAATCGGTAGGAAGATAGCTGATTTCTCTTTTGCTGAACCGAATCCGTCATTTTGACACAGCTTAAGTAAAATGTGTAAAAGTTTGCGCCCATCATTTGTTTAACCTGGGGTGACGAAATTGTAGAAGCAACATATTCAATTACTCTGTTAAATATTCAAATCATTTCTCAATACATTTTGACGCAACCTCTAAGCATGATACCCTTTTCATTATAGTACGTAAATTTGTGAAAAGAGGGAATGATAGATTGTTTATCCACGTTGGCGAAATCCCTATTTAAAGCTCACACTCAAAATGATCCGGATAATTAAGCAGAGTTTATCTTGTCAGATATACTCTACGTGCATTAAACGCAATGTACGATGTCAATTAACTAAACATATCAAATTATAAACGGACATCTCAAATAGAGTCATATTGCTTGCATCATAAGCAATCGATAACATGTTCAACGGTCAATGTCCGAAATGAAATTATTTCCCGTTATTAATGACGAATTATTATATTCTGCTCCATACCTAGTGGGTCAATAGTATACGTCGCTTTGATGTATGATGATATTGCACGTTGATGCTGACAAGAGTGGCAAGCTAAGATGTTTTCTCAAACGATGGTCGGTTCCACCCAAAGATTTATTTTTGAAATATAGTCTTCGAAATGAAATTCACTGGACTTTAAATATTAGAAGCTAATACAAGCTTGACGAATGCAATACACCGTCAATTATTTCCGTGAACTTTGGTCAAACCTTGGTGATATGGTGACAACCTTAAACACCTTATGATTAGATGGAACTTCTACCGAGTTTCCTTGATACGCTAATTCGACATGTGTGCGATTTACACATACATTGATTCGTAGGCTTACAAGGCTAATGTAAACATTTTGCCCGATACAATCTCACCTGATTACATATATCGGCATACCTGGGCCCAGAAATGAATGTCACTAGAATGTAAGTATTTTGTAAGGCAGGGTAAAATAAATAGAATTTGACATCAGAAAAATGGGAACAAATAATCCTGCGCCTTTCACGATAGCAATACAATATAGCCCCTAGGAGGCATCACACAGCAAAATTAGATTTATGGTTTGAGGCCCTACTTATGCGTGAGTCGATAGGGTTTCCATGCTTACCAACTGGATGCAAAGGAATCTTTTGTTCTGGTAAATTTAGGATGCAAATCCGTTGCTTCTGCATTATGTATGACAAGTTTTACTTTGTATTACAATTACTGTTATAACCATGTGGCTCTATTTGGTCTATTTGTTTACAATGTAAATCCATTCGCTACAACTAAACTATATAAGGCCCTTGTTATGCATACTTGTGTACACTTAGCTGTTTGGGGTACCTGCTGAAGCCTACAGAAATGTTGATGACCGATTTTGATGAAAACTAAACTTATTTAATTCTGTTTCATTAGGCATAATTGAGTAAGGTTTGCAGCTTTGCAAATAAAGGCCAGGCAATCTGAATAGTGGAATAAATGCCTTAAAGATGTAGCGAAATCGTCTGCGAATATTTAAAACGCAATGCCTTCTGAGTAATCAAAATTTTAGTAATTGTAACACTAAATTTTTTCACATTTGACTTGCATTACAGTTAAACGGTTAAGAATAACTAAAACTATTTACTATTTACCTGATTTTTACTTACACGAATAACTTTAACTTATAAGGGGGCTGGGAACTCACCTAACAGTTGCTCACCTGTAGTGTAGAGTTGGAGTTTAAAAGAGTTGTTTAATAAAGACAATGCTATCCCACACTGAATCAATTGCATGACGATCTTATTTAGTAGTTTGAATAAGTAAAAATAATTCGCAAATATCCTTCGTGATTATTTGTGTTATGCTAAGATTAATACAAGTAATGCCATCATGATTTGGTAATTTAGAACATACAATCCCAACTTTCTGATTGATTACATATGAATCCAAGGTGGATCTAAAATATTTACTTGCATGTAAATTACTTGACATTACTCAGTTTAATTTGCTAGCGATTGCACGCTATTTATTTAATTAGAAATTTGGGAAAATAAATTTTCTGTTTCTATTTAACCACTCAAATGATGACTAAAGACATATTTCTCCAAACGCGTAAATAGATGAATCCCCCACGGTCCTTTAGAATGACACCCAACGTAAACCTAGCAAATCAAGTGAGCTGAATAAATGATGTACTGCCAGTGACATTTTGTTGACCAGGTATGTAGGTATAGGCATTAATAACGCACTCGGTCTCAGTAAGCTTGCTGTGTGTCCGGGTTCATAGGTGATGCATCCAAGTTTTGCAAAATTGAAAAGAGCTTCCACCCGCCGAGCTATCTCTGTGTTACTCATCAAATACAAGGGAATTCCATTCAGCCTTCCCTTCACACGCAGACGGACCGCATGTGCATTCCACGAAAGATCCTTGTGAGAAATTACATCATTTTTGCAAGTAAGGATCCCGCTTAAGATGTAGGCGTCATAACTTGAGTTAATCAGCTATAACAGAGTAAAATATATATATAATGTGATAGCAATGATGCTGTTCTGATGTGATAAAATGCTTGGTGAATCCACATAACAATATTGGATAAAATATCTATATTGTGGTTATTCGTTTTCAAGAAAAGCCTTGTGAGCAAGACAGGAATGGGAATGTTACTGATAGTTTTGGAAATATTGGATGACGTGTCAAACGGTCAAAAGTATTGCACTAGTATAACGTGACTCAAATGGCGACACTAAATTTACCCACTTTGCAATCGCGAGCAGACTCACCAAAGCGCAGCTATTTCTGGAATGTACTTCACTCATAAATTGCAGGCTTATATCTATGGTAAAGAGCAAGTGTTTGTTGAAGCTTGTATTGATGAAGGAAGACAAAATTTTAATTAGACATATTGTAAGCTTTGAAAAATTTCTTATTTTGTGCATGTGAATTATTTTAAGAGGAATAATTAGCAAGCTGTAATTGGTCTGCCCGAGGCCAACCGCTACATTTAGACATCGTTGGGCATTAGAATGTAAAAGAAATCTGGTCAAACGAAGTCACGTTAAACGGCATGCGCCCGTGTGGAAGTGGTGTCCAATAATTCCTATCAACATTGCGTCTACACTGACATATAAAATAAGTAGCGCAAAGTTTATTTTAAATATAGCGTATGGTTCCCTATCTGATGTATTTTTAAGTTTGTTCTACTTAATAGAGGTATAGAAATTATAAATTTCAGTTGTGCTGAGTAATGGCAAGCGATTCAATATACGTTGATCGCGTACAAGAAATACATGCCATGTAGTCAAAGACATTTTGTGGCTAGTGCGAAATGTCATTTAGGCCTCTAGATCCAAAGTTGTCATCCTTCAAAATGCCTGTTACCAAGAAAATCACTGACGAACACGTTGATTAATGTAAGTCATTATAAAATAAAGGCACTGAAAGCACAAGCAGAGTAAAACACAGTAAATGTTTTGAGGAAAATCATAAAGGAACACTATAACTAGTGTGCGAAAATACCTGCATTAACCAACATTGAATAAAAAGTGTGCGAGAAAGATTTTCAGCCTGTGAGTAAAATCTAAGCTTTCAGACATTTAAAAAGGTTATGAATGTGTATTACCATGGAAAAGTTTAAGCCAAGATACCAGGTGGATTTTCGTTGGATGACAGAGCAATTGTGTTCGCAATCGCGACCAAGAAATAGCAGTTGCCAAAGAAACGCGTAGTCTGTCTTAGCGGGACAGATATAATATGACAACACAACATTATAATAGTGTTAAGGGAGACGGCGTTAGGACAAGTCAAGATTTCGTTAAATTTAGGGGACATTTTTAAAAAACTTTTATTATTATAGGAAAATATTATTGTGTATGATAAGGTTTGATTATTAGCATTGAACAGAAATGCGGAAAACGTCTTGCAATGCTCCAGTTTTAGTTAGGAGCACGAAAGAACACCTAACGCATATCTGCTTTACGTTCGAGCGATTTTCAAATAAGTCATGCATCACCATGAATGCATCTACGAGAACGCCATTTTCAAGCAAAGCTTGAATAAAATCTATCTGTCCAGACTCCCTATGGCAATGCAGTTGGTTAAGTATAATTTCAGCTTCAATTCAATGTACAAAAATAGTTAACATCTTCCAGCGCTGAACGTCCTTTTTCTACTGTGCTGACTAATACTATTGTTTACTCCACCGCGCAGTCGCACTGATTCACCCTTACGCTCTTTTCGGATTCACTCTCACACTTCATGACGCACAGTGATGTGTTTTCCCTTATGCTACCCTGACCGACCAATCTTCCAAAAAGACCAACCAACTCTTCGATTTACCTGTCGACTTCATGTGTGATCTAACTATTCAGGTGGTAGAGAAGTCGTAGCAGCGCCAACACGTTTGAACAGTGATGTATGCTTAGTGACCATCCTAAATCTTCCACCAGTGTCCACTTCAACAATGAAAGGTTTACTAGCATCGGCTATGAAGATCCTATTAGCTTGCTTTGACCCACAGGGGTGATTATTCGCATAGTAAACGTGCACTCATTTGTCACAGAGGTTCATGTCTTCCTCTTCACTTAGCACAGTCGTCATACACTCATTCGAATCGGCTTCACTTTCAGTGTTCAGCGGGCATATATTCACAGACATTTTACTAAAAAAAGGGTTTTGTTCTACCTGAAATGTTTTAACTCGATTCGTTTTTCTTTTCAGACGTGCAACTGCTTTTTTAACAGTTTTTACTGCTGCAATACTTTGCTCGATAAAGGATTCTCTGCGCTATGTAGTGGTACTAGATTTACATCCGTAGGATCATTTCTGACGAAGCTACGAATAAATCTATGGTTTTATTTGCATTTGCCCAGGGCTGGCAATTTTCGCTTTCATTCACAAACTACAAGCCACTTGCGAGTGTTTGTCCTACAGGAACCAATGTAAATAAATAAGCTAGCCAAGCTCCTTGTAGTGTGTCCTCGTAATGCACACTTGTCTACGGTAAGCGTCGTCGCAAAATGCAAGTGGGACAAAAACAGTGAGGTTCACTAGCCCTATATCTCACGTGACCGGACAAGGGAAGCTTGCGATTGCAACAACAACTCTCAATGGAATTGATACTAATTAACCGCAAATATGCATACGCCCAGTTAATGGAAGCATTATCTGTGAAGTTTGCGGCCTTCCGTTCAGCCCCCTTTGGTGGAATAAGCCAACTGCGATGCAATAGAAAAATCATTCTAAATAAATTGCTCTGGTTTTTGCAAACCTACAGAGCAATCCCAATACTCAAATATATACTATCGCTCGTGAAAAAGTGAAGAAACGGACTGAAACAGTCCAGCAGGTAACGAGTTTCAGGGCATTACCATTAGAAGCTAACACCACCAATCTTACTCTAGCAAACCCCTCAGAACTCTCTCCCTAAGTCGGACAGGCACTCAGGCTTGCTAACCGCCAGACAGAACCTGCGCCACCTACCCCGACAATTACCAATCCAATAAACAGACAAACCACATTCAGCGTGACTACTATTAATTCATCCCTACATGCTATAGCTTAGGAGTTGGTCACAAAAATGGTTAATCGAGAGCCGGTTAAAATACTCATTGCTCGCTTTGATAAGAACGCTTACAGAACCACCCGTACATTCATTTTCTGGACCAAGCACGAGCGATGCAACACCTTTTTTACAAAGACCTTTAATGCCCGCCAAACAACCTAAGTTACCAGAAACAGCACCCAACTTGACATTCGTTAAACAGAACCAGAGTGCGTTGGCGATCATATTCATTAACGTTCTTGAGTCCAGAGTTTGGCAAAATAATGGGCAAGATGCGAGGTACTCGCAAACGGTGGCGTTCCCTCTGTGATGCGATTGGTTTTCGGGATGGCACAACAAGGCTACTACGCGTAGCACGTCACCCAAAATAATTGCACTATGGAGAACCGCGATTTCTCCGAGTAACATTAAACTCAACTGAGGAGACACAGATAGTCCTACTCTCAGCAGTTCACAACCCCTGGAGCGAGGTACATATACTACCAAATATTCCTAGGAACGAATCACATCATCCTCGTACGCGTTGGCTAGAGGTGGGATACACCTCACTTAATGTGCAGCAATACATAGAAAAAAGGAGAAAATAATGCAACTGGTGCAAGCTGGCTGAGCTACGAGTAACGGATGGGCATCGTTCCGGTAAGCTACCAGAGGGCTACTGTGCATCAAAAAAGTACCAAGCACAATTATCTAAAATTAAATAATGTGGTCGTGATTGGAGGGGAGGCTAATAGGGATGGGGTGGGACAAAGAAACTCACAGATCGAACGCCACGGAGGTCGGCTCCTAGCCATTTTAGCAAGTGTGTCCAACCAAACGTGTTCAGCGTCTTCCGGACCCCAACCAGGGTGCTGAGACGCTCCAACCGAGACTAGCTCAGAAGTGAGGGCCTTCATTCCTTTGGACCAAGTCATCGGTTGGCCACCCCTCCTCTTCTTCCATCTACACCCCCGGCGCGCAAACAACACACGTCGCGGGAGTAGGTGGGCTGGCATGTGTAACACGTGGCCCAGCCATCGGAGCCTGATGCGTGAAATAACGGTGCTGAGCGCTTCAGTTCCTTTTCCTGTGCCTTAAAGAAGGCGTCGAACACGCTCGTTGCTCACGTGGTGTTCCAACCAGATATGGGCTAAAGTACGAAGGCACTAGTGGTCGAACGTAACTAGCTTCTTCAGGTCCGCTGCATCAAGCGGCCAGGTTTCACAACTGTACAGTAGGGTCAAACGTACTGCTGCATTGTACACGCTAACCTTCAAGGCAAGGGTGATGTCGCGCCGACGCCACAAGTGACGAAGGTTGGCAAAAGCACCCCTAGCTTTTGCTATACCATGCGTGATTTCACTTTTAATCCCACGGGCGCCGATACAACTTCCCAAGTAGTTGAATTTTTGAACTACTTCTAGCTGATCCCCGCCAAGGGTCAGCGCAGGAGGCGGTCCAGAAAAAGCTTAGAGAAACGCTTTGCATTTCGAGAGTGCTAAGCAAAGCCCATGGTGACGGACAGCTAGTGCTAATCTGTCCAGTGCCGCTTGGCACGTTTGTGAGTTGTCACAGACTAGGGCCATATCATCAGCATAATCTAAGTCAAGAAGTCATTCTCCTGGGAACAGAGCCACACTTAAAATGGCTGTCCTGTGAACGCGATTTCCATAACTATGTCAATAGCGAACTTGAAGAGGAATGGTGACATCAGGCATCCTTGTCTCCCGCCGCTGGAGAAATTAAAGGGCAACGACAACTTGCCGTAAGCTCTCACTCTGCCAGAGCTACGCTCACATAATGCTCGAATAATCTTTACATATTTCTCGGGCACACCTTTCCTGAGTAGACAGTCCCAATGTACATGTCTGTCCACCGAATCGAATGCACCTTTGATACCGAGGAACAAGAAAATGGTGGGCCGCCAATATGTGTGATGGTGCTACAACAACTGACGCAAAGTGAAGATTTGGTCAATGCAGCCACGACCTCGGCGAAATCCAGCTTGCTCTTCACGAATCTGGCTTTCACTATTGCCAGTCATTCTGTGAAGGATGGCAGAGGCAAGCAATTTGGAGACAATTGAGATCAGACTGATTCCTGTATGGCTGCGCATTCAGATCGTGAGCCTCCTTTAAAAATTGGGACTATGATGGATCGGCTCCAATCGGTTGAGACAGTTTCCTGCTCCCACAGTTTCACTAATAAGTCGCTTAAAACATCCATAATAGCAGGTCCCCCGAATTTGTAGAGGGCTGGAGGAAGGTCATCAGGTCCAGCGATTTTATTTCATTTCAACAGTTTAATCTCACGTTCGGCTTCTGAGCAAGAGGGGGGATCCAAAGGAACAACCCTCGGAACAGGGCGATCACTGGTCGGCAAGAATACTAACAATTCCGACCGATTAAATTGCATTTCAAAGTGTTTAGCCTAACGCTACAGGCGTGTTGATAAGTTGTGGATAGGCTGTCCACTCTTGTCATGCATAGTTTCACTAACACCAGGTCTCCTGCTGCCCGTTTCCCGTATCAGACGGAATAACACAAGATGATTTCCAAATGCAGCGACCATTTTCAACTCTGATGCACGATGAGACCACCAGGATTCGCGGTCTCTCTTCAGGCAAGCACGGTGTTTTGTCCGGAGCTTTATGTGAGTTTCATTGTGTTCGCTTACAGCCAGAATATGCCGGCGAGCATCTATAAGCTCCAGAGACTGCGAAGAAACCCTATGTCTATGTTGGCGAGTAGACATACCACATGAGGATTTGCCTGCTGCTAGTAAGGCCTGTTGCATATGAGACCAGTGAGCTTCAATTGCATTCAGTGAGCGTTTAACCAATTTGCATGACAGCGTATTTTGATACGCATTCAGAACAGCTGGATTCACCAGTCTGCCGGTATCAGTGCACTCACAACATCGTCGTGGGCTTCCGCCAAAGCGCATCCGCAGGTCAGCACATACAAGTGCATGATCGGTGTCCACAACTGTGCTCCAAATCGAGCGACAGTTCTGGACGCAGCCTCTCCATCGGTAACTTATCGCAATGTGATTGATTTGCTTCCATGGCTGATTCGAGGCTGGTGGGCGCCAAGTCACCCTCCGGCGACTTCTGTGTCGGGAATTAGTGCTCGCAAGAAATAAGCGAGCATCCACACACAAATGAAGGAACCGCTCACCGCTATCATTACGGGAGCCTACACCATGTTGGCCGCCCAGATGCAGCTCATCTGTGGATAATTTTCCAACTTGAGCGTTCAGGTCCCCGGCCAGCACTACAGTGCCGGAGCTTCTTCTGTGGCGAAGGAATTCGTTCAGTTGGCGATAGAAGTCGTCTTTTACCGAGTCATCGCTACAGTTTGTCGGTACATAGGCAGCGATAACGAATAGACACCTGTTAGTCCCATGCGATTTCGAAGTTTTGAACGAGCCAGCCAATCGCACCGCACACATCCGGCTACTGCTTGGAATCCAATCAACCAGAACAGCTTCAGCCCTGGGACTCAGGGCAATACCAACACCGGCTTGGCCGGTGCACAAAGCTACATCGTCAACGGATCGGCGCAATGAGAAATTGCTGCTAGTGTCAACTGTAGGGGAATCGCAGAGTGAGTACAGAGCTCGAGTTTTGCAGGCAGGTCTCCGATAAGCTGCAGATATCGATGGAGAGGGCCTCTAATGTTCGGGCAAGTGCTGCCTGTTGACCGATCTGGAGCAGTGTGCAAACATTGAGTAATGCCAGTCTGAAGGAGGATCGATGGCTCCAAAAAAGCCGGTGAACTGGAGTGGACCGTTTGCTTGGGCATGGGCCTGTTGATAGGGCAGGAACGACGCTCTGCGTTCATCTGTGAGTAGAAACTAAAAGACAAGCGACTATTGAAGCAAGGTGGGGGAGGGCCAAATATTTGTGGTTGAAAACATGGGGGATAAAAGTGAAGCTGGAACTGGACGATAAGGATGAAAAAGCGCAAGAAGGGGAATAATAAGGTGGGAAGGCTTGCGCAGTAGCATCCAAACCCCTATCCACCCTGCCCGATGCAGCAGGTAGGGCACCGTTTATTATCCTCTGCGGTTTCCATAGCATCAGAAATCTGGAACGAAAGCAGAAAGCAGGATTTTTTATTGTGTTCCCGAACTACTGAGCTCTCGTGAGCACGCAGCGCAACAACTTGACCGAGAGCAGTGATGCTACAACAGTAAAGCATGCTCTCTGAATCACGTTATTGTTAAATCACTATGGCGAATCGCTTCATTTCTAAACTACAGGGCATCCGGTGCAAAGGTATTACAAGTCGTGCTACAATGCATTGGAATGACAGAATTCCTATTGCATTGCTGGTTGGCGCATCGCACATATCTTATAGCTGCAATGCACCGTCCACCAAACTCTACGTATGCAATGGAATTCAAACTAAACCACCTTCCACAAGTTGCTTTGAACAGGACATACAGTCAAATTCTCATCAAAGGCAACATTAATGTGCACGAAATGAAAATAGCGGCGATCGATAGCACGTGTTGCAAAGCCTGGTAACAAGAGGTAAATTCCAGCTACCATTGTTTACGGACCTTGACACTTTCACAGATTTGTTGCTGTTAACAAGCTGTGGATACTTGATATTGTGTTAACCAACTAAGAACTCATGCTAGACGGCATAATTACAAGCACACCACTGGGGCCTATTAACCATATGACTCTGCTGTTTAACCATGTATGTTATGCGGAATATCCTGTGGAAGAGGAAGTGTATGCGGTCACGCACTACAAGGTGTTATGCGCGTTTGTTGAGGAGATACCTTGGCCCAACATTTATCCGAGTTTCTTTTGTCCCACCATCAGCCTTATCCAGCTTATTTTTACTGCGGAAATTGTCAAAGAAATTGATGTACCTGCGTATCCACGGCTCTCCTGGTATCGATAACACTGGACCGAGGTCTTTACAGGAAGCAGCCAGTGATCTGCCGGAAGCTCTGGCCATATTTTATCAGCGCTCTGTGGAGGAGAATCATATGTTAACAATATTGAAGCCAGGGGTCGTCACTTCTGTTCAAAAGAGATTTGGTCGCGCAGACAAAACCAATTAATATCTTGTTACGTCACTCCCTGTACTTTTCAACTTTTAGGGATCTATCGTTGCTAATGTACTCATGCAGTAGCTGGAAAATCACAAGATGAAACAGTAGAGCAACTTGGCTTCTGGCAATAGCGCTCATGCACTGCAACGCTGTTAATTGCACGCAAAAGCTGGACTGACACACTAGATGTTGAAGTTGATGACATTTACTTGAACTATTCCAAAACGTTTGATCGCTTAGACCAGCGGATCCACCTTTACCGAGTTCAGTTCTATGTGTTGGATAGGTAACCACTTGCACAAAATTTGTTCGCATGTGTGAGTTCTAGAATTCTTTTTCGACGCAATTATGGTGGAGTGCTGCGTACCACAAGGCTCGGTGCCCGGGCCCCACCTATTCTTAATTTTCCTAAACCAACTAAGGGGGAAATTACTTCGATTTTCTGTTTTTCGCTGATGATATCAAGTTATGGCGAGGCATTAAAGAACCGAATGAACATGAGAGCTTCAGGTTGACATCAACACGTCTTCAAACTGGTCAGTTCTTAATACACTACCGTTCAATGTAGCAAACTGCCACACTTTTCAATTACGCTATAGGTATGAGTAATTGTATAGGCTTGAGTCACATGTATTGCATATAAATTCCCGAGAACGCGAGCTTGGTGAACTTATAAACAGTGATCTAAACTGTTCAAAGCAGTAAGAGGCAACTGCGATGAGAGCCAACTAGTAGGTGGGTTTTCTGCGGAGTGCATTCGGAAGATTCGACCCATCCATCTTCCCGATAATGCACAATTCTGACAAACTTCCTCACGTTGTATAAGCCATCCAAGCGTGGGAACCCTGGTTGAAGCGCGATTTAAATGTGCTAGAGAAACCACAACGCAAGGCCAAAAAGTACGGCAAGGACCTGCGTAATTGGTCCTAGCATCATAAGAGGATGTCAGTGGGAGATTTCAGTGACCGCTAACGAATGCTGTGGGGCGATCTCATATTAGTCTACCGAATATCGTTTGACCCTAATCACGTATGCCGTCACTTACCGAAACGCAGCCATAAAACAAACTCAATATTAACACACTAAAAGTGTGTACAGTACAGCCGCCTGGAATGCCGGCGGAATTAGTTTCCTCTTCGAGTTTGCTAACACTGGAGCTCTCTTCCCAAATCCATTGTTTGCTACGAACTTTGGATATATTCAAAAATCGATTGGACCTTGATCTTGGCTCTGCTTACTTCTTTGCCTTAACTGCGCTAGGTTGGCATATATTAATAATCCCTCCAAATCGGAGTAACTTGTTACGTAAACCTGAGAAGGCGGTATAGAGGCGAGTATTCTCGTTTTACTTTTCTCACGGAGTACAACTATAACTGTGCTAATTTGGCGTCGTCGTACGCATTTAGTTCTCACCTACACTAATATTATTTAGCATCATAGACAATACACTTTTGTCTTGATACTTGTAGTTTTACCCCCACAATCCTGCAAGACTAGTAAAGCAACTGTTTTTTACCCCGCATACATCATTGTTCATTGTTCTTCTTGTAGGTGATTTTCACCTGCTAGTCTTATAAAACCCACAGGTGCAGTGCGGAACATTAGGCTAAATTACAAGAGGTCTATGTTTCATAACAATGTCACTGCTCTAACGCGTTTCAGGATCAGAAACCTTGGCCAAATAGGACATATTTTTACTATCTTGATACTCATGCTCCAAATGGTAACTGGGTGCACTCAGTTGAGCTGCAGCGATCATATGACATCGCTGTTCCACTACTTGTGTTACGCAGGATACCGAGGAAGTTCAAGGTGTAACATTCATACAACATTCGTGCAAAAAGCAGGCGTTTCCTAACCGAATTTACTTTGAAACTGTCTGAGAGGAATTTGCCAAGCGAATCAACTGGCTTGTGCCAAGCATTGTATAGAAAAAACCCATCACTGGGCAAAGAGGAATCAGTTTATGTGGGTCCGGATTCGACACTACGTGGCGCTGGGGGACTCAGGCTGGTGTGTGCACACAGCTTCTGCGAGTGATGACAACTAGTATGTCGATGAAACAACAACGATCCACTGCATCGAACTCGTCCACGAGGTTAAGGCAAATTACTAACATGACGGTCCTAAACGTTTGCTTTAACTTCAAACATTTATATAGATCTGTTTAATAAACGTCGTAGAATCGAACGCGGAATTTCTAGTCTACAGGCAGCATGCGGTTAAGCGCCAATCACTCAATAGGCAGTACCTTCCAACATGTATGATCTTCTTATATCCTGCCTAAACATCTAGGCTTTACCACATAGCGTTTACTGTCAACAGTGTTCTAAAGCCGCTGATACACTTGCGCAGGTACAACTGACCTGGTTCAGCCGGTATCGTCTAAAGGCGTTTAACTTGGTTGCCGTAAGTACAACTGATGTGTTTAACATAGTTTTTAATTATATAAACAAGAGATTCCGTTGCCAACAATGAGGAAGTACGGGATCGGCATTTAAATCCTTGCAGAAGCAACGAATTCTCTCCGGATAACACTAATTTCAGTGGACTTAAAAATAATTTGGTTCAGGATTGCTGCGACACACATAAGGTAGGTTGCGATTAGCATCATTTTCAATCTGGACCAGCATGAGTTACTGCAAAATCGTCCCAGACAACTATGCTTTTGGTTGCTATCGCATGCTGGTGGTGTAGTAAATACCGCCAATAAAGATTTCACGTAAACATTCGAAAGGCCGGAACACCGGTTTCTAATTTGCAAGCTTCAATATTATAGAACTGACGATCTGGTTCTAGACTACATAGGAGACGTTTACGTTCAACCTCGCTCGCATGTGAGTATTCGTAGCACCTTACCCGTAGCAATAGAAGTCCATTGCGGCGTACCTCAGAGATCGGTGCTCGGGCCCTGCCCTTTCCTGGTCTTCGCATATGATCTCGCAGGACTGATTTCTTCTAATTTCCTGCTATTTTCCAATGAGCTAAAGATTTGGCATACTCTCATTACAGTTGGCCATCACGCAGTCATAAAACATGAACTGGATAAAGCGTACTCATGGACCATCGCGAAAATGCAGAATTTCAGTACCATCACGTGCCAAGTTCTGAGCACACGCCATGAGAGCATTCCGAATAACAGGCTAGTCCCAGCTTTTTAGCAGACTTTTCATTAGAGCGACCTCGGCCAGTTCGTGCCAAATGGCCTCGTTTGTTTGAGGCATGTTGAAGAAATATTAATGAATGCACCTCAGGTTTTCTGTCTACTGCATGGGATGCAAGGGTAGGTCGACACCTCAGTCATTCCGAAAATCCTTGGCGGATAATTGAGCACATACGCAGAATACGTTATAAAAGCGTGGCAACCCTATAGAAGCACCAACACACAGCGCGCGACGCCGCACAATGCAGGCCAATAAACCTCAAACTGGAATCTATAAAAATGTACAGCAGACGATCTCAGCGTTTACGGTACAATCTCATAGTGATGAATCACATCATAAAATTCCCAACCACGCCTGCAAAATCATGTTAAACTCAGCCAACACTGATAACTGAAGGGCCGTCATCCATGTTGGTCCTGCAGCACAGACAAAAGGAATATCAACGTAATAATTAAACCCACTGAATATCAGAGCCAAGCGCATGTAATTATTGCTCCAATCTTATCCCTATTCCAAAATTGCCTTGTCGTTATGTTGCCACTGTGACACTTAATGGTATAGCCCGTGGTCGTCAGATGATAATTTTAATGCAGAGCAAACAGTGGGTAGTATAATATTCCATCTTAACATCAGACAGGTATACTCAAACAGGCGAAGCCTTAAAACATTTTTCAAGTCATGTATCTCGCGATATTTTTACCGCCACTGTGTCATTCTCTAGTAATTGTTAACCTAACCATCCTACCGGACATATCAGTCAATTGCATTTATACCCATTATAAATCGTCACTTAATCTCTCCATTGTCCTCGCCTGTAGGCAAGCTGACTGCTGTCATATGTATATAGCTTTTAAAAATGTCAGTGGTAAGTACAGTTAACCAAATGTAAATCATAACTGTGCACGCAATCGGCCATGACTTATGCAAAACTATTTGTCAAAATGGTATAAATATTCCTGCTTTCCACATGTCGGAGATTATGCTAGTGCTTAAACATCGATTAAATATCTCCCTGATAGATGACTGTAATGCATCAATACACACTTTCAGAGAGCTTAGTGACATGGAATTCGATCTACTAGCCTTGCTTGACATTCCTTTTAAGAATGCTTGAAAACAGATTAGATAATTCAAGGTAAGCTGTTACGTTCTGTCTGAGGTGAGTTTGGAGCTTGTCCCATATATTTTGAAGATAAAATATCCATCGATCTAGTCAACATTTAATATACCCAGTAGACCATAGGATGTTTTGACGAAACATTTCTCCAAGTGCCTTAACTGATCATGAAAGATGTGGTTTGCTAAAACGTTTTAACGTGCAGGCTGTCTAAAATTATCTTAGCTATACGGTCACAGATTTACATCTGAACACTGGCTGATATTTCTAGGCCTAATTTCTCCTGTAGGTTTATAATATTACGTTTATTTCTCTTGATGAAATATACTGTAACTGTAGAGACACAGAACATTTTGTACAAAAGTATCATTTCTCTGACATGAGCCATATGTATAGGTTGAATATTGGGGTATGCGATACCTTATGCGCAATTCGAGTTCTGGACGCATGGGCATTTTCATTCTTCTGAGCCCTTCTGCAGAAGCTCATCGACGGATTTTCCCACGTGAAGGTAATTAGTAAAGTATTTAGGTTAACGTAACTGGAGATCTTGCTTCTAAATATGGCTCACATAGTTATTTGACTTGTTTGTGCTGCGTAGTCTATTCCCCACATGACTAGTAATATTTGACCACGAGCAAATTAGATCAAACCTTCATCCTATCCATTAGTGTATTCAGTGTAAAACCTTTGTTGCAAAGCTTTCGAGTCGAACTATTTTTTTATTTCTAGTGTAGGCAGATCACCATTGGTTTATTATCCGTGGAGATGCGTATAGTCAACTGAATTTGGTGTGTTATTTGGTGCGCACTTTTCTCTATTGGGATACTGGAACAATGGACCAAACTCATGATCGTTGATGTATGGTAGCTCAAGGTGTTGATCTGCGGAAAATGAAATACCGTAGGGTGCCTTATGGAACACAAGCTTTATTAAATATTTGTCGTTTAATAATTGTGAACAAAAAAGGAAGCAGCACGATATTACTGATTTTATTATTCTCCGAATTGAAAAAATATCAACCAACACAGGCTAACTGGATAATAGCCCTCGGCTTCATGTTCACTGTAGTCAAATTACATGCAACAACAAAACGTTTAACGCTCGTTTAAACATGGCCAAAATTTATCCACTTGCCCTGGAAGTAAGGCAGCATTGATGGTCAAACAAGTCACTATCGAATGCAGCTCATCGGAGCATTGTAGGTTAAGAATTAATAAATCAGACGCATGCAAACTCTTCTTAATTATAGCAAGGACATCCAGTGAAAAATTAGCCAATGTTGTAAGTCACCCGGATACGAAGGTTGATAAAACTTCCCTATATTACTGGCAATAAATTAAACCCTAATGAACAACAATATAATAAAGAATAATTAGGGAAGCCTAGTCAAAAGCAAGATCAAAAATCACATGCGCATTAAAAAAATAATTTATTACACAAAAGAAACGCCTAAATCAAATAGCGAATTAAATAAGAAATAAACATAACAAATTGCGAGGCATAGGCAAGCAGAAAAACTGAGATCTATTTACAAGTAGTCGATTCCTAAGAAATAATCCACGTAAAGCATAAAATAGACAAAAGGATAGACATTGGAACTCACAAAATATAAGCCAACAGCTGCCAAAAAGCCAAAGGTAAATATCCAGTGCACAATATTGGTGGCACAAAAATATATAAAATTTCTCGATTCTTTCAGTTATAACGAAATATATTTAAAATTGTACACATCAGCTTTTATCCGCACAATAAAAATTTTATCAAGTACACAAGTAAATATAATTCAGACCACACTGAGGGTTCAGCCGTGGACCGCGCATGAGGGATCTAACCTACGTGTGCGTACTTGTGGTATATGTGAGCGGTGCAGATATTTCGGAGTCATTACACCCAAGGACCTGCGCAGAACAGCGTGGTAGTCAAACCGCGGACATCAAACACGCTTGCCATACGGAATCATAAGTTTAGTTCCGAAACGTAAAATATGATTTCACGCGTCTGAATTATAAATGGAAAAAGCAATACTGTTCCGAAAGTCCGTCTATGGTCAGCGGAGTTGTCACTTCTGACTTCCCCCAGTTCGGTTGCACGGGAACCGCACTCACCGAGCAAGGCGAAAAGAAACTCATCCACAAAGTTCACCTACCAAGTTTGTCTTTAATTTGATTTTTATGGTTTGAAAGCCTTGATCACATTACGCGCGGTGGGATGAAGAGGAACGTACGTGCGTCATTGTCTGATATAAAGGCTCTTATCCTGAAACATATGCAGTAGGCAACGACTGCAAAGGCATTGCATCTATGTTACAGGTAAATATGAAAACATGTAGAAGCTGGTTTAGAATATGAATTGATGGAGCAGACAAGAGATGGTGGCGTGTCGCATCGAATGTGTCCGTCAGATGATCACGTGAATTGCTTGGTGGAATGGAAGGAATCGGAACATACAGTTAACTCGGAAACTCTGCGATTACGACGGAATGTGGAGTGTGAGGTGGAGGTGAGCGTCTGCACCACTGCTCGCTATCTAGGCGGTCGCTTGATGACAATGAATGAATTACAAGCGATACCGGAATCCATGAATATGGTGGATAGAAAAAGGCTAAAGAAGGTGTACGTGTTGAAATGATGAAGTCGGAGACAGAAGAGCGGCGAGCGGTATGAATAGATGAGACAAAATGTATGTGCGGTTCTGCGCTCGCAATAGAGAACGTTCAGCATGTGGCACCCGTACACACTGTACGGTGCCGAACACTAGGGGACAAAATCTGCACATGATCAGCGCGATGCATGAGGATGCATTGCTTGGATATTCTGTCCTAAGAGGCAGTTCTAATGAAGAAACATATGCGTGATGATTGAGGCTACTGCTTGATAATAATTCGATCCATTTCTCTGAAAGCTCTCCCGTTTTTTGTGATACCGCACCATGTCACACTGTTCTGGAGCGTGTTTTCTAAGAGTAGCCTTTCATCTCAGGATGACTTCTACTAATGTTGCCGTAATTTTCACAACTGAATCTGCTAGAAGAAATTTGGACTAATATCATACCTACGGTAAACAAATCATGAAGTGGTGGTATTCCGCACTACTCTGATGGGATCCGGATAGCCTACTGAGCAAGAATGAATAGAGGATTTAGTTCTTAGAGAAGGTTATAACAGAAGAAAGTGCCTGCGTGTGGCTGCACCACTGTCAACAAATGGTGCAGCATGTATGAACTAACTGTACGCTTACTTTACACCTCCTCCATCTGTAACCAGTTCAACAACACTGATATGTGTCTTGTAAAAGTCCACTGATATTTTTGTTTAAAAGCAATGTGGGGTCACTACGAGTGGGTTACACCGTGGCTTCCAGTTGGAATTACTTCTGGATCTGCAAAGGTTCACTCGGGGGAAGCAACAGTCACTATAAATTAGAATTACAATGGGTTCACTTTGCATTGAATTACTACGTGTTATTAACTGTTGGTTGTGCACAACATTGAGAGTTACCGATAGTGCAAGGAGGTGTCACACGTCGTTCCAACTTACTTGGGCAAACTTGTACACCTTTCTTTGCCTACTTCATAGATACTTGTTACCATTTGTGTCTTCGATTTAACTTGTGATCAATGCATATGACCCTACTTAGAATCCCCTTTTTTAAAGAGGTTAGGTTCAACGTTCATCTGATTCTGGCCGGCAATACGTTAAGAGAATCGTTGCCACCAACTTCACCAAATCATCGCGAGACTAGTGACATTCCGTCTGTTTACTCAATGCAACTTCATGCCGCCAAAGTTCGGAGACCTCAGTGAAATGAAGCAGGCGGGCGATGCTTTGGTGTTTGATTATGCTCGATGATTCACGAGAGTATTCACACCTAAAGCAGTCCATCTTGTGACAAAACATAGAATTGGCCGGCATGGTTTGTCACTTCCAGACCAGGTTTCTAGGAATATGCTTTGATATGCTTGTGGACAGTGTTCA
Organism: Dicrocoelium dendriticum; assembly: GCA_944474145.2. Taxonomy (NCBI): domain Eukaryota; kingdom Metazoa; phylum Platyhelminthes; class Trematoda; order Plagiorchiida; family Dicrocoeliidae; genus Dicrocoelium; species Dicrocoelium dendriticum. Next base: position 3,278,173 of record OX104063.1, on the reverse strand, counting down.
CGCAGTTCGGCCAACGTAGTCGCTACCGTAAGCAGAGTGAAACAGATAAATGACCAAAGCAGTAGCAACTTAGTCTGTCCTTCACAAGTTGGATTTAAACCGCACCTTGTTATTAGAGGGTGAAGTTTGGACTACACATTGTGTGATTAGATGGCGAATAGCAATCTCAATGTAATGGACTGTAATTCACATTGAAGTAAACCTGTCACTGCGATCACCGGGACCTTACTCAAAGCAAATAGAAATTAGGTGTTGCCCACCCGAAAACATTTCCATCTGCTTTGAGTAAGGACCCGGTGATCGCAGTGACAGGTTCACTTTAGTGTGAACCACAGTCCAATACAATGAGATTGCGCGTCGCAGTCCAACCACACAACGTGTAGTCCGAACCTGACCATCCAATTAGTCATTTACCGTTGGGCCAACTTTGCCCACCGTGACTCGGTAGCCAAATGGGTAGAGGTTTCGGTTACTATCCCAATGGTCACGGGGTCGAGGCCTGCTGTCTCCACCTGATGAGATGAAATTACATTGAAATGCGTCGTGGTTGTGAAGTGCTATCGGGTGGGCAACACCCAAGTTCCACACCTTTTTATCTTAGTGAAAAAGCACAAGCTCATCGGCATAATAAAAATATTTCACAGATTGATGGTGAAGTTATCGGGATCTCCTGCATTTTATTCGTCTGTGAATGACAGTTATGAACACTAATTTTTTAGGGACTTCGGGCATCCGTTCCTTCCTAGTACTCGTGTTCGTTTTTTGTGCCGTTCTATGAACTCTGGAAGTCCGTTTTCGTGTTAGGTCAAGGAAACTCGTTGCAGCCACAGCACTTCCGCCGCCTACAGCTTGAGTAAAGAAAATAGTCACTTTATGTATTCCATTTAAGGTGAGTAGCTAGTTGATATGGAAGAATAACTACAAGTCCAAAACTTATGCGTTTTTGTGTGTCTAAGTTTGTGGCGGGTACCATTTGACTAGGACAGGGAGCACTGCATTCGCACATTAGTTGTGCAGGTGGATTGCAATGTAGCGGAGTTTGTTCAGCCTTAGTGTCGGGTGTCTGTTTGGGTTACTGAAATTTAAAGTAGGCCGGTGAATGTGTTGGCTTTGAGAAGTGAATCGCAGCGGCGTTTGACGAATAGCGCCCAAGTATTGTCCCAGTCGTGCAACGCACGACGTGAAGTAGAGTTCGCCGCTGACTCTGGAATCTAGTACTTATTCCCCAAAAGGTCCCAGTGTCGTGAAAAAGACGAATTCTGTGGGACTACAGCCGCATCTTCCTTCACAGTGTTGCGGATACCGAGGAGAATAATCGGTAAGCGCTCCGACCACTGGATATTTCATTGCTTCTCAGTGAGTGTGGCTTTGAGTTAGAGGTAAAATTTCTCGACTAATTAGTTAGCAGCCGGATGATATGCCGTCGTACTTAAATGAGAATAGGTACGCTTGCTGTTAAGGTGGCGAAATAGTGCAGAACTAATCTGGGGTCCTCTATCCGTGGTAATAGTGGCGAGGTGCCAAACACTTATATCCAACTGCAGATGAAAGTTCGTGCCGCCGTCTTGTCTGAGACTTCTCGCAGCGACACAACGTGTGGCCAATGTATGAAACGATCGACACATGTCCGCATATAAATAAAACCGTTGCATGACAGTGGAGGTCCAACGATCTCGATATGGGCGTGAATGAAATGAGGGTAGGGTAGATAAATATTTCCAGGAAGTGAAATCGGGTGGCGACGGATCTTACTATACTGGCAGGTAATACACTGTTTTGTCTACTGCTGGATATCAGAGTTCATACTGGGTCAGATGTAGCGATCCGTACTCTGCTTGGTGGTGCCGCAGCTGCTTGGATGGGAGATTCCATCCAAGTGGTTAAACAAAACTCGTCTATAATGTTGTGGAACGGATGGTCGCGACTTTTCGGTGGAGATATCACAGTAAATTCTTGTTTCCGAGTTGCGAACAGGCAGTTAAGAAAATTCAATGGAAGGATTTTATTTCAAATGTTTAAACCTAGCATCTGTTTTTCGGTAAGCAAAGATGTCTTCTAGCCTGATTTTCTGGCTCGAAATGTCGTGAAGACCAATGTTGGACAATGGATCAACAAAAACACTGTGAGCTGCATCAACTTGTCGAATGTCGGTGGTCAGCTATGATTTGTAACCTAACTGTCGAACTTCTCAAGGTGAGAAGCGATCACACGAAACACGTGCGGAAAAATTTAATGCTGAAAAACATAGCAAGTTTCCTTACCCTCGCGGGGAAGTTAGACTAAACACACGGATTGCATCCATAAAGCTTTTGCCAAAGCAAATGTGTAGTTTTTGTTAGGACTGTTCTGAGAATGGTAATTTTGGCCAACCATTTTACGGTTGGCAATTAGGAAGTTAGGAAAAAACGCGTCGAACTGCAAACCAGCTAAAACTTGGGCGAAAGCTTGCTGATATCTTCTCGGTGTGGCATTAGGGTACAATTTCCGTAAGTTGTGTCTTAGAATCCCCAAGATAGGATAGGTTGTTATCATATCACCACACAAACGCCAATGCTTTCAAGATGCATACTTAAAGGATTGCTTAAGTAGAAGTGCTACTATCAACATCCACCATTTCAAGCCGTAATTATTTATATAAATATGGTCTATACGACCGATAATACCACCTTGGCCAACTGACACTGTTACTTAGTTATCTGGTTGTTACTTTACCTTCTTAATTACCTCGGATTACTGCGCTTTGTGTATGCATGTTTAGTTAGTTCACTTGAAGTATTATCTAGGTCCCTGTCTCAAGTTATAAATTTGGATTGCTGAAGCAGCCCAAATGTCAAATCCAGCTTTAGTTGACTCTTTCCCCACCATCAGGACAATATAAAACTTTGGGTCTGATGAGAGTTTAGCGAAAATAACTCTTTACCCTGAAATGCTTTTTGCTATGACATCGGACTCTCCTTATACAAGCGTGATTGTGGACGACTTTCGATTACACATTATGCAAGTGAAAAGTATGTGGCACTGATTTATCGTCCAATACCACACCCTAATGTAATCCCAAGTTCTGAACTTGCATGTCTCTAAGTGAAATATTTTCAGTTTCGTCACAAACGGATATCCATCATGGATGGGATCCGGTCGCAATGATACCTTAATTGTGATGGGATCAAAATTGGAAAGGTATATGATTTACTGATCGTCTTGGGTCTACTCATGTACGTGGTTCCCTTGAGACAGTGAATTCTTCAGAGTGACGGGAAGAGTCAATAGTCCTTGACTCCCGTGGACCTGTCCGCCATGGCCGAAAAACAACTAATGACATGTATGGGGTTCCGCGCGGATCATCTGTAATGGTTTCGACGTGAGGCCGCTGTGATACCGTCGATGCTTTTGTCCAAGACGACGTCATTTACCTCGCTGTTTCACTTTCGCCAGGATTATCATTTTCAACATCAACAGAACCATTATCATATCAAAACGAAGAGTACATCAAGAACAGCATTGCAGCCGCAGGAAAATAATGTCAGAGAAAAACAATGTACAACGAACGATGTTTTCCAAATTCGGCAGAGGGACAGGTGACAGAGGGTTGTAAAGATGTTATGGACAAAATTTGATCTCTCCCTACTTCGGGTTTGGAGCAAAAATGTTTCATAGTAAAATACATTACTCGTTACTTTTAAGTACACTGACAGTCATTTGGTAATGAACGCAGTCCCGCCTTGCTTGATGAGGCTGGTGGCTACAACACTCTATTCGGAGTGCCGGCCAGTATCAGATGAATTTGGCTGTAGCGTACTTTGATGCAGAGAACCTGGGTCGTGTCATATACATTGATTATACAGCAAATCACCGAACATAAGTTAACCTGTGTCTATGAAGTACGCAAAGAAAGGTGTACAAGTTTGCCCAAGTAAGTTGGAACGACGTGTGACACCTCCTTGCACTATCGGTAACTCTCAATGTTGTGCACAACCAACAGTTAATAACACGTAGTAATTCAATGCAACGTGAACCCACTGTAATTCTAGTTTACAGTGACTGTTGCTTCCCCCGAGTGAACCTTTGCAGATCCAGAAGTAATTCCAACTGGAAGCCACGGTGTAACCCACTCGTAGTGACCCCACATTGCTTTTAAACAAAAATATCAGTGGACTTTTACATGACACATATCAGTGTTGTTGAACTGGTTACAGATGGAGGAGGTGTAAAGTAAGCGTACAGTTAGTTCATACATGCTGCACCATTTGTTGACAGTGGTGCAGCCATACGCAGGCACGTGCTTGTGTAATAACCTACTCTAAGAATTGCATCCTGTATTCATTCTTGCTCAGTACTCTATCCGGATCCCATCAGAGTAGTGCGGAATACCATCACTTCATGATTTGTTTACCGTAGGTATGATATTAGTCCAAATTTCTTCTAGCAGATTCAGTTGTGAAAATTACGGCAACATTAGTAGAAGTCATCCCGAGAAGTAAGGCTTTTCTTAAAAAACTCGCTCCAGAACAGTGTGACATGGTGCGGTATCACAAAAAACGGGAGAGCTTTCAGAGAAATGGATCGAATTATTATCAAGCAGTAGCCTCAATCATCACGCATATGTTTCTTCATTAGAACTGCCTCTTAGGACAGAATATCCAAGCAATGCATCCTCATGCATCGCGCTGATCATGTGCAGATTTTGTCCCCTAGTGTTCGGCACCGTACAGTGTGTACGGGTGCCACATGCTGAACGTTCTCTATTGCGAGCGCAGAACCGCACATACATTTTGTCTCATCTATTCATACCGCTCGCCGCTCTTCTGTCTCCGACTTCATCATTTCAACACGTACACCTTCTTTAGCCTTTTTCTATCCACCATATTCATGGATTCCGGTATCGCTTGTAATTTATTCATTGTCATCAAGCGACCGCCTAGATAGCGAGCAGTGGTGCAGACGCTCACTTCCACCTCCCGCTCCACATTCCGTCGTAATCGCAGAGTTTCCGAGTTAACTGTAGGTCCCGATTCCTTCTATTCCACCAAGCAATTCACGTGATCATCTGACGGACACATTCGATGCGACACGCCACCATCTCTTGTCTGCTCCATCAATTCATATTCTAAACCAGCTTCTACATGTTTTCCTATTTACCTGTAACATAGATGCAATGCCTTTGCAGTCGTTGCCTACTGCATTTGTTTCAGGATAAGAGCCTTTATATCAGACAATGACGCACGTACGTTCCTCTTCATCCCACCGCGCGTAATGTGATCATGGTTCACAAACCATAAAAATCAAATTAAAGACAAACTTGGTAGGTGAACTTTGTGGATCAGTTTCTTTTCGCCTTGCTCGGTGAGTGCGGTTCCCGTGCAACCGAACTGAGGGAAATCAGAAGTGACAACTCCGCTGACCATAGACGGACTTTCGGAACAGTATTGCTTTTTCCATTTATAATTCAGACGCGTGAAATCTTCTTGACGTTTAGGAACTAAACAAATGCCTCTGTATGCCAAGCGCGTGTGATGTCCACCGTTTGTCTATGACGTTGTTCTGCGCAGGTCCTTGGGTGTAATGACCCCGAAATATCTGCACTTCTCACAAATACCACAAGTACGCACACGTAGGTTAGATCCCTCATACGCGGTCCACGGCTGAACCCTCAATGTTATCTGGATTATGTTTGATGAAATGTTATATTGTGCGGATAAATGCTTATGAGTAAAAAATAAACAGGTTTATTTAATTGCTGGATTCAATCGAGGATTATTAAAATTATAATTAAGATCCAAAACACAAGCGCGATTTTGTGTAATATTATTAAAATTAATTTTGTCTCGATATGTTTTTATTTACCAATCATTAACTTACCTCCCTGCAGACCGTCGGATGCATTGTTTTAATGGGGGATTAGTAAAACATTCGGATGTCATATGTCAGATCTGGAATAGGATATAGAATGATACTGAATTGATTTATGTCATCCAGGTTTCAGACATTTAAGGTATTACCCCATTGTTGTCGGCGTTATCAAATCTGCAGTAATTTAATGCACTTCGATTTAATGTAATGTTAATGGTGTGTTTGTCGCTTACTGTGAAAATCTTGCTCTATCCACCAGTTTGATCCAGTAACTGTCATACACGGCTTGCCAGGTGCGTTTATATTCTTGTTGATGAATGCGTACTGCTCAACTTCATGCGTCTGCTCTGGATAGTTACGAAATGCTTTAGAATTCAGGGAAATATGAATTGGGATAATTTTCCATCCTAACCCAATAGCCATAGGGGGGTTCGAAGTGCAGTTGTGGTATCCAGCACCCCACCATGCTATACCCGCCATTTTCCCAAGCTGTGGAAAAGCAGAATAATTCTCAATACTTCGGATATGCGTGTAACTAATTGACTAGATAAGAACAGCAGCGTAATATTCACACTTACCACATAACATCCTGAATTATGTTCGTGCTCTGACGTGTTTGTAAACAATCCAACTCCTGTTGCTGCGAAAAATGAGCAAAAACAAAAGTAATGCTCTTATTATTATTTTAATAATTTTGGCGATTTTAGTTGTTGGAGCCTAATATGGAAATTCTCGTTTAATAATAATAAGAATCTAACAAACAAATCTTTAATTCTTATAAATTCATAAGATGTACGTAGTTTAATTAGCGTTTATTCAGAGATTGCTGAAGCATTACAGAGTTTTAAGCATAGAAGCTTGTCGATTTTATGATAAAAATGTTAAGGATTTGTTTCACACACATTGGTGTGCTATTGTAATGAAAATCTTGGAGAAAATTGCTTTATTTTCCATGGTAAATAAAGTTAGTTAAAACTTTACTATAAGTCAAAACATGTATTTATCTCAGTGAAAGTTGATATTTTAGTGTTTAGTAACATCATCTAGATTAGACTGCTTTCAGTGGTGTTCATTTCCCGACTGATATCAACTATCGAAATAAACATTCTCTCTGGATTCAGAAATTGAAAACAGTTAGGTCAAGTCAACAATTAGGCAAGTATGGAAAGAATGCGATGTTTGGCAGATGCACGCATTTCGCATTGCTTTCACTATAAAAAAAACGAAATTGAGATGTATGATATAGTCAGCAATGGCTGCGACCAGGCAATTTTGTTTCGCAGTAAGAATAATGACCATTCACTCCGCATGTCCGGTACAACATTACACTAATAAATAATCATTCCGAAAATATGAATTGGGATAATTTTCCATCCTAACCCAATAGCCATAGGGGGGTTCGAAGTGCAGTTGTGGTATCCAGCACCCCACAATGCTATACCCGCCATTTTCCCAAGCTGTGGACAAGCAGAATAATTCATAATACTTCGGACATGCGGGTGACTAATTGACTAGATAAGAACAGCAGGGTAATACTAACACTTACCACATAACATCCTGAATTATGTTCGTGCTCTGACGTGTTTGTAAACAATCCAACTCCTGTTGCTGCGAAAAATGACCAAAAACAAAAGTAATGCTCTTATTATTATTTTAATAATTTTGGCTATTTTAGTTGTTGGAGCCTCATATGGAAATTCTCGTTTAATAATAATAAGAATCTAACAACCATATTTTTAATTCTTATAAATTCATAAGCTGTACGTAGTTTAAATAGCGTTTATTCAGAGATTGCTGAAGCTTTACAGAGTTATAAGCATAGAAGCTTGTCGATTTTATGATAAAAATGTTAAGGATTTGTTTCACACACATTGGTGTGCTATTGTAATGAAAATCTTGGAGAAAATTGCTTTATTTTCCATGGTAAATAAAGTTAGTTAAAACTTTACTATAAGTCAAAACATGTATTTATCTCAGTGAAAGTTGATATTTTAGTGTTTAGTAACATCATCTAGATTAGACTGCTTTCAGTGGTGTTCATTTCCCGACTGATATCAACTATCGAAATAAACATTCTCTCTGGATTCAGAAATTGAAAACAGTTAGGTCAAGTCAACAATTAGGCAAGTATGGAAAGAATGCGATGTTTGGCAGATGCACGCATTTCGCATTGCTTTCACTATAAAAAAAACGAAATTGAGATGTATGATATAGTCAGCAATGGCTGCGACCAGGCAATTTTGTTTCGCAGTAAGAATAATGACCATTCACTCCGCATGTCCGGTACAACATTACACTAATAAATAATCATTTCCGAACACACAGGGCTAATGTAATTAATCTTATAGCGACAATGAACAATCAACAATATGGGTAAACTAGTTAAAAAGCGTTGCTTTAAAAGTCCCGTAGGGGAGTTGGCAAGGTTATCGAAATAAGAATGATATCTAAAATAATAATAATAATAGTAAGACAGTTGTTACTTTAACTATGAAATAAGGACTTATGGTTTGCTCCGCTGTAGTCCTGCAATCCGCTAATATTCACAGTGCTCACCGTTAACATTAAATAAGTTCATGGTGAACTCCAAGTGTAGGACAGAGTGGTTGCGCTAATTAACATAATGTACGTGGAGCAGTGCGTCATCTAACAGTCTTTTAACCACTGTGTCGGTCAAGATATGACCGATTCTGGGAAAGTATTCCATGGGTGACAGGCACGAATGGAAAAAGATTCTGCTGCACTCCAGGCGGGTGTACTGTTCTGTGAGTTCCAATGTGTAGCCCCTCAGGGTTGGTTTGGTATTGAGTCGCAGTAAAGGGTGGCACAGATGTAATGGGTCTCGCAGAATAAATTATGCTATACTCGGGTCACCTCGTTTTCTGGGAGAGCATTCCTTTAATACCCCCGAAACTTGCAGCCTTCCCTGGTCTGAAAGATTGCGGATTCCAATTACATTCTTAGATGCCTGACGTTGTAGCTGCTCCAAAGCATCTAGATCGTGTCTCATTTATAGATTCGAGGATCGAAGTGCGCATTCGACATTGGGGCGAACAACAGCACTAAGCAATTTGGGAAATATGAAGCGGTCGATTAGTTTGAACGACCGTCAGAACAGCCCGACGTGTTGGTATCCAGTTTTCGAAGCTTACTCGAATTGCTTGGAGCAACCTAAGTCACCTTGAACCAGGACAACCAAGTCGCGTTTGACAGTTGATTTTTGCAATACATTCGCTCCGAGCCGGTATGAGTAGCTCTCTGATGTCGGATGTAAAGCACTTTGCACTTACACACGTAGAAATGCAGTACGTTTTGGGTTGACCATTTATGTACTGCATAAAAATTGGAGATACAGGGTGGTGGTTGGATGGCTCGGTTCTGCTTCCATTTTGGTGAATCGGGGGAATCATGCCAAAATTCTGGACGTATGACATCGTCACTCGGTGAGCTGTGTTTGCGTAGGAACATTAGCCATTGCAATACAGCCTCCTCGGTAAAAGTGATGTGGGTTAGTCCTAGCGGAAAGACGATAGTGGTTGAAAAACCGCTTAGTGGTAAGGCGCTCTGAAACATGATGGCATATTGCATCCGCAAAGCGATTGCTGCTTCCACAGCTATTCTTGTTGGGCCATCGGATATCCTGAGTCGAGGAAATCCTTGTCTCACCTATCGTAGGCTTTTGACGCGTTTGTGCAGCAGTTTGTGGATAGTATTGATGGTTTTGCGATTTTCTGATGATATGCGGCTTTGTTTTCAGTTATCATTGAGTGAAGTAGTTACGTTGTCTACGTAGCTGTCTCAAGTTGCTGGTGCTGGAGCTTTTCTCTACACTCGCCACGCAGCGTTGCGTACTGTCATCCATTTTCCAATTTTGCTCCGAACCAAAAAATTAGATTTACGCTTATTGCAAACGTTACTCTCTGAAGTCTATGCAATCAGTTGCCTTAATTTGTTGGCGAATTCCAGCCAGGCAACTTCCGAGAAGTATTCGGAAAGGAACGATGAAGTTGTAGCGCTAACGAACTGGAGGAATCGATCGAAGCTTGTGATAAATGCAAAAGTATCATCGTTCTCATTCCGCTATTCCGCTTAGCAGACGAAGTTGATGACAGCCAGTACCCTAGAGGTAACCAGCTTGTCGCGTAACCTTGCGGGTTGGAATACGCGTAGGAGTGGCGGTGCTCGCAGCATACTCAGCCCGCGTGCGACTGATGGTAGTCGCACGGCACCGAGGCACATTTATGGCGTACAGCTGAGACTCAAAGTTGAAACTGTGCCCTGTGTGATCACTGTGACCTAATACGCAGTTTAAAACAAACACTCCAATGATATGCTTCTCGTTAGTAAGCGCAGTACCCAGTACATCTGGCCCCGTACCAGTTCTGAACCAAGTGGGCAGTGATATGATTGTAAAGAGGAACAGTAAAATGAGGTCCTGAAGATCGGCTTTGAATTGTTCGCTGATCGTGGGAGGAGTTTCTAAACATTGTACGTAGAAATCAGCTATGATAAGTATATGAGTATACTTCGTTGTAACTGCAACATAATTCAGCCGCTAGGTGGCAGTCGGTTCCTGTTGTAGATTGACGGGGCAGTATACCAAGACACTAAGTCGAGCGGCCCTACATTTTAACTGCAAGTGACAAAAAAGAGGATCGAAGAACGGCGAGCCTAAATCCCAAACGGCTTTGCACTGTAAGTCGCTTCTGTAATACAACATTATCCATTTTCTTTTGTGAGTCTATCGTTCCGGATCAGAGACTTGTCCAGTAGCGCAACTACAGCGTCCGTCATTTCCATTTGAATCCACGTCTAGTTGATACCAAAGATATTATATGACCAGGTAGCTTAGCAATCTTTCAGTTCAAATAGTTTGTTAAAAAGACCCTGAGCGGTCGTATACAAGCAGGCCAGATTATTGGTATCTAGGAACCTTTAGAAGGCTAAGGAGATTAAGTGTGAGAGGATGTCGACCGATGGAAGGTCGACCCTTGCTTCTTTACATGCGACAATTATGCCTTGTCTGGAACTTGATTCGGCTAAGATGCATCCCAACCTTCGTTTAGACCTTCATCATAATCAAGTGAAGCAAAAGTCAAGTTAAGCTGCAGTGTCATGTTCTGTAGGTTTGCTGTTTCAGGTGCTGTGAAAAGCTTCTGCGACCTATAACCGAAGTAGAGGAAGAAGACATGCTGATTTCTCTGCCATCGATGCAAACAATTGGTTGGTTGTTGATTTGACTGAAAAACAATTTTTTTTGGATTCTAAGGCCGCATGAACTATAATTGGGTGAGAGAGGAATCCTGGGGAGCGATGGCAACAAGGTATTATCTAAAAAACTGCTTCACTAATGAATCACCACTTTTCGGTCCCTTGAACATCATTAGAACCATGTTCTGGGACGCCATTTATGAGGATTGTGCTTAGGCGGTCTTTTTTGCTGGTTCCTTCTTCGGTGTTTCATTTTGTTTGTCCCGCGCTCCAAGCGACATCAGAATAGATGCATATGCTGCAGCATCCGTGTCTTAGTGCGCTTGCGGAGGTCAATACCTCTTCTATGTCGGTGTAGGATTTTAGTTTTGCCCAGCCAAGTGTGAGTTCTCCAAGCGTGGAGAGTTCAGATGACGAGTAATTCGTAGTAGGTTTATGAGCTTGGTTTTGAAACTCATCAGCAATCACATTGTGTTCCATTTGTCTTGGTCGTCCAATAACTTACCGCGCAATGAGATGCCGGTGGATTCAGGGAAATTTGTGCCTACAAAAAGCTGGATACTGTTGTTGGATTTTATTTTTGTTGATCGACCACGTAAGCTTTTGTCCAGGACCTGCTGACCACCGTGGATGGTTTACTGTTTGTCCTCCCTTTCGCCTTGACGGTGTTTACAACAGAAGAGGCCGCAAAGGTGGTCCACCGGCTGACCTTCGCAGCAATCTCTGCATATGTAGCTGAGGTTTCGAGGGGCTTTGTCTCGACAAGAATCAGTTGAGCCTCAGTTACCGGTTGGCGTTCGGTTGCTTCATCCTTGTTAATGCTGGATATCAAGTCTGATGGAATTTGCTTAACGGATTTTTCGAGTGGTATCTGGTTTTGGTTGCCATGAGTACTGTTTGACCATAGTAGGCAAAGTCAGTTTTCGCCAGTCGTTCTACCAAAGTTGAAAAAGACGACGGAGATGGGGACGTGGAAGCAGGTTGTTCATCACTCTTTTGCTTAGAGGTGGCTACGCTTTCCTTTCACCTACTCACTTCAATTGAAGAAATCTTGTCGTTTGTTCTCTGCTCTGCTTCTGCGGTTAAACTGTCGCACTTCTGAGCTGGGGAAAGCAAGCACCTAACGAGTGGGACGGTCGAGGACGCAGTACTGAAGCAAATCGCATCTTGTGAGCTATTTCGCTCTTGTACCTGTTACTGGGACACTTTGCGCAAATCACATGATACGATCCCAAACTATGCAAGCAAGCCAACCTTATTTTAATTAATCGATGTCATTTTCCAAACCCGCCAATGGCTTTGTGCATGGAGCTTTTCTGTATTCGTTTTTCTACCACTCAACGTGGTGTCGTTACCGGATATATTGGGTTGATTGGTGTGCTGTACTTTCCCAGTATTGAGAGCGACGCACGTCGGTCAGGCGAGCGTTGTTGTTGCAAACCATATAAACCACCGGTGTGGTCACGCGGTCCTTGTTAAGGGTTATGCAGGCGCACTGGCTGACAGGCTCACAAGGAATGTCGAGTGACTGGAAACTGCTAACTAAATCTGACCACTGCGCTCTGCGCAGATTAATAGAGCACAATAAACTTTTACAGTTGGGTTAAGAAACGCCCGTCTGGAATAAGCCTAGGCTTCTCAGCTTACCTTGTTACTGCATCGAGTAGTGACACGCAGAAAGGCAATCGGCTCAACGTGCTTGCATTATTCATTTGCGCTTAATCACTGACAGCTTCGGAAAACCGAAGGAAGCGGTGATAAGCTTAACATAACACAACTTTGAACGCTGGGCATAGTTTTAACGAGTAAACCAAAGCTAATAAGTTGTGGCCTATTGCAGAATAAGATGGTACTAAGGAAACTTGACAAATTGTATGCATCTACGGGAATTTGTCTATTTTCAGCGCTTTTTAAACTATGTAACTGAAGTAATTGCTTTAAATGTCTCAATAAGACGAATTCCCGCAGCAGGTCGCATCACCGCCTACTCAGTCCAAGTTGCAACATGGTGTGATTACGTATAGTGACTCGTTTTTGTCCGAATGTACGCTAGTGCGCTGCTCTCTTTGTTTATTAGTATGCCCATACATACATTAGAAAAGGAAGAGTTGCTAGGAAGAGGTTTCTTTACTAAATTTCTCGAAAATAGATATCTTCTCAGTACCTTATGTTTTCTTATGTTATTTAGTATTGCGCAGAAACACGCTCAGGCCATCTGCGGGTAACCTCAGACGTAAGGAGTCTATTTACTTGGTAAAGTAGATATTAGAATATGTTTTATGCTTACTATCCTTGGTCAGAGATATATATTTGCGTTTTCGGACTTTTTATTAACTTTTATAAATTAACTCATTTTCTTGGGAGGCGAAGTTGCTCGGCTTGTCTAGCACATTCGCTGACGAACAACAAGAATGAAGAATCAATTTTTTTGTCAACCCAATAAGTATTTGGTGAATTTATCTAGCTTTAAATTCCATGAGTAGCAGTAAGCAGCATTATCGCATTAGCATGAATATAAAGTCACTTATAAAAACTTGTACTGATTTTTATAAAGGCCCAGTAAGAGAACCTACTTTAACGTTTTACGTAGATTCAAACTACTAGTGCTGATAAGCATATCTGGTTTCGGAACAGGTTATATAATTTGCCAAAGATGCTAAAACGATGCTAGCTAATGAACTATTTTTATCACCACTAGGCATCTTCGGACCTTAGGTGAACTGGGAACTAAGGGCATCATGCTCAACAATGCCAGTATATCCGAACGGCTGACGAAAGTGGGGGACATAACCGATGTAAAACGCATATGCCTCATCATCTAGAATTGTTTATCCTCCATTGCGTGATAGATTGTGCCAATTTTAGTAGAGGAGTAGGAGAGAAAGTGGAAGTGTACAGGTATATATTTGTCAGATGTAGGCTCACTCAGACACCTGGAAAAGCACTGCACGCACTTTTCATCCTTTCGGGAATCGCATTCCATCTGACCATGGTAGGACTCGAATCAGCAAACGGATTGTTGTCAGTCTGTGATTAAAACCACGCTGTTGTCAAGGGAGGTGGAATCCTTAGGTACCAAGATCCCCATAACTTCAGACGGTTGATTAAGTATGCGTAGTACCTATAAACTGTAGCTGTTCGTCACCAATTCCGACTGAATTGCTGAGAGAACCACTATTATTTTACACAGAGAATGTGGACTTTTATTTCCAGGATACCACGTACCGTCATATTGATGGCGTAGCAGTGGGCGGCCCGTTACGTTCGGTTCTTACTTCTTTCAATATACTGATTCCAGAAAGATGCATTTCTACAGAAATAACGGAGGTAACCTACTACAAACGATGTGTTAACGATCCTTTGACATATTTTCGTCGGCGCAGCTGCCAACACAGTTGGTAGAAATCCACAGCGGTGAGCATGCCAACTTACGGGGTACATGCAAAATAGAACGGGAAACCTGTCTGCCATATATCGACATCTCGGTAAGTCGCAGGGATGATGGATTAATTAAGACGTCCGTATGCCGAAAATCAACTTGTTTCGGTCAGTAACTGTGTTGCACCAGCTTCACACCTGCGCGGTACATATGGGCAATTTTGAAGTAGCTAGGTCATGGGTGTCCAACTTCCTGCCCTCTAGCCAGATGCGGCCCACGTTGAAAGTTCAACAAGTCCACGGCAACATCAAGAACTAATAAAACAAGGCTTCTAACTTTTTCTGTACGGACGACATTACATACGTTACAAAGTGCAAAGGATGTTATGAATGCAATAGTAAATACCGTCAGACCTTGGAATAAGCAATAATATATTATGGTTTCTTTTTATCTCACTAGGAAATGTCTATCTGGTTCTTTTACAATGAGAGTTTAAAAACGGATGGGGTGGTTAACTATACATACTTTAAATATTTACCATTACGTATACACACAATGACAACAGGGATGGTTATACTGGCACTTCTTAGAAACATTATTCGCAAATGAAAGTGTGCCGTATAGTAAGCCTGTGTCACGACGCTGGCCATCTTTGACAAGTAGTACACCCAAGAGTAAATAGGAAAATCCAAAAGAAATAATTACAAATAAATGATTAATGAATGTGCAATACCTCAAATTAAAACTACCACACTTGAACTAATAAAAGTAAATGTGATCGAAATTACAAGCGTTTTAATGTTGGCTCAGAGTTACCCCAAGAGGTCAAAGTTAGCCCATTTTACACTGCATATATTTGACATGTGTAACTTAGGCTTTTCTGAGAACGGCATTTTTGTTTTACAAGTTAGATCGGTCTTCAAATTTTTACTGTGCTAAACTTTAGTTTAAGGTACTAAATTTGACATAATATTTTAATATTTCTAATTATTTAATCAAACAGAAAGCAAACTTTTCTACTACAGTTTCACAACCTCATTGAGAAAGACGTCCTAACTGAACTGAAAAATTATCCAAAGCTTTGGTTAACCGTTGATTTATGTAATGTTCATTTTATCAATAACGGAAAATAGACAAAACGGGTTGTTTGCAGGAAAATTGGAAGCTGGAAGATTTTTGCATGAAAGAATGAACAAGAGTGTGCGCATTATTCGTTTGCAGAGCGTGGCTGTTCTCAAAGAATTTCCTATCCAGCTGCACCACCGAACGACGCATGCTATGACAAGTTGACTAAAATTGAACCAGTTTTGAAAATGAAGCAAAGGAAGGATAGAGTGATCTCACACCAAATTATGTTGGCATATTCGGTCAGTCGCCTAATAATGCCACAAAACGTATGAGGTTGCAAAACTAATTGCGAAACTCTGCAGACCATTTACTGATGGTAAATTTGCCAAAAACGGATTTGGTGAAAACTGTGAAAAATATTTGTCCTGAGAAATGCAAGCATTTGCCCCTGTTTTTCTGGTACACGACATTGTGTTCCGTAGAATTGAAGACATCTTCTCTGACCTCAAGCGGCAGTTGGAGGCCGAAAGAGCAATGGTTTTTTCGATGGCCAACAATGAATTATGTGCTGCATCTGACATTGGCCAACTTCTAATCTTTTATAATTGGGTGAGCGATGACATATGTGGAAGTGAGAGATTAATTGGCCTGCATTTTCCAAAAGACCAAACAAGAGAAATAGACTTCTTCGCTTCTGTTTCCTCCTCAAAAACATTAACTTGTCATGGATAAAATAGCTCTAAATATTACGGACCATGCTCTTGCCATGACTGGCGAGCACATTGGGTTAGCAACCCTTGTCTTTGACAAAATGAGTGAAGAGAGGGGCGAAGTCATTAAAATAAACTAAATCAAGAAACAATCAATTATTGTGCTAAACATTCTACTTTTTATCATGTTATGACGGCATTGTTAAATGTATCGGCTAGTTTTGCTCCTTAGTCATGTTTTATTAGCAGGTTTAAAAGTTTTCATTCGACATTCTGGGTGAATACTGATGTGGTGAATCCCAACGATGCACAATAACTTAGTCGATGGACCGCACTTTATCGCTTCTCTTCTCTTAGGAGAAAAATGGACCCTGCTTGCCTGGCTAATTTTGAAAGTTGCTTGATAATACAAGGTACCCGAACAAATTAAACACTAGACTTCAGTGACAAAATGCAATGGCAAGGCAAGTGTATTTAGCCACAAGCCTTCAAGAATTTACTGAAGCTTGCCTAAGTCAACCATCTCAAACTCAGCCTAATACCATCCATTTCCCACCACAAAGGGAATCATAACGTCTTCCACAAAGCAATATCAATATACAGACGTAGAACAATATTAATGCAAATGTGTCCCTGGCTAATGAGTTTCGAAAGCGCGTTCATGATTTTGCAACTACGGAAATAGAGATAGGACATTTTTCCTCACCTTTCACCTTAAACTCCGACAATGCTCCAGGCCACCATCAATTAGAGCTGCTGGAATCGCAAAGTGCTGTTGTATATCGCATTCGGCACCAAAGGCTTCTTCTCACAGAATTTACCACCAGCCGGTTAAAGACAGTTTCCAAAAGATTCGTACATCAGCTAAAATGTCCACAGCCTGTTTTTCTCAACCTACTTTGTGAGCATTATCAGTTTTGATTTTTAACAAGAACACTGTGAGGACAAGAGCATGTTGTTCTCATATACGTGCTCTAATGCGTAGAGATGACAGTGTCATAGAGTCTGTCCAGACCATGTTATTTTTGTCACTTAAAACACACACTAAAAACTAACAGGTAATTTTTTATTATTTTCTTAATATCAGAGTGAATACGGCTAGATGTGTTTCTACCTTGCAACGTGTGGCCTTCCTTACCATAGGTTTGGACACTCTAATCAAATTTGTTGTGCCAAACGAATTCGTTAGGCCAAAAGAAAGATGAACTAGTTGTGATAGCAATAGCATAAATGTCGAACAGCAACACTCGAACATGTAGCAAGAAACACAGCCAACCACAAGGGCCGAAGGACTTGGTACAGATAAAAGCCAAAATCTATGTATTGAGTTAAGTTTCAGAGGTGATTTACCCATGCTGAAGAAAACTAAGCATATAATTTCAAATACACAACGAAGGCGATGCTACGCAAGTTGTTGTTATCAATCGAAACCCGAAATTTGCCCACATCTATGGCGAGGAAAGCTCAGTCATTCTGTATCAACTCACGCAGTGTATATTAAGTTATATGTGACTGTGGCAAAAGTTGCAGAGCAGAACGAATCGGTCTCTGACTTCCAGAATAAAACAACATGTGAGGAGATTGGTTCAATTTGAATTTAATCAGAATGACTACCCGCATCAGGGTATTTGCTCGCGTAGACCGCTGACTTCCTCCATGGGCGAATAACTATTAATCCCGGGTTGCCGGATGGAGCAAGGTTCAACGTAAAATATTTTGTAAAATGTCACGCTTTCCCCGCTTCCTTCAGTTGCTGAGGCGGTTGCCATAAGCGGGAAGAAGCTAGCCCTGACTGTGCGGAAATAAGTAGTTGTCAGCCTACTGCTGTCCTGGACCTATGGGGCAAATGGTCGTCATACGTTCTGCACATCGAGATAGTCTGTCGCAGCCATTGTTAGCTATATCTTGCATATCGGCTTTGTTATTGGTGCTGAGATGACAATAAAATATGTTGGCATCCAACCTTCCAATTATTTCCCCGTTTTTCAGATTTTGTCTCGGCTATTATTCGTTTTCACCCTGCGTTTATTAATGCATGTGATGGACTTCGAGCTAAATGCTATACAGGTGGCAGCTAGGCTGTGAAAATAGAAGACCGTCCCTTTCTACCACTTCACTGATAAATTGAGATTCACTTTGGGGTTTTGACGCTTAAATTTAACAATTGACTTGCATTACATCGTATTCGTACAACCATCTACCTGTCAATTAATCTCCGCGTTCCCTGTGTTTGTTGGACCTTCGTGAATAAACTGTATATCTCTAAGGTTAGTGTAATGTAATGTGTGTCAGCTTGACGCCGTAACAGCGCTTCGCTGCTATGCGACCACCACCAGTCAAGCGCGGGCTGAGTATACCGGGAGGAAGCCCACCCCTACGCGGAAATGTACCGGTGACCTTTTGGTTGTAAACCAAACGTGCATACCACTCGGCCGCCAGCCGAGAGATAAGTGTAAAATATTCTAAGGTTTTATATTTGTCCATCATGTTGCTGGTTATTTTTCAGCTGATTATCCGCTTGTCTTAGGGAACGTGGAACGTTAAAGCAAATCAATACTCGTTATATAATTGTTCCACAGTAGTGCGTACATTGCTAGAATGACAAATTCACTCCCCTAGAACGGCAAACATTTGCTTGTATCAGAAGGATACAGTTTTGCCCGCCCAAAAACATTGTATTTTAAAACCTGTTTCAACTTTTTGGTCTCATCTTAGATATTGCAGGTCTCTGCTTCATCATATACGAGGCTGGTAATCGAAATGAACATTAATTACTTCACTGCGATTAACAGTCTACCTTGGGCTTGCGGGAGCAAACCAATCACGCAACTTGTACTTCAGCCTTAACCATTAGCCATTAATCATCATGCTAAGGATTGCCTATCTAGTCAAGGTAACCTGGAGGTACTGGTCCCAATCATAATCCCAAAGCTGTCGGATTCGAAGCCTGCTAACTACAACTGATGGTATTAAGTAACAATGGAACGCACAGCGGATTGCAGTGTTTTGGCTGAGCGACACCCGATATCTATCGCTTTCGTAGGTGCGGTCCCAGCAAGCGATTTAGCTAAGGTTCAAATAAAAATGGTTTCGCGGTCCACATTGATATCGCGCCTCGCGATCCAACAACTCAACTAGTACTACAAATGGACTATCCAATCAATTCGTTGCGTTTTGCAGTAGATACCATAGTGAGGAAAGATTCACGCTTTGGAAGCATTTTATGGGGAAGACGAAGCATATATCGTTGCGTTCATAACCCCCAATCTCTTTTTAGTTTCATTTTATAGATAGGCTTCATTGGTATATTAACGTACTGTGTCTAAGCAACTACTCAAACAGAAGATTGGAAAGTCGCGTGTATAATTAAAGTCGCTAGGAAGAACAGTTGATTTTCGACATGAAGCTTCACTTCCAATAAATCTGAGTATGTCACTTCCGAAGCAAGCTAGTAAGTTCCAGTGATATCATTCGCACGGGAAGTTAATTGCGATCGGCATATTTTCGATGCGACATCCGATACCAAGAACGGCTATGCCAAGAAATGTTTGGGCATTTTTGTTGTGAATGATCAACTATTGTTGAAGCAAATGTGTGATTAGCAAAATTGCATCTAATTTCATACAGAGGGAATTTCGAAAAGTGGAAAAGAACTCAAAATCATTAAGTTTGCATGTAATTTTTAGGAGCCTCAGCATGTTTCAGTAACGTAGCCTACTTTCAGTTCGCTGAGTTGCACACATAAACATTAGAAGACGCCTTGTCTTATGGATGGCCGTTGTATAGTTCAGGGTATTAATATCATATAAGTAAGGCAGTCGAGTCTGATAATAGCTGGGTAGTTGTGGGAGTCTATATGATGGGGGACAACTGCCGTGGTTTATACGTGCGGAAGCAGAGGAAACTAATATGCTGCTAGCAAGCTTAGCGGTACTTTATTGTGTATTTGTAAACACAAATTAACTAAGGGTAATGATGAAATCAGAACAATCTGCGCCGGTGTACCAATGCAAATTCACGTCTCATAAAACCCTAGTTTCAGCCCCGTAAGCAAACCGCTTAAACTGGATATTGTGCGAATTTGGGCTCAACAGTCATGAAACCATAAACGTTTGACTTTTCCAGAGAACATCCAGGTGAACACAGAATTCATCCAAATCGTCAAGTGTTACCACATGTTAACCAAACCCGGTCAGTCATCCGATCGCGTATTTTCAAACCCCATTTCACTTGCAAAGCACCAGAGGGAACTTGTCAAAGTGTTCGGTGACATGAACATATGCGTGTCGTAAATCATGCCACGTTGTTTCTCGGTACACGAATATGAATGACGGTAAGCGATGCAGTTAAACATGTATACAATGTTAGATCAGCTAAGAAAAACCAGAGTTTACTTATAAAACCACGGTAATAATTGTATCACACGCAACGCAGAGCAAACTGCGAGAACGAGTAGGACAATTCTCTGCCAATATAGCAAGCCCGGAGACATTTATGTTTCCCTTGTAATGAAATTGGTTACTCTCTAAGAGGAATGACGCCATAGACTTGCATAAATACCTCTGCTTTTGGCCTTATTGTGCTGAAAATGTCCTAGCATATTGCAGATGTACCAGAGCGGTTGACATTAGCCATCCGTTTATGCCATAATTTATACAGATTTATGTCATGTGTTTACGCTGGCACTTGATGGTTCCAAAATACCATCTGCTGATCATCAGTTGTCTAATTAATTGCACTGGAATTTCAGTTGATATTACTTCGCCGCGTGCTTAATACTTAGCTTTAATAACCTTTAGTTTCTATTTTAACGCTTTTGTACCATTGTTTCACCAAGTCTAAACTGCGCTTCTCTTTTTATTAGCAGCAGTGGCTAGGAAATATAAACATGAATACAACTGAAAAAGATCATTGACACCGAATATAATATCTCAACGCGTATCGATACTTCAGTGTTATGTTTGCATTGCGAAATTTTTCTGCAAATTTTCGATGCATCCAACATTTTCGACTGGAGATAAATTTCACAGATTGCTGAAGAACCTTTGCATTGCTGCCCTATCGATCGCACTACAATCATCGCTTAAATCTTAAAATGCATTGCTGAAATTGCAATACTCAAATTCTGTGGTTATAGCTGCATAACATTTTACATGGTGCCTTGCATCCACAACTGCATCAAGTGGGAAATGTGGTGCATACCACTGCACCAAAGTAACAACAAAGATGTCGTTCCAAGGGTTGTGTAGTGACTCGTGTTGTTCATCGATGACAAGAATCCGATATACAAGTAGATAAACATAGACATTTGGATTTATGAGAACTCTAAAGTGCTATGAATATTTTCACTAAACCCGCATGAAACCATCCACAACGTATCTTTGCGCAGGTTCATGAAACTGAGTAAGAGTAAGAAAACCGCGTCAAATTAATTTCCAGCAAAAGTTCTCAGTTATTTTAACAACGACACTTTATACCAAGAAGCGCCAGCACAAATAATGATGCATCAGTTCAAATGCATCCTCATTCACAGACCTGGTCACTTGCTGATACAGTGACTTTAATTTGTCCAAACATATCCTACACCAAACGGCGGAAGTAAACAAACTAACAAGCAAGGAAATAGATCGTATTCCTTAAGCCAAATAAGGATACGATGCTTTAAACGAGTAAGTTGGCAACGCCGTGGTACTACATTATCCGGCACAGCCACCATTATAAAATAAGACATAAACTATCTCTAAATGTAAGCTACTCAAATTAGTGTAGCTCAATTTATTGCTTGGCTAGCAGCGACTTCTTTGGATATACCTGTGTACTAGCTTATTTTATGTTACTTGAAATTAAACTACTACAAATGGCAAGCTTTTGCTGAGTAGAACAGCTGATGTGCGAGATTTTCCTTTGCTTCAAATTATTTTTACAATATTAAATATTAATACAACCTTTTCTCCACCCTTAAATGCTGTCCAAATAAATCGAAGAAAAACGCTTTGCAGTTGTATCCCATATATACGAACAAGAGCAAAGAAACACTGCTGGATATTAAGTCAGTTTGTACAAGGTAAACTCTTGCTAATGGAGACCACGATTGGTCAATATTTCCATCACTAGATGATGGTTAATCGATTAGTCAGCTAATTGTTGTGATGTAGGCAAATGAAAATTAATAGCGCATATTAAGGTGAAGCGTTTGGATTTTAGCTATCTATCATAATGAATATTCTGACTAAAAATGTGAAGAAATTCCGCACAATAAACCTTATTTATTGAAAAAAATGCTTATTTTTTCCTTCTTTAAAGTTATGCAGCTTATTTATTTAGAACCTCTTTCTTCCGGTAGCAACAATGGCGGAAAAGTCTCTTAATTTGCCTACTAGTAATTTATTCTATGTTTTTTTAAGTTTACTGTTCAAATGCGTGTTCCTCGGCGTGAAGTTTATTATGGAGGAAAATAGTATTTGCCTCTAGTTCACCTTTGTCCCATAGAAGGAATTAACCTTTCTCCCAGTTGCCAGCAAAAATATATATGATAAAGTAAATTAAAACCTGAAATCTACTAATGGACTTAGCATTGACTAAGGACTCCATGGCTTAGGCATTTGCGCTTTGAGCAGCACGGTGGTAATTACTTTATAAAACGCACAGAGGTCCTTAAAATATTGAAAAAAATCTTTTACAGACATGTTGTAAAAAATGACTTACTAAATATTTCGGGGAAATTGGTGTTAACAAATATGGCGTAAGTAGTAAAAACAGTAGCGTTGGCATGATGCCGTGCAACTAACGTCGAATTGATCTTATGGCGTATGCAGATATAACGCGATAAATATATATATTTGCGACTGTAAAGTGCTGTTCACCAATTGGTCAGCAAAAGAGGCCACATCGAAGCAAAACAATTGGTTGTGGCCCGGGATTCTAACCAGCCGGTTAAGCCCATAAACTGGTGATGGTTTTATCGTAAGCTAGACTAACATTTGGCGATGTTGCTTTTGAAGGTGAAAATGTATAAACGGAAGCTGTACATGGTATGTAAGTTTATGTGGTGATACAAATATATGGCACATTTAACACCTTTATTGTTGTTAAAATAGATAACAATAAACAGAAAAACAGTGTGGCACCAAATTAGAAGCGGTCATCATGGCGGACGATATGGCTAGCTTAATTTGTTGGTGCTTTCGATTTCCCGTTCCTTTGCGGACTTGAAGGATGATGTGAAGAAACTTAAACGGACGACTGCAAAGTTAGTTTGTAATCGGCAACTGGTGACTGTTTTTGCCCTCGAAATTGACTTGCAATCAGATTCTTTGTGGGCAGTGTACTCTGTTCCAGCAGGTATAAGATCGCTGTCATTTTGACGAGCGGTTTTTTCGACCTGCAATCCAATGCTCCCACTGTCCCGTAATTGAGTCACGTGGTAGAAGCATTGTTGGAAAGCTGCTTTTGGTGAACTGTTTGTGAAAAGCATAGGACTTCAGACGAGACCTGGACGAACTTTGGTTAACCCTATTCTCTGAATTTTGGTAAAAATTTCAATCTTTAACCACACACATTAGGCGTATACAAATCCATGCAACTGTAGTGATTTTATTGTTCTTGCCTTTTCTTTATTTAGTGAAAACTAACAAGCGAATAGCACGTCGGCGTGCTGGGAGCCCGTCTTGTTTGTTGGCACAAGAAGCTTGACGCTGGTTGAGCTAAAGCGCACTATTTCCCTAGATCCTGACCTGTCCAGACCGTTGGTGTTTTATGAAGCGTTGGATGGTTACTCGTCTTTACACCACTGGCCAATAAGGAGCTACTCGATGCTTGCGTGTCATTAAACAACTGAAAAATGCACATTTACTTTTTGCTTTGCTTTTGATTTGCTCATTTCGGTGGAACTAGTCTGCGTGCCTTCAGTTTACCAGTTCTTGCGCCTCTGCCAATTCACAAAGAATGTGTCGTTCCCTGCTAGAAGTTCAAGGCAACTTTGTTCCGCTCCTTGCGGTTTGGTGAGTTTATTTCATTACATGCGTGCTACACTTCTACTTTCCGATTGGTCCGATCGCCTAGCATAGCTGGTCACCGTAAACCTGTGCACAACCGTCGTTATCACCTACATTTAGTTGATTTTCTAGCTCCTTTCTTTCTAGATGGCTGTGGAGTTCGGTCATAACCCATCGTGTTCTCCTTCCGACGACTCATTGGGTATATATTGCAAAGCGGATTGCCTCAAAGTGGTTACAGACCGAACCAGGAGCCTGCATTGCGTTATTTGTTGCCATTGGTTCCACTGGGACTGTACTGGCTTGCATCCGATGGCTAGTAGCAAGAGCATACCACAGGGACGTGTTGACTACAGTGTACGTAAGACTGAGCAGTGTGATGTCTCAGATGTGTTGGCGGGACAGGAAATTTGATTGCTTTGTTAAGTGTCTGGACTGCTCATCCCTCTGTCGGGAGGCAGTGGAATAAATCTGCTAGTTGCCGGACTCGGGGTCTGTTTGTTTACAGTCTACTGTCAGCACACAATTTCGTAACCACACTGTTGGCAACGAAGCCCCAGATACCGTGTTCCATTGGTCTGTTAGTCAGGAAGACACCCTTGCTTTTGCCTTTGTCAAAGGGAAGTGGAACAGCGTTAAAACTAGGGTAAAACCCAAGGCAGATGTAGGATGTACGTCAAGTTCCCTATCCCAATTTTCCCCGTTTATACTGCAGCTGTCTCATCTAAGGTGGATTCGTTTACAAATTTGGAGTATAAAATATCAGATAAAATAATAAACGGTATATTTTTTATAATACGAAGCACACTTTTGAAGGCGCGATCACATATGTATTCAAGCATAGCTGCTATGACATATAAAACATATGGTTTTAATAAAATTATAACCGAATAGATGTAGTCCATACGAGTGAACTTTTGTCAGGTACCAGTCCGACTAATGAACATGCTGGCACTGGGGGGCATAAAAAGCAGCCATAACTTTAGTGTAAATATAAAAGTTGTGCTTGATTTCGCCATGTTGTGATGCATGAAAACAGAAGCCAAAAAGCGATTCCGGTGCAATCGGCATCCATTAGACAAACCGGAATCCTTTGTGCTTCAGGTAAGCATTCTTCATAATAAAATCAGTTGCAAAGTTTGTATCTACAAGTCTGATTAATGCCTCAGTGTGAAATGTTCAGCAGTGACTTTGTTCAAAGGCCAGTCATATCCGCCACGTTGCAGTGTTGTTAAGCAGACAGCTTTGTCTTTTTATAGGGAGAAGGTTTGCCAGGCGAAACTTCACCGCGTCCTGAAACACTATCGTAGTTTCCGTTGAATACAAGTGCTAGCCGGAGGTGCATCCTACAGAGCGAGATAGCACTCTATTATGCGCAGTCGGTTGGCGGTCAAATTTATTTGCTGGTAGACGATTTGTTTGGTAATGATCCGGCAGTACCTGTAGAAACCAAGCAAATATGCGAAAGATTTGTAGAGTCGAATGATAAATGGTACAGGTGAGTAAACACATTTTTGTTCGAGGCCGTCTTCTTCTGTTATATACTATTCTGGTTGCGCAGACCGTGTCCAGCTATCCACGCAGGACTTGTCCTGGGGATGGTGTGTGCAGTTCATCCGTTTGGCTAAATACGTCCATTATAGGGGAAAAGGCCAAACCATTGTCCAATGTGGAATCGTTACGAGTTTCTTACTCCGCAATTTAGAATCCGAATTCCTTCAAATGTAACTAAGTATGTGTAATTGTCTCCATGCTCAAGTGAGAACTCCATGAAAGGCCATTGGAAAAGCCATTTATGCGAGCGCCATTGAGCAGCAGCAAAGTTGCCCGTGAAATCATATAGGAAAAGTTCCACTTGAATGGAGAATCAGAATGTTCTTTAGGAAATGTAAGGCACAGAAAACAAGTTTTGAACGCCGGTGAGAATAAGCAAAGTTATCCGAGGCAGTGAAATTAATTACGCCATAACTGTTTGTCTTTCTTATTGGAACAGGAGATTTATGTAAGAATATTACACCAGGTGAGTAAATTGTGACACTTTGAGTACGAGCCGAGCTAAACTCATTTGTTTAGACGCCGTGAAAGTGGCGTCTACAGAATAGTGAAAAGTGCTCTATTTGGAACCACGCCCTATCCATAACTCTCTTCTAGTGGTCAGACCTTTTTGTTCACTTTTCCCTCACTCTGCACAGCATCATCTTCACGTGCTCAGTTAGGAGTCCATCTCTCTCACTGGCTTTAATGCCTCTTTCTTCCCTAACGCTATACTCTTAGCACCCGTGACAGGGCCTGAGTACCAGCGCGCCGCTGCGCGTATGTCTTATAGGCTTTGACGTCCTCAGCAACCTTAGGGTATGCTTTCATTACTCCAGCTTGCTGCCCTTTCTTCAATAACCTTTATTAGCGCTGTTCTAGCCATCAATTTTGTCTTATCTGGACAACACCCAGCCGCTCCTTATCCTCTGCATCCTTGGAGCTGCTATTATTTACTCGCTGCAATGTCTGACACCAGTTCATGTAGGAGTCAAGCTCACAATGGCTTTTTCCGACTTCGTTAAGCACTATTCCCTTATCTCCATAGCATGTCTAGGGTATCTGCGCGCCTCCGACCTTTAGCCTCTAATGCTCTGACGTATCTAACAATATAAATGTATGCCCTGTTGCTGTCCTTTAATCCAAAACCCTTTCTTTGCGCCCTTTTATTCAGTAAAGTTATCTGTTCAGCAAACAACCGCCCCTTAACCTTTGTTTTTTAGGTGTTCAATTATGCCCTATTCACGGCATGGCAAGACAGTGGTTATTTAGTGTCAACTTATATCCGCTAAGTTTCAGTGTTGTTAAGCACACATTTGCGGCATTTTATAGTGAGAACTCTTTTCTTGCGGAAGACCACTAATTTCCGTATCACTACTATCGATCTATTAGCTGGACCGGATTAACCTGAGCCACCAAGCTGGTACCACTTAGAGGTAGTTTGGCCAGTCTGTTATGAAGTATTATGCAGATCGTGAGAAATTCATGTGCAGGGAGGGAACACCCTATCGGTTGCCGATATGAATCCCTAGGATCCAGCCAACAGTCACTCATGATCACTTGTTTGCACAATGCAATTTGAGCATTAGCAGCAAACTAAAATATATATTCGTCTTAAATCCGCTGTTTCAACGAAACTGGGGATCTGAACCCGTGATATCAGCAGATGTTCTTAGCGTATTTGCTGCAAACAAACCGGTACACACCTATCCAAATATACGCTATCTAAGCGAAAGCAAAGTAATCCAACTTTGGTACAAGAAGCGAAGACATGGTGCAGCATTCATTGCACATGCTTTTAAATCTAGCTATCACGGCGCGTGTAGAAAAAGGCCAGTAAACGCTTCCATATGCGGTAAAATTGTTAACCACGCTGAAAAGAAGGACTTCTTGTAGAAAAATACATACAAGCTTGAACGTGAACGGAAATATTAGACTTTCATGCTTCCTTATAACACCGCAATAAGTACCTCTTGAACTGGTAGTAGGCCTACGGAATATCGCATTGCTACATTACCCGGAATCCTGTGGTTTCCGTCCGATGTTCCTTGTGAGACGTTGTGCCGTACAGTATGCCAGCAGTTTTGTTAGCTTTCGTGACATCGGAGGCGGTCACACAGACGGACACAAACGGTCCAAGCAGCATTGCTGGAATATATCTAAACAGTTAATAAGTGCAGCTTACAGCGAAGAAAATTATTAAAAATGGTCCTCCGGAAAGCGATGATTTGTGCGCTCTGGAATAATACATGGATGATACGACACCATAAGTCATCGAGGCGGAGTACATTTTCCTAGCGGTATCCTGCACAATTTTCCTGTGAGGGGTTTCCAGGTAATGCACCTAATCGACTACTAGATATATCGTTGTAATATTACCAATTATCTTTGCTATGCTTATTTTCCAGTGCACCAACAAATACCTGAACCTCAGGGAAAGGATAAATTGGTACGGGAACACCTGGTGTGAATTTTGCACTGATTGCCATAAATCTTCCGGCAAGCATTTTATCCTTTCTGACATGCTTTCCAACTGGTTGTCTCAGCGTCGGTTCATTTCTACAAGAGAATATTATTGCGTTTAGGAGAGAGAACAACATTACCCAGGTGCAAGACGCGCTTATTTTACGGTCTGTCATCTCAGTATTCTGACTTCGTTGAAAGGTGCAATTGTAGCTTTGGGTCCATAAAAAAGGATATACGTTTACCAAGGCTAGGTTTGTGCATTCATCTCTGGTGGGTAGTGCATGGCCAAAGGTTCCTGTGATTATTAATAATAAGTAATAGCATATCAGTACGTCGAAGCTTACTCCCACTTTGGTGTATAATATACGAACAGGTCCGAAATTTTTATCGAGTATTAGGAACACGCAATACAATGAAGATGTAAAGCTACCACAGAAGCACAGCAAACTTACTGTGAAAATGACCGTGTCGTCAAATTTTCGCGCAATCCAAAACGTGATATTTAAATGCATTAAGTCCATACTTACACGTAGTAATGATATGAGAAAATATACCAAAAGTAACAATTAGGTTTAATTTTTACCATATTATCAGAATTTAAAGATAAACTGAAAACATGCCTCGTTATCCAAATCATGAACATCTTACGATTTCCACTGGATTTACCACTATTTTTCATGAGTGTGCGCAGTGTGGATTGTATCCTTGCGGAAATCGCCAATGCCCCTTCATGCTTGGGTCACTAACACAATTGAGATGTTCTCTTGGTAAATGTGTTATAACTAATTGCGGATCGAATAGGTTAAATTTGATCGTCCTATCGCCTGATGCTCAATGGATTAAGATGTTCAACCTTACGTTTACTCGCTTTACTCCTTTGTGTGATGGTAAAACCAATTCTCATGAGGTTCTCCTGCCAAGCAACGGCCCATTTGCAGGACGGTTTAGTAACTTGTCCAGGTGACTCACCTCGCAGCGCATTTACTTTATAAGGAGTCAAAATATAATAATGATGTTAATAATACTAATATTGATAATAGTAACAATAATACTAATAAATATGTATCAGCTATAATTCGTTACTGCACTTCGCTGCAACGCGACCACCATCTGTCGCACGCGGGCTGAGGATATCGCAAGGACGTTCATCCTATCCCAGTAATAAAAAATGTATCAGAGCATTCCACTATATCAACATTTGATTTACAAGTAGTTGTTCGAGCATTTTACGTCAGCATGTAGATATTCGCAGACAAAATTTTTAACTAATTTTTATATGCCACTCGTGCCCAAAACCAGCCGCAAAATTTCCCTCCGAATTCATTCCCTGTGAAAGACCTACCGAACGGAATGATGAAATATAGCCTGTTTCCTCGATTACCGTATGTCGACTCTATTGTACATTAATGCATTAATATAACCATGCCCACAAAGGAGTGCCTCGCGAAGACAAGAATAATTATTTGTGCCTTCCTTTATTTATTTAGTTTTACCTATACGAATTGATCCGTGTGTTTCTAACATATCTCATACAGTATTTCATCGCATATAAACATGTCTATACATGGTTGGCGGCATCTGTTTCCTTATTTGCTTGTCACTGTGGCCAGCCGCAGGATTCCTGCGCCTACAATGGGAGCATGGGTGTATTGCGTTACACCCCCACAACTCCAACCACATACCCCATTTCCAGTGTAAACCAGAAGGAATAAGATCGGGTGGCATATGGATGGGAGCCATGTTTCGTCAACAGAGCCGGCCCACTCTCCTTCATGGGCAAACACAAGCACGCTGTATTTTGTTCTAAAGCGTACATAAGGCGGTGGCTGATGCGTAGTACTCTCTTGACTGAGTGTATGAAACCAATCTTGGAGCCTAAAATTCTGCAGGGACTGTTCACCCAGTCCTCTCCAAAAAGGTCCAACTGTATCCTGGTGCCAGTATGGAAGGGGTAGTGGTTAATAGACTGGTAGGCACCTCATCGTCGTGCACCTCTAGCGCATCCATACGGATAATGTTAAACAATAGCCAATCAATGGAAAGGACAATATCAAATCAAGTGTACGTGTTAACGCATACGGTTACGCCGACATAACTGTGCGTTAATTATTCATATGAAATAAGTTGATTAGCAACAAATCCGCTACCAGTACACTAAGATTAAAATTTATGCAAAGATTGCGACAAACGAGATACAATTTACCAAACATAACCACAAAATGCGTAAGCATCGAATGCACGTTAGTAGTGGATTATACAGGTTGGATTCAAAACCAAACAAGGTGGAATGAAACTTATCCAGCTTAGAAAGATGTGGCTAAAATGTATGTTGGTTTATACCAAAACTCCGGGGACGGAGCATAATGAACGCAACGTGCATGTCCCTTTACACACATAGATATACACATTCGATTAGCAAGCACGTCTGTGCTTTGCTGCCACACAACCACTTGGATTTTCATTACACATGGGAAGTAATTTTTCTTTTGAGCATTATCTTCTGGTTACATAAGCGGCCCACGGGGTGTCAGTTACGATGTGCTGTAGTAGGTGTAGCAAATGTGTTCCTCACTGAGAGTGTCTCTTTACGTAGAACAATGTAGCCAGGCAAGAAATGCACCACTTGCCGGTAACCAGCCGTCGGGCCGTTTGGACGGTGGTGTGTAACTGGTAATGCTTGAGTAGTACTCGTTCAGTTGAGGGTTCTGCATGCTACGGTTTCGTGGGCGTACGTGAGTCGTATTAGCAGAGAATGCTGAAATACAAAGGAGATAGTTCGCAGACGTTTGGACAACCCATTAGTAGGAGTCGGAGCTGCATAATACGCATGCCACAGTTACACTACATGGCGAGCTGGACGGCTGTGTCAAAGCCAGTGAAAGTGGACCCGGAAGTGGGTTGATTAGAAAGATGAAGCGCAAACAAACAATAGATCATGCTACTCCAACAATCTTAAAAACAGAGTGAGAAGGCAAAGAAAAGCGGAAATCAAAATCGCTAACTAAACAAGGCCTGATGACATCGTAACGGATATGTTGTTACCTAGCTTCCGCTCAATCTTTATGGCACGGTGGGGGCTCAACGCAACAGTAACGCAACAAGGCGTCTCTGCAAATTTCGGTTGAAACTGGGAAAGAATGTACGACGTGAAAGAAGAAAATTACATGCCACCGTTTGCCTATAGGAAAAGCTCTGTTTTATCATCTATGGTAGCAGATTCCTTCATGCAAAAACCTCTTCAAGGCATTTCTGCTGTATTTCCAAATTTTACTGGCAATGACTTAGGGGCAATTTAAATCAACTTCCAGCACGTTTTCTGTTGGTCAGTTGACTATATGGGAGGATGCAACTCTTTACGGAACCGCATAGACATGCGAAAGCGCCACCAACACGTCAAAGTGCAAGTCGCGTATCGCTTCATTTCCAATATGGCATTATCGAAGACACGTTTCGACGCGATATTAGTCTAGCGTCCAAATAAATTTAGGAAAAAACCAAGTATTCTCATCTAAAATATAAGCAAAGGTATGCCGCTAGCAAAATTCGGTTACACGAAAGGAATGTCCTCCGTTACAGAGGATTAATAACACAATACACGAATGCAGGGTCTCACTTTGGTTTACTATCTAGAACCTGGCTTTGGATTATTGGCAGGTCGAGCTGCACCCTGACGAAAGTTATCCTTCTGCGGTTAGGTATTTGTCCCATCTTTAGGACAATTGACCACGACGTTCGGTTTAACAAAGCCGCCCGAAACATTCCATTGCCCAATACACTTGGCACTCGCATACTTGATATGAAAATACTATCTAGTTTATATGAACGATATCGCTGTGGAAGCCAGAAATACGGATGAACGAGCTTGAAAATCGTTTTATTCTCGACAATGCTAGGCACATGGTTACAAGCCCGATCATGTTAAGCTAAGCAATTGTGTCAATAATGTAAAATATACATGTTTTCTAAAACAGTGCATGCGTGTTTATCGGTGTATATGCTTATGTACTGAAGAATGTATATAACTATGTAGTTTGATCTTGTAAGTATACCGCTGCAAGTTTTACAGTTTGTTATCATCAAGGTTGTGAGAATAAACGACAGAGGCTCGTGGCTTTGATAGCATTAATCGAAAATCCACGGGGTAGTGAATTCAGCTTGTGGCAATTCACGTCCACAAACTCACCGTGTTGGGATGAAGGTTTCCTACCGACTGCGAGCTTATTATGCTTTAAGACCTCCGGAGCTCCAAAGGGACAAATAGTCCCTTAGCAGGAACTGTTGCAAGATTACCACTTTGAATGTCAGCGCCGTTCAAACAGGAAGCATTGGACTTCCAAGCCTTATCCCGAAAGCCTGTCAAGGATCGTGGAAAGTATCTATTATGCACAACTGCTTGTATGACAGACTTCATCTTCGACGCACCCGAAACGCAGAACTGGATTTGGTTGGAGTATGAATAGCCGGAAATAAGCCGCTTGTATGATTGCAACGTTCGGGATGGAGACCGAGTAACGCCTAATGTGCTGTCGGGCGCCAGAGTGGGAAACAAACGTCCATGATACTACGGCCGCATTTACGGGTGCTCGACGTCATCATGTATTGCCAGAATTACTCGGATTAATTGCGGTGAATAGTTTGCCAAAAACTAACACGCAGGCATTGAGGCAAAGGAGCCACGAAGCGTTAGGAGTCGCTGGACAGGAGAAAAATGTAGGCCGCAATTCTATGACCGTTTATATGGCACAATATACGGCGAAATGTCGAAATATGTTGCCACTTTTGTAATGCTTGCGCAAGGATCCTACACTACCCAATCATCAGTCCCCTTCCACTGCAGCCGGTGGCCGAGTGGTCTGCACGTTTACTTTGCAATCATAAGGTCATCGGTTCAAATCCGCGTAGGGGTGGGCGTCCTCGCGGGATACTCAGCCCGCGCGCGACTGGTGGTGGTCACGCGGCAGCAAAGCGCCGTTACGGCGTACAGCTGACACACCACCACCACCCATTCCACTGCAGCCGTAGATGGCCGGCTTTCTTGAAAGAGAAGTGCCACAATTTCGAAATTCGAAGAATCAGCACCACCGTCTACCACTTGGATGGATCCGGACTAGATAAACTCAGTACCATAATTTGAAGGAGGCATTACAGGCTGTCCTGACTACCAAGACACATCGGAATCGGACACCGGTTTGCCCATATATTTACTGGCTTGTAATGTTTTCGACCAATCATCTGCCAGTCAGACACCACCTCTTATGATGACGGGCCGTAAAGTGCGTCCGTCCTCGGATAGTCTGCTGCCTAAGTCACACCATGAATAGCTAACCGCGTCGGAACATGTACGGCGGTTACAGTCGATTCAGTTGCCGGCATACCAGCTGAAGTCTGTTCAGTCCTGCTGATTCAGTCTGGAGCAAAGTAACAGTAACACCACCGCGCGTCCCTGCGAAGCTAAATGGAAACTGGGAAACACCGTTCGTTGTGTAGTAAGTGTTGCCAGGAGCATCTTATTAAATCATGAAGCCTGGTGAACCCGGGTCCAAACGGTTGTATGTTTCTATGGGTTGTATCTAGCTAGGGGAGTCTCGGACGCTGAGGACAAGGCCTGGTAGAATATGGAATAATTTAACGACCCGAGCCAGGTGGTTTTAACTACCCCCGAAACCACGGCACTATTCCTGTTCAAGTGCGATCCGCTCAGCCTAAACTGGTTGCCTCTCAGTTATCCGGCCACCATTTGGTTAAGGCTTGTTAACAGACGACACGTTATTTCTCGATGTGCGTTGTTACTAAGTGGTTGTCTTAACTTCCCAACCCCAACGTTTCTTTTGTTAGCCATCAAACGTCATCGGATCCACCGCGACCTACCATGCGCGTCGTTTACAAAGCGTACTGGAAGCTATGAGCCTGTCAGATTTTCCACATTTTACAGAACACATTTTCGTTCGGTTATTCGCGCTATAGCGCCCCATTGTCTGGTCAGATTTCTAAGCCCCATATATGTCAGTGAAACCGATGACACCGAGCAAAGAGAAAATAACTTCATTGTCTTATATGAAGTATTGTGCGTTTTAGAATGAATTTCATAGTGCAACAGGTTAGACTTTTCGGTTACAGGATAATAGCCCGGTGGATTAATTTCGTACCTGGTATGCATCTCAGACAAGCACACAAGGAATATCCCTCGCGTTCAGTGATGCTAACCTATCAAATGTGCGCAGTAAGTTCGCTCTCGTTACATGAATTCAAACTACATAATATGTAAGGAAGAGCTTGCAGATTTATTTTTGCGTGCGACTGACATGTTGTAAAATAGCCACTTCCAATAAATTATACTGAGGCCTTTACAAGCCTGCATTACTTGGCGGGATCCTGTTCCGGATTTTTCAGTCACTGCGACCTCTACATTGCAGTCCCAGGAGGCCTGCGCTTACAGAATGACTAGGGGTGACTTGGGCTTTAACTAACACTGCTACTTCCACACCTCGTATATCCAGTATAAACTGAATGAATAAGACCAGAAGGCTTGTGGCGTAGAGCCAACTTTGCTAAACATTGTCGGTGCACTTGTGTGAACATAGCAGAGACATACCTGCCTAACGGAATCACGCGTAGGGGACCTAGACATTGCGATGGCCGGGCTGTAGTCAGATCCATACTGGATGTATGGAAAGCCTCAATGAGCATAGCAGGCGCCGCAAAACATTGTAATGCAGGGATAAACGGTATACTTGACAAATCAAGCTCATCGAAAATGACAACTTGTCAGGCATGTAGGAACCTTTATATAAATAACCCTCATTTTCATGATAAATTACATCGCTTCACACATTCAGTTCTTCCTTTGAAGCAGTTAAACAAATCCGTTCCAGCTAGGTAATCGGCGCGTAGACGCGACAAGCGCAGGCGACCAATTAAATGCATTTTCAGTTTGCGCACGCTAGCTTGGTTGCAAAATCCTGGTACGTCCTTCCCTTTTTCTGCATTGGCTGCACCGGTGTGCAGAATTCTCCGTCCCATCTTCCGCTCCCCGTCGTCTTTGCTGCCTCTGTCGTTGTGACCTCTCGGTAAGGCATTAAGTGTTTTACTTCATGTTTACCTCATTTCCTGTGTCACCACAGCTGTACTCGGCTCCTTCTGAGTACCTTCCTTCCGGTATTGATTTCTTAATATCTTTCTCCCACTTTCGCTGTCATCAGACCACTCAACCAACTAACAACCCAACCCGGTGTTTGTTAGTTCTACACTTCAATCTTTACAGATAGCTTCGCCAGCTCGTCGGTCCCGCAATCATAAAACCTTTTCTGATCTTACACCTATTTGTTGTTGCTCATGCGATGGAAAGGGTGTAGGACCTCAGCAGATGCGGGCACCAATGTCCTTGTACTTCTACTGTACAAATGTCGCAGTGGACAGAGAGCTGTTTGGTATTGGTGAATTGTGATTTGGAAGGAACATTAGATACTAGTCCTTATAATTGCCACTGGCTTTAGACAACTGCCTTTTGGTTTAGTTGACCTCTGTCGCTGCTTATTTGTTAGCTTGAATGTGATAAGGGCTCGTTTGTCGAGGGGAATATACCCACTTGCTCGTTAGGAACTAGAACGCAGCACTTGTAAATTATGGGCCATTGTCTGAGATCATTTACTCCGGTATCACGTTTCCGGCAAACTGATATCAAGGCTAGTTGTTGGTTGCTTTAGTGTTAGTAACGTTCAGTGGATCGAACTCAAAATAGTTATTGTAGTAGTCCACGGTACTTAACTAACCTTTCTCGTTGTCACAAAATAGTCCACTACTGATATCTCTAGGGTTGTTCTGGAATCGCATGCCCCATCATTGGTTCCCATGCTTGGCTAATTTTGCGGAGATTGCAAGTTGAACCGCTTGATAAATGGTCCCGGATATGACTTGTCACGGCAACCAGAACATCAGTTTGCCCGATCTAATAAGACTGTAGTTGGCACCCAAGTGAACTAGACAAGCGCAACCTAAAGTTCATTTGCGAAGCAACGGTGGCACCTAAATGCGAGTTCCTTTAAACAGTCAACTGTCATGCAATGTTCATTCATGATTTCAGAAGGTTTGAATACAAATCGGCTTTTTGCTAGAGTTTTATTGTGGCAACATTTCGCCCTTGACACAAGAGCTTCTGCAGGCCAGGTGAATCGTTACAAACTCGGCTTAGCTTTTTATGGGAACGTAAGTTGAAGGTTGCATTTCATAATCTGAACAATTGGATAATAATGTTACAAGTCAATAGGTCAAGTGGCCACGCTAATGAAACTACAAGCATCGAGGGTTTCTCATTGATCCACGTCATCGGTCCTTCACATGTGAGGCATTCCTTTTCCTGCAGCTGCTGATTCACGTTCCGACCTGAGTTCGTCCGCCGACACCTTTTCTGACTGACCGGGTTAACACAGTCCGCCACGCCTGGCAAAAAACCGAGTTGTATTCAAAACTTCTGAAATCATGAAATCACAGTCGGTTCCAAGCATATTCCGAGATATTGAATGTTAATTCATCCATTAATCTGAAGAACGGCGTTAATTCCATCGGATGTTTAAGCAATGTATTTGGCTAGCCCCCAAAATCACATCCAGCAACGCCACATATATCGCGTCTGCCTCCCATTGTGCTTTAACCCTTTCAGCTCAACTGTCTTTACCGCCAAAATTTGTACGAGGTTGACAGCCACAAGTTCTTCCTGTTGTTGTTGTTGTTCGACTGACGGAAGATGAAGTCTTGAAAGATTGTCCACGAAGAATATCTCATCTCCTGTCTGTAGGCCAGATCCATGTCGCATTTTTGGAGCCGGTTATACATCTGTTGAAGTGGTTGATGGACACGTTTCTGTTTACTAGCTACTGACACACGTTTTGGGATCCTTCTACACTGTATTCATACTTTCAAATGTGCAGACATTGAATCGCTTCATTTCGTAGACGACAAATAACATCACCTTTTTGATCGACGCATAACGCTTTTCCGCGAATGTAAGCGATCGACTGCTTTTATCCAATCAGGAAAACTGCATTTATTCCTTTTTGGTTTTAGTTACAACGCACATCCATAGGTAGAGCTAGATCATGGTAACTGAGTACTGATGCACGGCTAAGAAGACACTTGAAGCCTTTAAAAGCTACCTCCTGCTCTTTTCCTAAAATGCTCTGTACAACCTTGTGACTCAGCATCCGGATGAGCGCCATGATTTTAACAAGTTTTGAAAACAACGGGCTCAAGTAATGCATCATGTCATTAAAACGGCTGACAGCCTGAATGTCCTTAGGTTGTAACATCTACGGAACTGCTTTGAGGTTTCCGTGATCGATCTCTATACCCTGGGATGTCAGAAAGGGCCTATGGAAAACCACTTTTGGTATCTGGAGCCCAAAGTGCTCGCGGTGAAGCTTGATGTAACTTTGCACACATCACTGCAGAAAGTGGTGTAAATTAGCGTCATGTTCCTGCCTGGATAATCAGTAACTCGGCTTGCTTTCCATGTTCCACAGTCTAGGTTCTCAACAGTTTGAAATAAAAGCTTTTGAATAATTTCCCTTGAACCCTTCACTCCAAGCGATAAACCTAGCCAGCAAAAACGCATGTGTGTGGTCAGCATAGTCATGAAAATGGATCCCTGATCTCCGACTGCGTACAAGAAAGCCGCTGTGTGATCAGATTATGTTATGTATTACGACGTAGTCAAGCGTGGAAGGACATCTACTAACGTTGGCAGTTTACAGAGTGCACTACGCAAACTATATTCAGCGGCTTATGGTTTAGGCACATAGGCAAAGCACCGTTCCTTTTCATAACAATCTCGTGAATTAGCTAACCCAGTCTGTCGACTCAAACATTTTAACGATTACACCCAGCTGCCCCAAGTTACTTAATTCGGTGGAGAACATATCCTTTAACGCATACGAAACCCTTCCAGTTATCAACACTAACCTTCGTATTGACGCATTTATCAACAACTGAACGGAATCTTCAAACCTTTCAAACCTAGGTTCCAAACGAACGGATACTGTTCACTAAAATCTGCCTCCGCTTCACCCAGATGCAAAATGGTCTGGGTTAAAATAGATAAAAGCAATGATATTGGACAGGATCACTGCTGAAAATCTGCGTAAGCTGTTGCTCCACGACCACCAAATCCAACTGATATGAGGAGCCGTCTTTAAGAGTGACCACTTTGGTTGTGGCCAAACATATCGGCCGAAACTTAAAAATGTTCCACTTGCGCAATACTACCTGATCAGGTCGCACACAAATTCCTAGGCACCGTTGTTTTTGAATTTTGTTTATTGTAGCAGCAGAGTCCAAAAGGAAACGCGCCAATCATCACCAAACAAAACATTTACATAGACGCAC
The DNA here is from genome assembly GCA_944474145.2 of Dicrocoelium dendriticum. Classification (NCBI taxonomy): domain Eukaryota; kingdom Metazoa; phylum Platyhelminthes; class Trematoda; order Plagiorchiida; family Dicrocoeliidae; genus Dicrocoelium; species Dicrocoelium dendriticum. Next base: position 3,239,588 of record OX104063.1, on the reverse strand, counting down.
TGCTTTGGTACTCTCCGCTAGACTTGGTTGTTAAATTGTTTAGAGTCGGAGGGAGTTGTGTCACGATTGAGTGCATTCACCTTCGACGACTGAAAACATCGAGCGAAATCATTCTGTCTGTGGCATCTGGCGTAAATTTGGCCAGAAGCCGTACATTAAACACGATCTTACGGATGTCTTGCGGCGCAGAATCTGTAAGTTTCGTCCGTTTTAGTAACAGACATCACAGCTTTGTCAGCTAAACTGCTAACCCCAAATATCTTTGCCACATTCCATAACCGCATTCGCGGGATGTGATGTGTACCAGATGATTCACTGTGATATATATCAAGACATTTTCTAAGTGATAACTGCCGTTGCGCAACAGCCGCTTGGTGAAGTTTCCATCATTGATCACAGAAGGCTTCCACCTCAGATTTTATTATCAGATATCAACTTGAAAAACGTACACAAACGAGCCAGTATCTACAGCTCTGTAAAATAGCACTCTATAGCTGCTTTTGGGCGCTGGTTTCGGATGAATAGAGATACCGCTGATTCGTCTCCTTAGTCTGGCCTTCGCAAAAATTGCCGACTTTTCGAACGATAGTTTCCAGATAAACTGCGTCTTCGTTCTTTTTAACTGTATCGTTTCCAACGCACGTCGTGCGCCAAATGCGATCGTAAGAATCCACATTTTCAATCCTTACGCTACCGGATGTTTATACAGTCACACCAGTTCCTTGAATTCGACCCGTTTGCCTTCCCACAATACTGTAATTTCATGTTAACTGGGGCAGTTGGTTGCCCAGCTGATTGCACTCTAATCAGCAACTGAAAGTAATTGGGTGAATTTGCTTGCATTTCTCTGACAACATGCCGTGAAACTCGGTGCTTCATGGAGGAACGCTATATTCGACAAACCAAGCTCAGCGGAAATGACAGCCTGACAAGCATGTGGGAACCTCAATATCAAAAACTACGTCAACTCCCTAAATAACAACGCCGCTGCACTCATGAGATGCTTCTACTGAATTATTTCAGGAAACCAGCTCCAGCAAGCCATTCAGTGCGTAGACGAAACATGGGCAGGCCTCCAGTCAACTGCTCTGTTTGCTTGCGACACTCTTGTCGCTTGCTTGCAAAATCGTATCCCAGCAACGCTACGTCGACTGCCCACCTTGTCTTCACCAACAGTTATCAACGGTCTATTGGAATCAGTATAGGCGTGGTAGTGGTTATCAGAAGCGTAGGCACTTTTTAAGCATTGCATTAAGCTTACTCACACGGGGATCTCAATCAAAGGCCAACATCTGTAATACAAGAATATCAACGCTCCGGCACACCTACAGACCAGAAGCAAGGCGGATGCGGCAAACGTACCATATCCAACGCCTTATAGAGTTTGATGAGTAAAATTGATCGGAATCTACCAACTTTCCAAGCGCCGCGTTAATGATGACTACACATTTAGCATGCTCGTCATCTCTTAGGTGTTGGCCCACCGTGGTGACGGAGGTGGAGCAGCAAACCTACTTGGCTAACACACCCACCAACATGCTACAGCGCATTGCCCTAGAATTCGTTGAGCTATCCAACATAGAAGTCTGTAGTTTGCTCTTGCGATGTTTTATTCTGCATACCGTAACCATATCTCTTGCACCTAGGCAACCGCCTTATGTACATGCTTACGCCATCGGTGCCGATCCATTACAATCCACTCCAAACACCTGAAATCAAAGTCAGTTCGTGATATACTAATATTGCGTATGTCCTGGTAAACTAAATTAAGTTTCCTCACGTGCCACTTCCCTGCACGCGGTCGGCCATAAAACAGTTGTCTTGGTATCCGGGTAGAATCCATGTGGCGAATATTCCGAGCCACCTCTGGTGCATCAGGATAAGTATGCAGTCCACCGCAAGTATGTCCATACGTCGAGGCACCACTGTGTCTGGAAATCGTTCAATCCAGCCGATGCGCATAACACAACTCAGACACTGCTGATAGAAGCACTACAGTAGAAAGACGTCCCTCTAGTAAAATATCTTGGTTTCCCTGCCGTATAGAACAGCCGAGAGCGCCATAAACTCGTGTACAAGCAACTTGCCGAATGCATCACCTGCCGTCAAAATTCGGCTGCGCACCTCGTTCGGCATCTGTAGGTCGGATATTCCTACGCTCCAGTGGTAGCGATATCTTGCAGTGGTTTCCAACACTTCGTCGGCAACCTGGATTTTGGGGTAAGCCAACCGACTCCCTTCCAGGTGAAGGCTGGGAAAGACAAACAGTGTTGCTTGTGTCGATGGTGAGCTTGACGTTATCCGTTGTTAAAACGAAATCCGAAGTCAGGTGCTGCAACACGTCCGCGCTGTGCACAAACAACGCACATTTTTCAGCAAACCGAAGCGCGCGGATAGTGTTCTCACACACTGGTTCTCGCCAAAACGGACCGCTATTCAGCAACCCACCATCAATCACAAGCAGTCCAAAAATGCAATACATCATTGCATGAAGGTAAATTTGAAACAGATTAGAAGCTAAGATACAGCGTTGCTACCCACGCGATACAAAATCAAAGTCATTTGATGTTTGTCTACTACGCTGCAGATCTGCTCGCATACCACTGTGCAGGCATTACATTAACCTAAAAATTTTATTCGGAAAACCAAACATACCCAACACCAGCCAGACTTCCTCCTCCTGCACGTTGTCATATGTCATGGAAAATCCAAGAAACAGCGAGTACAATGGCTGGCGCCGCTTTCTGCATTACCTCATTAGCTGAAGAGCCGCGAACACCATATGTCTGATTCCGCGGCTCGAGCCGAATCTACATTGCTCTTACGCCAGGTTTGGTTTAACTACTTAAGTGCCTAGCCGGTTTAGCAGGATTAGGGTCATCACTGTCCACACACTACTCGCCAAGATGTCGCTACGCTGATTTCTGCAACATTGTTTGCTCCTTTGTCCCTCGTACAATGGTTGCACAAGCGCATACTTAAACAAGGTAGGCACCTCTTCTTCAAACCACGCGCGTTGCAAAAATCGGTGCAGTGCAGTTCCATTGGTGGTCCCACCGTGTATAATTACTTCAGGGGGAGTACGTGGGAACCGGTGCACTTGCCACTTGGCAACAAAGCAATTTCTCCAATACAGTATCCGTTTGTCTGCAAGACATCAATCTCTCAGCAGTTGTTCAAGAGACAAACAAAGTTTTTCTTGTTGGATCTGCATTATGTTTGCAATATGTGGGCAAGCAGCGCCTTAAGTACCATCGAGCAGCTTCATCAGCGGCTTCAGCCACGGTCATATACCGTCTTCAAACAGTCAAAGGATATCTTGTGTTGGCGAAGTTTGGCGTAACATTACAACTATCTCACTTTCTCCGTCGAACACGCATTTTTGATGCGATTAGCTCTTGGCTCTCTCCCTGTCGAAGTTTGCGAAACCGACTAAGCTTCCCCAATTGACTGGTTTCCGCCTCATATGCCGCAAGTGCTGCATTCTTCTCCGACACTAATGCGCTAGTCGTCTTATTGTTCTCCTCAAACCAGTCGGACCGTTTACAGTTCGCATGCAGCAGCTGTCACTGATCACGCTTGCGGTGCCACAGGTAACCCACCGTGTCTATGCATTTCAATTTACAGGCGTGCTGCCATCGCTTTCTCCAGGTCAGTACGTGTTTCCACAATAAGGAGGATGACAAAGCTAAATTTACGCTTCCGGTCCACGGTATGCACACAGTACGTATTATTTGCACGTCGATATACAATTTGGTCGGCATCAGTTTGTCGTCACTGTCTCATTCAGATTCACGCAGTACACATGTCATGCGCATTTCACGCAAGTCACGCGGAAGTAGGAGTTCGTAGTCGTGCAGTTGAGCGTGATCATTCCTTTGGTAACTCCAACTTGCTATATCATTCGCACTAACTGCAAACCATGTGTTCGTGATCGTCCGGCTGTTTGTGGCACAATGTGAGTGAAGCCTGCCACAGTTGGCATTCGCTAAACCAATGCCATGCGGACCAGTGACTTCTGTCCACACCGACGTGTCACAACCTACGCGAGCATTGAACTCACCTAACAGAAAGTGTCGGTCGCTCTTTGGCGCATACCGTGTCAGGGATGACAGCGGAGTGTATAACCGATCACGCGTGTCATCATGTCGGACCGTACGGGCCTATGAACTTGGGAAACTTAGACTTCCTGAACAGTGATCATTTGGGCGCTGATGCCAGTTGGTTCACTTCTTAGCTGGATATATAAGCGATGGCATAATGCAACTCTGACCCGATGTTCACGTGGTGCTGCGGTGGCGTCTCTTACCAAGTAGAACAAATAGCCGGCAGCAGTTCAGTGCAACTTACTTCGCTCAGCAAGCCAGGTCTCGCTGAGCACTGCAATTACAATCTTGCGACGCTTCAGTTACAACTTGACCAGTAAACTGTGTCACTTGGGACGCCCACAAGTTTGCGGTCGAGCAAAGTACGCACATTTCAGTCCCCAATGTTTAGCGTTATGCGCAGAGACATACAGTCACTTTGGGGCCATCATTATAGGCAGGGACCATTTTGTTTGAAGGAAGAAGTGGACAACGTAATGTGCGAAAGTGGGGTGTATGGGCACGGGAAGAAGAAAGAAGCGAGACGCCAGCAGCAGATATGGCGACCCTTTACTTTGGGCCACTGCGCGACCATCGATGCAACATGCATTTATTAGTATTGACGTGTCACGGTTTGGTGGTTGGACTATCATACTGCCAGCGCGCCCACACCTGACAGCAGAACGACTCATGTCCTTAGCTAGATCCTTCTATGAAGTACACATACAAGCGGCAGCGGGTCGAACGCCATGCGTCATTGTACCGACTCACGGGGAATTATGTCTTGGATTTTAGCTTGAATTAGGTTGTAACCCAAATCCCAATCAGCGATCGCCACGAGGAAGCTTCCATAACATGGGGCTACAGCACAACATTAACAGCAGTGGGTGTATGATAGGTCAGGATCTCACTAATACAAGCTTAGGCAAAATGCAGGCTCTCCCGCCATTGATATATACATATATATATATATATATATAATGGAGCTTTCTACGTGTCAATTATTTGCATGAGCATCTGTTACATACACTAAAAAGCAGTCCTATACACATCTTTATGTAACTTAACGCGATCCTATAAGTAACGTTTTAAACTTGCATGATAAGTTAATGTTTTACAACAACTTTGACTCTGTAAACCAATTCCAACACATCTCCAAGCGCCAATTCATTATAATTACGGCAAAGCATATAAGGATGTACTTATGGTTATCCAACGCAATTCGAATTCCCGCCATCCGCGAACCAGACGGTTGCAAACAGTCGAAATTCGTAAAATGAATGAGCACCAAATGTAAATGGCGGTAACTCAAATGCGTCAAGTGAACAGGACCTGCAGTTCACTAATGCGCATCAGTCGTCTATGCCCACAATGAAGCGGTTATTCTAGTTATATGTTTACACTGGCGAACAAATAGCTCAAGACCTTTACTTTCCTTGCTAATTGAATGTCCGGCTCCCACTAGTATATAACGGCTTCCAAGATTGATCACTCTACATATCTACAAATTAATTATCCTTTCTTCTTTTAGCAATACACCGCTGGTAAATAAAAATTCAATCCTTAACGTTTGACGATGAATCATAGCAATAGATAGTGGGGTTGGCTAGAAAAGACAAACTTGGCAGGGGCATTTGACTTCACTGTATAAAAAGGACATTAAACCCAGAGCTAGCAAATATAATGCACCGCAATTTCATCGGAAAAACCTAGCCCCTATGAGGGACAAACCATTATGTACTAGCCAAATACTAAGCACTCAACTATTCAAGCAAGTCGTCCTGGTGGACTTGAACAGACCGTCATAGAGACAAATTTTCACAAATTGTAAACAGAGCCCTTTGGTGGTGGTTCAGTTGACATGAGTTGGGCCTACCCTCCGTTTGGAGTCCACAGGCACAGATGCCTCTATTTGAACGACTTTAAGCATCTACAACTCAACAAATTTAACATGACAAGGTCATGCCTTTTAGATCAATTAAAGAGGAGGCCCATGCACCTGCGGATTACGTGGGTAACGGTGAGGTATTCGGTACAATATTGTTTTACATACCTGAGGAGATTTCGGGGAAATTTTATGCAAGCGCTTATTATTGTTAGTGCAGCTAAATCGGTATGGCTGATAATCTTTTCAAACAGCCCAATAAATTCTCGTTCATAATCCAATAAAGTGTAACGTAGAAATCAATGATTCGCGCTGTTATGGCACGTTGAGTGGCTATGCAACCGGTCTATGTTAATACGGCTGTTTTAGGCCGCTTGATCCAAACCGATGTAGCGGAGGCTCAAACTTTGGAACCGCCGATCGGATTAGCCAAATTATTATTGATCAGGGAAATCCGGGTATATCACCTTCTCAGGGACGACCGGCTCTTAAGTTTGGACACAAAATAATGTTCAAAAATACAGTGGCTTCTAGACCAAAACGTCCCCACAGAAGTATCCTAACAAAAAGCATATGCAAAGCGGCTGTACAACTAACACTAACCGTGGAAGTGACAACATTTGGCGGTTCATTTCAAACAGCATCAGCATAAAGATGTTTATTGTGAAGCCCACTAATGTTTACCGCTCCTCTTCGCTATCTCGGTGGACGCATTTATGTGATGAATCATCGTAGTCAAACGTACAGCATCGTTTGTTGAGGACAGAATTTTAACCCAACAGAGCTGAAATTGCGCAGCTCTTATTAAGCCTAATGTTTTGAATGAAGCACTCTTTAATTCGGTTGTGATAAACTGAGAGCAACTACGCACTGCAACAATGATTGCTTATGTCTTGATCAAACCGCCAAAAACGCGACGTAGGGAAATTTGATCTAGCTAGTAGGAAAAACATCAAACGTCATCTAGCTACAAGCCATGCATTTCACCTGACAATGTGCAAATCATCTTTAACAATTTTGCCTCATTCCAAGCTTCAGTGCACATGCTACACCGGGATGCTTGATGGTAACGGAACAGAAGTTTAGGTTGATTGATTTACGCAATCCTATTTCACCAAAAGCACTATCAAATAGCAAGTTGGGAGGAGCCAAGCTAACAGACTCCAAAGCCCAACATGCTCGCGTTTATACGACTGACCCCAATCATATAACATATACAGCTAGCCTAATGGCTTCCCGGTCATTATTTATCAACCATAATTAGATATGCCAATTCCCAGAAATAAAAGACATCTTTTATGACCCTTGGCTCTGCTTGCTGCAGCTGACGCAAATAAAAAATAATTTGATTGGTTCCAAGCAATGTATGTGAATCTTACTTCCATTTTGGCAATAAGTTGTATATGCAATCAAGTATGCTTAAGCGATGTGGAGGGGTGTCAACCACCCACAACAAATTCAGTTAGCAGCAACGGAAATAAGTGAAACCGCTGAGACAATGGACACTATATAGATAAGAGCCGATATCATGTGAACCATGGTACCATTTGAATGAATTTATTGGGCAGGTGATGTCTACCATGCGAGCAATCAGGCGCTGATAGACGTTTATGCATATGATTGAATCTAACCGTGTGAAAACCGATTGGTCGTAGGGATTACAACACGCCACACTGTACTGGTTCCCTCTTACTTCCGGAAACAAAAATGCCAACATAGAAGCCAGCGTCTAGCTGCGTGAACAGGCGAAACATATTTTAACATTGAAAAGGACAAACAATGCATCATAATTAGGGTTCTCGCTAGGCGTTACCAAACTGCCTGTATCAGCATATCAAGATTTTCCAGGCAGCGGCCACCAGTGTAGTACATTGCTGGTGTTAATTTATGACTCTTAGCTGTCCCGTCGAAACAGACAAATTGGAAGTTTCCTGCCCCGTGAATTGCGTAAACGGGCCTATGTTCGCCATGCTCATATGAACGGTGTGTTCGTATGAGTTTTTATGTGCTACTACATAACGTAGTGGGCTAAAATAATTTACAAGGAAAACTTACAATTTCTGCTCCACATGGTCCTCTATTCACGTTTAAATTGAAGCCTATCGGAAAATACAATACAAAGGTGCTTCGCATTAGGTGTCAGACATGATGTTCATATCATTAAACTGTCAACTTTATTCATCGCATGGAGACAAATGAGATTGTGAGTCGGTCACCTGCCAGGTTTTTAGATTAAAACTAACCATGGACGAGCAGTGTTCATTAGGAACGCAATGAAATATACAGCTGGCTGTTGCATTCCTGCACCCCTCAAAAGTGACAGAGAACTCCGTCAAACGCAACGACTCCAGCGATATATCGAATGACCCATGATGCATGCGAAGTATTCCAACTTCATTTAAAAAGTGAAAACGCACACAGTTGGAATCCGTCGAGTAGAATCAACGTTTGTCCACAATCCAGTCACTGTACACGATGCAATTTGATGTTAAAATATCCCTTCCGCTAAACTGAGCACTATGCCATCTTTGAACATTGGTCCAAGCAGTGTGTCAACTATCTCAATCATAACGGTGGTTTGGACCTTATTACACTTCTCAGACAACTATTCACAATATTCACACAAAAGGTCCAATAGGCGTCTGGTTGAAAACACACTCTCATCACGTTGCACCAAAAGATTACTGTTTGCAGGAGATCTACCATATTTGTCAGTCAAACCACACATTTATTAGCTGGATGGGATATTAAAGAGCGTATCAAAGGTATGCAGGTGCAAGCACCACTGGTTTTCTCTGGTAAATCTCCGCGTATTTCAATCACTAAAGACACCATGTCGAAAGATGCAAAGAAACAACTACCTGTCCTGTGCGTCCTGCGCTTCAATATTCCAGAATCAAGGACGACAGCTATAAGAAGCAGTCAGTTGGGTGACTTCAACCAGTGAGATATTATTAGTAGCCTATTCGGAGTTATACTGACACCTGTAAACGTAGTGCGCATTACGTGGCAACCTAATCCAAAAGCCAAGAGTTCTGCGCGTTGTGCTGAACTACATTACTGAAGTAGAATCTGTTCTACTGTCGACAGGTAGCCTCATACATGAACACTGCTCCACCCTTATGTTTCCATACATCCCAAAGTCTAATAGTTATCGCACTAACCGCAACTTAAAGGAATACCTGCAGGAAACTTCAACCAGAACCATATTTCTGCACCGGGATCCTAAAACTAAAGCATGTGATGAACATGAAATAACAACCAATGATAAAGATCACTGGTATGATATTCGTGAAGCCTTCTGCTTGAATGTTGTGCTAGCGAAATCGGTGTCACGGCAACGCAACTCACCGGACTACAAAGGAAGTGGCCTGAGTGTGTTGAAAATGCTCCTACAGTCAACACATATGATAGCACAGCTGCTAAAATGCTGATACATCTTTCATTGCAGTCCGCCGCTTGAGCTTTGGCTGAAGACCGAAAGCCGTATAGCTCCTAGAGATGATACGTCACTCAAGGAAGCAAGCGCGATGGGCTATCTAAAAGAAAAATGCAGCAGTATTTTATCTAATGAGCCATACATCATGTAGAAGTTGATATTGGCAGGACCACTTACGCTGTAGTTAGAAGATTGGACATGCGACTAACTACGCAGACAAGGAATAAGACTTTGAAACTTTCAGAAGTAAATGCCGAAAAATTTCGTCATTGGCCACTCACTGGTCGAAGGAAAACCACCTATCAATTGTTCTACATCCGCAACTACTGCAATCTGAGTATATTTCATGTATGTACACTAACGCACAAGCACTCCACATTACACTTATCGAACTTCGGCTACATCAGGTTGCGAACGCCTGGGACTTAGTTTCTATTAACCAAAATTGTTTACACGAATAAGTGCTGATGTGGAATTTGCGTTGGTAGGAATGTCGCTCATCCGAAATGACCGCACCAATAGAGGATATAGGGCAATTCTCTACTATCACAGACACCTGTAATGCGCAACAGTTGATGATCTGGAACCTTAGATTATAGACTCATTCTTTGTTGTTTTCTACTACGACAGAAGGACGCATTTATCGCAGCTGTCGTCTACCACACCCAACGTCCAATCCCCGAATGAATTCCTGCTTTGTACGTGTCTTGGACTGGGTAACATGCACTAGATACAGCCAAATTCTCATCTCCGGGAACTTTAATCTACACGATCTGAACGTATCGAGATCACTCAATGAACAGTTCACAGTAGACTTGCATGAAGTTATCGCTAATATTAGCTTATACAATCTTGTCACCACGCCCACCATATACAGTTCAGAAAACAAACATTCTGTATATGGCCTTGTGCTTAAGATTAAAGAGCTCACGCTTAACAAGTTATTGATGGAAAGTCCATCAGGTCTCAGCGACATGTGGTAATGGCTTTCAACTATCTAGGTTATACAAAGTATTCATCTGAACACTTGGAACTAACTGATGCAATGACGCTCTACCACTTCTTGATAGAACTTGCCGATGCATCTGCTTTGGTATTCTCAAGCAATAGTTCTCTTGACAATTTTAGACAGAGCTCGTTGGAATGTATCAGATCATCAGAGACTAAGCCACTTCGTCAAGCCACCATGCCTTCAAATCTAAAATCTAAAAATACTCGAAAATGCATGGCGGTTAGGGATGCAGCATGCCACTTATTACAAAGTCAAGCTCGACTCAGATAGTTGGGGTAGTTCCGTGACAAATCTCTACCATTACAGTACCCTTGTTCTTAAGGACTGGACAAGTTATTAAAAGTGCCTTGCAAAATACTCCTGGAAAACAACAAACTACTCTATTGGTAAGTCAATCAGCTACCTAAATTGAAACCTGGCGTATCTCCACTTTTCCAACCAGACAGTGGAGTGCGCAACGCCGAAGAAGCAGCTGATGCCCAACGGCTCCAATACTTCTTAATTTTTTTAACTGGCAGCCACTACCTGTCTCACAATGTCCCGCACATTACTGACTCAATTGTCTACAAATGTAATATTCAACGCATACGTTATGTTAAGGAAATAACTCTCTTGCGCGACCACATCTCTCCACGTGCAGAAATCTTCCGCCCGAATGATCTGAAGCCTGGGGCTACCAATCTGGCTAAACTGCTGTCACTATTCTTTAAAAGGTGCTTAGAGAAACAGCAAGTCCATACTATTTAGAAGGGTGACAATATCACTGCAAATTTTATGGGCGGTAGCCGTTTGGAGCCAACGAACTCTCTCCAGGTGAACAAAAATGTGATGGAAGCGGTTGTTGCTTTGGTTCTACTGGACTACCTGGAAAATGCAACGGCTTGGCACCGGATCTACATAGCTTCCATCAACACCGATTATGCCCCACTAACCTGATTGCACGAGTTATTTGGACGGAAGTGGCTGATGATGGGTTCGGACTTGACGTCACCTACCTGAACTTCTCTAAAGATTTTGACAGACTTGTTCATCGCAACTTAATTCACAGGCTACGGATCTAGAGAATCAGTCACCATGTTCTTTGTTGTATTGGCAATTTATTCATCATCCTATGCTTTAATTGCGTGTTAGGTGATCGCACTCTAAACCGATTGCGGTGGAGTCTGGCGTCTCACGTTACTCTATGCTGGGACCAGACCTAATCCTGGTATTTATCAACGACTTGGAAAGCGTTTTCTCCTCAGTCCGTCCTTTTCGTTGGTGGCGAAAAGATATGGCGAGCGATTAGTAACAATGCACATCAAGATCTACTCCAACATAATCTAGGTTGTATCTATGAATGGTTAACGTGGAACCTGCTTCAGCTGAACATGGCTAAGTACAAGGTGAAGCACCTGCTTCACTAGCCGGTGGGCAATTACAAGCTTGGAGACCATACCTTACATAAGACTTCTCAGGAGCATGAACTGGGTGTACTGGTACTGCAAGATCTCCAAAGCTCAATTAAGGAGAGTAAACATCGCGAACCGTCAATCAACACTTCGGCCTTCTTGGCAGAGCTTTCGGTCAGTTTCTACTCTCAAGCGTTCACCAATTGTATAAATCTAACGTGCGAAAGCACGGGGAGTAAGCCATCCAGTTGTGGCAGCCATGGCAGAAACAGAATCATGTTACTATCCTTACTCCTTATTTTTGGACAACCAACAACGTCTGGGGCCTCTTCTTTTTACGCTATCAGCTTAGGATCAAGTAAATAGGAATGCCAGTGGTCCATATCAACGTTTGCGTGGAGATCTCATAGTGGTTTGCCAGGTTACGTAGGACCCTAACCATATTTGCCGTCCGCTGCTGGAATGGAACCACAAAGCTACCAAAGAGGTCATCCCCTGTAATTGACTGTCTTAGAAATTTATTTTCCCGCTGCCTTTTCCAGCCTTGGAATGTCACACAAAGAACACTCAAGTGGATCAATTGTACGCCGCCCGCAGTTTCTAGGATTGCAAAAACCGACCACACGATTAGCAATTCTGATTCCGCTGACTCACTTCACTTCCCCCTACAGACAAATTCACAAAGACTAAGTATGAAACTAGTACACTTGGTCGCAGAAATAATTTGTAAACGCCAGCTCATTTCTCAACTGCTCCGATCTGTCCTCTGTAATAGCTTGACCAGTTACACCACTGTAATTAACCGATTGGTAGCTTCACTGAGCCAACGTTCGTGCCTACGATACCATTTTTCGTTTTCACATGTTTTGGTTAAGTTACATCAATTAGAACGCCACTGTTCATTTGAGGTTAATGAAGAAAACCTGATATCTTCCCCTCCAATCCATAAGTACAAATACAATATCTTTCTAATTTCCAACTAAGAATAAAGGATAGCTACATTTAAGTAATCAGAATGACAGCATTCTAGGCTTGCAGTTCTTGTGCGGCCCACAGGATTCAACCCGAATATTAACAGTCTTTTCTGACTATCCGGTATCTTGCCCTAAAGAACACGGTGTATCTCGGGCAAACACATCTACACCCTAATCACTATTCATCTCACATCTAATGTTTTAATTAATCTGGTTTACAGAAAAGCAGCGATACTCATCATCATTATACAAGTTAGCTACGGGTGATAAACATTTCAGCTAATTTGCCGCAATACATAAAATATAAGGAAAATAAATACAACCGTTACATGCCAGCTGAGCTACCAGCAACGGATGGGCAGTGTTCCGGTAAGCTACCAACCGGCTACTAGGCAACAATAAAAATTATTATGCGAAATTATATTACATTACGCAATGAGATGGTGGATAGAGAGAGAGAATAAAAGAGATGGGGAGGGACAAAGAAACTCACAGCAGGAAAGCCACTGAGGTCGGCTCCTTGCCATATCATCAAGTGTATTCAACCAATGGTGTTCACCGTCTTTCGGACTCCAAGCAGGCAGCCGTGAAGCTCCAGCCGATACCAGCTCCGAAGTGAGGGCCTTCATTCCTCTGGACCAAGTTATCGCTTGGCCACAGCTCCTCTTCTTCTATCCACACCCCCGGTGAGCAAACAAGGCACGTCGCGGGAGTCGGTTAGCTTCCATCTGCAACTCGTGGCCATTTATCGGAGCCTAGTGCGTGAAATTACCATGCTGAGCGGTTCAGTTCCTTTTCCTGTGCACTGAACAAAGGGTTAAACACGCTGGTTGATCCCGCGGTGTCCACACCAGAAGTGAGCCAAACTGCGAATGCACCGATTGTCGAATGTAACTAGCCTCTTCATGTCCGCTGATCTTAGGGGCCAGGTTTCGCAACCGTACAGTAAGTTCGAACGTATCGCGTTATTGTACACTGTAATCTTCAGAACGAGAGTGATGTCCCGTCGTCGCCCTTGGTGGCGGAGACTAGCAAAAGCATTTCGAGCTTTTGATATACGGTAAGTGATCCCACCATTAATCCAAAGCGCGCTGAAACAAGTTCCTAGGTATTTGAATTTTTGAACGAAATATAGCTGATCTCAGCTAAGTGTTAGCGAAGGAAGCGGTCCAGGTCAATGTTGATATGACGTTTTGAACTTCGGTGGTGTAAAGCAAAGCCCGAAGCGACTGACAGCTAGTGCCTCTCTGTCCACTGTGACTTGGCAATTCTGGGAGCTCTTACAGATGTGGGAAATGTCGTCTGCATAATCCAAGTCAAGAAGTCCTGCCTCTAGAAACAGCTCCACACTTTCTAAGTCTTGTCATGTAAACGTCATCTCCAAGGCTTCGTCAATAGCGAAATTAAAGAGAAATAGTGACAACGGGTATCTTTTACCCACACCAATGGAGATATTGTAGGGCGGCGACAGCTTGCCGTAAGCACTCACTCCGCCGATACTATGCGCTCATAACGCTAGGATAATATTTGATATTTCTCGACGAAGCCTCTCCTAAGTAGACAGTTCCACAAGGCATAATGATCAACCGAATCCAAGGCACATAGTCGAAGAACACGTGACCAACTCATAAATTCCATGTCATTTAAACCTGAGTTTCCGCAGAGCCATTTCTAAATAAGATAGGTGCAGTTCGATGAACCATAAAGATCACAACTGCGAAATGGTTTATCCTAGCTTTCGTCTTCTATCTTGCTAGTGCGATTTGGTGGAACTTTCTGCTATTTACTGATGATGTTAGGCGATTTCTTGACATCAAGTCGGTAGACAATTACGCAGCACAAGCGACGGATATCTACAGAACCGCTTCGTAGTCATCCCAAAATCAGCTGCTCTTCAACGTGACAAAATTCAAAGAAGCTACATACGTCATCAAGCAGATTTAATTTTGTGGACTCGGTGAACATAAACTTACCATATTTTTCATGATAGCGTCGTCAATTGACCGAATATGTGAGTTCGACTGTTAGCAAAAGGCTGTAAACGAATAGATAATGGTAAGTAAACAACATGACATCCGACGAGAAAAATCGAGAATTTTGAGCCACGTATATTCATCTAAGTTCTGTATGATTTCTATGTGCTCTATGTAGCATACGCGACGCATACGAGAATAATCAGATACCAAAACATTTGAAACTCCATTTGGAAGTTAGAACGAAAATCTAGTATGTGGCATGTGTGACAGTTAATTTCGGTGTCTACTAGGCCTTACCAAAGTCGACCAAATGTTGTCGAAACATGCTGCTGCTGAGCCAAACCAATAAACAGACAATGGATCACCTCAACGTGAGTTGCATACGTGAAATACTTCCTATCATCCAGTCTCCGTAAAGATATTCCAATGCTAAAAGCTTAGATGATTCCCTACGGAAAATCCACTAAACATTTTTATGTTCAGCGGTATAGCACTGCACCAGGTTTCTTGGTATTAATTTCGATTTAAAATTTTCAGCTAAAAGTAACCTAGAAACTCGAATCAGAATAAATGGCACAGTAGGTATGCTTGCAAAAATGTGCAAATTGCGCTAATTCGAATCAATATCCAACTGCATTCCATAGTGATCTGGAACTTTATGTATCTCGTCCGTTGTTTCATTAGGATACATCGCCGATCGACTTGTGTTCCAGGTATTTCAGAACTTAAATCACTACAGCTAATTCCGAACGCCGTAACAATTAGTTATAAACAACAAACGCTTTGATAAATTAGTTTCTTCCGTACGGAATTCTGTTGGGTTAAATTACAGCTATAGTATTTTGAAGTAATTCACTCATATTCCGGAATACATATTTCTGGCAAATACGATGGTAAACCACACAGGAATGCCATTAATTAGTCAGGTAAAATGTTTGTTAGAAATCACTGGTACGTTGACCTCAACACTTGTGTACATCTTAGATCCGCGAAGACCAATTCTACTATCAACAGAAATTAGCGTTGAAATTTAATACAAACACCAAGTTGCTGTATAAACACGTTAACAAGCTCCGCAGGGTGCAGCGCAGGATCCCGATTTTATATGCAGCAGATGGTCTTGCGCAAACCGCAAAACATGCAGCCAAAGGGCCTCGCCAACATTTACTCCATACTTTTCGGAACGAGTAATCATTTCATCCGCTTTTGACACAGCTTCCATAGCCAACAGAATTAAACTACGTATTGTACAACTACAACCAATGTGATGAAACTGCTAATGTTAATGTATGTACACAGCACACTTGGGGTGGACAACAAAAACTCAAAGGCATTGAAGACAGCGGCCTTTAATCTTGCCAAACCATTAGCTCGGCTCTTTCCAGGTAGTCACGATGAAATGCAGGTTCCCACAATATGGAAACATGAAGTAGTCATTCCTATTTAAAAATGGTGAGCTTTCGGTGCCCTCGAATTACGGTCCAATAAATCGCCCCAGTTTTATCAAAATGAATGTAATGTACAATGGCAGGGGCGTTCCTTGGATATTTTGAGAGAAACAACATCCTAGTGTCAGAGTAACACGGATTCCGCCGAAATCTATCCTGCACTACCAACTTGCTACTAACTCGAGTAAGCTGGACAGAGTCAGCCGATGTCAGCGTGGGATCGACGTTTTCTACCTGGAATTTTCCATACTGTTCTATCGTTTGGAGCAGGGCATTCCTCTTTACAAGCTTCGAAGTTATGGAATCGCAAGGTGCCATTGCGTATATATGCAGAAGCGTCCATGCGAGGAGCGTAAATATATGTAAACTGTATTAAAACACCACATCTGTCAAAGGAAGTAACACAAGAATGAACTCTGCGGTTTACGTTTTACTTTATTACCATTTACTGAACTATAACCACTTTATACTACTCGTTCCTATACATTTTCATTTTTAGTCCAACCATCCTACGGGACACATGCCTTGTTTAATGCGCAAAGTATATCCATGGAATTTATAAACACAAGGTTGCGAAGAGCACTCTACTCTATAAATCTCATCATGAGTTTATAATACAAAAGATGGTTAAAGCAGGATACGCTAATGAAGCGCACTAAAGATTAGCGAATCATAACGAAGCTGAACTTGAGCCTTTTCAATCGCTAACTTGGTCGATTCACTCAAGCAGTGACTACCACAGTATCCGTAGGTAGACATAGATGCACACGCCTACAAGTACGCTTACGGGACATAGGACGTGCTTTTCAACTTGTTGGTTGACGCACTCATCACCTGGTGCTTGTCAGCGTGTAGAGTGAAAGCTGTTTGGAAGTGTTTTAGCCCAAGACAGAAGGAGCGCATGTATAAGCGCCCTCTGTTTGCATAGCTTAGGTCGTGTAAGCATGATCGCAATGGCTTCTTCCGTCCGTAGCCTTCGTTTCCTATGCCCGTTGGAGTAACGTTCTGGTAAAACACAAAAGAATTTGAAATCATCAGTAGCCTTGATTTGATGTCCACTTTCGACCAGATGTTCTAACAAAGAAGTTGATGCAACCGACAGTACCTTTCTGTAATGCCGTAGTACTATGCTCCGATATCCTTTAAGATGGACGCCTAGTCAAATGTCCGACGTACCTCACAGCACAGGTGCAAGTAAATTGATATAAAGTATAAACTGCTGACCAGATCAGGACGCTCTCTTGGAGACTTTGGGCAAAAAGCGGTACGGTTTCGATGATGTAGAATGGTACTGCCGGTTGCATTAAGAGTTCTAGCCTAGAACACCTGGTCGAAGTTGGACATTAAATCAAGGCTACTGATGACTTTAAAGTGAATTATTGTGTATCAAAACGCTACCCCTATTCAATGCATAGTTGACGAATATGCAGGGTGGGCCTAGTCCTTGCTACATGTGATGGCTGTTGCGGCTGACCCTGCTGGAGAAGCAGTTGACAGACATCGAACGGTACCTGGCGCATCATTGGATCCGTTCAGCACGAGGCGCGCTTTCTTTTGGTTAAGCTGCAGAATTATTGACAAGGTTTCATAAGTCTATACATTTGCCAAGAAAATATAAGCTGTGGAGCCGTAGATCATTTCATCTTTTGGAATGATTAATCGGTTTGGGAATACCAATATATTTATACTGCCACCCCCTAGGAGCGCTGGCACTATTACTTGCTTTTTAGTTTGGGG
>OX104063.1:3174771-3221144 GCA_944474145.2 Dicrocoelium dendriticum | reverse complement strand
GGTGTAGGCTCCCGTAATGATAACAGTGGACGGCTACTTCATTTGTGTGACGATGCCTGCTTATTCATTGAAAGCACTAACTTGCGAAACAGCATTCGCCGGAGGTTGACTTGGAGCCCACCAGCCTCGAAACAGCCTTGGGCGAAAATCGATCACGTTGCAATCAGTTACTTCTGGAGAGGCTGCATCCAGAACTGTCGCTCGATTTAAAGCACATTTGTGGACATGGAATATGTATTTGTATGTGCTGACATGCGCTTGTGTTTTGGCGGACGCCCACGACGACGCTGTGAGCGCATTGACAACAGCCAACTGACAAGCAAGCTGTTTTGAATGCCTATCAAATTACGCTGATATGCGAGTGGAGTAAGTGCTTACTGGAGACAATGAATGATCATTGGTTGCACGTTCACCAGACCTTACCATTAGCAGGCAAATCCTCATGTGTTAAGTCTAATAGCCAACATGGACATTTGTTCGCTTCACGGTCTCTGAAACTGATCGATGCTCGCTGGGCTATTCCAGCTGGAAGCGAACAACGTGAAACTCGCAAAGAGCTCCGGGCCAAACTCTGTGCAAACCTGAAGAGAGACCGCGAATCCTGGTGGTCTCATCGTGCGTCAGAGATGAAAGTGGCCGTTGCCCTTGGCAACCATCTTAAGTTACTCAGTCTGATATGGGTAACGGCAGCAGGAGACCTGTTGTTAGTGTAACAAGTTGTGACGCGATTGCATAAACTATCTGCAACTTGTTAAAAGTCTTGAACCTTTGGACTGAGCACACTGTAAGGCAATTTAATCGGCCAGATTTCTTCGATTCCTCTCCGGCCAGGGGCAGCACTGCTCCGTGGGCTGTCCCGTTGGATCCTCCATCTTGCTCATATGTCAAACGTGGAAATGGAGGGTTGAATTTAAAAAAGACGCAAAACCAGCTGACTGTCATCCAACCTACTTCAAATTCGGTGGCTCAACCCTTGTTCATGATTTACATGAATTACTAGTGAACCAAAGGGAGCAGGAAACTCTCCTAACCAACTGGAGCCGCTCCGTTATTTTTCCCATCTTCAAAGGATGCTCGGGTTCGCAATGCGGCAACCATAGATGAATCAGTTTTAGCCCCGTCGCCTCTAAAATACTCGCCTCCATAATCCTTCACAGATTTACTGGCGCTCCTGGAGGCCAAATTCGTGCGGAGCAAGCCGGGTTCCGTCGGGGTTTTGACTGCATCGACCACATGTTTATCTTGCGACAGTTATTTGAGTACCGTCACAATAATTGGTGACCAACCGTTCACATGTTCTTCGACAAAGTGCCTTCGATTCGGATGAGCATTGTGCCTTGTGGAACTGTCTACTTAGAAGAGGTGTGGTCGAAAAATATTATATATTATCCTAGCTTTATGCGCGCGTAGTACGGGCAGAGTGAGGGCTTACGGCAAGCTGTCGCCGCCCGTCAATATCTCCGTTGGTGTGAGACAAGGATGCCCGTTGTCACCTCTTCTCTTCAACTTCGCTATTGACGAAGCCTTAGAGATGACTTTTACAGGACAAGACTTAGAAAGTGTGGAGCTGCTTCTAGGTGAAGGACTTCTTGACTTGGAGTAAGCAGACGACTTTGCCCACATTTGTGACAGCTCCAAGAAGTGCCAAGTCTCAGTGCTCAGATAGGCACTGGCTGTCAGTCGTTTTAGGCTTTACTTTACACCATCGAAGTTCAAAACGTCATACCAACATTGACCTGGACCGCTTCCTTCGCTAACACTTCGTTGGGATCAGCTAGATTTCGTTCAAAAATTCAACTATCTTGGAACTTTTATTAGCGCGCTTGTGATTAATGGTGAGATCACGAACCGTATATCAAAAGCTCGAAATGCTTTTGCTAGTCTTCGCTACCTAAGGCGACGACGTGATATCACTCGCGTGCTGACGAATATAGTGTTCAATAAAGCGATACGTTCGAACTAACTGTACGGTTGAGAAAACTGGACCCTAAGTTCGGCGGTCATGAGGACGTTAGTCACTTTCGACAATCGGTGCCTCCGTAGTTTGGCTCACTTCTAGTGGGGACACCGCGTGAGCAACGAGCATGTTCAACCCTTTGTTCAGGGCACAGGAAAAGGAACTGAACCGCTCAGCATCGTAATTTCACGCACCAGGCTCCGATGGCACGGCCATTTTTTGCATATGCCAGCTAACCGACTTCCGCGACGTGCCTTGTTTGCTCACCGGGGGTGTGGATAGAAGAAGAGGAGCATTGGCCAAGCGATAACTTGGTCCAGAGGAATGAAGGCCCTCACTTCGGAGCTGGTATCGGTTGGAGATTCACGGCTCCCTGGTTGGAGTCCGAAAGACGATGAACATCATTGGTTGAATATACTTGCTGATATGGCAAGGCGCCGACCTCAGTGGCGTTCCTGCTGTGAGTTTCTTTGTCCCTCCCCATCTCTTTTCTTATCTCTCTCTATCCACCATCTCATTGCGTAGTGTAATATAATTTTGCATAATAATTTTTCTTGTTGCCTAGTAGCTGGCTGGCAGCTTACCGGAACACTGCCCATCGGTTGCTGGTAGCTCAGCTGGCATGCAACTGTTGTATTTATTTTCATTTTATTTTATGTATTGCGGAAAAGTAGCTGAAGTGTTTATCACCTGTAGCTAACTTGTATAATGATGATGAGTATCACTGCTTTGCTGTAAACCAGATTAATTAAAACATTACATGTGGGATGAATAGTGATTAAGGTGTAGATGTGTTTGCTATTGATACACCATGTCCTTTAGGGCAAGACACCGGATAGTCAGAAAATGACTGTTAATATTCGGGTTGATTCCTGTGGGCCGCACACGAACTGCAAGCCTAGAATGCTGTCATTCTGATTAGTTACATATAGCTATCCTTTAGTCTTATTTGGAATATAGAAATTATATTGTATTTGTACTTATGGATTGGAGGGGAAGATGTGAGGTTTTCTTGCTTAACATCAACTGGAGAGTGACTATTTTGATTGATGCAACTTAACCAAAACATGTGGAAATGAAAAATGGTATCATGGGCACGAACGTTGGCTCAGGGAAGCTACCAGTCGGTGAATTACAGTAGTAATTGGTCAAGCTATTAGAGCCGTTGTGCACTATCTATTAGAGAGAACAGATCGGAGCAGTTGATAAATGAGCTGGCCTTTACAAATTATTTCTGCGGCCAAGTGTAATAGTTTCATACTTAGTCTTTTTGAATTTGGTCGTAGGGGAAAGTGAAGCGAATCAGCAGAATCAGAATTGCTAATCGTGTGCTCGGTTTTTGCAATCCTAGTAACTGCGGGCGGCGTACAATTGATCCAATTGAGTGTTCTTTGTGTGACGAAGAGAAGGGTAGATTACTGGACTGGCAAACAGCCTATAACGTCCAGGCGCCACGCTACTGGAATGGGTTTAGAACAGAGCTGAACTACTGCAGGCAGCGGCATTATTCATGCTTCATTCAAATCTTTTACAAAAATCAACCAACCGAGTGAAATTTTGAAGGTACGTTTTACAATATTTAGGCAGGAAACGTTGTATCTGTTTCTGGAAGGCCTGCAGATACTGGATTTCTTGCAGAATGGGCTGCACGTTTCTCCAACTATTTATTTATGAACTAGCAAAGCATAAGCGTTGCTTTTGCGCAGTATCTAGTTAACAAAACGCAACATCAAGATGATGCCACACTAGTATGTCTAGAAAAACGCTTGCTCTTTTGGAATAGCATTAATATAAACCATATTTGGGAGTTTACTAGCAGTATGCGGTCTGACTTTTACACGTTACGGCGCAGGATAGTGCGGCATGCCAGGTGTAGTTAAACGGGATGCCGGTATAGTTTTAGTCAAACCATGGCATTGTTTGCTTGGTGGATTACGTGCAACGCCAGTCGTCGCGCACTTGTGACTTTAAAGTTTTATTTCTCTGAAAAGTTGAGTCATGGAACAACTTATAACTACGTATTTTGCCAAAGTGTTACGTTAAACGGGATGCCGTTTACGTATTATCAAGTGTGGTACATTATTACGTCTAGATACTCGATCAGCGACTGAGAAAGTCGTTTGCCATAACTGACACATTTCATCCATTGTGAATAATTTTTTGGGATTGGAAAGACATAAACTATATTTACATGGTATGTGAATATATGTGGCAGGTATGCCCTATGCTGATACAGGTTCCACGCACATAGCCCAAAGAACAGGCCGGAAAAAGCAAGCTTGTTTGCCGTCACCTACCCACACTGTGACAGTGGTGGATTAGAATTGTGCGATTTACACAGTGTGGGTATATGCGGTTAGGCGGGATCCCAACCAGTCTACTAGAGAACTGCCTACTGCCTTCTTATGCAACATGCAAAGGTAGGGTACCTCAGCGCACATTTTGTTTATCAATGCATAATATAATTACTGCCAAATTTTAAGCCATCTCCCAGTGACGAAGTAGCGTTTAAACAGGCACACAGAAATTCTTGTTGGGATTTCTAAACGTTCCACTGCGTACAAGTAATCCATAAGTGCTCGTCTAACACATTATTTGATTAAAGCAATCACTGCCGCCCTCGTTATAAGGAAGAAGTTAATTTTGTTTACATAAACGCTTAACTGATAACTTTCTGACTATAAAGGTTGCTGTAATTGTGTTGTTCAAGTTTGTCCAGTTTCAGCGTTCTTTAACAAATAAAGTGCACCGCCAAGTTGACGCTGACTTCCACTGTAGAATAATTTGTTCGTTACAGGACTTGAGTAAATTGCCACTGACTTGCCAGTCTTCATGATTCAAACATGTGTTTTAACTCGGTTTTCCCAATACTCCACTGAATATTCAGTTGGTAAATTATTCGGTTTAACTGGGAACAAAACTACAAATATACACTAAACTAAACAGTGATTGGTCCAATAGAACGGAATCCGTTTCAATGGGTTAATGGAACAATGCTGTCTTACCGGTAAAAAGGCAATGCTAGGATGAAAAATATTGCAAAAATGGCATTGCATGATAAAGTAAACATAGTTTTGGTGGATTCGCCATAGGCGTATATGGAATACCAAAGATAACTGCTTATTACAAGTGTAACATTATTGGTTGCGAGATTTTTAAGGCACCGTTGGATTGCATATTGTAGCCCCTGTCTAACAAATTATCAAAGCAAGTGCTAATGAGGCGAAGCATTGTTACCTCGTTTTTTGTTATATTACCAGCTTGGGAGGGAAGGGAATATCATTAGAAGGACATTCCAAGGCCGGAAAACGCAGCGGGAAAATAAATTGCTAAGACAGTCAATTACAGAGGATGACCTCTTAGGTAGCGTTGTGGTTCCATTCCAGCAGCGAGCGGCAAATATGGTTAGGGTCCTACGTGATCTGGTAAACCACTATGAGATCTACACGCAAACGTTGATATGGACCACTGGACATTCCTATTTACTTGATCCTAAGCTGATAGAGTAAATAGAAGAAGCCCCAGACGTCGTTGGTTGCCCTAAAATAAGGAGTAAGGAGGGTAACATGATTTTGTTTCTGCCAAGGATGCCACAACTGGATGGCTTACTCCCCGTGCGTTCGCACGTTAGATTTATACAATTGGTGGAAGCTTGAGAGTAGAAACTGACCGAACGCTCTGCCAAGAACGCCGAAGTGTTGATTGACGGTTCGCGACGTTTACTCTCCTTTGGAGATCTTGCAGTACCAGTACACCCAGTTCATGCTCCTGAGAAGTCTTATGCAAGGTATGGTCTCCAAGCTTGTAATTGCCCACCGGCGAGTGAAGCAGGTGCATCACCTTGCACTTAGCCATGTTCAGCTGAAGCAGGTTCCACGTTAACCATTCATAGATACAACCTAGCTTATGTTGGAGTAGATCTTGATGTGCATTGTTACTAATCGCTCGCCATTTCTTTTCATCGCCAACGAAAAGGACGGAATGAGGAGATAACGCTTTCCAAGTCAATAATAAATACCAGGATTAAGTCCGGTCCCAGCACAGAGCAACGTGGGCGCCAGACTTCACCGAATCGGTTTAGAGTACGATCACCTAACACGCAATTAAAGCATAGGATGATGAATAAATTGCCAATAAAACAAAGAACATGGTGACCGGATTCTCTAGATCCGTGGCCTGTGAATTAAGTTGCGGTGAACAAGTCTGTCAAAATATTTAGAGAAGTCCAGGTAGGTGACGTTAAGTCCGAACCCAGAATCAGCCACTTCCGTCCAAAGAACTAGTGCAATCAGGTTAGTGGGGCATAATCGGTGTTGATGGAAGCTATGTAGATCCGGTGCCAAGCCGTTGCATTTTCCAGGTAGTCCAGTAGAACCAAAGCAACAACCGCTTCCATCACATTTTTGTTCACCTGGAGAGAGTTCGTTGGCTCCAAACGGCTACCGCCCATAAAATTTGCAGTGATATTGTCACCCTTCTAAATAGTATGGACTTGCTGTTTCTCTAAGCACCTTTTAAAGAATAGTGACAGCAGTTTAGCCAGATTGGTAGCCCCAGGCTTCAGATCATTCGGGCGGAAGATTTCTGCACGTGGAGAGATGTGGTCGCGCATGAGAGTTATTTCCGTAGCATGACGTATGAGTTGAATATTACATTTGTAAACGATGGAGTCAATAATGTGCGTGACATTGTGAGACCGGTAGTGACTGCCAGTTAACAAAATTGAGGAGTATTGGGGCCGTTGGGCATCAGCTGCTTCTTCGGCGTTGTGCACTCCACCGTCTGGTTGGAAAAGTGATGATATGCCAGGTTTTAATTTAGGTAGCTAATTGACTTACCAATAAAGTAGTTTGTTGTTTTCCAGGAATATTTTGCTAGGCACTTTTAATAAGTTATTTTGCCCTTAAGGACAAGGGGATTGTAAGCGTAGCGATTTGTCACGTAACTACCCCAACTATCTGAGTCGAGCTTGACTTTGTAATACCTGGCATGCTGCATCCCTAACCGCTATGCATTTTCGCGTACTGCAGTTGAGATTTGAAGGCATGGTGGCTTGACGAAGTGGCTTAGTCTCTGATGATCTGATACTTTCCAACGAGCTCTGTCTAAAAGTTGTCAAGAGAACTATTGCCTGAGAATACCAAAGCAGATGTGTCAGCAAGTTCTATCAAGAAGTGGTAGAGCGTCATTGCATCAGTTATTTCCAAGTGTTTAGATGAATACTTTGTATAACCTAGATAGTTGAAAGCTATTACTACATGGTCGCTGAGACCTGATGGACTCTCCATCAATAAGTCTTCAAGCGTGAGCTCTTTAGTCATAAGCGCAAGACCATATACAGAATGTTTGTTTTCTGATCTGTATATGGTGGGCGTGGTGACAAGATTGTATAAGCTAATATTAGAGATAACTTCATGAAAGTCTACTTTGAACTGTCCATTGGGTGATCTCGATACGTTCAGATCGTGTAGATTAAAGTTCCCGAAAGTGAGAATTTGGCTGTATCTAATGCATGTTACCCTGTTCAAGACACGTACCAAGCAGGAATTCATTCGTGGAGCGGACGTTTGGGGTGGTAGACGACAGCTGCGATAAAAGCGGCATTTTCTCTTAGTGGGATACAGCAAAGAGTGAGTCTATAATCTAAGGTTCCAGATCATCAACTGTTGCACATTACAGGTGGCTGTGATAGTAGAGAATTGCCCTATATCCTCTATTGGTGCGGTCATTTCGGATGAGTGACATTCCTACCAACGCAAATTCCACATCAGCACTTATTCGTGCAAACAATTTTGGTTAATAGAAACTAAGTCCCAGGCGTTCGCAACCTGATGTAGCCGAAGTTCGATAAGTGTAATGTGGAGTGCTTGTGCGTTAGTGTACATACACGAAATATACTCAGATTGCAGCAGTTGCGGAGGTAGTACAATTTATAGGTGGTTTTCCTTCGACCAGTGAGTGGCCGGTGACGAAAATTTTTCGGCGTTTACTTATGAAAGTTTCAACGTCTTATTCCTTGTCTTCGTAGTTAGTCGCATGTCCAATCTTCTAACTACAGCGTAAGAGGTCCTGCCAATATCAACTTCTACAGGATGAATGGCTCATTATTTTATCTGAAGAGTCGCTAGACCTGGATTGCTGAGCAAGGTAATTGCTCTGAACTGCTGCCGGCTATTTGTTCTACTTGGTAAGAGATGCCACCGCAGCACCACGTGAACATCGGGTCAGATTTGCATTATGCCATCGCTTATATATCCAGCTAAGAAGTGAACCAACTGGCATCAGTGTCTGACTGATCACTGTTCACTTACGAACCATAAGGTCTGAGTTTGCCACTTTTATAGGCCAGTACGGTCCGACATGATGACACGCGTGATCGGTTATACACTCCGCCGTCATCCCTGATACGGTATGCGCCAAAGAGCGACCGGCACTTTCTGTTAGGTGACTTCAGTGCGCGTAGGGTGTGACACGTCGGTGTGGACAGAAGTCATTGGTCCGCATGGCATTGGTTTAGCGAATGCGAACGGTGGCAGGCTCCAGTCACATTGTGCCACAAACAGCCGGAGGATCACGAACACACGGTTTGCAGTTAGTGCGAATGATATAGCAAGTTGGATTTACCGAAGGATTGATCACGCCCACCTGCACGACTACGAAATCCTACTTCCGCGTGACTTGCGTGAAATGCGCATGACATGTGTACTGCGTGAATCTGAGTAGACACTGACCACAAACTGATGCCGACCAAATTGTATATCGACGTGCAAAAAGATACGTACTGTGTGCATACCGTGAACCGGAAGCGTAAATTTAACATTGTCACCCTCCTTATTGTGGAACCACGTACTGATCTGGAGAAAGCGATCGCAGCACGCTTGTAAAGTGAAATGCATAGACACGTTGGGCCACCTCTGGCACCACATGCGTGACCAGTGACAGCTGCTGAACGCAAACTGTAATCGGCCCGATTGGTTTGAGGAGAACAATAAGACGACTGGCGCATTAGTGTCGGAGAAGAATGCAGCAGTTGCAGCATATTTGGCGGAAGCCCGTCACTTGGGGAAGCTGAGTCAGTTTCACAAACTTCGACGGCGAGAGAGCCAAGAGCTCGTCGCATCAAAAATGTGTGTTCGGCGGAGAAAATGAGATAGTTGTAATGTTACGACAAACGTCGCCAACACAAGAAATCCTTTGACTTTTTGAAGGCGGTATATGACCGTGGTTGAAGCCGCTGATGATGCTGCTCGATGGTACTTCAGGCTCTGCTTGCCCACATACTGTAGACATAATGCAGATCTGCAAAGAACAACTTTGTTTGTCTCTTGAACAATTGCTGAGAGATGGACTTTAGTGTGTTGCACGAGATGTAACCTTACTAGATGAAGGCATGTCTTGCCGACAAACCGATACTGTATGTGAGCCATTGCTTTGCTGCCAAGGGGCAGATGCACCGGTTCCCATGTGCTCCCCCTGAAGTAATTATACACGGCGGGACCACCTTGGTAACTGTACTGCACCAATTGTTGCAACGCGCGTGGTTTGAAGAATAAGTGACTAACGAGTTTAACTATGCGCTTGTGCAACCACTGTACAAAGGACGAAGGAGCAAACAATGTTGCAGAAATCAGCGTAGCGACATCTTTGCGAGTAGTGTGTGAACCGTGATGACGCTAATCCTGCTAAACCGGCTAGGCACTTAAGTAGTTAAACCAAATCTGGCGGAAGAGCAATGTGGATTCGGCTAGAGCCGCGGAATCAGACATGGTGTTCGCGGCTTTTCAGCTAAAGAGGAAATGCAGAAAGCGGCGCCAGCCATTGTACTCGTTGTTTCTTGGATTTTCCATGGCATATGACAACGTGCAGGAGGAGGACGTCTGGCTGGTGTTGGGTATGTTTGGTCTTCCGAATAAATTGGTTAATTAATGTAATGCCTGCACAGTGGTATGCGAGCAAATGTGCAGCATAGTAGACAAACATCACATGATTTTGATTTTGTATCGTGTGGGTAGCAACGCTGTATCTTAGCTTCTAACCTGTTTCAAATTTACCTTCATGCAATGATGTATCGCATTTTTGGACTGTTTGTGATTTATGGTGGGTTGCTGAACAGCGGTCTTCTTTTGGTGAGAACCAGTGTGTGAGAACACTATCCGCGTGCTTCGATTTCCTGAAAATTGTGCGTTGTTTGTGCACAGCGCGGACGTCTTGCAGCACCTGACTTCCGTTTTCGTTTTAACAGCGGATAAAGTCGAGCTCACCATCGGCACAAGCAACACTGTTTGTCTTTCCTAGCCTTCACCTGGAAGGGAGTCGGTTGGCTTACCCCAAAATCCAAGCCACGCCTGGGAACCAAGGATGGGGCATGCGATTCCAGAACAACCTTAGAGATAACAGTGGTGGAATATTCTGTGAAAACGAGAATGGTAATTTAAATACCGTGGAATAATACAGTAACTATTTTGAGTTCGATCCACTCAACGTTACTATCACTTAAGCAACCAACAACTAGCATTGCTTTCAGTTTGCCGGAAACGCGATACCGGAGCAAATGATCTCAGACAATGGCCCATAATTTACAAGTGCGGCGTTCCAGACCCTAGCGAGCAAGTGGGTATATTCCTCTCGACAAAAGAGCCCTGATCACAGTCTAGCTAACAAAAAAGCAGCGGCAGCGGTCAACTAAACCAAATGGCAATTGTCCAAAGCCAGTGGCAATTATAAGGATTAGTATCTAATGTTCCTTCCAAATCACAATTCACCAATACCAAACATCTCTCTTTCCACTGCGACATTTGTACAGTAGAAGCACAAAAACATTGATGCCTGCATCTGCTGAGATCATACACCTTGTCTTTCCATCGCATGAGCAACGGCAAATAGGTGTAAGATCAGAGAAGGTTTTATGACCGCGGGACCGATGCGCTGGCGAAGCTATTTGTAAATGTTGAAGTGTGGACCTAACAAACACCGGGTATTGGCAAACGATGGCTGAGTGGTCTGATGACAGCGAAAGTGGGAGAAAGATATTAAGAAATCAAGACCTGAAGGAAGGTAATCAGAAGCAGCCGAGTGCAGAATAGGCGACACCGGGAATGAGGTGAAAATGCAGCAAAACACTAAATGCCTTACCGATAGGTCACAACGACAGAGGCAACGAAGAAGACGGGGAGCGAAAGATGGGACGGAGAATTTTGCACACCGGTGCAGCCAATGCAGGAAAAGGGATGGACGTACCAGGATTTTGCAACCAAGCTAGCGTGCGCAAACTGAAAATGCATTTAATTGGTCACCTGCGCTTGTTGCGTCTGCGCGCCGATTAGCTCGCTGGAACGGATTTGTTTAACTGCTTCAAAGGAAGAACTGAATGAGTGCAGAGATATAATTTATCATGAAAATGACAGTTATTTATATAAAGGCTCCTACATGCCTGACAAGTTGTCATTTTCGATGAGCTTGATTTGTCAAATATACCGTTCATCCGTGAAGTACACGGTTTTGCGGCGCCTGCTACGCTCATTGAGATTTTCCATACATCCAGTGTGGATCTGACTACAGCCCTGCCACCGCAAAGTCTACGTCCACTACGCGTGATTCCCCATTTAGGCAAGTATGTATCTGCTATGTTCGCACAAGTTGACCGACCACGTTTAGCAAACTTGGCTCCCAGCCATTTGCCTTCTGGTCTTATTCCTTCAGTTTTAGACTGGATATACGAGGTGTGGAAATAACAGTGTTTGTTAAAGCGCAAGTCACCCATAGTCACCCTGAAAGCGCAGGCCTCCTGGGACTGCACTATGTCGGTCGCAATGACTTAAAAATCGGGAACAAGATCCCGCCAAACAAATGCAGACTTGCAAAGGCTTCAGTATAATTTATTGGAAGTGGCTGTTTTACGACATGTCAGTCGTACGCAAACATAAATCTACAATCTTTTCCTTACGTATGCTGTAGTTTGAATTCGTGTAACGAGAGTGAACTTACTGCGCACATTTGATAGGTTAGCATCACTGAGCGCGAGGGATATTCCTTGTGTGCTTGTCTTAGATGCATACGAGGTCCGAAAGTAATTCACTGGGCTATTATCCTGTAACCGAAAAGTCTAACCTCTTGCACTATGAAATTCGTTCTAAAACGCACAATACTTCATTTAAGACAAGGAAGATATTTTCTCGTTTCTCGGTGTCATCGGTTTTACTGACATATATGGGGCTTAGAAATCTGACCAGGCAATGGGGCGCTATAGCGCGAATAACCGAACGAATACGTGTTCTGTAAAATGTGGAAAATCTGACAGGCTCATGGCTTCCAGTACGCTTTGTAAACGACGCGCATGGTAGGTCGCGGTGGATCCGATGACGTTTGATGGCTAACAAAAGAAACGTAGGGGTTGGGATGTTAAGACAACCACTTAGTAACAACGTACATCGAGAAATAACGTGCCATGTCTGTTAACAAGCCTTAAACAAATGGTGGCCGGATAACTGAAAGGCAACCAGTTAAGGCTGAGCGGATCGCAGTTGAACAAGAATAGGGCCGTGGTTTCGGGGGTAGTTAGAACCACCTGGCTCGGGTCGTTACATTATTCCGTATTCTACCAGGCCTTGTCCTCAGCGTCCGAGACTCCCCTAGCTAGATACAACCCATAGAAACATACAACCGTTTGGACCCGGGTTCACCAGGCTTCATGATTTAATAAGATGCACCTGGCAACACTTACTACACAACGAACGGTGTTTCCCAGTTTCTATTTAGCTTCGCAGGGACGCGCGGTGGTGTTACTGTTAATTTGCTCCAGACCGAATCAGCAGGACTGAACAGACTTTAGCTGGTATGCCGGCAACTGAATCGACTGTAACCGCCGTACATGTTCCGACGCGGTTAGCTATTCATGGTGTGACTTAGGCAGCAGACTATCCGAGGACGGACGCACTTCACGGCCCGTCATCATAAGAGGTGGTGTCTGACTGGCAGATGATTGGTCGAAAACAGTACAAGCCAGTAAATATATGGGCAAACCGGTGTCCGATTCCGATGTGTCTTGGTAGTCATGACAGCCTGTCATGCCTCCTTCAAATTATGGTACTGAGTTTATCTAGTCCGGATCCATCCAAGTGGTAGACGGTGGTGCTGATTCTTCGAATCTCGAAATTGTGGCACTTCTCTTTCAAGAAAGCCGGCCATCTACGGCTGCAGTGGAATGGGTGGTGGTGGTGTGTCAGCTGTACGCCGTAACGGCGCTTTGCTGCCGTGTGACCACCACCTGCTATGCTATGGAGATAAGGAAATAGTGCTTAACGAAGCCGGAAAAAGCCATTGTGAGCTTGACTCCTACATGAACTGGTGTCAGACATTGCAGCGAGTAAATAATAGCAGCTCCAAGGATGCAGAGGATAAGGAGCGGCTAAGTGTTGTCCAGATAAGACAAAATTGATGGCTAGAACAGCGCTAATAAAGGTTATTGCAGATAGGGCAGCAAGCTGGAGTAATGAAAGCATATCCTAAGGTTGCTGAGGACGTCAAAGCATATAAGACATATGCGCAGCGGCGCGCTGGCACTCAGGTCCTGTCCCGGGTGCTAAGAGTATAGCGTTGGGGAAGAAAGAGGCAGGAAAGCCAGTGAGAGAGATGGACTCCTAACTGAGCACGTGAAGATGATGTTGTGCCGAGTGCATGACCACGAGCAACCGCACTACATCCGGGAGGTTCTTTCTCTCGAAAATGTGGTGGTCACCTCCATGACACCTCCATATCACCAAACTATAAAGGGTGCGGACCCAGGCTCTTAAAACTTGTCTTACAGTCAGAACTAATGGCACAAATCGTACTAGCGAACTGGGTCGAATACCGTTGCAGATTGCCAACCGAAATTTGCCTGAAAGCAGCAGGAACACCAACACCATCTAATGACAATTCAGTAGAAGTACAACTCTTAATGAAAACGCCTACTGCAGGACCCGACTCGGGGACGGTTTCAAGAGTAGCCATAATATCCGGAGGGGCGCAGCAGAGCACTAGCAAACAACGGGATTCGGAGCATCTGATACTCGCCTATATATCAAATACTTCTCGAGAGTATGCAACCCATCCAAAAATCGATTTGCCGCCGACCCTTTAACGGTCGGTGTAAACACATTTGATTCATCCATCCAATCTAACACACTTTGGTCTCCTAGAAGCTCTCATGCAGGTACACAAATGCCTAAGGTCTACTCAGCAAATTAGCTGAATTAAGACTTCGACACGCGTCTGCAGCTTGGGACCTCATCGCTGTCACCGAAACGTGGTTGCGCTGCGAGATTACCGATGTTGAATTTGCACTAACGTGCATGTCCGTTATCCGGAAGTATCGAACCAGCAGAAGTGGTGAGGTAGCCCTTTATTTTCTTAAAAAATGCCATGCGAACGCATAAACGATTCGGAAACCGACTTACCTGACGCATTTTGGTGTAATTTCCGACTGATAGGGAACGATCTTGGCCTATTGATTGTTGTTTACCGCCCAACGTCGTATACTCCTGAGATGGACTGCAATTTGATGGCTGCATTAAAGCACGTGATAAACAAGAAGTACGGTCACATTCTAGTCACCGGTGGCTTCAACTTACATGCCTTCGAATCCCAGGCCACACCAGGAGAAAATTTCAAAGCGCATTTGCAAGATCTGGTTTCAGACTATCCTCTTTATGGCCACATCACTACGCCCACCAGATTCAGTGGTACTGATAGGCCAACGATTTTGGACCCAATATTCACCAATGAAGAATTAATGGTCGATAGAGTGATAACCGATAATCCGTTGGGCCGCAGTGATAATGCGACGCTATTGTTTCATTACATGTGCCACGTGGATTATCCTAAAGAGCATGCCGAGGAATATCGTGTCATAACCAAATATCAAGACCTTTCCGACCTAATTGATGCAACCAGCTGATCGTTTTTAACTGAATGAACGACTGTGGTGGCCTGCGGTGAATTCGTCAACATATTCACCAAGCTCGTGGCACGGACATCTGAAACCAAACGCTACCGGACCAAAGGGATGAAGTCTTTCGTAAGGAGCAGGACACGTAAGTGCATGTCATTAAGGGACTCGACATGGCACACCTATATAGCCTCCCCAAACGATCATACATGAGATGTCTACACAATTCACAAGAACCACTGTGTCAAACTCGTTCGAGAGGATAAACTTAAGAACCAACAAAGTCTAGCGGAAAAGTTTAGCTTCAATCCCAAGCTGCTATACAGACACGTAAAAATTTTGCGCCGTATTAAGCGCGGTATTCCTGCCCTGCCCAAAGCATACGGTTTAGCCCAAACCGCACAAGAGGCAGCAAATCTTCTTGGACAACAAGTTGGCCGTACCTTCCAAAGCGAGCAATCAATGTACATCCTGCCTAAGCAGATAACGCCGCCATCAGGTCTAAACCACATATCGTTTACCATCGTAGCTGTACTGTAGAGGCTGATGTCTCTGCGCGAGTTCAGCTCCTCGGGTGCGGACGGCATTCGACCGAAGGCGCTGAAAGTTGCTGCCATGAGTTTAACTGAACCATTAGCAATTTTCTTTCAACGATGTATAAACGAGATGGACGTACCCACGATGTGGAAGCACGGAATCATTACGCCTATCTACAAAAGTGGCAGTAGTGCTGATCCAGCAAATTATTGCCCGATAACACTCCTTCATGTGATATCCAAGGTTATAGTGTCCATTGTAGCTGAGGCTTTAATGGGGTACCTGGAGAACAACCAACTTCTCGTTCCGGAACAGCATGGATTTCGAAGAAATCGCTCCTGTACAACTAATCTCTTGATTTCTCTTGCAAACTGGACAGAACCTGTGGACGCTGGTGTTGGAATCGACGCGGCCTACTTGGACTTCTCAAAGGCATTCGACCGTATAGACCATGGCTTTCTCCTCCACAAAATGCAGAAATATGGAATCGGTGATCCTGTTCTGGGCTGGATAGAACACTTTCTCCTACACCGTCACCTGAAAGTTAGGGTTAGGAGCAACCTATCAGAATCCATCGAAGTTCAATGCGGCGTACCTCAAGACTCGGTACTTGAACCCCACCTGTTCCTGGTCTTCATAAATGGTCTCGCGGGCGTGTTACCTTCTAACTGCTTGCTATTTGCTAATGACCTACAGATATGGCGCACTATAGCTAAAGTAGAGGATCACACACTGTTACAAGAGGACCGAAGCAAATCGTACACATGGTCCATCGCGAGCATGCTGCATTTCAACGTCACCAAGTGCAACGTTCTTAGTATACGGCACAAGAGTTTGCACTGCTACCGCCTAGGATCACAAATTCTACAGCGGGCTTCTCACGAGTGCGATCTCGGTGTGATAGTTCAAGATGACCTCGGTTGTTCGAGGCAGACTGAAAAGGCAGCTAAGAAAGCAAACCAGTACCTCGGCCTTCTTCGCAGAGCCTTCGGGAAGTTTGACCCTACGATCTTTCAAAAAATGCTTAGCGCCTACGTGAGGCCGCACGAGGAATACGTTATTCAAGCGTGGTAACCATGGCTCAAGCACCATCTCACCGCGCTCGATACTGCACAGCGTAGGGCAACGAAGGGCGTCAGTGGTTTAACCAGCCTCCCCTACCCACTCAGGCTGAAGACCCTTAAAATCTACAGTGGACGTTATCGGCGGCTAAGGAGCGATCTCATATTGGTGTACCTAATCCTGAGAGACCCCAACCACCCATGCCATTCCCTTCTAATACTCAGTGAAAACACCTCGCTAAGAGGTCACCAGTTTAAGTTAGTCACGCAGTACAGCCGCCTGGAATGTCGACGAAACTATTTTTTCCTTCGAGTGGCACAGCCTTGAAACGCCCACCCCGAACATGTAATTAATTCATCCACCCTGTACCTTTTCAAAAACCGCATCGACGATACCCTGTCACACTTACACTACGTGCTATAGCTCTGAGCAATAGATGCTGGCACTAATGCACAACAGACAGGGGATAGTGCCATAACCCTACTCGAGAGCGAGTCACTCCAAACGCCTTACAAGTAATCTGATAAACGCTACTACTAGAGAAACTGGATTTCTGTATC
This sequence comes from Dicrocoelium dendriticum, assembly GCA_944474145.2. Classification (NCBI taxonomy): domain Eukaryota; kingdom Metazoa; phylum Platyhelminthes; class Trematoda; order Plagiorchiida; family Dicrocoeliidae; genus Dicrocoelium; species Dicrocoelium dendriticum. Next base: position 3,204,103 of record OX104063.1, on the reverse strand, counting down.
CTGTCGACCGGCAATAATTGCACACAAGTAAGCGTTGTCCTTGCTATCGTTCTTTTTATTTTTTCTCTCCTATGATGTGAACAATAACCACTCCCCTGTAGCTTTGTGTGCGTACATTCTCGTTTCGAACCCCTTTATACGAAAATGCAGCGCCCGAACTGACAACCTTATCCCTTCGCTATCTTTTTTGTCACGCTATTCACCCTACGGGACATGTCAAGCACCTGCTTTTTTACCCGTCATAAATCATTGTTCATTGTTTATTGGAGAGGAACTCAGCGCCTTGTAGTTTACGACTGACGCCTGTGGTTTACCTCAAAGTGAACCGAGGTCCAAAAAATTGTTGCGCATCACAACCCAACCAAACAGCAGTACCCCAAATTCAAATTTGAATTGCTTTCTGCTGTGCCGACCATTTCCCGCCGATGTCAATAGAGTTGCGTTTTGAGCCTCAGTCGCAAAATACTAGGCTCTGATTTCCACCTGAGCTTAGGCTATCGCCATCTGAAGAGTACAACCCTGGATGAAAACACGGTCTTGGTATGCTAGTGTTGGGAGAGGCAACGCTTAAATATTTCCAGTTCACGTACAGTTCTCGCAGTCGAAATAACAATGGTTTACATCAACGTGAACCGTAGTCTCAATCAAGGTTGCATGTCGAAACGTTAGTCACTTTAAACCTATCTCAGCTGCTTTCTGACAGCTTTTAGACTCCTAATGTATAACCGTTACAGACTTAGCAGGTAAATTAGCATATAATATCCTTATCTCCGCATGAAAGATTCTCCTTCGTTGACTAAGCCGTAAAATCTATTTGACTGCTCTCAAGCTTATTATGTCTAGAGCAGGGTTTCCTAACCTAGGGTAATTACCCCCAAGAAGGTAAATGGCATTTTCCGAGGGGTAAATACCGATAATTGGATTTCGTCACAATTCAGTCGCAAAATAAGCTTAATAACGAAATCACACATCGCAACTCGCTCAACATGTTTAGTTAGCCATCAGTCAATGCAGCTACTACGGCATATTGCATTTGTCGACTGTTACAACTGCTGCCTTGTTTCCGACTAAGCCAGTCGTTCACCGGGTCGAATAACGGCGGGGATAGCAAACTATCGTTTTAGCACTGGTCAAAGTACCAGTTATGTTCACAGGTGAATGTTTGACAGTAGGAACGGCGAGAAAGTGTGATTAGTGTTCACAAGGCATGGATACGGAATGGTGTCGGGAAAATGTCGAGGAAAAGCGTGGAACGGAGGAATGGAACACATGTTCATGTTTGATTAGGAATCAGACACGATGGGGTCAAGAGAATCGGGATAACGGTAGGCGTTTGAAAGAGCAGAGAAACGATACAATTGAGGTCACAACCAACATATAATCAGCAGATTGGACGCCAGTGAGCATTATGTGTTTTGTTGATCACTTTCATTAGCAGTTGTTTTTGACGAGAAGTCATGGCAGGTGAGCATTTTCATTCAGTGGCTTTGATGCCGACAAAAATATATTTGTCTGCTAACGTTTGCGATAATGTCACCTGCATGGAATAACGAGATTAATTTCTACAAATTATATATATATAATATCTACCTACTAAATTGTTTGCAGGGAATACGTCTTTCAGAGAAAAGCGGTCCTACAAAGAAGCATTTCTGCAGTGGGGCTTCACTAAATCCGCTGATATAAATGTTGAGAAACCGCAATGCGTTTTGTGCAGCAAAGTGATCACGGCGGAGAGTATGAAACCTAGTAAATTGAAAAAGCACTTCGAAAGAAGCCATGCTTATTTGATAGGAAAATATATTACATTCTTTAGAAGGAAAGAAGCTGCGCTAAAACTTTCGCACCTGGATACATCGAGCTCCTTTTCTTAGGCAAAAGAGGCTGGCCTTGAAGCTTCGTATCACATTGCGCTTCGAATCACCAAAAACAAGAAGCCGCATACCATAGGAAAGGACCTCATCTAACCTTGCATAATGGATGCGGTTAAGCTCGTTCTTGGAGAACATCATGCCGAGAAGATTAATATGATATCACTTTCGAACAACACCATCAAAAGTCGTATCGAGGACATGAGCAAACAAATGTTGAACACGGTGCTCAACGAAATAACATCAAGTCCCTTCTTTGCAATCCAGTTAGATGAGTCGACCGACGTAGCGTCCTGTTCCCAACTACTTGTGTATGTTCGGTACCTAAATTGTGATAGCTTCAACGAATTTTACTTGTTCTCAGAATCCTTCAGCACTACTACGCGTAACGAAGATGTCTTCCGAATAGTGAAGACGTTCCTCGAGGAAAACATGCTACTCTGGTCGAAGTTATTGGGTATCTGTAAAGACGGAGCACCAGCCATGTTGGGCGTCCGTTCCGGATTCCAAACATTGGTCAAAAATGTTGCTCCGCACGCTACCTTTAGTCACTGCATCATACATCGTTATGCTTTAGCAGTAAGCACTCTTCGACCAGCTTTACCCGACGTGTTAACCAAAGTAGTAAAGATAGTAAATGTTATCCGCGGTAGTGGGAACCACACAAGAATCTTCAAAGAGTTGTGCAATGAATTTAGAGGCAAATTCGACGTGCTACTATTTCATACAGAAGTGCGTTGGTTGTCACGAGGCAGGGTGTTAAACCGAGTGCTTCAGCTTCAAAAGGAAATTGCAATCTTTCTTCGAAGAAAAGAGATGCATAAGGGTAAGGGAAACGAGTCACACGTTATTATAACGGACAGCGTGTTTATTTCGAAACTTGCTTATCTTGCTGATTTCTTTGGAGAAATCAATGCGCCTAACGTCAGCCCGCAAGGGAATATGATGAACATTTTAGTCGCTCAGGATAGAGTAGCCGGTTTCCTTCGCAAACTTCAGCTTTACCAGCGCTCGTTTGATGTTGACGACGTGGCCATATTTCCAGAACTAACGATGGTGCTCGTTGAAAGAAATGAAAAATGCGCATTCACGAATGAAATATCTTGCCACTTGTCATCAGTGATGAATTCCATCAGAAATAGTTTCCTGATTTGGAAACTCGCTAATTAAGTGCCTGGGTGCTTAGACCGTTTACAGTAGCTGAAGGAATATTTCCAGATACTGAATTCGAAATCAAGGTACAATTCCTAGGAATGCGCGAGTACAGCGGATTGAAGGCAAATTTCCAAAGCACGCAACTAGTAACATTTTGGGTAAAGATAGGTGAAGAGTATCCATTACTGTCGGAAAGCGCATTAAGAATATTGATCCCATTTGCAACAACTTATAAATGTGAAAGTGCATTTTCGACAATGACGGTAATCAAAACAAAAGCAAGGAATTGTATGAACTTGGAGCACGACTTCCGATGTACATTGGCCGAAACTGCACCAAATATACCAGAAATTGTTAACACCAAACAATACCAACCGTCTCATTGATGTATATCGCCTCTTGTTTGCATAGAATTTTAAATTAAATGTACTGTTTCGTTCGTTTATTTGTCGAGGGAGATTCCGGATGCCGATCACTTCACGTACTTAAGTCGGATAATTATGTACAATGAACAATGATTTCTAACGGGTAAAAAAGCATATGCTTGACAGGTCCCGTAGGGTGGTTGGAGAAATAGATAAAATGGAAGGATAATCGAACAAGTAAATCGTTTCTTAAGCCTCTACAGATTTCAACGCACCACTTCATAATGATAGTTTGAAGTATGGACTGGATGTCTGCACCCAAAGTAGAGCTGTTATATTACAGCAATGTGGGAAAAAGAAATCAAAGGAACGGATAACGCTCACTCGTGTGTTGCTTCCGTTGAGTGATGTGGTACTTTACGCCAGTTTGTATACATCCATGTCGCTCATTGGGACACTTCTGTATGTAACATCACCGCCACTTTGCGGGGAGGGTCAGCAACCTCATGGTTCGGGTCTCGTTATTTCGTCCTCCGAATAGGACGTGCTATGCCAAATAATACAAGTTGGAAAGTTTGTCATCTAGGCGTTTTTAAATGGTGCTAATGTGGGGGCATGGACGACGTGAGTAGGGAGCGCATTCCGAGCACAGGACACACGGAGTGAGAAAGAGTTTTGTCGACAATAAAGTCTGCTGTAGTGTGTAGCCAGTTTGAGCTGATGACCTCTCAGGTTGGTATGTTGGCTCAGCTGCAAAAGACTGCGACATGGGTGATTTGGATTCATCAGTATTAAGTAGACCATGATGATGTCTTCTTGATGACGACGATATTTACCACTGTACAATCCCAGAGACTGCAGTCTGCGTTGGTAGGGTATGTGAAACAGGCCTCTGACGAGCTTCGTTGCTCTACGCTGTGGAGCTTCAAGTGCACTGATGTCGCGCTTGCGCCAGGGACGCCAGGCCTGGATCGCATACTCCACGTGGGGTCTCACATAAGCGCTCAGCATTTGCGGAAATACAGATGGCTCGAAATTTCCGAAAGCCCTCCGTAAGAGTCCGAGATGTTGACAGGCCCTTTTCGGTGCTTTTCAGATTGTGTGGAGCAGCCAAAGTCGTCCTGCACGATTACTCCGAGGTCGCATTCCTGGGAAGCATGTTGCAACGGCTGGTCCTCGAGTAAGTATTTATGGATGAGCTGGTGGCGTAAGCTCACGACTTTGCACTTGGCGACATTGAAGTGGAGCATGTTCTCGGATGACCAATTGTACGCCCTGTTCGAATTGCTCTGCAGTGTTGCGTGATCGTCTTCTGTCCGGATGTCATGCCGAATTTTGACATCAGCTGCGAACAGAAAGAAGTTCGACTGTAGTACACTGGCAAGGTCTTTAATAAATGCTAAAAATAAACGTGGCCCCAGTACTGACCCTTGTGGCACACCGCACTAGACGTCAATAAGGTCGGACATGGAGCTGCGGACTCTCACATTCAGCTGACGTGGCGTGAGAAAGTTGGCGATCCAAACAAGCACAGGGTCACCGATTACGTAGCTTCAAAGCTTGTGTAGGAGGATACGGTGGTCCAAACGATCGAACGCCTTCGAGAAGTCCAGGTAGACAACGTCGACTCCAAATCTAGCATCAGCTGACTCCGTCCAGCTTGCTCGGGCCAGCAGCAAGTTTGTAGTGCAGGATCGATTTCGGCGGAATCCTTGTTGCTCTGGCACTATGATATTGTTGTTCTCCAGCTATCCCATCAGAGCCTCCGCAATTATACGTTCCATTACTTTGGATAAAATTAGGAGGAGAGTGATTGGACGGTAGTTCGACGGCTCCGCACGATTACCGCTTTTGTAAATGGGAGTGACTAGCCCAATTTTCCACATTGTGGTAATTAACATTACGTCAAGACAACGTTGAAAGAACCGAGCTAATGGTTCGGCAATGTTTAGGGCCGCTGCCTTCAACGCCTTCGGTTAAATATCGTCTACGCCTGGCGAGCTGTGCACACGCAACGACATTATCGTTTTCAACACATTGGTTGCCGTGAACGATACGTTGTGTAAACCTGGGAACAGTGAGAGTTCTTTCAAAATCGGGTGAAGGGATGATTCACTCCGGAAAGTATGGAGGAAGGGTTGACGAAACACATTGGCCGTGTCCTGTGCAGTTTGCGCATGACCATCTGTTGCACGCAAGACCGGGATCCCGCGCTGCACTCTACGGAGTTTGTTGATATGTCTATACAACAGCTTTGGATTTTTGCTGAATTTCGCCGCTAAGTTCTGTTGGTGCTGGAGTTTGTCTTCGCGAATCAACTTGACGCAGTGGTTTCGTTGAGTTGTGTAGACTCCCCAGGTCAGATTACTTGGGCAAACTTTGTAAGCGTGCCAGGCCGAATCCATTAAGGCCATAGATTTTCTCGTACGACTTCTTAGGAAGGAATCCACTAGCTTCGGGCGAAAGGCCTTGCGTTCTGATGCATTTGCCACTAGCTCAGTGAATTTGGTGACAAACACCATCCAAGCCTCATCGGGCGGATTCTCGGTCAGGAAGGACCAGTTGATGTCTTGAACAAGGTTAGACAAGATGTCGTAATGTGTAACCATATACGTTTCCTCGTCGTTCTCTCTAACGTACTCCGAATAACAGATGTAACGAAAGTGCAACGTCGCGTGATCACTACGACCTAGTGGTGTAGCTATGGTAACGGTGTCAATCATTAGTTCCTCGTTGGTGAGCACAAGGTCCAAGACAGAGGGGGTGCCACCCGTTCTGAAACGAGTGGGGGAGGTGACATTGTTATACAGTGGTACATCGGTAATCAGTTTTTGCAAACCAGCCTTGAACTGTTCGCTGGGCGATGCTGGAACTTCGAGTGCGTGCAGATTGAAGTCCCCCACCAGAAGAACGTGACTGTGTGGACGTGTCAATGCTCGTTTCATCGCAGCAGCAAGGCCTTGATCCATTTCCAAGGTAGACATTGAAGGACGGTAAACTATTGCTAGCAAACACACATCGCCACGTCTCAGGTGCATACGACACCAAAGAGAATCGTTGATGTTTGCTTCTGAGTCATCAATGATCTCTACATGTAGGTCGGATCGAGAATGCAAAAGCAATCCGCCTCCTATGCTAGGCCGATCTTTTCGTAAGGAATGCACGCCAGGTAACGCAATCTCGGCATCCGCGATTTCCGTGCTCAGCCAGGTTTCGGTGACCATAACTAGGTCCCAGGGCGTGGAGACCTGGCGAAATCCAAGTTCGGTTAGCTTGCTGAGAAGACCTTGTGCATTAGTATAGAAGCAGGTGAGGGCATCGGTGGTTAGAAGAGTATTCCATAGTCGTGGAATCACTTTTCACGAATGTGACCCTACGTGAAACAGTCGACGACCTATGCCAATTTCTTTTGAGTCAGAACCTCTCGATGGGCCTTCCTCTGGAGTTCCTGCAAAACTTGATATTGTTGTGCACTGAAAATGTGCGTTTCCAGTTTGAAGGGAAGGCCTACAAACAGATTGACGGCGTCGCCATGGGTAGTCCTTTGGGACCAGTTCTGGCAGATATCTTTTTGGGTATGATTGAAAGGAAAGCTGCTGCCTGCATTAGTGAAGCCAAGCTTTACAAGCGTTATGTAGATGATATTCTCGTTTTCACCAATGGGGAACATTTTGACCGTCTTTCTGCCCTCCTGAACTCAATTCATCCTAACCTTTCTGTATCACAGGAGAAGGAAAAAGAGAACAGACTGCCGTTTCTGGACGTGCTCATCAAAAGAAGGACCGATGGCACACTGCAGCGCACTGTGTATAGAAAAGCGACCTGGGGGGACAATACCTGCATTTTTCTAGCTTCGCCCCAGTCGCATACAAGCGCGGCCTCGTAAAACTCTCGACTTCAGAGCCAGGCGGATTTGCAGTCCGGAATTGCTCAAGGCTGAAGAAGAGTTTTTATACCGGACTTTGCTGGCCAATGGGTATCCGGAAAAATTCATTCAGATTCATAGCAGACCCCCGAAGGAGAAACTGACAGTGCAAACAGCGGAAGAGAAGGATGTTTATTTGTTCTTACCGTTCAAGGGGGATCACGTGGCAAATGAAGTTGGTCACAAGCTCAGGTCCGCTCTAACGCGCACCCACTCTACCGCACAACTACGACTTATCCACACTACACGAAGGATTCCTCTCCAGAGCCGTCCGAGTAGCTCGCCAATCAGCTCGGCCTCTAACATCATCTATCAGTTCACTTGCAGTTGTGGTGACACTTACATAGGCAAGACTGGTCGGCGGCTAGCTCAAAGGATGGCGGAACACTTCCCAATGTGGCTAAGGCAGTTGCTGTTTAACCAAGGCGGAGCGGACCAAAGTTTTCACCGGAACCCTGCCTCGTCTATCACCAAACACCTCATGACGACTCGTCACCAGGTGAACCCAATCGATTCATTCAAGGTGTTATTGCGCAACAGGAACCCGAGGTTGTTGGCAATCGGTGAGGCGCTACTGATAAGGTTGAATTGTCCCGTGCTCTGTGCCCAGAAACAGTTGAGACAATCAATTAGGTTGCCTTGGACCTGATTACGTCATTCTTATCATTTTTATCTGCTTATCTTTGTTACTAAGTGTGAACCCTATATATTGCTTGTTTTGTCTTGCCTGTATTGCGTTGCGACTGACGAGAGCAATCGAAATGTTAACATATCGCAACCTATGTCTTCTTACTTCCTTAATGAAGTGGTTGAAGGGGACTCAATGTTTCAGGTTAGAAGAGTGTTTGTAGATTATGGGTTTCGGTTGGAGTTTACGCCGACCCTTATGGGGTCGGCTGCCGTTAGTTTATTTTAGGACCGATGCTGCAGACCCTAGAGCCAGTTCAGGTCGTTGTATTGAGATCTCAGCGCCAACAAGTGGGTGACCAACTTGTCCCCCTTCAGCCGGCAGCGTGTTTTGGCATTGTCTCTGGTCTGAGCTACATGGCGGCAGAATTGTTTTGGTACGTAGCTTGCTTAGTGTGACATGGCCTGTTGGTGGTTCAGTGCCCATCGTCTTTATACGTATTTCGGATGGTAGCATTTGACGCATTTTGCGCCACGTATTGATCACATATTCTACCATCATTTCGGAATGCAACGATATTTTCATCACTCGGGGACCACATCCTTTGTAGTTAGGTGAGAGTGGTAACCTTGATGTCGAAGTAGCAATAACGTTTTCGAGTGAGAGCAGTTTGCGAATAAAACGCCATTCTTCCCAGTCATGCGCTTTGGCCTTTAGATCGCTTGAGGTCTTGAGCTCGGGGACACCGTGAACAAGAACATATTTGGCGTCTTGTCGTTTACGGAAGTCGTCCGGATTTGTTTGCGTTTTTGACGTTCGCTACAAGGAACGTCTGGAAAGATTCGAACTGTGCATGATGTGGTACGGAGGCGAGTAGCTGACAAGAGAACTTCCTCTGCATCATTAGCTGATTGTAGTGTTACCTGGAGTAAACGTGGATCACCATAGTGTGTGGAGTTTGGGTGACGGACGAGAAGGATCATACTGCCTGGTTTAACTTTAACCTCCATCAGTTGACACAGGGAGTCCCACTGTTTTTGTCGTCCAATATCTTATCTTTTATGGAGTTCGCCCCGGATTCAGTCACATTGGAGCATATAACTGTCAAGGGATTATGGCGTTTTTTAATGTCCACCTTCTTGTGAGGATCAGTAACTGGTTTCTTCGCTTGGGTAGATGATGAGGTCTTGAGTACCGTGGTGGTAACGCTAGTAATAACTTGTTTGGCAGCGGGTTGCGTAACGATGAAAGGGGCCTCAGCCGTATGAGTAGTGACAACGGACGCGTATGCTGTCGTCCCTTTAACAGCTTTCAGCTTGGTGGGTGGTTCTGGAGGAGAGTGTGCGGTGAAAGCGTCTTTACGAGCAGCCGCTACTGTCGCGGTGACTAACACTGGAACATTGTTCTTACACCGTTCTAGATTGAAGCATGATGTTGAGCATGGATCGTTATGTACAGAGTTATCTGGCTCATATGGGACAGCTTTCACTGTTGTTGCTTGCTCTACAATCTTTGACAACCTATCGCAGTTCTGTGCCAGCAGAGTTATACATCTGACGAGTGGAAGAGATGAACACTTAATGCAGAACCAGAGAAAATCGGTCATATCATGCAGTTGTTTTATCTGGCTGGTACTAAGTCGAGCATACCGAGGATGCAAGTATTTTCGACAGCTACTGCATTCAATACCAAACCGCACAAGTTTTACACAGTTGCCAACGCCGCAATTAACGTTCATCTCGGTAGCTTTAGGCTTCGTATTCCACGGGTAAGAGGTACGTGCCATTGTAGAACCAATCTAAGATGGCGGACACCGCCTGTAGTTGGATGATCAGTGAGATCTCCGAAAGTAGCGAGGGGATATTAACCAAATTCGCACAGATAAAACAATACACCAAAAGAACTGTATTGGTGTAAAATTCACACAGAGAAAACACGTATAACACAGTATTCCAAAAGAAAATTGCACATCCAGCACGGCTTAGCAAAATTCTGCGGCGTCCGTGGGTACAGCTTATTTCCGTATTTGGTACAGCTTATTTCCGTTTTATACAGCTTATTTCTGTTTTAGTGAGAAGGGATGTTTCCTTCAATTGCATGAGAACGTGAAACTACGTATGATATTTGTTTTTGAACTTTAGGGCGAAATGTGCAATAGTTCTTACGTAGTTGTCTTTCGAATGTTTGAGGGTAAAGGTCTGGTGGAAGACCCCCTTTATGGGTAACGGCGTCTAAAAGGTTTGGAACCACTGGTCTAGAGGCATACAGGCCGGCAGATCCTTTACGCTATATAAATGAATTTCATAGGCATGGTAAGATTTGTCACATTTTATCTGCAATTTTTATTTCCTCATAAAAACTTCCGTTGCCTGCTTTATTCCTTCCGTTTACATATCATCCTATTTGGACTATTCACCCTCAACTGCTAGTAAAGTACAGGTATTCCCTGAACTGACGCATTGGCTTGTTGATCGGCATAATACTATTAAGTACAGAACCCATCATCTGCGGGCCCTGGAACGCCCTTCCAAACTCAGTTGTTTGTGCTCCAAACTCAGTTGTTTGTGCTCCCACATTAGATACGTTTAAACAACGATTGGACGTCGCACTGAGCGCCCTGCGCTTTGTTTTATGAACGAAAACGCTTGTATATATTTAGGCTGACCAGCCGCTTTGGATTTATACCCCAAATTCACGGTCGTAAATCTGTGCGAACCGGTGAGTACTCCATTTTTATTTGCTATCATCACCAACGATAACAATTTCTTAGCCAGTTTTGCGTCGTACCACTTTATCCCCCTAAAACTGTTATACTTCTACCTTTTATCTCACTGACGCTCCTTACTTCAACCACTTATGTAGTTTTCCAATTTGTTAGTATTTCTATTGCCAACCTGCGGGACTCGTTAAGTGTATGCTTTTTTACCCGTCATATACCATTGTTCCATTGTACCATCGTTGGCAGAGCCGCACCACTATTCGCCTTACTTATATAACTTTGTTGCACTTGTTCACCCTTTAACTGCAAAGCTTATTCTACAGATCTACTTATCTGCAAGTAGAAAAAAAAGAAAATATATGGATCGAATAGCATCAGTATGCCGTAAAAGCGTCATTAGTGAAAGGTAACTACACACAATGTGCATTCGCCACTTCCTCTGCTGCTTACGGTTTCTTTGCTTCCATTGTGCTTGAAACAATTAAACGTGATCTACCCCGCTACGTTCGAACACAATCGGCTCGCAGGGACAAGGACTCAGGGAATTTACGTTTTAACGAAATTCATAAATGCGGGCTTTCACTGAGGCCCATACTGGAAAAGTGATACTTACAGTACAACACTACGGCCAAGTGGCTAGCAGAAGATTTCGAATCAGTGAGAAACGCCATATTCATACATATCCGCCGACATTTATGGCGAGGCCTTTAAATCGGCCTTTACCTTTTCCACGAACAAAATGTTTTAGATTATCTACTGTAGATATAGCAAAATTGCAAGAATTAGTTGACAAGTATGCTGTAAAATCAACCTCCAAGGTCATGGACAAATTCACTCTATCCAGCTTTTGAATACAAACTTTATTTATCACGCACAAGCTTTGGTCTATTGACTTTGCAAACAAAATGTGACTTCAGCTAAAATAATTCCTTAGCCGCTTTAAAATGGAGGAAATATGGAAGATTTTGTCAAGCATTATGTGACCCTTGGTGGATAACTATGACATTGCACACTTCAAATGTTGTTGCCAAATTGTAAATTTAGCATTGTTGTATGTAATTGTTTGGTAAATTTATAGCTTATAATGTAAAATTCTGAGAATGCGCCCATTTGGGTTAGTAAAGCTTTTACTGACTTGACTTAACTTGAGAATCTAAATCGGAATCGTAACATGACTTGAGAACATGTTCAGCTTCCCAGACTCCATAAGACAGATTGAGCATAAGGGAAGAAGCAAGTATTTGTTGAAAGACGTATTACTCATCGCCACTTTCTTGCCAAAAGTTACGATAGATTTAAAAGCTTCCTCTTTAAAGCAAATAATTTGGATGTCTGCACTTCAGTCAACCGATTAAAACAGCTTTTCATGCTCCATACTGCAAGAGTTGAATATAACTTGCCGGTTTGTTTTACAGACAATAAGAATGAGGGGCCATGAAATAACTGCTAGAACCGTTACTAGAAGAAGCGGTCAGGAACTTATTAGTTAACTATCTTACAGAATCCATTAGCGTTCTACCGCACTGGGTGTGACACATGGATGATATATTTTCAGTTATTCATCATCGTCACTCACAATCAGCAGGCAAAGGCTAGTCTGGAATAGCACCAAACTCAGCGTTGCGACCTTATGGATCTTGTCATTGATGTGCCTCCCTGATGTTCCGGGTTATATCATAGTGAATTTTCAATCACGCAGGTCTGCGGCTGTCACTAATGGCGAAGAGGCACCAGCTGATGATATCCTGAAGCCATCGGGGCGGAACCAGGCTGGGGTCTGCTGGGAGGCGCACCACTGACGAGATAAAGAAGGTCGAAAGGTTGGCATTCGTTGCTTTTCCAGCCTAGTCTAATTCTGCTGATTGGGAGTGGCAGTGAAAAATTAGCTGAATTCTACCGAAATCCTCCCTACCCATCAATAATATATAAACACCTGTCGATATAGCTTTCAAGTCCTCGTGACGTGCCTGGGTGCTAGCCCGCATATGGTAATTTAGCAAAGATTTAAGTCAGTTTATCCGTACGCTTAAGTAGGTAACTATTATCGGTACTTTTCATTTCAAGGGGTTTGCAGTTGTTTGACATCCTCGGTGTGGCTGCGTTTGATGTGCATGTCGACAAGTGGCTACCTGTGAAACTACACCCCGCTTACTTGCTCCAGGAGGCTGTGAACCGTTGCTGGGGTGGCAGGGTGCGCTGCCCCTTTGGCCGTGCTTGACGGGATCCTAGGTTCCATACAGGGTGGTGCGGACTACGGTAAAGCAAACGCTTTGTGTGCGTTCGATTTCCTAAATACGGCGTGCTTGTGTTTCCCTGAAAAGGAGTGTGGACCAACTCAGTTGATGAAACGTGGCTCCTTTTTAAGTCTTTCGGGTTTACACGGGATATGAGGTGTGTGATTGGAGCTGTGGTTGGTACAAAGCAAGCCATCCATGGTCAATCTTTAAGTGCAGACTTCCAGTGGCTTCTGTATGAAAGTCATATTGACAAGCAAATCCGGAACCGGATGCCACTAACCATTAAGAAACTGCAGCAGGAACGTGATCTCCATACCCCTGAGGTGAAAACTTATTCCTTACTTTAGGAAAAACAGCCAATTCGCAGCAAACAGCTTTAGAGCACTATGCTACACCTTTAGTTTACGAGGTTATCTTTGATAGACCGTAACGGTGAATAAGGTGTGCGCAATCGAAAATGCAATATGTGCATTATACATAAAAGGATTGTGAATAAGAGTTCGGAAAACCAGTGAAACCATTGCCCTCACATACGTCATATAACTAAGCTTCCTGGTCGTCGGGTTGATGACGACTTTTTAAGGTATTAATCCCAGTATTTCACAAGCTACGTAACACCGCCTTGTCCGGAAAAGCACCAGACACGTTTCGCCCAATTGTGGCTTGTCATTGGTGCGCATTCCCTCTGTCCACTACTGGGTATATAACCCATCACCGTTAGAACCAAATGCCAACTAGCCAGCAGCTTAAGCCACTAAGCCGTGAGATAACGTGGCTGTGCTACATAATTTGCAAGCTAACTGATGACGATGTGCATTGTTGTCGTTGGGTTGCGCCTCGCCAATGGAGGTTGTTGATAAATTGGAGTAGGTCCTTGCAAACGAAGTGCGGCCGGTTATCCGAAGTTTCTCGATCGTACTTCTATACTGCGCAAGTCGCAGCACGCGCTGGCCGACAGCGAGAAGTACCTGTGCGGTTTCGTTGCTTATGATTTGGTAAGTGTCTTGAAAATATTTAAACTGTTGGTTGACGCAAAGGTAATTACCTCACTATTTGTATGGCAGCATAGAGAAGTGGCATGTGTCACTGCTGCTTAGCGGTCATGCAAACGTTACTACGTTGTCGGTTGATACTGCGCAGAATGGCTACCCACATTCTCACTCCTACGGTGGTGTAATCAAGAATTCTGTAGGTAAAGCAGCAAAGTGCAACGAGCTAAACCTGTGAGTAATCCGAATCCTGTGACTAACTCATAACAGGACTGCATCTAAAGTTCTGTATCCAGGGCCCGGAAATGAACTAATGTTCCACTGAGGCGAGTCGCAATAGAAATTACTTCGTGATATGAGCTTACAAAGGTTGCAAACGCCTAAAGCTGCGCGCTGCCGAGATTCAGTAAAGCGTAATTTCGTATGTGCCATCCTCTTTCGGATGACGTTGGTGACAAATCTCTGCGTTCCAAATATATAGCTTCTCAGATACCGCCGTGAATTAGGAAATGTGCTACATGCGTAGCTACTGGTTTCGTTTGTGTTGTGCGTATTACGACACTGACTAAGAATTCATTGGTGTATCCAATATATTGGAACATATTTGAAACCGATCGAAAAGTCATCATTTCAGAAAACTTGGTAAACGACCGGTTAATGTATTTCTGGTGATACACAACGTTTCGCATTTGACACAAATGCTTTATCAGGCGAAGTGAATTATCTAAACATTGGCATTTTATAGCGATCATGGCTAAACTACATACAAAGACAAAACAATTTGCAGTTCATCTATGAATGATTACAACGGTCAAAGGTCAATATGTTCGCGGGTACACTGTAGTTTGTTTCAGTCAGAGTCAAGTGGGGGAACGAAATTGCCGGTCCGTAGATAATTACATTGTGGTTAACAATCTTAATTGAACCGTTGCAGAGAACTTGGACACTGATAGAATTTGGCTTTAGTTCTTCGGAGGGTGGGTCGATAGTTCATTCCGACTTGGGATCCATCCACCGATGCTTACAAAGCTGGCCGGAGTAAGACTGGACGCCAGGCACTGGACAGCCCTACTCCGTCTATTCTATTCACGCATTTGTTAGCCTTGGTTATTTCCATAGCCTCAGCAATCAGCCTTTGTTTAGCTGATCGTAATCCCTTCCTGATTACCTCCACATTTTCGAAGTAAATTTTATGCCCCGTGTCTAGCGCATGCATTGCTATTGCTGAATCTCTGAGTAGAGCTCCATACTCTAGCTCATTTCGCGGAGGTCGTGATATGTGTCGCCTATGTTCTGAAATCCTTGTACGTAATTCCCGTTGTGTATCACCATAAATACATTAACCGGTCGCTTACCAAGTTTTCTGAAATGATGACTTCCCGATCGGTTCCAAATATGTTCCAATATATTGAGTACAGTTACGGACCTGGTGTTCGCAAAATGGCGAGTGAATTTGTGCGCCTAGTAGGCATCGAAGCCAATTGGGAAAATCATCGGATTTTTAACATCAGGTGTCTCAAGAACAACATTATTCCCAAATCCCTCAAAGTTAAACCTCCGGATTCTTCGTACACCTCGGCACAAATAGCACTCAGAGCAGGCAAAGCATTTCTGAGACAAAGAATCTACCTAACAACTAGACGTCTGGGTGAAATCCGCATCCATGCGAATCAGCTGCGCTTGGATTTACAGACTGCGGTGGCACAGACTGATTATGACAGACTTTGCAATAAGGCCTCCGAAGTTAAGGTAACAAGAGGACGGGAGTCGAAGGAGAGGCAAATACGTAAGTTTGAATACTTTGTGGCTTCACATAATAAGGTCGATAGTCGTACTGATAAGGAAGTATCTAATAGCAACTATTGTAGCGTTGTTAACATGCCAGATAGAGTGTTAAGTGTAGTAAAGCTTAGAGTTTTAGAAAAGGGTCTAAATTTTACTATCAGTAAATCTAAACTAAGGGCAGAAGATGTAATTCCTGGGGTTGAACACGTCATGACTAGATTAGCACTTGAAAAGGCGGAAAACATCTGCGCCCAATTAGCAAATATAATTAGATTTCAGCAGCCAGTAGAATCGAATCTTGCTCCAGTTGAACATGTAGTGTTAAATGCCATGAAAGAGGATAGTAGTATTGTCATTACAAGAGCGGATAAAGGTAAAGTAACAGTGGTAATGAATAAAACAGATTATTTAGATAACATGAAGGAGCATTTGACCACGGGACCGTACAAAGAGGTTGAGCAGAAATGCATTACATTGGTAATGAATAAGAAGAAATCAGGTGTCACTAGTTACTTAAGGACCGTGAAGGACAGTTTAGGGAAAGGCAAATGGTACAGCATTTATCCGAAGTCCGCTATGCCACCTAGGAATTACGGTCTCGCAAAGCTACACAAGCCCAAGGTCCCCTTGCGAACTATAGTCGATGGCATAGGCTCTCCCACACATGAACTCGCGAGATATCTAGCGAACTTGCTGCAACCCCTAACAGGGAGAACAAACACATTTGTAAAAAACTCTTATGAGTTTGCACGAATGGTGCGAGGGGTGAGCATCGAACAAGACGAATTGATGGTCAGCTTCGATGTTACCTCCTTGTTCACGAATGTACCCAAGGAGGAGGCGTTACGATTAGCGAAAAACTGTTTGAGAGGGGACAGCAGATTGGAGGACAGAACAAAGCTGACAGTGGATCAAGTGGTCAAAGGGATAGCTTTGTGTCTCGACATGACTCATTTCACATTCCAGTCTATAATGTACACGCAAGAACAGGGTCTGGCCATGGGATCTCCAATATCCCCCGTATTAGAAAATATATACATGGACGATTTTGAAAATAAAGCATTACCCAATTTCCGTGGTGCCCTAAAAGTATGGTGGCGCTACGTGGATGACACTTTTGCCATTCTAAAAAGGGATAAAAAGGAAGAATTTTTAAACTATTTGAACTCTATTGACACTGCGATAAAGTTCACCATGGAACTTGAGTCGCAGAGCGGTACACTTCCGTTCCTTGATTGTCTGGTACATAGGAAGTAAGGCACGTTAAAGACAACGATGTATCGCAAACCAATGGACACAGATGGGGTACTCAGCTATAGTTCAAGCCACCCAAAGCACGTGTACGCGGGAATCGCCTCATCACTATTTCACAGAGCAAGAGTTCTGTGCACGGAGGAAGAAGATAAGAAAGCAGCGCAGAGTGAAGCAATGAAAACCTTAATAGCTAGCGGATATCCGAAACAATTGGTGAAACGACAGCTAAAGAAATGTCTCAACCCACGCGCAACTCCAACTGCAGAGTGGATAGCGACAGTGGGTATTCCGTATAAAGAAGGAACTTCAGAAGCGATTCGGAGAGTATTGAATAAGGAGAAGCTAAAATTAGTTTTCCAGAAGGGTCGAACACTACGGTCCACACTTGTGCACCTAAAGGATACACTCCCTTTAGATAGAACAACTAACTGTATTTAAAAATTCCATGTAAAGATTGTACACAAGTGTATATAGGCCAAACAGCGAGGGAATTATGTAAAGGATTTCAGAACATAGGCGACACATATCACGACCTCCGCGAAATGAGCTAGAGTATGGAGCTCTACTCAGAGATTCAGCAATAGCAATGCATGCGCTAGACACGGGGCATAATATTTACTTCAAAAATGTGGAGGTAATCAAGAAGGGATTACGATCAGCTAAACAAAGGCTGATTGCTGAGGCTATGGAAATAACCAAGGCTAATAAATGCGTGAATAGAATAGACGGAGTAGGGCTGTCCAGTGCCTGGCGTCCAGTCTTACTCCGGCCAGCTTTGTAAGCATCGGTGGATGGATCCCAAGTCGGAATGAACTATCGACCCACCCTCCGAAGAACTAAAGCCAAATTCTATCAGTGTCCAAGTTCTCTGCAACGGTTCAATTAAGATTGTTAACCACAATGTAATTATCTACGGACCGGCAATTTCGTTCCCCCACTTGACTCTGACTGAAACAAACTACAGTGTACCCGCGAACATATTGACCTTTGACCGTTGTAATCATTCATAGATGAACTGCAAATTGATTTGTCTTTGTATGTAGTTTAGCCATGATCGCTATAAAATGCCAATGTTTAGATAATTCACTTCGCCTGATAAAGCATTTGTGTTAAATGCGAAACGTTGTGTATCACCAGAGATACATTAACCGGTCGTATCCTAAGTTTTCTGAAATCATTGGTGTATCGTGCGCCTTCCTACTTATGTCCGCCGGTTTTGATAAACGATTATTTTGCACCCTGATTTTCTTGGATTACTTAAGCAGTTCAACCAGTTATAATAGTTTTGGATTTATCATCATCGCAGGTTTATGTCGTTGAGTTTGTTCCTGTATTCACTTTTTTATATTTTCTTATTAATTTAGGAAGATTTCTTGTTGCATAAGCCAACATATTACTACTTGCAGCCATTGCAAGTTATGTTGAATATGTGCAGTTCGAAATGCTTGTTCATTTCTTGTGATGTTCTTTGATATAGGCAATCCATCATTGGGTTTGTCTTCTACCAGCTCGTGAAATCTGACTGATATCAATCCTGCACTGAAGGTGTCACACTGAATGGTGTTGTACCGTTTGCAATCAAGTTGCTCAGCTCGGAGAAAACCACAACAACTGAAATTGCCGTCATGCACATCTGATTGTATGGATCCTTTTTTATTCAAGCGCGCGTTTTTTCATTGTATATTCTTGTCCTAATAGCTTGTTAGACAAATGCAGATGCAGTACCTTAGTGAAATTGTGTCCTGAGTTAGCGTGATAGTAATAGAGGTGTCATGCAGGTATCATGTGTATAATTAGGAAATAACTCTTTCATTGCGCTGTAAATGGTTTACCTTAGCGTTCCTTTTGTTAACACCAGTACTTACGTCATGCATCAGCAGAATGACATAATTCTCCTTGTTGCAAAATCGTCAGTATAACTTTGTGACAGCGTCCAAACTGCAGCAATTACATAGCCTATCAAATGATATTGGTTAGCATAATTCTGCCCTTGTAAATCACAATCGATATCTGCACATTGACACCGTATAAAACTAGGTCAGCGAGCATTTTCTCACTAAATCCACCACAGGAACTGTGCTTTTTAAGCACACGGGCCTGTAAAACTATGACTTTTTTATCTGCTACAGCTAGCCCAAGTCGCGTGGTAAACGACAGTCTCTATGTCTAGGTCATCAAAAAAGCTGTGATCAGTCTTCTTCGGAGATGTCTTGAAACACGGCCTTAAAAATGTGCGGGCCTTGATGCCGCACTTACAACCGCACCAGTTCCTGGAGCTTCCTAAGAGAAACATGAGCAGTTAGCATCCATCCATTTTACACCCATTTTTTGCTGTCATGGGAATGTGTAATTTTCAATACCATGGACTCACCATTTAGTGCCAGAGGCCATGTATGCTTGCAATTCAAGTGCGTCCTCACCAACTCTTATTAGACTGCTAGCAGTTAGCATTGAAACGCTTGTGTCCCGAACTTACAAGCGGTGCGGAAGGAGGATATTTTATTGCGTTGCGCGATCACTGGGAAGTAAGCTGTCCTAAATTGAACCAGGGCTCGTGAGCGCTCCTTCTATGGGAAGATTCCGGGAGCGAAAGCCTGTTGGAGAAGCGCTCTGGATGCTAGCAAAAGTATGGAGCAGCTACAGTTCTCTGCACATTAGACAGTTGCCCGCTGGTCCGGAAAAATTGCAAGCTACAATTTACGTACGCCAATATTTAGTGTAAAAACACTTAGCTGGCAGTGGTTCGACCAAAGCCAGAAATTTATTCACATATGCTAAGAAAGGTTGCAGTCGAACGTTTCTCATTTCAGCTTAGCGTCAGGGAGGCCCTCCAGCTCTAGCAACAATGACAAGGAGTGTGTGCTTGGTGACCAACACTGAATTGTCTCTCTCTATCATACAAAAGCGTCATGCGGCGGATCAGCCACAGTATTCCCTGTTTGCTCCCGTCTGGACGAAATCAATGCAAAGGAGACTAAAGCTCTTCAGGTTTTGAGAGAAGTAAACAGAACCAACGTGTCAGAGACAGTATCCATACATCCTAAACTGCTGCAAGAATTGGCTGCGGAACCCAGTCGGAATCTAACTTGTGAGTCTCGAAATCACTCAAGTGCCGTGCCCTTCTTCCCGAATTGAAAAGTCTGTGGTCTGTCTTGTTTACAAGTGCGTTGGCAAAGACCTACCATCAAATTATAGTCCTGTCAGGGTGACTAGTATGACGGTTTACTTATTTGAAAATTATTAGTAGATGCCGAAAAGAACCACTTTTAAACTGTAATCTGCTAAACGACGCGCAACACTGGTTTCACAATGTTTGTCGTTTCCAACGGTCTTTTATTTTGCTTGTGATGGTTTAAGCGTTAGTTGGTGGAAGTGCATTCCATTGAGTTCGCCAAGACCTTTGACAGTTGGTCATATTCCTGTCTCTCAATAAAGTTGTGATCGTATGGGACATGTGCTTCGGATCTTCATTGGGTGTTAGCTATTCTGTTCACACCAAAAGCGTATATATGGGGGAAGCTGTCTTTCGTTTCTATTAGCTATTCTTAGCAGCGTCTCAAAAGAATCTGCCCTATGATTGCTGTGTTTTGGTCGCTGTAGGACAGAAAGCGATTACATCACGATTAGATTAATTCTAGTTGGGCTTTTTCAGTTGATCTAAGCATTACAAGCAGGCATCTATTTCCTGTCACACCATGCCGTACGGTTCGTGTTTTGACAATATCTTCAACGCAAGTTCAGTTCAGTGCATTTGAAGATCCCGAGTAATGTCAGGCGCAAAGAAAGAAGTAAGGAAGCGAAGCTGATAGAAAAATGTTTACTTTATTCCAGTTAAATAACAGAAAGGTAAAATATTTAAAATGGTGAACCAATATGGTGTCATACTTGGATAGAAAATTATGCAGCTACCTAAAGTATAACCTATACTTTTTGATTAAAATGTGACCTCAAGCGCAAAACTTTTGACCTAGGCTCCCTGTTCTCTATCGCTGAGTGGTCGCTTAGACATATTCCAATCATTGTTGGCAAATTCTTCTTTGATGTCGGTCAATTTGGTTAACTTCAGTCGAAGTACAATCCACGCTTGGGCGCAAGGTTTTGTCCCCTGCACTTTTTGGTTACGTGCTTTGTACAATCAGCTGTTATACCGATGCTTGTAAAAAGCTATCCCAATAACGGTTTTTATCCCTTTCAAAAATTCTGATCCGGTTCTAGGCGTCTATGCTCATTAAATCTCCATACCACACGCTTTGTAAATCGTTGCACCTACTACGAAGAATAGTGTTACTTCGCAAATATTATGGGAGGGTTCAAGGTGTGTCGTGTGCACCTATATTAGCAAGCGCAAGCCTATAATTTGCGAGTGGTAGGTTTTCAAAATTACTTGAAATTACTAGCAATTTGAGAGGCTTGTTCGGTTCCAGTGGCGTTTCCTGCGCTATGCATAACTCATTAGTCTAAAATACAGAGCCTACAACAGCTAAGACAAAACCGGTCGTTCTGCCTTACATAATGAACACATCTGAAACGGATGCCGGATTGTTCAAACGAATTCGTGTTATAACTTCAGCTGAGTAGTATAAAGGTAGAAGTATAAAGTATATAAGGTAGTAGTATAAAGGAAGAAGTGACACTGCTTGAAAAGGTTTACTGGCACAACGGAAGTTACAACCAACTGCCAGAAAAAGACAGTTAACACACTTGCTCGAAACCAATCAATTCCTATGTGTATTATGCGGTTGACTGAAAGTTCCAAGTTAACCTACCGACACGCTGGCTGGAAATCGACCGATTTCACGTGCTGTTCGTCTGCCTGACAGTTGTTATTTCCCTAACACTTTTACCGGTTAAAATTGAAAAGTTGCAAGTAAAATCTTTTGTTTGGTATGATAGCGAGTCGCTTAGTTCGGGGTGTGTACGCGTGGAATGTCTTCGTTCAATTTTCACGTCTGTGTTCACATCAACATGTTACGCTGGTTTTGGTTCAAGTTGCTTAGTCAAAGCATATACATTAAAAAAACAATACGTAAGGGAAGTTCTGTGGTGTAAGTGTGCTTAAGTTCTTCTAGTGTATAATGCTGTTTAATATGCTGCACATAAGTTGTATTAAATCGGTTTTGACTTTCCACAGGAAATTAGCAATTCTTGCTTTGACAGTTCCCGGAATTCAGGGTTTATGTGCATCCCTGAAGTTGTACACAAAGACTGGGTCTCCATGATGAATATATCGGATGCGAGTACCGTGCTTACGGTTGAACTGATCTGACATTTTCCGGTCACGCTCATTACTCTTATTTGTTGGAAACAGGACAGCTAGATGTATGCGTAAACTTTGAGCAATAGAGAGTTCCGACGGTGATGGTTTATTTGGGAGCACAAGATTTGGTGTGCATAAGAAGACATCCAATTGTGCAGCAATATCTCTATTTACTGTAAATTTAAACAAGGCATATTTGAATGCAGCAACAAGCATCTGAGTCTGTCCATTAGACTGAGGATGATACATGGGACTGCGTAAAAAATTGGTTGTAGTCCTTCGATGCTAATTGTGGACAAGTATCATTGACGAGTGTATCTGTGTAATCAAACTGAGCGCAATTAAGACGACAAACTGAAATCGTCGATATCTTGGAACAATTATGAAGCCGATCGGGAAGTCATCATTTCAGCGCTACTCAGAGAATCGGCAATAGCAATGCATGCGCTAGACATGGGGCACAAAATTGACTTCGAATATGTGGAGGTTTTCATGAAAGGATTACGATCAGCCAAGGCTGATTACTGAGGCTATTGAAATAACCAAGGCTAACAACTGCGTGAATAGAAAGACGAAATACGGCTGTCTAGTGCCTGGCGTCCAGTCTTACGTCAGCCAGCTTGATAAGCATCGGTGGATGGATCCCAAATTTTACTGAACTATTGACTAACCATCCACAAAATTCTGAATTACTAAAGCCAAGTTCTATCAATGTCCAAGTTCTTTGCAGCGCTTCAGTTAAGGTTGCTAACCACGCATGTAACTATCCGCAGACTGGCAATTTCTTTCCCCCCTTGACCCTGACTGAAACAAACTACAGTGTACCCACGCTGTAATCATTCATTGATGAAATGCAAATTGACTCGTCTCTGTATGTAGCTTAGTCTTGATCGCTATAAATTGCCAATGTTAAGATAATTCACTTCGCTTGATGAAGCTTTAGTGTCAAAAGCGAAACGTTGTCTATCACCATAAAAACAATAAGCGGTGGTCTACCAAGTTTTTCTGAAATGCAATCGGCGATGTTGTCGTTGCTTGAGTGACAACCTATTTCTAACCATTTGAGTATGAATCAACCATAACCAGAAAATATTGATAATACAGTGGGCTTGCATGTGCCACATAAATTCCCTTACCGGGGCAGTAATTTTGGCCAAGGATGAAGGTCAAATTTGATGGGAGGTTTCCCAGGATGTACACATTTGGAACAACTGCGAACAACGCCTTCAGTATCGTTGTTAATATTTGGCCAATAGGCATGCGATCTGGCAAGCAAGTTCATGCGTGCAATTACTTGGTGTCGGTTTGTTGCAGATTGACTGGAAATGTTTCGTGGTGAAGCCTATATCGAAAGGCGGCAACCCCGGCAAATAGAAAACTACAGACCTTATAACTATTTCTATAACAGTTGCTCAGAAAATCGTAAAAAATGGATTATTTCAAGTCGTAAAGCCAAAAGTGGTGTTGGCGACCACACAGTACGATTTTACTCAAGACCACACAGGCATTACAAACTTGCTTGTGACGAGGCATGTGTGGTTGTTGGCAATAAGCAAGGGGAATTCTGTCGATGTGATATTCATCTATTTTAATCAAGCTTTTGACAAGGTCAGTCATGAGGTCCTCCTTCACAAACTCAGGATGTGTGGAGTCGGTTGCTTACTGAACCAGTGGATCCGCGACTTCCTTGTTGGACAAAAGAGGAGAATGCAGGTCGACGACTATCTATCTGAATGGCATTCCCGACAATTGCCTTGCCTCAAGGCACTGTGCTTGGGTCCACTCTGTTCTGATTCAGCTCCACGATCTGCCTCAGCTGCTCCGGTCACCGTGCTTCCTTTTTGAGTATGACATAACATTTGGAGAGCAACTGACGCTCCCGACGACTGTGGCGTACTTCAGCAAGACATCAACCACCTATCCATATGGTCTACCGAAGTTCATCTCGCGGTCAACCGAACCAAGTCTGTAACTATGAGCCTGATGAAGGTTGCTGACGGCCTAACCTACAGGCTTGAAGGACAACCGCTGTATCCAAACCTCCGTGAGTGACCTAGGTGTGTTCTAACGTTATGATTTGAAATACATGGATCACCCGACCCTGCTATATCGTAACTGACTGCATATGCTTTGGGCGCTCAAACGGAGCTTCGGCACATGGTCTGAAGAGGGTGCGAGTATCATATTCTCTTCCATTACTAGAGCAATACTAGCTTACGGTTCTTCCGGCTACTTTTTGGTTAACCGAGGTGAGGCGCAAAAGATAGAACTGGTCCAACACGTTGCTACCAGGCTCATCCCGTGGGGTGGGGTATGAAGACCGGTGCGAGAAATTATGACCCTACACTTTGTCCTACTGTCGGGTGCGAGTCGACCTTATTCTGACCTACCGTATTCTACATCGTGGTGACTTCTGCATGCTGCGGCCAATACTGCATTTACGATAGGCATGTAGCACACGAGGACACAGATCCAAACTTGTCGAGATGGATATGAAACGAGTTCTCCACCCACTATGCTACGAAAGGAGAGTGGTAATTGGTAATTATTTGGAACAGTTTACCTGAACCTGTGATGGAAGCAACATCTGTGGAACAGTTCAAAACGTTGTTAGATTTATATTTTACCATTATTTGACTCGAAAAACAATTGCACACTTTTGATGTCATCTAACAGTTGTGAGACCTTCAATACCGTAAGTTATTTTAAATGTTATATGAGTGCTAATTTCATAATGTTTTTCACCATACTCCGAATGTTGTAGATAGTCCATTTTTATTTGCTTTATAATACAGTATTTCTAGAAAGTAGAAGTCGCAGTTAAATTTCAAGCACAATAACGTGTTTTGACGGGGAGTCGAACCCCGGTCCACGATGTACCGGTCCGCTGCTCTACCACTGAGCTACCGAGGGCTGACGATTAGGTGCGCAAATTTTATTACATGACTTCTGCTTGGTGCGCGACGTATTGCCAATGGGCTCACAGTACCTGTCCTGATGTTGCAGATTGGCTGACTCACCCGTCAATTCCCAATAGACA
Organism: Dicrocoelium dendriticum; assembly: GCA_944474145.2. Taxonomy (NCBI): domain Eukaryota; kingdom Metazoa; phylum Platyhelminthes; class Trematoda; order Plagiorchiida; family Dicrocoeliidae; genus Dicrocoelium; species Dicrocoelium dendriticum. The sequence continues at coordinate 3,178,878 of OX104063.1, read as the reverse complement.
GAAGTAATTATCCTTCAGATGTCCAATGGGCGATGGTAGATTAATTTTGGATGTTTGTGAGTAGTGTAAAGTTTGTAGAAAGTAGAAGTCACGATTAAAATTCACACACAATCGTGACTTCTACTTTCTACAAACTTTACACTACTCACAAATATCTAAAATTAATCTACCATCGCCCATTGGACATCTAAAGGACAGGTACTTCTGTCTATTTGGAAGTGACGGGTAAGTGAGCCAATCTGCAACATTATTGTGCGTTAATTTTAATCGTGATTTCTTTTTACTACAAACTTTACACTACTGACAAACATCCAACATTAATACAGTATTTATTTAGCCGTCACAAATATATCTATCCAACCGCGTTTTTGCTTTTAGTTTTTGCTACCTGATCCGCTTTCACCCCTCACAACTCAACAGACTTTCTGAAGTTAAGATACTAGAGTCCACCGTATTCCTACTTCTTCTAACCCCGACTAGTTAGAGCGCCGCTTTTACCTTTTGTGTTATTCGTCTAGCTTGCTTACGGATCACTAAATCTCACAACATATCTTTTTAGTCATCATCGTTCCCCCGATAAAAACCGCGATTTTGTATTCAGTAGCATTTTACCTCCTCTATTCCCTTGTCATTCTATTCCAACTTTATTCAGACTGCGGATCTTCTAAAAGCATTTTTGATTAAGTCTGCCGACCTAAATTATTTGCTACTCGCTTACGACCAGATGAACAAACATTAGCCGTAACACAGGTAACATGGACTCTTATTCCAACTTACTATATTTTCAGCAATTCCATCTCAATTGCCCATTCGATCGTAACATCTGTTTCCTTGTGCTTCAGACGTCTTCCAAACTTTCTTAGTTAGGACTACTTATCTTTATTAAAAAATTCCGATTTTATCTATTCTAATGTATCCGCCTCCCGTGCTACGCAACCTGTAACTCCCACGGCATATTTTTGGCTCCACCGGTCTCCGTCTAAATCGGACCTTCTAATGCTCGCCACAAATTTATATTCCAAACATTTTTAGCTGACCTCCTCTGTTTATGCTATTCACAGCTAAATGTAGCTGCAGTTCTTTTAATCACCGCTTCGCTTCCGTCGCTTCACACAATTTTCCTTTGGATCCTATGTCCAAACTGAGGAGCGTTAGTCTATACAGAGTTTACACGTGCACTGCTGCTTTTCTCTTATTTATACCAACCTGCTCTGTTTTCACACTTCATTTCTTCACGGCCATTTTGTCAACAAGCTACGTGAACTGACCTGCTATTGTCTTCTCCCAATCATATCTATTTAATCTTATTCATCGTTTAGGCTACGCTTTGCAGTCATCCCTGCTGAGCAGTATGTTCGCTTCAGTTCCTGCGATCTCCTTTTCTATTGTAACCTCCAATCCTAACAGAACGTTACTTCCTTAATGAAACTATATTAGTCATTTACTAAGCATTCGCTTCTCACTTAAATGTAACCACTCTACACTTTGTATCTATGACGCATTATTTTGCGTCGTGAATACTGAGCGTTAAGCTCTTTGAGTGCAACTCGTGTGCCAACTCGGGTGTCCGACAATCGGGCACATTCGCATTCGGACCAAGCAAACACTGGTTGCTCCTCCCTCTTTTGCATCCCTTTATACCGCACATAACTTTTAATCTCTACGGAGTTGGTGTCTTCTTGCTTCGCTTTATATTAGGTCGTTTTACATAAAATATGTGCATGAAATAGGGAATAAACTGTCACATGTTACGTAGGATTCGTCGGTTAAACACAGTTGCAACCGCTCATCTTCTCAAACGCGTTCCGTATGCATTCCTGTCGTCCGTTTGTCTGGCTGCCTTTGTTTGTTGCCTATTCTTTCGAAATTGTCACCGGTACAGCTATAAGCACCCGAAGAACCGACCATTGCATCTGGCTCAATGATCCACAACACGGCATTGTGTTACTTTACCGGTATCGGTAGACGAATATTTAGCACTTTTTAATATATAACAGCTGGAAAATTATTTAGTCGTTGTTCTGGAAGGAGGTCATTCTCTGGAAGCGTAAACAACTGCTTTCCGCATTTTTAATCATGTATCATGCAAATAATTCTTACATGGAAATCTCCTGCTTACTTCAATTGACTTCCACAGCAGAGAACGCTAGCAGAGGAAACGTGGCCAATAATTCGCTGGGCGGTGTGTGATCCGGGTTCCCCCTAGTAGATACCTTAAGAACTCTAAGTATTTCATCATATCCTGGTTCAGTGATCTAATGAACAACGAACATTCAAGGGTTCTGCTATCGTTCCAGCTTCACCTTAAATTTTAATTGAATATTTATTCGCAACAAATCTACACGGAACTTCCATTTTACTTTAGTAGGCAGTTTCTCTGCCGCGGTTGCTTTTCACAATTGAACAAATCCTGACTTATATTTAAATTTGACCAAGGCCACAACAAATAGTTGCAGCCCTTTTCGCTACTGAATAAACACTTAGTTACCGCCCATCTGCAACTATTCACTGTGCTTAGAACATTTACTTAACCGTAACGGCTCTAGCACACCAATGGATAAAGTCACTGCCTACAACTACGCATTGGCAAGTTGACTATTCATATTTCACTATTTGCTCGGCACGTTAAAGTTTCTCTGTCTGCACATGCGGTCACCATTTCCCTTACAGCGAATTTACTTCATACTCCATACGCATATGAACCCAAATTATTGTCCCGTTACTAAAGACTTTGTTACCCTTGATAAGATTTTGCTTTTTGCAACTTGTAAAAATTTTGCCCACATCTGATTACGTACATAGCAAGGCATATGTTGCGTAACGTACTTTCTTGTAACGTTTGATTATGCCTAAGTTACTGTGATTAAGATGAATTCGAGAATAATATACTTATTTATTTATTACGAATCACTTTATAAGTTACCAGTGAGGACCTCCAATGAGATTTTCCGTGCAATCTGCTATACCTCAGGCCTTTTCCGTGCTTCATTATTACTTGCTATTTTATCTGATACTCTCCATCAAATTACTTGGCTGTACAGATGACTAAAGCATCATATTGAAAATTGTTCCGTTCATTATTTACCTAATAAACAGTCCGAGACTTTCGGTCATGAAAGGACAGGAGCTAGAGACGAAACGGGTCCTCGCCAAACCTGCGTTAGCCAAGGGAACAATCGGGCACAACTTGAATGTGTACACCCGCGCAAAAAATATTTCAAGGAGGTTCTCAGAGTTACACCTGCTATTGAAACGGATAGACCGCAGTGTTCTACGACGTGGTGGGTTATCGCCTGGCAAACATTTTTCCCACAAATGACCACAACTATCCTTTGAGAAACTCTGTGATTTGACGGGTGTGAATTCCCACCGCTGAAGTTAGAGCCCATGGCCTCATACCGGTAAGTTGACAAGATGCAATTCACACCATTTTCGTAACGTATCACTATTATTTCTACATCAACATACTTTTGTCTTCACTTCTCTCTCTACGATTTCCAAGTTAATTTTTACTTTACGTTCAACTAAACCCAGTGTACCGTCACATCAATTTTGATAGTGCTCCTCATCAGATCTTATCTATTTAGTATCAGTGTTTTTTGATACATTGGTGTTTGTTGTATTACCGTAAACTAGGGCAGACTTATTATGTCCATAAAAACGTTTCCCGATCCCACAGCAGACAAATCCATTCTTCTTTTACATATCTACAACTTGTACACTTAAAACAATGAACGCCGGAACAATTTCTATTTTCACCGTTACGGTTGCCGAATTATATTTTTAGGGTTTCAACAATGTGGTCATCTTCCGTTGGCAAGCCACGCATAATCGATAACAAATATACAGTTTCTTGTAACTTATTACTCTGGTTGCTCCGCAGGAAATCTTGACTAACAGATACCCTTAATTTGTGTACAACTAAAAATTAATTATATTCAATGATTGAAGCTGGTCGTCGCTCAAAATTCTACCCATCCTACTAATTTGATGTGGGCAAATTTAATTCTATGCTTGGTGTTCATGATAGGCGGGAACCAATGCAGATCAGCCAGGAGGAAACGCACCGTAACTGGCTTGCATGCAAATAGATTGCGCGACGTTTGC
>OX104063.1:3150255-3174453 GCA_944474145.2 Dicrocoelium dendriticum | reverse complement strand
AAACCTTCAAACATCATTCACTTAGAGCTCGTTTAGTAAAGCAACACAACGCTTTATCGGTAGCACAGCCAGCAGCTTAAGGTTAGGCCCCTTTGGTTGCGAAGACTGAAACATTACCTGTTTCTGCTACAAAAACTCATAAACGAAAATAATAACATCAATCTAGGCACACTGAAATTAAAACATTAATTCACGCGGAATACACGCAAAAAACTCTGCACATCAATTTTGCCAAGAACCAGGACAGATTTTTGGTCCAAATTTATTCTTGTCAGATACGCTGTCTTGTGGAATAGCCTACAAGCCACAAAGAGGACTTGCACAAATGCGAGAACATTCAGCAATAAGCTTATTAAATTCCTGGACTAGCACCGTGAAAGGACTATGTTTCCATCCGGTAAACCACTACATGAGTTCTTCCAGGACTGACCAAGTAATATAAAATCCAATGAGAACAGATTGTTTAAGAAACTCCTATAAAACAAAAGTTATGCGCTTTCTAATTTAATTTGATTTATACATAGTATTATTTGATTTACTACCCACATGTTTGCCTACTGACATTTTTCTCTCTGGTGATTAATTAGGTATATTTTCTTAATACTTATTTCCTTACCTTATTTTAATTTCTGCCTGAATTTTCTACTATTACCTTACAAGTGTCCAGTAAACGAAAGGTGGTTAACTTCTTTAACAATTTCATCATTGTTGCATCTAATGATATTCTATCAAACCTTGTAATTATTGCTGATTTTGGCAACACATTTATTCCATCCGCTAGTTCAGCTTATCTAAGCATATTTGTATGCGATATTCCAAACATTTTATGCGATAATTTCACTTCCACGGGATAGCTGCTGCTATACCTCACCGATGTTGCTGCGCTTGAATGTTGACAAGGCGCTTACTAGACTAACACCCTCCACCTAAATTAATGGCTCCAGAGGATTGTGAACCGCGACTTGGAAACGAGGTGCATAGAAATTATGACGGCGCTAGGCTCGAAGAGTGGTTTCCTTTGGTATACAGCAGGTTACCGCCAAACAGCCGCTTTGTGTAGGACTGGAAGCATCATGTTCCAATTGGACATGAATGCTTCTGCTCTGGTTTTTGAAGTAGTGTGGTCTCGGCAATGCTGATGAAACGTGATTTCTATCCACCTGCTTCCCCGTCTTGTTCCTTCGCGTTTACACTGGATATACGGTTTGAGGAGTGAGCTGTGGACGTAACGTCGCAAGCCACCCGTGTTCATCTGAGGGCGCAGGCGAACCGTGGCTGTCCTATGAAGGCCGCAGTGACTGAAAAATCCGACACTGGATAACGGTAATGGACTATGATTATTTTGTATGTATATGCTTGGTGTGAATTATACAGCATTTTCCAAAACAATATTATTTCATATGTACCTTTACATGTATCTATTTGTAATGAAGCTCTTTATCGTTGGTTCATCAATTTAGTGCATAATAAACCATGGTTTACATTTAGGAATTTTAATAGAACTTGCTAAACCGAAATCCCCTACGCTTCTCTATTAAACGCAAAGTGCACCTATTTATAATGTTTAACATTTAGTAGAGTACATATCCATTGATGGTATACTCGTTTGTTATTACACATTACGCTTATGGTAATTCTTTTTAGATCTAAAGAACTGTCACAAATGAAACTCAATCCGGTTGTTGTGTACCTTATAATGGCTAGTAATCTGCATTTAACCAAGAGATTTCTTATATCGCTTTGATGGCACAACTACATTGCATAGCATCTATGGCTTCTTAAAACCATAGCAATACATTTCCACTTGTGTGTCACTCTCAACTACTGCTAAATGATATACGGATTTACTGCTAAGCTTCAAAATTTTACCATACCGTTGACAGTTGGTTGTAAAAAAACCGAGTGTGCGGTAATGCAAATTTGGTACTTTGGAGACGGCTGAAAAGCAGCCTATTAAGCGTCGGAGCTAAATAACAGGCGCGCCTGACTTGCACCTCCTGGTGGAATGGACTACGACGTCACAGATTTTGACGGAGAGCACAGCCTGTGGAGACTATATGGATAGCGAAATCACGCACTGCTTGTGGATTTTCTAGGCGGCGAGGGTCATAGACTAACGGCTAACGTAAAGAGCAAAGCAAACGGCAATCACAATCAAAGCTACGTTTAACAGCGTTTTACCTGCAGTCTTGCTATAGAAACACTCAGACGCCCTACATTATGCCAACTCCTCTAAGCCGCCCACCTCAGCGCCTACAGTAGCCCTGGCCCGTATCAACCTGCTAAGGCACATAAAGACTGATGATCGCTGAGATAGGTACGAACGATTCCGCACGTGATAATACCAGTGCTCACTGCAACGGCCGCATTCATGATTTCAAGAAGACGACGAGCTGACAGGGTCGCCAAATATGTATTATATGTCCGGTCGAGGGTAACGAAGTCTTCCATGTTCAGTGCGTATTGCAGTCGTAGTTGACCGAGGTGGATGAAGGGCAAAAGGGATACTTATTCAATAGAATCAAGTATCTGCGCAGCTATATCAGCGCCATTGGAACGGAATTTGACGTCACAAACCGCGTTGCAAAAGCGCAATGCACATTTGCTGAGCTTGGCCAACGATCGCGACGGCATGATATTAATCTCATTCTGCATGGAAGCGTTTACAATTCGGTCGTCCCTGCAACCTTCCTGTACTGTTGCATAACGTGTACTATCTGGTCGACCGACCTACAGTGGCGAGCTACGTTTGATCATCGCTGCCTTCGCTGCTTAGCTCATGTCTGGTGGAAGCACCGCGTGGGCATTAAGCGTGTTTGGAGTCGCGTATTTGGTGCCGGAAAACCGAGTGAACCGCTTAGCACCGTTATAGCATGCACTATGATTCAATGGCTGGACCGGGTGCTGCGCATGCTAGCCCACCGCTTCCCGCGACTTGCGTTGTTTGCGCGCCAAGTTTGTGGATGGAATAAGAGGAGCGGACGACAGGCCATGACGTGGTCAAGAGGAATGAATTGTCTCAATTCGAAGTTAACGTCGTTTGCTGTTTTGCGACTGCCTGGCTGAGGACCGAAGGATGATGAACACGTTTAGTTGAATCAAAAGGTTGATATGGCGAACACCCAAGCTCAGTAGCATTTGTATTATGGGTCTCTTTGTTTTCACCTATTCATTTACTTTCTCTTTCCAACAAATATAAAATGTGATTTTAGCATTGTGTTAAAATTCTATAACTTTAGTCTATATTTCTTAGTGTCTTACTTATTGCACCTTGGCACCTCAGGTTTGTTTCTCATCCTCAGCCGAAGTGTATCAAAGACGATGATAAAAGTGAGTCGGCCGCACACTTACATCACATCCACCATGTAAGAGGCGAAGCTGGATAGGTGGTGCGCCAGACTAACATATCGTGGCGAGCTGGATGGCTTTGTCAAACCTGCCGACGGAAGGCCGAGCCTCAGGAAAATGGATAGATTTCGAAAACACGCACGAGAAAAGCATGCACTAATGACGCAGGATACAAAATTGGAAAGAAAAGAGGATATGAAATAACAATGACCTACTTGTTTAAATTCGACAAAATCCAACGTGTTGCTTTGTAACACCGACACTCCAACGCGCTAAAATCACCCGTAGATTGAGTTCTCGGTAACTGCAATACCTAACGGTGCATAACAATCGCATTTCTTAAAACAATCGAGCCCCAAATGTATGATGGCTGTAACTCAAATCGAACAATCGAATTCACCATGAGAGATTCTATAATTTCACAACTCGCCCAATCCTGCAATGAAAGTTGTTCTAGTTATCAGTTTACAAGGCAAACCGGATAAAATTCTACACTGCTATACATATATTTATGTACTATTCTTGAAGGTGTGGGTGCATCTGGCGTAGCCCTCTAATAAGTTTCAAGAAGCACTGGCTTCCTGATGTACAAAAAAGATAGCATTACATTATTTATCATGGCCCTGCTAGGAAAGTAAATTGGTTTGTGAACAGTGGCAAAGAATCACATCAACATGCGCTTCGCTGGAAATCGTAGCTGATCCGTGCCTATGCAGAACAATAATATTATACAACCATTCTTTGGAGGGAGCCAAAAAAGAAGTATGATAAACAAGTAATATAAATAGGACGATGCTGTGCGACTGTCTATATCATTGTAGCTTCGGTGCCGATTCCCGCCAATCAAACCGCTGTAGTCAGAATACAACCACGCACTCCTACCAAGATTCTCTCTAACCTACTATAACTGGATTATGGCATGTGTCTCCAGTTTTACTTAACTTTCAGCGCAATCAAGTGCACAATAAGAGTTTACGAATTGTTTAGTATAACATGATTAGCGGTGAGTTGAGAAAGAATTCACAACTGATGGATGCCCAAATCAGCAATATCCGTAACCTAACAAATATCCCTACAATTACAGGATAAGTATGAAAAGTTACCTCGCAATCATTGGGTCTACCTGTAACAGTTCTTTGGCTGCACCGATGCCACAAATTGAGACTGATACTCCATGTAGGAGCAAGTAGAAACATCTTTGTACAACTCTATAGAATTACGAAAATCAAAATCAGTAATTTGTTGATGGTCAGCGAAAGTGTCTGTTAAGTTAATCTTGTATCCTTGTTCCGTTAGGAATTCGTATCGATGTCATTATTTTCGGGTATCTGATGTTTATCTGCAATATAACCAACAAAATATCCAACCTTCCTTCAATTTAGGCTCATATGGATGAAGTAGGCTTGCTTAAACGCGAACATATACGCCTAAAGTAGTAGCAGAGTAGGAGTATGCGCTTTTCTCGTATGGCACTCCAGTACCACACACGTTCTTTCTGCCATTACCAGGCACTTTACGGTTGCGCAGCAAGAAATGGCAAAATCCTTGCAGTGTTAGATTGAGAAATAAGAATCAGGCTGAACATAGTCTTGACAGATTCATTGACTGATAAAGAGCATAGACAACAGTCAAACGAAAGCCCCAACGCTGGCTTTGAATCTGCTAATAGACAATTATCAGGGAATGTTCTCGGGACTCAAAATACCGCAAGTCATCTATTCAAGATAGCCGATGCAATCTCAAATATAATGTTTCTCGTCAACCCCGTGGCCGAATTAAGCGTGATCCTATCAATCCCAAACAAATTGACTAATCGCGGACAGCAAATCTACGTGCCGCGAACGGAACGCCAATAGTACTTTTTGGCCAAACTCTCATCACCACCAATCTTGGCCCCAGACGTCAATTGCGTTGAACTTTTAAATTAGCTGCTGCATCGTTTACTATTATCTGTATTTAATTAACCCACCATTAGGTTTTCATTGTCGATACCAGTCAGCGTAATGTAACTAGAAAGCAAACATGGCTTTTCATAAGCGGAATTGAGATGTCTTCTGAAATCATCACAACATTTTATCCGCAGACACAGCAGACCTAGAAACATGTTCAAGGATGTTCCGCACAGTTCTCAGAGTTGCTTCGGCTCGTTATAGCCATTCTTCCTGTGGAAACAAAGATAGCGAATCACGTATGAGCACATAGTTCACCGGTCTTTGCTTGAGCACGATGCCCTGACCTTGATAAATTGAAGGCTGCCAAATCGGAATTGGAACATATGCTGGAATTCGGTTTTAACGCCGGAGCTTCTTACTTGTACGCACCTACTCCTGCGAGTTAACGGCGGCAGACAAGTTTGGCTCCGCCATATAAAGGACCATTTAGAATCCACCAATGGAAGGACAAAGCAAACGTCATCGATCGCTACGAGAAGCGTGATTCAGTACAGATTAGTCTCTTAAAAGGTGCCCATATCGACAATGTCAGTGCCCGTAACTACGCCAGTTCCACTGCGAGCAACGTACAGTCCAAGTAATTCAGGTACTTCCGCAGAGAATGCTCTAACGTTTTCCAGTGCACTGAGAACAATTAATTCAGGCAGACCGGTATTTTACTGATGACATATATTTTGCCCTCGTCATTTTGTCTAGACAGTGAATCTGTATGCCTGAACCAGCAATCTCACTTCTGAAACTACCAAAAATAGTAAAACGAATGAGAAACCCCAGAAAAATGACTACACGTTACAAAATCTAATAAAACATTTATGAAGGTACTTCAGTTTGGTACTTAATATTGCCATACAATATTGGCAAAACCGTTCTCCCTTTTGAATTCCATGTACGCCTGTCAACTCGCTCGCACGTTCACGATGAATCCCGACGCCTCATCTTGTGTATCAAACACTTCCCGTCGAACAGATACCTCCTACGGACCGTTTTGTAAACACCGTTTTCCGTTTAGACGCCGTTAAAAGAGACTCGGTTGGGAGCCGCAAAGGCTCGATCGCCTGTCTTCACTCAGCAGCTGCATCCGGTTTTATCATCTGGCCTCACGGAATGCTGATCCGCGATGGATGGTAGTCCTCATGTAGATGGATGGGCGTTTTCACACTTTCCCGTGGAGGCGGGCTTCGTAGCACTCTGGAGGATAACCTGATTGCCTGAATTTATCCTGTAAAATAATAATACGTTTAACTACTTGCTGTACACGTAAATGTTGTTTGCAATTACGTAGGTTGTTAGTATTTGTTTGGTTGGTTTGACCCAGCACGCACGCTGAGGCGTCATAATCTCATGGCATTCCACGCACCGTGGTCAAAAGATGAAAACCCTCAGACACGTTACGAGCACGATGTTGAGCTCCTCCAGGGGCACATCGATAGACTCTTGGATGTAGGCAAATACGTTGTGACGAATAAACAAGTAATCCGACTTGGCCAGAAAAGTAACCAGTCATATCGAACTCTCAGCATCACCTATGCAAATCCCGATATGCCGCAGCTCATACTTTCTCGTCTGTCAAGGCTAAAAGGCATTATATTTAACATCCGCCGAGACTTGGAACACAAAGACAGGGGTAGTATGAAGACTGCGGTCATTGCGCTCAAACGCCGTACATAAGTAGGTGAGCCTGACTTGCAAATTGCAAAATTTTGGGTGATCAAGTAGGGTGTACGAACCCGTATCAACCGGTTACTCTATCTCCAGGCAACTCCCGCAGTACCTCCTAGGACCTCCGCGTGGCATTCACCAACACTTGCAGCCTAATGAACAAATGTGACGAACTGTGCAGTTTCGCTGCCTTGGAGCGGCCGAAATTTTCATGAGTTCCAGAGACTTAGCTGAACTCCGACGTCATACCACAAGAAGTCGTGTTGTCAGGATACGATGCAACCGAAAATCAAAGGCTCACGTTAGGGTTATGTTCTACCTAAAATCTTCAATATCTGGCAAACTTACCAGCACCTATCGAAACGAGGATAGTTTAAGCGAGCAATTGTGGTGGCGGTTTAGTACCGGCACAGGTTGCTCAATTCTTGCTCGACAGCCTACAATGTGATGCAGTCGAAGTGTATCAGCTACTCGTCAACCTCGATGGTGCGAAGCCCTCCGGACCAGATGGACTTCACCCATTAGTACTCAAGTTCCTATCGATTATCATCTCACAAGCCGTGACAAACCTATCCAATAAATCGTTCTCTGAATGATCTGTCCCGAACGACTGAAAATGCGCGACAGTGAGACCGCTTCCCAACGGTAGTTCTCCGAATAAAAGAGAGAACACTAGACCCCTTTCTTTGACTTCGATATTATTGAAATTTGTCGAGAAAGTTTTGAAAAAGTGTCTGCTGTCGTTCTTCGAATCGATGGACGTATTGACACCAGCGTAACACGGCTTTACGAAAGGGCGATGCTGCTACACCAACTTGATATACGCAAACCGCCAGTGGATACGAACCCTCAACGAACGGGATGTTGACGTGGTGAACATCGACTTGAGTAAGGCGTTTGACAGAGTGAACCACAAGAAACTCCTTCTTAACCTGGAACATACGGTATCGGTGGCAGTTTACTACAGCGGTTACACGAATTTAGTGTAGGACGGAGGTTTAGAGTACAGGAAGATGACAAGCTGAAAGACTAATTAACATCTACCAGCGGTGTGTTTCAATGAACTTCACTTGGGCCAGTATTATTGCTTATTCATATCAAGGATCTCCCTCAGCAGTTTCAGTCACCATTTGGCATGTTTGCAGATGATTTGAAAATCTTGTGCCATTGAGAACCAGGACAACCGCGCTCGCCTCCAGCATGAATTAAATCGACTCTCAAAATTGTCTACTGTAATGCTATTCTCTCTTAAGGCAAGCAAGTCGGAGTTCATCGGTATCACCATACATCCTGCCCCTCGATCATGCACCTTGGATTTCCAGTTGATCTACCCTAACACATCTGCCAGAGACTTAGGAGTGCTCGCGCGGTTTAATATGAGATCACCAGCAAATGTAGATAAATTGTACCGTGAGGGACTCCCTACGCTCTGGGCAATAGGACGCGATTTATCCACATGGGCCGAAGAAACCGTTCCTCGCCTATACACCGAGCTCATTAGACCAGTCCTTGAACACGGTGTTCCAGCTTACCATCTGATAACCCAGTGGGAAAATGAAAAGCTGGATAAAATACAGCACATCGCAACTAGAACGATACCGCGTCTACCAAGACTTCCGTATGAAAAACGCTGTAAACGACTCGGACTCTACACACTATCCTATGGCCGAGTAAGAATTGAACGTACTACGACCCACCAAATGCTACACTTGCATCACTTCCTCATAGTGCGGCCAATATTTTACTTGCGCGAACCCTGTAACACTCGATAACACCGCTACAAACGCAGGGTCGCCAGCATAAACAAAGCATTACATCAGCTTTGTAGCGAACTAAGAATCGTAAACTTATGGAATAAATTACCAGAATAATTAATAGAGGCCCATTCTGTGAAGTGTATTAAAACCCGTATCGGAAACTTGGGCTTTTGTGAAACGATGCACATAAAACGCTAAAAGAAGACATCGTATGCCCGGAAATAATTACACCATTGAAAATTTCTACCCGTACAAGAATAAGCGATTAACGTACCAGACACAATTGCCGATGATTCAGAACCAAATGTTTTGATTTTCCGTAATTTGATAGTGTGGTACAGAAACCTTTGTTTCTTGCACTTAAATGCAGTCTCAGTCTCAGTCAGTCTCAAGATGTCATGGTTAGATTCAACATACTGCTTCATCGCGCGTTTCTGTGCATCATTACATAGCCAACTCACGTCGTCCTGTGCCGCATTTATATCCTATATACGGGAGCGGCCTGTGCCACAAAAACCTTTCGTCCTTTATTTTAATCCCTTTTCGTTCATTAATTGGTACGGTACAAGTCGAATACTAAAAGTCTGTCATCATGACCTGGTCACTCTCGTTACATGCTGATGAACCGTAGTCAACTTGTAAATAACCATGCAGTTTTGGAAGTTAGGAGCTTGAGACTGACGCTAATCGAAGAAGAGTTTGTGTTCATATATTTTGTCGTATACCTTCACTGACAGCCGTGCGGTGATATAATTTATGAAGCCATGGTTATAAACTTTTGAGGATAATTCCAGACGTACTTCAGAAAATATGGCTGGTTAAATAGCGATAGATAACTAATACTGTTCTGAGGCTTCTTTGCTTGTTCGGGTCGTCACTATTTAAATCAGTCTTTCCTTGAATGGGCGTTTCATCCGGCTTTATTCTAACCTGTCCAAATTTGCGGCGCAGTCATATTTCACGTCTTTTCAAACGGAAGATTTTGGTAAGCTCTTGGCTGCGTAAGGTGGAGATACTTGGTTGTTTGAGTTTGCTAATCCGCTTCCTCAGACGCTTACATATATAAACAACAGAAGAAAGCTCAAAACTATTCAGTGATGGACGCATGGATTTATCTAACGTCAGTTGGTCGGGAAAATTAAAATTAGTGCGCTGTTTAATCGCTTGGTAAGTACAATGACATCAGTTGCGATAGATGACAGCAGACTTCGATCTACTGGAAGCACATCAAGATTGCGGGTTTCATGCTTATCGAGAAGAGAAGCAAACGGAGCGATTTGCGATTAACTGCTATTAAAAGACGCCATTTCCTGTTTCAGTCTAGTGAGTTGCTCATCCAGTGCATGTATTTTCGTAAGTGCTTCCCTCAGTGGATCTAACTAAATAACACTGCTTTGTAGTCATTTTTAGAGTATGGATATTTGAGTGATTCAACCACATCATTCAAATAACTAGCCGGAAGAGATTTTATTAAAGCTTGTAGCAGAGCGACAAAGCAGAATCTGGTAGAACCGGTAATTTTCGGCAATTAACGTGCTAACGTTTTAAACAACGCTCCGAGATGACGAAAGCTGGAGAATGTTAATGTTTCGTATTGTCTCGTCAGTGCAAGTATAATAATAGAAAAACATATATTTAAACAGCTTAGGTGTGACTGGATAAAATGAAGACAGGGTTGGGTACAAATACACCACCCCTATGTTCATGGGAGCCTTAAGCTTACAAACAACTGTTTTTGCACACAGAGTGCCGATTTGATCCTGCTGATCGCGACAACCTCGACGAAATGTAGGAAGCGGTTGTTAGCATGTCTTAGCAAGATTGTGAACCATGTGGTCGAGTCGAATGGATGACATGTATACCATAAATGTCTACATATGAACGAGGCATGTGGCTTTGGTGAACAGGTGATAGACGAAGCGGAAGACTGGATAATTTCCCGCTGCACCCACTTAGGTACATGTTCCCTTAATCTGGAATTCAACCTTCCCTTGGTACGGCCTATGTAGCATGAGTCGCAGCTACAAGTGAATTGAAAATGCAGTGTGAAACGGCGCCGAAAGCTTGTCTTTCTTTTGTTGGAGCAACTGGCACTTTGTTGGTTCGGTTAATAAGGACAGCTTCGGCGGCGAAATAAGTCCTGTGAACAGCGGAAATTAATCGCTTGGTTGTCCTCATGGTGGCAAGGTCAACGTTTAACGGTAGTTCTATAAAGATCTTATTTTTGCCACAGTGGGTACCTTTTCACTCGCCACTCTCGTCTGGCTATGTTTTATGATAATCCGGCGAGGATGAGCGTTTTTCAGAAGCGTATTAGTCAACAGCTCATGTTCCTCTTCCAGGCAATCTGGGCTGTATAATCTTCTTGCGCCATTGAACAAGGTCTTGACTAGTTTCCGCTTGAAACGCATTGGAGTGAAACTGGTAAAACGCAGGTACTGCACGGACCATGTCGGTCATTGGTAAACAGATCTTTGGATGAGAACGTATTCCCAATAACTAATCAGTAGTTTCAAATTGGGAGAGAGTTGTTATATTCTACTTCGCTGGTTACTCTCAAATTTGTAAGTGCACTATGTAAATGTTCGACAAGACGTGCAATCTCTGTTGTTATCGACGAGAAAAATAAGATGTCGCCAAGTAGCGTTTTATCAGAAAGGCGAGAAATTTCTGCACTCATCTTTGTCTCCGCCATTGACATGAAGAAATCCGCTAATGCTGGACCAAATGGACCCTGTTGCTACACCATCTATCGGCTCAATAACTCAATAGTCTCAGGTGGTGAAGAATTCGGGAACAAAGATTGTACATCCAATGAACACATGACAATATCTGACGAATCTCTACTGTCAGGATTTTCTAAAATTTCAAATGAGTCCTTGATACTGTTTGGAAAAGCATGCTTCTTTAACGGTGCAAGGATGTCCACAAGTCAGCGAGCAACACTGTGTTGCGAGGAATTTACCATTGATAGAATTGGTCTGAGGATTGTTCCAGTATTATGAGTATTTGGTAACCCGTAAAATTGCGACGTGGTGTACCCACCTGGTTGAAGGCTATTATACGTCCTCTCATCGATTGTTTTTACGTATACCATAGTTTTTGGCACGAATGGCTTTATCTTGTACACCGTCTCATTTGCACGTCATAAAACAAAAGTAACGGTAATTCACCGGGTAACTGATTGTTTCTATAAATCAGAAATTTAGTCTACTTTTCCACTGTTTAGTAAAAGGATGGAAAATAAGTATCGAAAAAGGAAAACGCGTAGTCTCAATCGTCGCACGTTCAAGGTCATATAAGGTCAGGTTAGGTCAGGATGCAAGGAAGGTACGGGCTTTCGCCTTAACAGCGTCCAACTTCTAACACTAGTGAGCGAATCAGAGCCCCCGGTACCTTGATGTTTTACTATATTCAGCCGCTTCTGTACTACGAATGCCGACAATCATTCACAGTCTGTTGACAACAAATGCGGCATTGTTCAGATACACACCAGTCAAAATGAAAAATCTGACTGGAAATTGGCTCATAGTGCAGGGGCGGCGGTCCGCTGGAGTGCTGCAGATGTCATCAAGTTTGCCGTCCGACGGTAGTTGAGAATACGCAGCCTTCTCAACCAGTCGTCGAAAAATCTGAGACGCCAGCAAACGTGGACCACGAACAAGACGGCGCAACTTATGAAGATGAGACTCCAATAGAAAAGCGAAATAGGACTCCAGTGGTCCAAATACACGCACTTCATCGCGTTTTTCAGGTAATATATAACTCGCTTACTAACAAACTAGCCTATTCCAGCACCAAATAAACCATCGCAAGGCTAGCGGTTAAAAAAGAATAGCTACTGTCGTGATCACAGCGGACCACGAACGAGGACCAATGCGTTTAGAATTAAGGGGAAGTTAATAAATGTTCACATGTTTATCGATTTACATAAAATGCATGGGCAAAACATCTGAAGAATAAAAATCCCTTCTGTTCTACTATGTCCCACAAAATCAGAGATTTAGCAATATTTTTGTAGAAAAATCAATCAAGTAAAAGTAATGAGTATTGCCCGCGAAGGATAGTATAATATGAAAATAGGTAGGTGTTACGGTGTGGAAAACCAGGTTATTTTAATCGAGTTTGACGTAGTTAGCTCACTGTGCATTATAACGTTTGGCGATGAGACCAAATCGGCAGACGCAGTAAAGAAACTGCAAACCTGTGAGGTAACATGTTTCTAAAATTTAAGAATCCTACGTAAAAGCAGTGACGTGATGTGACTAAGCGTCATTTCTCGCCGCTTTGACGGCTCCAGTGATTAAACCGGCAGGACATTAGGATATGGTTTTGTCTAGTTGGTTCGTTAGTGGCTGATCGACCTCTAAGCGAGTGTGCTTAAGCGAGTTAGTCGCCTTTCGTTTAATTAATCACCAGAAACTAAAATATCAGCTAATATTATGTCCACCATGGTGTATGAACGACAAGTGTCGAGCAGTCCCGATAAGCTTGCCTCAACATTTTCGTTGATCTCTCTTTAGTGAGCACACTGCGTGAATGCTAAGCCTAAAGTATATTCTATACAGTGCGCAGTGGATGTCCGACGTACAAAGCAGGGTTTTAATGGGATAAATTAGGGATACTGAGGCATTAATGCAAAACACCTATCCTGCTGTAGGTCTAAAGCATGCTGTCATATTCGCTTACGTGAATTACGAAATTCTTGGGTGACTGCAGTCTGTAGGCTTGCAATTATCCGCGCCTTACCACGGTTTTATGTACGATGGCCGCTTTTCACAAGAAAATCGTCAACTAATAAAACATAATAATGCGCGGTATGAATAAAGCAACGAATGTTTTACGTAAACTATTATGCTCACAAAATCCGACTAAAAATGTGGTATTTATAATTTATCATAAATCGGCCAGAACAAACCGTGACATATAATTATTACGGTAGAATACAAAAAATGACACGCTTCATGTACACTAATTGCATTCCATGTACTGCGGTCAGAGTTTTAGAGTGTGTGGTTGTAAGATGAAGTCAAAAGCAACTGTGCGTTGGATGAAGCTACCGGGGCTCAGTGGTAGAGCAGCGGACCGGAGATTCGTGGACCGGGGTTCGACTCTTCGTCGAGGCACATTATTGTGCGTGAATTTTAATCGTGACTTCTACTTTCTACAATATTTACTCTACTCACAAACATCCACATTTATTCATTCACAGTCTGTTGACTACAATTAAGGCATTGTCCGGATGCATACATGTCAAAATGAAACCTCTGACGGGAAATTGGTTCGGAGTACAAGGGCGGCGGTCCGCTGGTGTGATGCAGGTGCCATCATGTTTGCCGTCCGACTGTAGTTGGGAATACGCAACCTTCTCAACCAGTCGTCGAAAAACCTGAGATGGCGGCGTACGTGGACCACGAACAAGACGGCGCAATTTATGAAGTTGAAACTCGAATATTAAAGCGAACTAGGACTTCGGTGGTCCAACTACAAGCACGTTATGGCAACGGGCGTTAAACACTACATATTGGCGACTGTAGATGTCAAAAACTGATCAACAGCTTTACGAATCGTTGAGTAAGCTAGAGGAAAATAATATTCGCACCACTTCTTGCAACACAACACATACAGAACCAAAGAGTCGTTGAAGAAGTTCACGTATATCGGCAGGTCCATTATACCGCGCATCAAAACATGCCCAATTTACAGCAGGAACTGACTATACTCTGTGGCTTTCCATCCATCTGCATCTACGAAATTGCGGCACTTTCTGGGAAAATCAACCATCAGTGGCTTGTAAACTTGACCCATCCTGCTGTTTACAGCCGATATTTGCATGTCGGATAAGCGTATCTCGGTGAATGTGGGAATTTTACGCCACAAATTAATCAACGGCCTCATGAACCCAAGGCAAACCATGTGCACACAATGCAGAAGAAAGCAGATTATCATGTAAATGCCAAGTGCCTCAAAAGGGGAATCACCAACCTTATATTATTCTTGAAGACGCAGGCGGAAATGTTCATCATTCCTTGGCATGGTACTCGTGTGCAGTGCGAAAGTCATGTGACCAACTACATGCACATCTACAGGAAGTTATTAAAATGGTAATGAAATTGGATACTATCCAGTAACGGTACATTTCCCGCATGCGTAGTAACCGGAATGCCGCTTCACTTGTCGGATATATGTCTGACCAGGAGTATCAGCAATCACACTTCAATGTACGTGTCACCAAAAGACCTTCTAGAGATATACGGGTTCCAGGATGCATGCCATCTCTCTGCGGATCAATGATTAATCATAAAAACGCATGTACATCTACAGGTTTCTACAAGGCGATATACAACCCGACAATGAAAAAGGATGAGGGCAGATCTGTGAGACTAGCCAAGACAGGTCACACTTGTCTAGGTGAACCACGAAACAGAGTGAGTCACATTATGTGTGACTGCAACTACAAGTTCAAAATGACAGTAGCATCACTGGTTTGCAACACGCGAAGTAATACTGTACTCAATCCAACCTGCACGTAATCGTCACCCTAAACAACGCTAACCGGGCATTCACGTGGTGTACCGATTAATGTGCGAGAATCGCACGGCAATTCAGGGTGCAACGCTCGACGTCGCCGAAGCATCAAGCTTATCGTTCTAGCCGCTAAATATCCATCAATCATGATAAGGCGGCAGATTTAGTAATACTATGCAATCGCCGTGTTGATATCACAGGTGGTAAATAAGCAGGCACTTCTTTAAGTATGTTAGCCGTTTGGAATGTTTGCTTAACAATAATCGACTTTAAACATTGCGATTGTTTATCATGTGAATTGGAACGAACCATGTACACGGAATCCAATAATGGCTTTGTGGGAGTGCCAGCAATTTTCCAGGGCTTCTGAAAAGCGAGGAGCGCACAACCAGTCAGGAATTGGTTGGGGGAACATCTGAGAATTTTAACCAAAGGAACACATATGCAGACCGAATGTAGCATTGTTGCGCATTACAGTAGGATAATCATGTTTCAGGAGACGATAGATGTTAGACCGAGAGCCACCAGTAAAATTTCTTAGAGGTCGGCGGGGGAATAAGCACAAATTGACACAGCGATAACAATGGCGAGAAAGGTTCCGACATATGCTTTTCTGGTACAGGAAAAGAATCGTTCAGTTTGGAGATAAATGAATATGTAACATTATAAAATAGCATTTCTTGTCATCAATCTTATAGATAAACTGACGGTACAATTTAGTATACATTCAGTTATTATTTTGGTAGTGACCAACAAGACTCCCAAATGAGACACACGACCAACCACAGGGGCAGTGCTCCTTAGCCACTCGTATACTCAGCGCTTGTTATATATAGAAAAGGAGCTGTAGAGAAATCGCAAATCGTGTAGGTGCGCATTTGTGTCCTTTGTGTTCACCTAGGACGGTCAACTTAAACGGTGTAGCTTCATGCACAATTCAGCCCTGCGCAGCATCAAATGCATGTGGATTTTAGAGACTGATTTTTCGGTCTGACATGCGTAGCACCTTGATGTTCGTAGTGTTGCCAGAGTAAAAGGCAGAACATGATCCAATCGCTTACTAATGGTATTTACTCTTTCGAGTTGATTTTGCGGCCATACTTAAGGCTGTGATTAGTTTGCTATTCTTATACTTACTGATAAAGTGGGCTTCTCATTTCACACGGTGTTTGCGTTGAGTTTTTAAATTGATCCTTCTTGAACATGAGTAGGAATAGTACGACAGGCAACTCATGATCATTGTCGGCCATCTTCCTCGTAAATTTTGTTTGTTACGAGGTGAGATCGTTAAATTCATCATTGTCAATAAACGAGACTAAAGCCTAAGCTGAGCCGTTGCATTCTTATATACCCGGTGATACACAGTACCATCGGCAAAGTCTCTGTTTAGCATCGCATCGCCCCAAGCTACATAAGACAGCGGAAGAACTTCATTGCCTTTTTAAACGCCTGATTTTAGCAGTCGGGCATGAATTTGGTTGCGGCATTATAAGGAGTAGTACGTGTGTGTTTGGATGTTGTGAATTTGCACAAAGAATCTTAACTCACGGCTCGTATACAGCGGATCGTCTTATGCTAATATCAGCCTTGCTAATTGTAATTGAGCAAACACGAAATTCATCCATAGACTAAACTTACAATCATCATTTCTCACTATATATAAACTCCCAGCTGTATCTCGGAAATTGATTTACAACCCGCTAGCACTTTGTATGCTGTAGCGCCGAGCTGAACTGGCCCATGAAACCAAATGTTGTTTTTACCTACCTCCTCATGGAATAGTCGATATACTGTTGTAGTACAGTTAAACTGTAAAATAGGAATTTATTGCAACGTCAATGACGTTTAATGGCGTGCTTACGTCGATCCGTTGAGTAGAGAGCAAAAAGATATCTGTCAGTTTAAAAACTAATGGTCCCGATATTTTACTGCGATCTTCCTGCGATTACTACAGTACCAATGCTTAAACCAGGACTCTACCGCACACAGGATCCTGACACATAACCTTAACTTCATTTACTATTTGGTTGCATTTTCAGTATTTTCAGAGAGTTGGACACAAATTCCTCGCAATCCGGAGGAATATACCATTACTGAAACATATAAACAAACATGAATTATACATATTGAACAGCTATGCAGATTTTATCTAATTATTCATGACCCTAGCTTACCTTTGACCTCCTTCTACAACTATTAGCGGGCCCTGACTTAGAAATTTGGCCAGGAAAGGCATATAAGGTAATTTCCGAAGTTCGCAGAAGCTTGTCCGCAGCAGATATTTCTATATCATCAAAGGATAAGCTCTTGCTTTAATTGGGACCCAAGGAAAGTGAATGCTAATTTAAAGGGAGTGCCATTCGCCTTCCGTACAGAACTCGCAGCCATAAATATTTAACTTACTTCATTATATTTGCCATAATTCAGCTACGGATACAATACTTGTACCCACGCCCACTAAAAAATGAACGGTCTAGGATCTGTAGACTCAGAGCTACATCCCTCTCATCTTGACAGAATGCTGGATATGTTCAACGTTTATTAATATAGCCACTTTAATCTCTAGCTTGTCCATTTCTTGACCTACTCCATTTGTCTCCCAAAATTAACTGTAAGACTCAATCTCATTGCGCTGACAAATCCAGTCTCTTCTAACCTGTTTCCTGCTATCCAAAGTACCTCTGAATGCTGTGATATTACCGGCCATTGTTCAGAAGACTAAACACCATCTGTTATCAATAATTATTTAATCGGACAGCCAACTTGCATTGTGTTGCCCTAACCTAGTCTAATCTGACCAGTCTGCTTCTATTTGACTTCTTACGGGCAACCGGGATATTAACGGCCTTGGCTCGGTAGATTTAAAGTAAATGTCTCCCTCGTATCGTACATCTGCTCTATTTGTTCATATTTTATTAGTATAGCCACTTACATCTCTAACCTGTCTATTGCTTGACCCAATCCATTTATCCTCCAAAATTAGTTGTATGACTCAAACGTATTGCGCAGACCTATCCATTCTCGTCCAACCTGTCTCCTCTCCGACGTTAATCAGATTGCTGTGACATTACCGGCCACTGTTCATACGGCTAAACGTCATCTGTTTTAAATCCTTATCCAGTCGGACAGCCAACTTTAGTGCGCTGCCCCTAACGTTGTCTTATTTGACTTGTCAGCTTCTTTTTACTTTTCCAGAGTACCGGGTGATTAAAATTCTAGGCTCTGTAGACTCAATCTATGTCTCCCTCAGATAGACAGCCTGCTAGAAATGATCACTCTTTGTTAATATAGCCATTTATATCTCTGACCTGTCCATTTCTTCAGACTCTGCATTTGTCTTCCAAAATTAACTGTACGAATAAAACCCAATGCGCCGATTAAATCAGTTTCGTCTGATCAGTCACATTCTCTCCGTCATTTGTAAGTTTAAATGCCAATGTTCCGAAGAACGATCGTTCTGTCCCCATTACTTTGGAAGCCACGATGAGTTCCCATCTCTTGTTTATAAAACTTTTCTATCTAGCCTGTTCTCTCCTTATCGCGCTGTCTGTATTTTTTCTTTCTGAACCGGAAAGCCAGCTCACAGCTTTCTGTCTATCCTAACCAGTCTGCATCTCTGACTTCTTTCAGATCACCGAAACATATGCGGTCCAAGCTCTGTAGACTCAAAGCTACGTCTTCGTCAATTCAGTAGCCTGCTTGACTTGTTCACGCTTTATTAATATAGCCACTTTCATCTCTAACCTTTTCATTTTCTGATGCACATCATTTGTCTTCTAAAATTTACTGTACGACTCAATCACCGTGCGCCGACAAATCAGTATCTTTTGATCGATATCCTGCTCTCCGACTTCTCTCATCCTACTGTGCCGTTACCGGCTATTGTTCGGAAGACGGAACGCTCTGTTTTCAGTCCTTCTTCACCCGAACAGCCAACTTTCAGTGCTCTGCCTTAACCTAGTCTCATCCTACCAGTCTGGTTTTCGTTGACTTTTTCCAAACTACTGAGACATGAACGGTCTAAGCTCTGTAGATAAAGAGCTATTTTACCATTACCTTGACAGCCTGCTGTAATTGTTCACCCTTTATTACTATAGCCACTTCCATCTCTAGCTTGTTCATCTATAGATCAACACTATTTGTCTTCCAAAATTAATTGTATACACAATCTTAGTGCGCCGACTAATTCAGTCTCGTCTGATCGGTCTCTTTCTCTCCAACTTCCCTCAGATTATTATGATATTACCGGCCGTTGTTCGGAAGACAGAACAATCTATCTCCTTTTTCACGAGAGCATCGCTGGCTTTTCCAAACTTTGGCAGTAAAACGTTTTCCATCCAGACCTGTTCATTTCCTTGCTGCTCTCTCTGCTTTTAATCCTTCTTCAATTGGACAGCCAACTCTCATTGCTCTGTCCTAACCCGTTTTTATCTGATCAGTCTGCATTTTGTGAGGTCTTCCAGATTACCGGCATGTTAACGCTCAAGACTCTGTGGATGCACTGCTGTGTTTTATCACCTCGAGAGTCTGCTGGCCAAGTTCATCTATTAGTAATACAACCTCCTCGCTCTTTCCTATCCGTTTCTGCTGATCCTCTCTACCATCTTTCCAACATAACTGTACGACTCAGTCTCAATGCACCGACTAATCAGTTGTTTTCCTATCGGTCTCCCATACTTCGAAAAACTTGCCGGACTTAATCCCCTATATAACATGACCTAACATAGTTAACCAGTCTATTTTCGCTGACGCTCCCCGCAATTGTTCTCATATCAGTGCGCCGACTAAACTACTTCTAGCTGAACCGTCTTCCGCCCTCCTACGACTCCTGGGCGTCCATGCCATTTCCGATCATGGTTTTACAGCGGCTACGCTCTCTTGCACTTACCTCGAGATCGCTGTCGCTCTTTTTTTCCACTTTTCCATGATCTTCGCTGTTATTGCGCTCCGTTCTTATTCCAACCTCTATTGCACTGCTTATTCTCATTGAGCTAAATCAAGTTATCATCGTGCGTATGTTCTTCTCCGCTCCGACCGCGTTCCGGCTTATTGACGGCCCTCGGACCATTGCGAAGTGTTTGTCGGCTATGACTTATATTATGTGCTCACCTTACTCTTCATATACATCTGCTCTTTACCTCATGGTAACATTTGTCCATCAGTCTGACCGAACCGGGGCCAACGACTCCCAATGCACGGCAGTTATAAGCCCCTCTGAATCTTTTCGCTACATTCTGAAAGCTTTTGGACTATGGAATTATGAGTGCTTCATAGTAACTTTGCCAACTAAGTACTATTTGCATTACTGTCCGCAATTCTTTATTCGTTACCGATTCCCTGCATTTCTTTTTGCTTTTCGACTGTTGCTTTACGTATTAGGTTGTTCCATCTTTCGGTCTTAGCCTAATTGGCCTTAGTTTCACCTAAACTGCCCCTCGCATTCGGACTGCTCTCATTATCATCGGTTTATCTATGTTTCTCCCCAACAACCATATTATCCGCTCAATTTTTAAAACACGCTTTCTTATATCGAGCTTTTGATACTGCGCGCACAAAACGTTCATCCTAAGTAGTAATTGCATTCTGAGCCGCACGACTGACATGACATAAAGAAGGCGTTTGCAATCATGTATACTAAGCATGATTATATAGGTTTTTGAGTATTATGGACACCGTTGCAGGCCATCAGTCTTCCGATGGTGCTTCTTGATGCACTGCTCTCTTTTCTTGGCTGCCTCTTATCCGTTGCGCATATTTCGCGAAATTTGCACAATTACATCGGCAGACAAAAGAAGGTTTATCCACTTGTACTGGCTGAATATTCTTAATAGCCAGCTGGCTTAAACACTTGTTTGTTCCAACGGGATATGAAGAACCCACCCATGGTTCTAAATAGAGTATTTATGCCATTCTGGCGACGCCACATTTACGTTGTCTTAACAAATGGGTTCAGCTTGTCACGTACTCGCTGCACCAAAATTTACTCACCTGGAATAATATGTCCACTTGGATTCCCTGTTCACAACGGAGGACAGATTGTTCTGTCGTGGTTATCTTCACAACCACGGATGGCTTTGCTTATTCTCCCCGGCTTTATAACAAGTGGTTTCCTTGTTTATAATATGCAGAGGAACTTTCTCCTTCTCTATCCAACTGGAGGTTTTCTGATTGCATTTCATGGACAGCTAAGCTACTCCTCAATAGCGCTGGAACTAATGGGTTCGATCCCGTTTAGTTCTGCGGAATCATTTTTATATACAGTTACATGCAGCATTTCCGACGACCACTCATGGAGTTTTCATTTAACAATGAAGATAGTTACACCTAATTACTACTTACATTTGAAAGAATTCTGATCTTATGTTGTGAACAAAGAAATTCGTAACGATCACGCATTGGATAAAGGAATGGCATTTTGGCATGTCATGGACGTATTCAGACACAAGGAGAAACTATACTTGACATCCATATGAAAAGTCCGTCCAGCATAGCTGGACGCGGTCTGCGCAAACGGACAAGAATATGACAGAAGAAGCCAGCTTGCATTAACGATAATTTACTGACATGCACCTCTCAACATTCGACTCTACGACTATTTTGCATTTTTGACCGGTTTCAACAACTGCTACCGGATCATTACCAAATAAATCGGTCAACCAACGAAGAAATTTGGTCGTCAACTGAGTGCAAATAATAGAGTGCAATATCTGTCGGTACGATGTATCGTCGGCTTGCAATACTGGGCAACATAACGTAGTGCAGTGTTCCAGGACGTGGTGAGTAATCGTCTTGCAAGTGATCTCCATATGAAAAGCCAGATCTGATTTTGGTATCACTTGCACCTGCGGTAGGTAGTCTATCGGCCGCTATCTCGAAATCTATGGATCTTAGCAGAGAGATTTCTGAATCGCTTTTGTGGATATATTGAGTCGCGTATGGTGTCAGTTCGCGAGAACAGCGAGTAGCTGCGGCTATTTCCGTTCAATTATCACACGTAATCAGGGAATTGGCAGTACTTGAGATACTGACGGAATTCGTGTCTTTCCTGTGCTATGATGTTAGACCATTCAAAGTAGCTCAGTATAGATTCGACTATAATTGACTGCATCAATTTTGAGAGCACTGGGAGGAGAATCACTAGGTGATAGTTGACGGGCTCCAAACGGCAACCACCAATGAAAGTTGTGGTGATGATGTCAGGCTTATAAATGTTGGTGACCTTTAAAAAATCGAGCTGATGTCTGATTGATCTTGTTAACTGCCATGTGAAGTGCTTTTAATGGAATGATTACAACTCCGTGGGAAATATGGTTGCGCAACGATCCCTGTATTTTTAAAAGAGCCGAGAATCTAAAAGTGACATGTGTGAACATTGGCGTCTAGATGAAAGGGACAGATATATGTCATATGTAGGTGGCACATCGAAATAATAAAGAATGCTGCAGCGGTAGAAACAATGAAACAATTATTTATTACGGAAAAAACATCACTTAACAAGTCCCGTAGGATGGAAATTATTGCAAAATCAATTGCATAATAAAGTGAAAAGCGCTGTGGTCGACTCAGCAAGACGTATGTGGAATAGCGAATATGTTCGCATATTAAACATAAAATCCATAAATCCATTGGTTAGGCGTTTGGCAAGACACCGTTTGATTGCTTTTCGTAGCCCCTGTCTATTTAGTCATAAAATGAAATGCAAGTGGGGGAGTGCATCGTCAACACGGTTTTTAAATATTGCCAGCTTAGGAGCAGATATGACATAATTAGGGAGGGCGCTTCAAGGCTCACACACGCGGAGAGAAAAGAAATTTCTACGGCATTCAAGCCGGCCATACATAATTTTCAGATTAGGAGGGTGACCCGTTAGTTTAGGGTTGTGGTTTAATTCCAGCAGCCAACGGCATATGTGGTTTGGGTTCTTCAGAAGCTGGTACACCACTATGAGATCCCCCGCAAAAGCCGATATCGACTGCTGTAGATTCTTAGAGGTTTCGGTCTTAGCTAATAAGGCAGATTAAAGAGGCCCCTGACGTTCTTGATTGCCCTTCGTTGAGGATTCTCGAGAGCAACAAGATTCCGTTTCTACCACGGCTGCCACTACTGAATAGCATATTCCACGTGAGGTCGCACGTAGGCGTTAAGCATTTGGGGAAGATTAAGGGTTCAACCCGACCGAAAGCTGTGAAAAATGGCCGAAGTGTTGATCTCCGGTTCTCGTCGCGTTCTCTGCTTGTTTTGAACATCCAAGATCTTCTTGCACCAATACACCCAGGTCACGCTCATGAGAAATCTTTGCCAAGTTGTGGTCTTCAATCTTGTAAGCGCTCACCGGCTAGTGACGCAGATGCATCACTTTGCACTTAGCCATGTTCAATTGAAGCTTGTTCCTCTTTGGCCATTCGTAAATGCCATCAACTCAAGTTGGAGCAGATCCTGATCTGGCCTGTTACTAACCGCCCGCCATATCTTGACGTCATCTGCGAAAAGCAGGAAATTTGAGGAGATGACTCTTGCCGGGTCATTGATAAAAATCCAGGAATAAACGCTGTCCCAGCACTGAACCTTTTGCGACACCACATTCCACCTCAATTGGGTTAGAGAGTGATCCCCTAACACGTACTTGATGCTTCCGTTGGTATAGGAAGCTGACAATCCAACCAAGTACAGGATCTCCGATTCCGTGTCTCTGTAGCCGTTGAAGTAGGATGCGGTGATCAAGCGGTCGAAAGCTTTGGAGAAGTCCAGATAGATGACGTCGACTCCGACCCCATCATCGGTCACTTCCGTCCAACTACCTCGTGCAATCAGTAGGTTGGTGTTGTATGACTGGTGTTGACGGAAGCCATGCTGTTCCGGTACCAAAATGTTGCATTATTTCAGGTAGTCCATTAAAGCCTCAGCGACGACTGCTTCCATCAACTTCGCGAGCACAGGGAGGTGAGCCACCGGAC
>OX104063.1:3103469-3149758 GCA_944474145.2 Dicrocoelium dendriticum | reverse complement strand
ATGTGAGCACGTGTTTAATCTCTGACGGCTTATTTCCCGCCCAGAATTAGGTTGGTTAACTAATACACAACCATTACATATATGCTCTTCTCTGAATATGTAGTTTATGAGGTTTGTTTGCCAGTTGCGTTGGCTAGCTGAGTCAAGTTATCCGTACTGTCATCTGGAGGTGGTCCGACTAAGTGCATGCTTTCTTGTGTATGTTTGGGGAAGGTGATTTGTTTCGAAGTTCGTAAGGAGGACTAATCCGGACTGCATACCAGCTCTCTAACTTCCTAGCTGCTATGTGTATGGATACGTGAATCACTTTCAAAATCCTCGGCCATTTCCGTTTTAATATGCCGACCTTTGTGCCCTTGAGCATGACCGCTTTATAACAGTTTTCAGGGACAGGGTCTTTAGTGGGCGGTCGCCTTGCGCTTATCAGTTTTTCAGCCTCGGGAACACCGAGTACAAGGATGACCCCATCCGCGGATTCCACTCGGTGCTCGTCCATTTCATGATTCTCCTGTTTGCGCTTGCTCTACGGAATAAATGCTAAGATGCGGACGGAATATGACAATTTCCGATGGCGCGGTGTCTTTAACAGTATAGCTTCTGCTTCTCAGGCGGAATTCAATAAAACACGCAGAATGCTCGGTTCACCTTAGTGCTGTGAGTTCGCGTGACGCATGATCCGTGTCAATTTGCCGAAATTAACTACAACACCTGTACCAATGTCACTAAGCCTAAACTACGTACGTCGTACGAAAACTAGACTAGAAACTACGAACAGATAAACCTAGACTTAACGCACGGTCTGGGCAGAAGATTAAAGCGAATTATCCTGTAACCGTGGTTTTATAAGGCATAATAAATACAGCAAATGACTTACGAATAGGTTTCGCAATCGTAATGCAAGTGGGCAGAAACTGTCCAGCGTGGGGCGGATCGAGTATTTGTGCAGTGTCACACTAACAAAATAATAAGAATGACCTTGAAAACTCAAGGATGTGTCAGTGATGGAGTGTAAGAAATAAATATGCGATATGTTAACCGCTTGTAAAACACAGAAAAGCAGTGTAAATGTGCGAGATAATCAGGGAAAAGAGATACCGTGTCCTCATGTAAGCAATCCATTTTGGGGATACATCAAAGTTCCTATTGGACTTTACAACACCTATGAAGTCACATATATATTTGTACTGGTTTACATCCGAGTTGTTTTTCTTTTTTGGAATTCGACGTTTTCTCTGGATCGTTAGTGCTGATTATCGATGGTACAGTATGTTCAACTTGGATAGATGTCAGCAGCCTAGCTTGTATACAAACAACCGGAGGAGATTGTGGAAGTACAACTTTTGCTTAAGAATTTATGTTGGGCCCAGGAGGAGCAATTGAACACCTAACTTTCCGAATGGTTTTGGTAGAAATCATGTCCTAACCACCAACAATATGGAAGAATTGCTGAGGTTTTAGAAATGTTTGTTAGGTAGATGAGGCCCTGACCGTACGTATTACAATCAGACTGGTGGCCATTGTTTTAGGCGCATTCGGGCATTTGGTGGCGTCGACTTTTTAAGCCACAGCGGACGTACATTCTATGCGCAGTTTCGCAGCGGAGTTGAATGCATTGCACTTAGGTTTGCTTACTGTCAAAGATTCTTCAAATGTATCAACATTGGCGCTGCACATTTCCACCACGACTTGTAGTATTCGTTCGTATTTCCACGCCAGTTCATGCGCAATCTCTTTTAATGAATTTGCATGTATCATTCATATAACCATAGGGAATCTGGTATCCTATTCTATATAATCAGCAGGCTTACTGTGATTTTGCACATTGAAATGGAACTTTCTGTTGCACATTTCACATCGAATTCCGGTTTGTACACTTATATTGCATGAAAGAAAAGCACATACTACTCTCAGCCTTGGCGTAGGATAAGCGGCAATTTCTGTTTAGTCGTTAACAATCACTGCGTTGATCAATGCTTTTTATTGCAGTGTATTGGTTGCCTATTTTCCGCTGAAATTTAAAGGACAACGCGTCCTCTGCATGCACGGCTGGCAGACTAGGAATGAGCGGTTGCTAGTTAACTTTGAGTTATGAACAATGTGCTTTCGCGGGGATGGCACAAATTGTCGGATAGCTACATCGATTAGCGGTTGACAGTTTTGGTTGAAGGCTCGTCGTTTACATCTCTGACGCCTTTCGTTTGAGACCACGGATATTGCTTAGCTTTCTGAGGTGCGGAAAATTTCCCGATTCTGTTTCCTCAGGAAACAGTTTAAAAACGGATAAGTTGAGATTAAAGATGGTGCACACAAGTTAGATCAAAGAAATGGAAGACACTGGATAGCGCTGATGAATCTTGATCAAAGTAGTTTAGGCACACGTATGTATGATGAGCGGTGTGTCAATAAATCCGCTTAGAGTACGAGACCGGAAATTTAGGCCTGCGTAGTGAACTGCGTAGACGCCCTATCGTCCAGTCAGCGTCAAGAAACGCTCGATAGATACCAAGACTGCGAGACTGAGCAATACTTCACCCAGGCAAATTCCAGTAAATCAGCAGAGTGAGCTTTTATTGCACGTAGTTGAACTGCTGGAAAATCTGCAGTACGCCCCTCCAAATCTCCATGGGCATTCGCGGTTTTGCTGGTCATATAGAGAGACGGTGTTTTCCGTTTGTGCGTGGACAATAGACGGTTAAACAAAAATACGGAACAACGTATCTTTCTTCATATATTCCATACTTCTTTTGATGCACTTACCATGTAGACCCAATGTTGTACACAGTACATGACTAATGGTTAATAGCAGCTTAAAATTGTGTAGTGTCCTGGAGAGAACTGAGTTTGTGGTACCGCGTAAGTTTTTGAATTTCAACCTATGCCTAATGCAAAGTGTTTGGCCCACTGATTCCCCATATG
This sequence comes from Dicrocoelium dendriticum, assembly GCA_944474145.2. Classification (NCBI taxonomy): domain Eukaryota; kingdom Metazoa; phylum Platyhelminthes; class Trematoda; order Plagiorchiida; family Dicrocoeliidae; genus Dicrocoelium; species Dicrocoelium dendriticum. The sequence continues at coordinate 3,146,842 of OX104063.1, read as the reverse complement.
TTTCTTGTCTATATAGATGATACAAATGTCCATATGAAACCCAAGTATAAACGATTAGCGAGCTCTCATATTTACGCAGATGCCTAATGTATGTAGGATTATAATCACAACCGGAGAAGTGTGACTTGCTGCAAGAAGATGAGACCTACAATGGTCACGTCATTGCGAGTACAGACATCCAGACCGACCAATAGGAGAACAAACATAAGAAAGCATAAATAATCTGTTACGCTACTTATTAGGGAAATATCTGTTAATGCCGCACCTTGAAAACTACTACTTAGAAAATTCAGGCTTTCAACCGCTCCATGTATTTATTGCACAAACACATGTCATATAATTTAGAAGGATTAACGATGTCAGCCAGGTTGCTGGAAATGAATCATAACCCGGTGCTTCGTCAATCGTCTGCTTCTCCTTCTGCTTGTTCCTCTTGTTCTTCTTCTTGTCCTTCTTCTGCGCATGGCTGACTTTCATCAGTTAGAAAGTCTTCAGGTATGTCTGCACGCAATGAGTGAAGTTCCCCATTGTAATGCACGCATGCTATTACGTTACATTTCTCGTCGTAAAGCTTGTAGATTGGTTCACCTTTAATCTAAATTTAAAAGAAAGTATACAAGTTTACTTTTCATTAAAAAATTTGGTATTACTAGTTACCGTAAAAAGCAAGTTTTCTTGCCTAACAAGCAATCAGAAATCAACTCTTGAAACAACTGTAAACCTACCCAAAAGTGGGGCATCAAGAACGTTCGTTGGTATGTGTATATACCACCTTTTTTCAACGGACATCCTTCTTGTATGTAATCGCAGATATTATTTGTCTCTGCAATTTCTCGTGAGCATAGAGTCGAAAGGAGGAGGTTGGCGCAAGCCTTCGCCTTTCCAGAACGAACATTTTTTCCTACAAATTCATGCAGCACAAATGTAGACACATAACGCGTGAATGTATGAATATTAAAAACCGATATCTTGACACCATTGTTCTAGTCAGCACTTCATAGATTTTCTTTAAGTTAGCAGTGTGAATTAGCTATATGGCATTGCCTTCTAGAATTTAGTTCAACATTACCTCTGATAGCGAATTAAAGCTAAGACAAACTACTTGTAAACAACAGCAATACATATGGTTTAGTTTGTAAGGTATTAAATGTGTACGATGTCTGTCCGTGAATATCTTTAAGCAAGATTCCGCGTGAACGTGGTTTATTTCAAAAATACGCTTTGCTATATACTACTATCTTACTTGCTCTGAAGGTGATTTGGTACTCGACGAGTGCGCCTGCAGCAACGACGCACGGGGCTTGATCGCATCCGGACGCCGTTGCGTTGATAAGCGTGTTGTCCGTAGCTAAGAGGTGCGGAATAAGATGCATGACGGGAATGTGCCATTTAGGCGACAGTTTTAGTGGGACAAAATTTGACGAGCTGAATGCTGCACGTTGTGATGAAGGCTGCAGAAATTACTACAGTAGCTCAACCCTGCTAAATTGGAAACACATAATCAAAGCATCATAACTAATCCTAAATTGAGTGGGGCGCAACCCAAGTGTACATTTATGGACTCACAGCAGTCGCTGTAGAATTTTTCCGCATGCGTCAGGGCAATGCTAACACAGAGTGCGACAGCAATCGTTCCACCGAGCTTGGCATACATATTCTTGTGATAGATCTTATGCCTAGGATGATAGCCACTATTTATACGTTCTGTAATCCGATTGTTTTTCTACAAACCTGTCAAATAACTAAGACATATACTGAGAACGGCACTTGCTATCAGTCTGCTAAATAGTTTACAAAGAACCGATTTCGGCCAAGAACATTGTGTACACTGAAACCTGTGCCGCCGTGTGTCAAAAACAAAGCATTGGGTTACATTTGTAAAGGCGAAATCGATGATTTGCCCCAGAGAAGCACTGATCCTGATGTTATAGGCCAAGTTTTGGTAGGCTTTCAACCAAGCTAAATTGTAGAATCAATAAACATTTTACCGTAGTGTTATTGTTTTGCCTTCCTAACTTTGAATAAAATGGCAACCAAGCATTTACTTCATATACGAAAATCTTGTAAATGTGACATTTGATATTTGTGTGCAGAGGAGAGTGCATGCAACGATCGTTACACTGATGGTTGATCGCACTTGGCCTACTTGTAACATTTACACCTTTATTTAACAGCTTGCCATTTCTTAAATTTCTGTGCCAAATATTTTTAACAACTCTACCGTGAATGCGATAGCTAGCGTACATTTCTGAAAAACAAGTAAAGAGTTAAAAATCTGTCAGTAGAATGACGATGAAACACAACTCAAAATTTTGTAATACACAGAAAATATTTCAAAATAAAATGTCTCCCCAAATATTATCGGTATAGGGCTTGCATAACCAAAGCTAATAGCAGGGAGCAATGCCTGCTTTACAGATCAAAATATCTGACGAATAGATTAGAATACTACTCAGGCCGATAAACTAGCTTTCGCCTCTGTCTCCATCGGTTGAAACGATGTAACACCTAGCACTTTAGTCTGGTATTCTGACGGATTATGCGGTTTTAACCATAATCTGTGTCTTTGCAGGTGCACTGTCCAAACACACCTCAAATACCACCGCAAAACGGGTAGTGAACATATTTAATTAAATTGGTTCAAATGCATTAGACGTTTTGCGAAGGAATACTGCCTGTATTTTGTGGCTATGTGTTTCTAACAGCTAAAAGCGTTGCTTTTGAGACGCATTTTAACTGAGTCACAACAAGTGGCACAAAAATATATCCAGTATTCCTGTCACTATCTAAAATTTGTTTAAACATATATTACTATGTGTGCTAAATACATCAGCTTCGATCATTTTTGATTTCACTTTTATCAGTTGAGCAATAAGCGTTTCCACCAAACGCTGAATAATATACTGACATAGAAGAACTCTCTTTTGCCGTGACCTCTAGGCATCAGATGTAATTTCATCGTATATCTGTAAGAAAACCTACCATTAGAAACACTGTAAAATGCGTAGTATTCAACTCGACAACAGGTAGCCTCTACGTGACAATAAGAACTTTTCCAGTTATCTTCATATCCAGACGCATTAGACTGTCGAAATTTGTGCAAAATATTGTTGGTTATTCGAACAAACAAGTTTTAGCAGGTAGCCAATATTTATACGAAGGCAGCAATAAAATGGATATTGCAATTTACTGCCAAGGATTCATTGTATATTCCTATATGCCCTATCAGAAAATGAATATATACCTGCGGCCACGATAGTTATGGGATATCCATCTGCGATACTTCAAATTTACCAAGTGGTCCTTAAAAATGCACACGAAGAAATACTCGTAGCAAATAATGTTTTATTCTGTTGCATCTTGTCTGCTTAGCATAGGAAACAAATTAACATGCATTCACTTTCTGGAGCGTATCATTTCGAAAGTAGCTAATACAACCTAGTGGGTGATCTTCAGATAACTCGGAATGTTGCAAATTGGAAAGGACTGGTCTACTATACACAATGAGAAAGAGAACTTTGGTTAATACTTCAGGTCGTATACAGGATATTACCTCTGGTTTCCACTATCTCTTAGTGACACATTAACGCATTGCTCGATTGAAAGTGCTAAGTAACATTTTAAAGTCATACGGTTTGGTCTAATTTTTCCAACTCACAGTTGCGTTTGAATTCATCTTACAACCACACACTAAAATTCTGACACGCGTACATGGAATTATATTAGTTTACATGTATCGCATCCCTTTTTGTATTCTGCCATAATCATTTTACATCACTAGTTTTTCTAGCCGATTTATGCCATTTTATAAATACACCATTTTGTAGTCGCATACTGTTTGCATAATGGTTTACCAATAACTCGTTTCTTTATTCATACCGCGAATTGTTATGTTTTAGCCGTTAACGATTTTGGTGAAAAGCAGCCATCGTACATATAACCGTGGTAAGGCGCGAATGATTGCATGCCTCCAGACTGCAGTCACCCAGGTATTTCGTATTTTCACCTAAGCGAATATGATAGCATGGTTTTGACCTACAGCAGGATAGGTGTTTTGCATTAACGCCTCATTATCCCTAATTTCTCTCACTAAAACCCTGATTTATTCGCTGGACAACTACTGCGCACTGTATAGAATATACTTTAGGCTTAGCATTCACGCAGTGTGCTCACTAAAGAGAGATCAACGAAAATGATGAGGCAAGCTTATCGGGACTGCTCCACACTTGTCGTTCATGCACCATGTTGGACATAATATTTGCTGATCTTTTAGTTTCTGGTGATTAATTAAACGAACGGCGACTAACTCGCTTAAACACACTCACTTAGCAGTCGATCAGCCACTAAGGATCGAAACAGACAAAATCATATCCTAATGCCCTGCCGGTTTAATCACTGGAGGCGTCAAAGCGGCGAGAAATGACGCTTAGTCACATCACGTCACTGCTTTTACGTAGGATTCTTAAATTATAGAAACATGTTACCTCACAGATTTGCAGTTTCTTCATCACCTTTGCCGAATTGGTCCCTACGCCAGACGTTATAATGCACAGTGAGCTAACTAAGTCAAACCCGCTTGAAGTAACCTGGTTTTCCACACTTCAACACCTATTTAATTTCATCTTATACTATCCTTCATGGACAATACTCAATTCTTCTACTTGATTGATTTTCTACAAAAATGCTGTTAAATCCCTGATTTCGTTGAGCAACGTAGACTAGGAGGGATTTTTATTCTTCAGATGTTTTGCCCTGCACTTTTTAATACCATTACGCATGTAAAAATGTATTAACTTCCCCCTAATTATATACTCTTGGTCCTCGTTCGTAGTCCGACGTGTTCACTACAGTCGCTAGGCTTATTTAACCGCTATCCGTGCGATTGTTTATTTGAAGGCGATATAGGCCAGTTTGTTAGTAAGCAAATTATCCATTAACTGAAAAACACGATGGCGACGACGCGATGACCTGCGTGTATTTGGACCACTGGAGTCCTATTTCAATTTTCTATTCGAGTCTCATTTTCATAAGTTGCGCTGTCTTGTTCGTGGTCCACGTTCGCTGGCGTCTCAGGTTTTTCGACGACTGGTTGAGAAGACTGCGTATTCTCAACTACCGTCGGACGGCAAACTTGATGACACCGTGCAGCACTCCAGCGGACCGCCGCCGCTGTACTCTAAACCAATTTCCATTCAGAGTTTTCATTTTGACAGGTGTAAATCCGGACAATGCCGCATTTGTTGTCAACGGACTGTAAATGATTGTCGGCATTCGTAATACACTGATGTGCGTGCAAATTAATATGACAGTGGAGGCCTACTTCCACAAATTTTTTCTGTCTAATCATCCGCAAATATACTGATGTTCTCCATTTCATCCCCCGCAAAAGTGTTTTTTAGCCATTCCATTCATTGCAAATGCTTGCCATCCTCAGATATTGAGGCGGTAAAAGTGTCTACACAATTGGTAATACTTGGGATGAAGCTGCCGTCCGTAACTTGATCTTCGTTGCATATAGGCTGATGTCATAATGTCTTATTTCAGGCTTATATAGATGTGTAAAATCATGAAGATTATTAATGGTATCCAGTATGCTAAATTTTTGCACTTGCCAGTTCAGATCATCTGCGAGGAGATTTATTGAAGGCAAATAATCAGAGAACTAGGCTAGATTTTAGGGTGCGATATTTTGTGTTTCGTGTAGACAATGGCTTGAATAGCCGAGGTCTAGCGTTACTGCCATGCAGCAACGTAGATAAACGCTGTTTTGGTAGGTGATTGTTTAAATTTCCATAACTTTTGTTATCTTATTGGTCCGTTCGCTGTAACCTAGCAATGTATGCTAGTAAAAAGCATCGCTTTTTAATGCAATCTTTCGCAGAATTCGCGGAATGTAGTAAAACATCAAGGTACCGGGGGCTCTGATTCACTCACTGCTGTTAGAACTGGACGCCTTTGAGGCGAAAGCCTGTACCTTCGTTGGAAGCTGATCTAAACTCACTTTAGATGAACTTGAACGTGCGACGTTTGAGACTGTGCGTTCACCATTTTCGATAGTTATTTTCCGTCCTGTTACTAAACATTGGAATAGTAGACTATATTTGTTGCTTTATAGAAACAAGCAGTTACCCCATGAATAACCGTTACTTCCTATTGTTATATGACGTCAAAATGGGACGGTGTACAAGATAAAGCCATTCGTGCCAAAAACTAGGGCAGAAGTAGAAACAATCGATGAGAGGATCTACAATAGCCTTTAATCAGGTGGGTCCACCACGCCGCAATTGTACGGGTTAGGGAAGACTCATAAGACTGGTACAATCCTCAGACCAATCCTATCAATGTTAAATTCCCCGCAACATGAGGTTGCTCACTAACTTGTGGACATTATTGCACCGTTAAAGAAGCATGCTATTCCAAACAGTATCAAGGACTCATTTGAACTTTTAGAAAATCCTGACAGCATAGACTCGTCTGATATTGTCATGTGTTCATTGGATGTACACTCGTTGTTCCCGAATGTTTTACTACGTGAGACCATTGAGTATGTGTGTGAATTGGCGAAACAGTCCAGATTATCTCTTCCAATAACAACTGTTTTTAAAAGACAGCCTGTTACTTTGCATTGGAAATGTCAGTTTCCACTTTGAAACTTCTCATACCGCCAGTTACAGGGTGTAGCAATGGGTTCTATTTGGTCCAGCATTAGCGCATTTCTTCATGTCAAAAGCGGAGACAAAGATGAGTGTAGAAATTTTCCGCCTTTCCTACTAAAAACGCTACCTGGACGATATATTACTGTTCCGGTCTTCAACAACAGAGATTGCACGTCTTGTCGAACTTTTAACTTGTGTAATAGAAATTTGTATGTAACCAGCGAACTAGAATATAACAACTGTATACTATGTTGAACCTAATGATTAGTCATAGAGAAAGTCTCATCAAACTATCTGTTTACGGAAAAACCGACATGCTCCGTGCAGTACCTGCGTTTTACCAGCTTCAATCAAATGTGTTACAATCGGACAATAGTGTAGATCTTGGTTAATGGCGCAAGAAGAATATGCAGCCCAGATTGCCTGGAAGAGGAACATGAGCTGTTGACTAATACGCTTCTGAAAAACGCTCATCCTCGCCGGATTATCATAAAACATAGCCAGACGAGAGCGGCGAGTGTAAAGGTACGCACTGTGGAAAAATAAGTTCTTTATAGAACTACCGTTAAACGTTGACGTTGCCACCATGAGGACAAACAAGCGATTAATTTCCGCTGTTCACAGGACTTATTTCGCCGCCGAAGCTGTCCTTATTAACCGAACCAACAAAGTGCCAGTTGCTCCAACAAAAGAAAGACAAGATTTCGGCGCCGTTTCACACTGCATTTTCAATTCACTTGTAGATGCGACTCATGATACATAAGCCGTACCAAGAGAAGGTTGAATTCCAGATTATGGGAACATGTACCTAAGTGGATGCAGCGGGAAATTATCCAGTATTCCGCTTCGTCTATCACCTGTTCACCAAAGCCACATGCCTCGTTCATATGTAGATATTTATGGTATACATGTCATCCATTCGAATCGACCACATGGTTCACAATCTTGCTAAGACATGCTAACAACCGCTTCCTACATTTCGTCGAAGTTGTCGCGATCAGCAGAATCAAATCGGCACTCTGTGTGCAAAAGCAGTTGTTTGTAAGCTTAAGGCTCCCATGGACATAGGGGTGGTGTATTTGTACCCCACCCTGTCTTTATTTTATCCAGTCACACCTAAGCTGTTTAAATATATGTTTTTCTGTTATTTTACTAGCACTGACGAGGCAATACGAAATACTAACATCTGCCAGCTTTCGTCATCTCACAGCGTTGTTTAAAACGTAAACACGTTAATTGCCGAAAATTACCGGTTCTACCAAATTCCGGTTTGTCCCTCTACTACATGCTTTAATAAAATCTCTTCCGGCTAGTTATTTGAATGATATGGTTGAATCAGTCAAATATCCATACTCTAAAAATGACTAAAATGCAGTGTTATTTTGTTAGATCCATTGAGGGAAGCACTTACGAGAATACATGCACTGGATGAGCAACTAACCATACTGAAACAGGAATTGGCGTCTTTTAATAGCAGTTAATCGAAAATCGCTCCGTTTGCTTCTCGTCTCGACAAGCATGAAACCCGCAATCTTGATGTGCTTCCAGTAGATGGAAGTCTGCTGTCATCTATCCCAATGGATTTCAATGAAATTACCAAGCGATTAAACAACGCACTACATTGTAATGTTCCCGACCAACTGACGTTAGATAAATCCAGGTTTCCATCACTAAATAGTTTTAAGCTTTCTTCTGTTGTTTATATATGTAAGCCTCTGTGAAAGCGGATTAGCAAACTCAAACAACCAAGTATCTCCACCTTCCGCAGCCAAGAGCTTATCAAAATCTTCCGTTTGAACAGACATGAACTATGACTGCGCCGAAACTTTGGACAGGTTAAAATAAAGCCGGATGAAACACCCATTTAAGGGGCGAAGGATTTAGATATCAACTAAGCAAAGAAGCAAAGAAGCCTCAGAACAGTATAACTTATCTATCGCAATTCAATCAGCAATATTTTCCGAAGTAAATCTGGACTTATCTTCACAAAGTTTATAACCATGGCTTCTTACATTATATCACCGCACGGCTGTCAATGAAGGTATACGACAAAATATATGAAAACAAACGCTTCTTATACTAGCGTCATTCTCAAGCTCCTAACTTCCAAAACTGCATGGTTATTTACAAGTTGACTACGGTTCATCAGCATGTAACGAGAGTGACCAGGTCATGATGACAGACTTTTAGTATTCGACTTGTACCGTACCAATTAATGAACGAAAAGGGATTAAAATAAAGGACGAAAGGTTTTTGTGGCACAGGCTGCTCCCGTGTATTGGATATAAATGCAACACATGAGGACGAGAGCTCGCTATGTAACGAGGTACAGAAACGCGCGATGAAGCAGTATGTTGAATCTAACCATGACATAGTGAGACTGACTGAGACTGAGACTGCATTTAAGAGCAAGAAACAATGGTTTCTGTACTACTCTATCGAATTACGGAAAATCAAAACATTTGGTTGTGAGTCATCAGCAGTTGTGTCTGGTCCGTTCATCGATTATTCTTGTACGGTTAGAAATTTTCAACGGTGTCATTATTTCCGGTCATACGATGTCTTCTTTTGGCGTTTTATGTGCATCGTTTCACAAAAGTCCAGGTTCCCGAAAAATATCTTCGATACGGGTTTTAAAACATTTCACGGAATCGGCCTATATAAATCCGTTTTGTAGTGTATTCCATAAGTTAACGATTCTTCGTTCGCTACAAAGCTGATGTACTGCTTTGTTTATGCTGGCGACCCTGCGTTTGTAGCGGTGTTATCGAGTGTTACAGGGTTCGCGCAAGTAAAATATTGGCCGCAGTATTGGGAAGTGATGTATGTGTAGCACTCGATGGGTCATAATACGTTCAATTCTTACTCGGCGATAGGATAGTGTGTAGAGTCCGAGTCTTTTACAATGTTTTTCCTACGGAAGCTTTCGTAGACGTGGTATCGTTCTAGTTGCGATGTGCTGTATTTTCTCCAGCTTTTCATTTTCCCACTGGGTTATCAGATGGTAAGCTGGGGCACCGTGTTCAAGGTTTGGTCTAATAAGCTAGGTGTATAGGCGAGGAACGGTTTCTTCGGCCCATTTGAAGAAATTGCGTCCTAATGCCCAGAGCGTAGGGAGTCCCGCACGGTACAATTTATCTGCATTTTCTGGTGATCTCATATCAAACCGTGCGAGCATTCCTAAGTCTCTGGCAGATGTGTTAGAGTGGAGCAACTGGAAATCCAAGGTGCATGATCGAGGGGCAGGATGTCTGGTGATACCGATGAACTCCGACTTGCTTGCCTTAAGAGAGAATAGCATTACAGTAGACAACCTTAACAGTCGATTTAAGTCATGCTGGAGGCGAGCGCGGTTGTTCTGGTTCTCAATGGCACAACATTTTCGAATCATCTGCCAACAAACCATATGTTGACTCCGATTCCGATTCCGATTCCGTATGTCCTCATTTCACGTAGGAGTATCCTGTGGTTCACTCTGTCAAACGCCTTACTGAAGTCGATGTACACCACGTCAAACTCCCGTTTATTGAAGGTTCGTACCCACTGTTGATTTGCGCGCGCCAAGTTGGTGTGGCAGGATCGTCCATTCGTAAAGCAGTGTTACGCTGGTGTCAATACGTCCATCGATTCGAAGAACGACAGCAGATACTTTTTCAAAACTTTCTCGACAACTTTGGTTAATACCGAAGTCAAACATAGCGACCTATTGTTCTCTCTTTTATTCCGATCACCACCCTTGGGAAGCGGTCACACCATCGAGCATTTTCAGTTGTTCGGGACAGATCGTTCAGAGAACGATTTATTGAATATGTTTGTCACGGCTTGTGAGATGATAATCGATAGGGACTTGAGTATTAGTAGGTGAAGTCCGTCTGGTCCGGGGGCTTTGCACAATCAAGGTTGACGAGTAGCTGATACAATTCGACTGCATCACATTGTAGTCTGTCGAGCAACAATTGCGCAACCTATGCCGGTACTGAAAACGTCGCCGGTTAACTGGTAAAAACAGTATGGAAGTGCGTAGCCAAGGCGTCCGCGCGCTCTGCGTTTGATTTGAGCGTCTTTCTGTCCAAGCCCTCTAAGACCGGTAGGTCGCCCCCGGATTTCAACTAAAGATTCAAGTAAGCGAATATTCTTTTGGATCATTTGTGCCTGAGGATGCTAGCTCCTCTTCGAACTGTCGGCGTTTCTTGATTTTTGCAGCGTCACATAAATTACGCTGTTTCTTGTACACCGTATAATCTTCATCACTATCAGAGCTGAGTTATCTACTCCAAAGTTTGCGACGCCGTCTCGCTAACACTCGGCATTTCGTATCAAACCAATGCTGTTTGAAAGATCCGATTTTTGAATAGTTAAAGGAACGAACCGAGTACAGAGCTAGTTATGCTTCTCTTCGCTAACGACCAACAGACCCCAAGTGACGGATCCTGTGGTAGTGTCCAAACAGTCTGACTTGCGGCTAGGACGAACTTGTTGTAGTCCGTTTTCCAATAGTTGAATGTCGGCTTTCGTTGATTGTAATATGATAACGACAGTTCTAAGCTCGCCACAATGGAGACGTCGTCACTGTTTTCCATAGGTTCGACAACTCTGATCTCCTTCAGCTTTTGCTCGCAGCTCGTAAACATTAGATCCAGACAAGATGCCGAGTGCGGAGTTACGCGCGTCTGTTGTATGACATGTTGCGTTGCCCCGATTTCAATAGTAATTTACCGAATTGAGCCTCAACCTTGCCACGACCGAGAAGAGGTCGAAGGTCTGGCCAAAATATCTTAGGTGAATTTAAATCTTCCATTAGTAAGAACTGAGGGCGGCTCATGTGCTTCTGTACATGTGATAGCCAATTGCATCAAAGGTTTAATGGGTTCCGGTAGATAAACCCCACTATTAGTTCTGTGTGCCTGAGGCGGATTGTGCACCACAGTTGTTCGCATAAAATATCCCCGCTCCGACAGGCGCTGGTAAGTTTGCCAGATAGTGACGATTTTATGTACAACAGAACACCACCGTGAGACTTTGATTTTCGGTCGCATCGGGAACAAGAGTATCCTGACAACACGACTTCTAGGGGTATAACTTCTGAGTTCAGCCAAATCTACGCAACTCCTAAAACGTCCGGCCGCCCTGAGACAGAGATGCTGCACAGTTTGTCACGTTTGTTCATTAGGCTGCACACGATGGCGAATGCCACAAAGAGATCCTAGGAGGTACTGTGGGACGTGCCTGTAGATTGAGCAACCGGGTGATACCGGTGCGTACACCCTACTTGATCAACCGAAAATTTGCAATTTTAAGTCAGGCTCACATACCTCTGTACGGCGTTTGAGTTCAATGACCTCAGTCTTTAAAAGATCCCTGTCTTCGGGTTCCAAGTCTCGGCGGATGTGAACATTTATGCCATTCAACCTTGATAGATGAGATAGTATGAGCAACGGCATATTGGGATTTGCAAAACTGATACTTAGAGGTCGACATGACTGGTTAATTTTCTGGTTAAGTCGGAGTACATGTTTAATCGTCACACAGTATTCACCCACATTCAAGAGTCCATCGATGAGCCCCTAACGGAACTCAACATCATAACATAACTGAGGGTTTTCATCTTTTGACTCAGGTACGTGGACGAGCATGAGATTATGACGCCTCAGCGTGCGTGTTGAGTTAAACCAACGCAAGCAAAGTACCTAACAACATACTGCAAACGACATCTACGTATACAGCTAGTAGGTACATTTATTATTATTTTACATGACAAACTCAGGCAATCAGGTTATCCTTCAGTGTGCTACGGAGCCCTTCTCTAGAAGAAACTGTGAAAACGTCCATCGATCTACATGAGGACCATCCATCGCGGACCAGCATTCCGTGGGACCAGATGGTGAAACCTGATGCAGCTGCTGGGTGAAAACAGGCAATCGAGCCTTTGCGGGATCCCAACCGAGTCTATTTTAACAGCGTCTAAACAGAGAAGTGTTTACAAAACTGTCCGTAGGAGGAATCTGTTCGACGGGAAGTGTTTGATTCACAAGTTGAGGAGTCGGGCTTCCATTTGAACGTACGAGCAAGTTGACAAGCATACATGGAAGTCAAAAGGGAGAACGGTTTTGACAACAGTGTATGGCAATATTAGGTACCAAAATGAAGTATCATAAAAAATGTTAGATTTTCGAAAGGTGGCGCCTTTTTTCTGGTGGTTCTAATTCGTTTTACTATTTTGGTAGATACAGAAGTGGGATTGCTGGTTCAAGCATACAAATTCTCTGTCAAGACAAAATGACGATGATAAAATATATATTATCAGTCAAATACCGGTCTGCCTGATATTATTGTTCTCAGTGCACTGGAAAACGTTAGAGCATTATCTGCGGAAGTACCTGAATTACGTGGACTGTGCGTTGTTCGCAGTGGAACTGGCGTAGTTACGGGCACTGACATTGTCGATATGGGCACCTTTTTAGAGACTAATCTGTACTGAATCACGCTTCCAGTAGCGATCGATGACGTTTGCTTTGTCGTTCCATTGGTGGATGCAAAATGGTCCTTTATATGGCGGAGCCAAACTTGTCTGCCGCCGTTTACTCGCAGGAGTAGGTGCGTACAAGTAGGAAGCTCCAGCGTTAAAACCGAATTCCAGCATATGTTCCAATTCCGATTTGGCAGCCTTCAAGTTATCAAGGTCAGGGCATCGTGCTCAAGCAAAGACCGGTGAACTACGTGCTCATACGTGATTCGCTATCTTAGTTTCCACAGGAAGAATGGCAATAAATGGGCGAGGCAGCTCTGGGAACTGTGCGAAAAATATCAGAATTTCAAGAATGGAATATATATATAATATAGTTATATAGCAGTGTAGAATTTTATCCGGTTTGCATTTGTAAACATGTAACCAGAACAACGGTCATTGCACAATTGGGTGATTTGTGAAAATTATTGAATCTTTCATGGTGAGTTCGACTGTTCGATTTGAGTTACCGCCATCATACATTTGGGGCTCGGTTGTTTTAGGAATTTCGAGTGCTAATCACCGCTAGGTCTTGCAGATAACGAGAACTCAATCTACGGGTGATTTTAGCGCTTTGGAGTGTCGGTGTTACAAAGCAACACGTTGGATTTTGTCGAATTTAAACAAGTAGTTCATTGTTATTTCATATCCTCTTTGCTTTCCAATTTTGTCTCCTGCGTCATTAGTTCACACCTTTCTCGTGCGTTTTTTTCGAAATCTATCCATTTTCCTGAGGCTCGGCCTTCCGTCGGCAGGTTTGACAAAGCCATCTAGCTCGCCACGATATGTTAGTCTGGCGCACCACCTATCCAGCTCCGCTTCTTACATGGTGAATGTGATGTAAGTGTGCGGCCGACTCACTTTTATCATCGTCTTCAATACACTTCGGCTGAGGATGAGAAACACACCTGAGGTGCCAAAGTACAATAAGTAAGACACTAAGAAATATAGACTAAAGTTATAGAAATTTAACACAATGCTAACATTACATTTTATATTTGTTGGAAAGAGAAAGTAAATGAACGGGTAGGAACAAATAGACCCACAATACACATGCCACTGAGGTAGGGTGTCCGCCATGTCAACCGTTTGATTCAACTAAACTAAACCGATTGCATTACGCGAATGGACACATGTGATTCCAGTTTATCACAGCAACTAGTAAAATATTCGTACTATTTACATTTATCAAGCGCGGAGCGCGCGGACGCCTTGGCTACGCACTTCCATACTGTTTTTACCAGTTAACCGGCGACGTTTTCAGTACGGGCATAGGTTGCGCAATTCTTGCTCGACAGACTACAATGTGATGCAGTCGAAGTGTATCAGCTACTCGTCAACCTTGATTGTGCAAAGCCCCCGGACCAGACGGACTTCACCTACTAATACTCAAGTCCCTATCGATTATCATCTCACAAGCCGTGACAAACATATTCAATATATCGTTCTCTGAAGGATCTGTCCCGAACGACTAAAAATGCTCAATGGTGTGGCCGCTTCCCAAGGGTGGTGATCGGAATAAAAGAGAGAACAATAGATCGCTATGTTTGACTTCGGTATTAACCAAAGTTGTCGAGAAAGTTTTGAAAAAGTATCTGCTGTCGTTCTTCGAATCGATGGACGTATTGACATCAGCGTAACACTGCTTTACGAATGGACGATCCTGCCACACCAACTTGGCGCGCGCAAATCAACAGTGGGTACGAAGCCTCAATAAACGGGAGTTTGACGTGGTGTACATCGACTTCAGTAAGGCGTTTGACAGAGTGAACCACACGATACTCCTACGTGAACTGAGGACATACGGAATCGGAGTCCGAATCGGAGTTAACATATGGTTTGTTTGCAGATGATTCGAAAATGTTGTGCCATTGAGAACCAGAACAACCGCGCTCGCCTCCAGCATGACTTAAATCGACTGTTAAGGTTGTCTACTGTAATGCTATTCTCTCTTAAGGCAAGCAAGTCGGAGTTCATCGGTATCACCAGACATCCTGCCCCTCGATCATGCACCTTGGATTTCCAGTTGCTCCACTCTAACACATCTGCCAGAGACTTAGGAATGCTCGCACGGTTTGATATGAGATCACCAGAAAATGCAGATAAATTGTACCGTGCGGGACTCCCTACGCTCTGGGCATTAGGACGCAATTTCTTCAAATGGGCCGAAGAAACCGTTCCTCGCCTATACACCTAGCTTATTAGACCAAACCTTGAACACGGTGCCCCAGCTTACCATCTGATAACCCAATGGGAAAATGAAAAGCTGGAGAAAATACAGCACATCGCAACTAGAACGATACCACGTCTACGAAAGCTTCCGTAGGAAAAACATTGTAAAAGACTCGGACTCTACACACTATCCTATCGCCGAGTAAGAATTGAACGTATTATGACCCATCGAGTGCTACACATGCATCACTTCCCCATACTGCGGCCAATATTTTACTTGCGCGAACCCTGTAACGCTCGATAACACCGCTAAAAACGCAGGGTCGCCAGCATAAACAAAGCAGTACATCAGCTTTGTAGCGAACGAAGAATCGATAACTTATGGAGTACACTACAAAACGGATTTATATAGGCCGATTCTGTGAAATGTTTTAAAACCCGTATCGAAGATATTTTTCGGGAACCTGGACTTTTGTGAAACGATGCACATAAAACGCCAAAAGAAGACATCGTATGACCGGAAATAATGACACCGTTGAAAATTTCTAACCGTACCAGAACGATCGATGAACGGACCAGACACAACTGCTGATGACTCACAACCAAATGTTTTGAATTTCCGTAATTCGATAGAGTTGTACAGAAACCTTTGTTTCTTGCTCTTAAATGCAGCCTCAGTCTCAGTCAGTCTCACGATATCATGGTTGGATTCAACATACTGCTTCATCGCGCGTTTCTGTACCTCGTTACATAGCTAGCTCTCGTCCTCATGTGTTGCATTTATATCCAATACACGGGAGCAGCCTGTGCCACAAAAACCTTTTGACCTATATTTTATTCCCTTTTCGTTCATTACTCGGTACGGTACAAGTCGAATACTAAACTTCTGTCATCATGACCTGGTCACTCTCGTTACATGCTGATGAACCGTAGTCAACTTGCAAATAACCATGCAGTTTTGGAAGTTAGGAGCTTGAGAATGACGCTAGTATACGAAGCGTTTGTTTTCATATATTTTTTCGTGTACCTTCATTGACAGCCGTGCGGTGATATAATGTAAGAAGCCATGGTTATAAACTTTGTAAAGATAAGTCCAGATTTGCTTCAGCAAATATTGCTGATTGAATTGCGATGGATAAGTTATACTGTTATGAGGCTTCTTTGCTTCTTTGCTTAGTAGATATCTAAATCCTTCGCCCCTTAAATGGGTGTTTCATCCGGCTTTATTCTAACCTGTCCAAAGTTTCGGCGCAGTCATAGTTCATGTCTGTTCAAACGGAAGATTTTGATAAGCTCTTGGCTGCGGAAGGTGGAGATACTTGGTTGTTTGAGTTTGCTAATCCGCCTTCACAGAGGCTTACATATATAAACAACAGAAGAAAGCTTAGTACTATTTTGTGATGGAAACCTGGAATTATTCAACGTCAGTTGGTCGGGAACATTACAGTGTAGTGCGTTGTTTAATCGCTTGGTAAGTTCATTGAAATCCATTGGGATAGATGAGAGCAGACTTCCATCTACTGGAAGCACATCTAGATTGCGGGTTTCATGCTTGTCGAGACGAGAAGCAAACGGAGCGATTTTCGATTAACTGTTATTAAAAGACGCCAATTCCGGTTTCAGTCTAGTCAGTTGCTCATCCAGTGCATGTATTCTCGTAAGTGCTTCCCTCAATGGATCTAACAAAATAACACTGCATTTTAGTCATTTTTAGAGTATGGATATTTGACTGATTCAACCATATCATTCAAATAACTAGCCGGAAGAGATTTTATTAAAGCATGTAGTAGAGGGACAAACCGGAATTTGGTAGAACCGGTAATTTTCGGCAATTAACGTGTTTACGTTTTAAACAACGCTGTGAGATGACGAAAGCTGGCAGATGTTAGTATTTCGTATTGCCTCGTCAGTGCTAGTAAAATAACAGAAAAACATATACTTAAACAGCTTAGGTGTGACTGGATAAAATAAAGACAGGGTGGGGTACAAATACACCACCCCTATGTCCATGGGAGCCTTAAGCTTACAAACAACTGCTTTTGCACACAGAGTGCCGATTTGATTCTGCTGATCGCGACAACTTCGACGAAATGTAGGAAGCGGTTGTTAGCATGTCTTAGCAAGATTGTGAACCATGTGGTCGATTCGAATGGATGACATGTATACCATAAATATCTCCGTATGAACGAGGCATGTGGCTTTGGTGAACAGGTGATAGAGGAAGCGGAAGACTGGATAATTTCCCGCTGCATCCACTTAGGTACATGTTCCCATAATCTGGAATTCAACCTTCTCTTGGTACAGCCTATGTATCATGAGTCGCATCTACAAGTGAATTGAAAATGCAGTGTGAAACGGCGCCGAAATCTTGTCTTTCTTTTGTTGGAGCAACTGGCACTTTGTTGGTTCTTTTAATAAGGACAGCTTCGGCGGCGAAATAAGTCCTGTGAACAGCGGAAATTAATCGCTTGTTTGTCCTCATGGTGGCAACGTCAACGTTTAACGGTAGTTCTATAAAGAACTTATTTTTCCACAGTGCGTACCTTTACACTCGCCGCTCTCGTCTGGCTATGTTTTATGATAATCCGGCGAGGATGAGCGTTTTTCAGAAGCGTATTAGTTAACAGTTCATGTTCCTCTTCCAGGGAATCTGGGCTGCATATTCTTCTTGCGCCATTAACCAAGATCTACACTATTGTCCGATTGTAACACATTTGATTGAAGCTGGTAAAACGCAGGTACTGCACGGAGCATGTCGGTTTTTCCGTAAACAGATAGTTTGATGAGACTTTCTCTATGACTAATCATTAGGTTCAACATAGTATACAGTTGTTATATTCTAGTTCGCTGGTTACATACAAATTTCTATTACACAAGTTAAAAGTTCGACAAGACGTGCAATCTCTGTTGTTGAAGACCGGAACAGTAATATATCGTCCAGGTAGCGTTTTTAGTAGGAAAGGCGGAAAATTTCTACACTCATCTTTGTCTCCGCTTTTGACATGAAGAAATGCGCTAATGCTGGACCAAATAGAACCCATTGCTACACCCTGTAACTGGCGGTATGAGAAGTTTCAAAGTGGAAACTGACATTTCCAATGCAAAGTAACAGGCTGTCTTTTAAAAACAGTTGTTATTGGAAGAGATAATCTGGACTGTTTCGCCAATTCACACACATACTCAATGGTCTCACGTAGTAAAACATTCGGGAACAACGATTGTACATCCAATGAACACATGACAATATCAGACGAGTCTATGCTGTCAGGATTTTCTAAAAGTTCAAATGAGTCCTTGATACTGTTTGGAATAGCATGCTTCTTTAACGGTGCAATAATGTCCACAAGTTAGTGAGCAACCTCATGTTGCGGGGAATTTAACATTGATAGGATTGGTCTGAGGATTGTACCAGTCTTATGAGTCTTCCCTAACCCGTACAATTGCGGCGTGGTGGACCCACCTGATTAAAGGCTATTGTAGATCCTCTCATCGATTGTTTCTACTTCTGCCCTAGTTTTTGGCACGAATGGCTTTATCTTGTACACCGTCCCATTTTGACGTCATATAACAATAGGAAGTAACGGTTATTCATGGGGTAACTGCTTGTTTCTATAAAGCAAAAAATATAGTCTACTATTCCAATGTTTAGTAACAGGATGGAAAATAACTATCGAAAAATGGTGAACGCACAGTCTCAAACGTCGCACGTTCAAGTTCATCTAAAGTGAGTTTAGATCAGCTTCCAACGAAGGTACAGGCTTTCGCCTCAAAGGCGTCCAGTTCTAACAGCAGTGAGTGAATCAGAGCCCCCGGTACCTTGATGTTTTACTACATTCCGCGAATTCTGCGAAAGATTGCATTAAAAAGCGATGCTTTTTACTAGCATACATTGCTAGGTTACAGCGAACGGACCAATAAGATAACAAAAGTTATGGAAATTTAAACAATCACCTACTAAAACAGCGTTTATCTACGTTGCTGCATGGTATTAACGCTAGACCTCGGCTATTCAAGCCATTGTCTACACGAAACACAAAATATCGCACCCTAAAATCTAGCCTAGTTCTCTGATTATTTGCCTTCAATAAATCTCCTCGCAGATGATCTGAACTGGCAAGTGCAAAAATTTAGCATACTGGATACCATTAATAATCTTCATGATTTTACACATCTATATAAGCCTGAAATAAGACATTATGACATCAGCCTATATGCAACGAAGATCAAGTTACGGACGGCAGCTTCATCCCACGTATTACCAATTGTGTAGACACTTTTACCGCCTCAATATCTGAGGATGGCAAGCATTTGCAATGAATGGAATGGCTAAAAAACACTTTTGCGGGGGATGAAATGGAGAACATCAGTATATTTGCGGATGATTAGACAGAAAAAATTTGTGGAAGTAGGCCTCCACTGTCGTATTAATTTGCACGCACATCAGTGTAATACGACTGCCGACAATCATTTACAGTCCGTTGACAACAAATGCGGCATTGTCCGGATTTACACCTGTCAAAATGAAAACTCTGAATGGAAATTGGTTTAGAGTACAGCGACGGCGGTCCGCTGGAGTGCTGCACGGTGTCATCAAGTTTGCCGTCCGACGGTAGTTGAGAATACGCAGTCTTCTCAACCAGTCGTCGAAAAACCTGAGACGCCAGCGAACGTGGACCACGAACAAGACAGCGCAACTTATGAACATGAGACTCGAGTAGAAAATTGAAATAGGACTCCAGTGGTCCAAATACACGCAGGTCATCGCGTCGTCGCCATCGTGTTTTTCAGTTAATGGATAATTTGCTTACTAACAAACTGGCCTATATCGCCTTCAAATAAACAATCGCACGGATAGCGGTTAAATAAGCCTAGCGACTGTAGTGAACACGTCGGACTACGAACGAGGACCAAGAGTATATAATTAGGGGGAAGTTAATACATTTTTACATGCGTAATGGTATTAAAAGGTGCGGGGCAAAACATCTGAAGAATAAAAATCCCTCCTAGTCTACGTTGCTCAACGAAATCAGGGATTTAACAGCATTTTTGTAGAAAATCAATCAAGTAGAAGAATTGAGTATTGTCCATGAAGGATAGTATAAGATGAAATTAAATAGGTGTTGAAGTGTGGAAAACCAGGTTACTTCAAGCGGGTTTGACTTAGTTAGCTCACTGTGCATTATAACGTCTGGCGAGGAGACCAATTCGGCAAAGGTAATGAAGAAACTGCAAATCTGTGAGGTAACATGTTTCTAAAATTTAAGAATCCTACGTAAAAGCAGTGACGTGATGTGACTAAGCGTCATTTCTCGCCGCTTTGACGCCTCCAGTGATTAAACCGGCAGGGCATTAGGATATGGTTTTGTCTGTTTCGATCATTAGTGGCTGATCGACTGCTAAGTGAGTGTGTTTAAGCGAGTTAGTCGCCGTTCGTTTAATTAATCACCAGAAACTAAAAGATCAGCAAATATTATGTCCACCATGGTGCATGAACGACAAGTGTCGAGCAGTCCCGATAAGCTTGCCTCATCATTTTCGTTTATCTCTCTTTAGTGAGCACACTGCGTGAATGCTAAGCCTAAAGTATATTCTATACAGTGCGCAGTAGTTGTCCAGCGAAGAAAGCAGGGTATTAGTGAGAGAAATTAGGGATAATGTGGTGTTAAGGCAAAACACCTATCCTGCTGTAGGTCAAAACCATGCTATCATATTCGCTTAGGTGAAAATACGAAATGCCTGGGTGACTGCAGTCTGGAGGCATGCAATCATTCGCGCCTTACCACGGTTATATGTACGATGGCTGCTTTTCACAAAAATCGTTAACGGCTAAAACATAACAATTCGCGGTATGAATAAAGAAACGAGTTATTGGTAAACCATTATGCAAACAGTATGCGACTACAAAATGGTGTATTTATAAAATGGCATAAATCGGCTAGAAAAAATAGTGATGTATAATGATTACGGCAGAATACAAAGAGGGATGCGATACATGTAAACTAATAAAATTCCATGTACGCGTGTCAGAATTTTAGTGTGTGGTTGTAAGATGAATTCAAACGCAACTGTGAGTTGGAAGAATTAGACGAAACCGTATGACTTTAAAATGTTACTTAGCACTTTCAATCGAGCAATGCGGTAATGTGTCACTAAGAGATTGTGGAAACCAGAGGTAATATCCTGTATACGACCTGAAGTATTAACCAAAGTTTTGCACAAATGTCGACAGTCTAATGCGTCTGGATATGAAGATAACTGGAAAAGTTCTTATTGTCACGTAGAGGCTACCTGTTGCCGAGTTGAATACTACGCATTTTACACTGTTTCTAATGGTAGGTTTTCTTGCAGATATACGATGAAAGTACATCTGATGCCTAGAGGTCACGGAAAAAGGGAGTTCTTATATTTCAGTATATTATTCAGCGTTTGGTGGAAACGCTCATTGCTCAACTAATAAAAGTGAAATCAAAAATGATCGAAGCTGATGTATTTAGCTCATGGATAGATGATGGCTAAACAATTTGCATCTCAGTGAGACGTACATTGGTGGTAGATACAAAGGGTTGTGAATTATCAACAAGAAAAATGTTGGCGTGTGACGGAGAATCATGAGTAGTAAGCAGTTTGGTAGCAAATGTGAGCGGCTTTTTAAAATTTGCAAAATTCATGGTGTTCACAGAGGACACCATTCCATCCGGCTGCCCAATCCAAAATAGGGAGTTTTCTTATGGGACTTCATCCAGAACATTTGGCTCCATAGCTTAACCGCAAGGCAGCGGAGCTAAGTCATGAATTCGCAAGCATTTAGAGCCGATGACTGCTCGCTCAGTTCATAGGACTTTGTTTTGGTGCGTAGCAAACATGGGCCCAATCCTCCCTAAGAGATTAGCATCAAGGTGCTGGGCTACAATGCTTCATTAATATGCAACAAGAGGCAGTTACTTTATTAACTGGCTAGTGATAACCACCAGGTGCCAGTTTTGTTAAACGGACACTTGGCTTTGTATATAAAGAAGCTTGCCAGTTGAACACCCACCACGTACAAGAAAACTGACGTCGAACCATTTGCTGGACCGGGATAATCCTGGACAACCCAACTGGCGAACAAGAGGTGGTTGTTCGCCGAGCCAGCTAGTCTGCATAGAATCTGTCCCGTTCAATTTCACCAAAATTGCAATGGACAAAGCTGAGCATCTGCAACCAATAAGCACAAAGCAGTTAGATTTTGCAGCCTTGGTGAACCAATAATATATCTTCTGGGAAAGAATCCTGTGACATCTATGCTGAACTGCAACTGTAAACCAAACCGCTTAAGTGCTATTCACAGCTGAATATGCACTTTTAATCGGTGCGACAAGCGCATTATTCACCTGGCTTGACTTAATTAATAGCAGCTCCATCGTTTTTTGCTAAACGAAACAAAAAATTCAGCAAATCTGCAAGCATTGTGATCGCTACATAACAAGGTACCTTAATTGACCAAAAACAAAATGATGCAACCCAACCATTGCGCGACAGCGTATGTATAATTCGCCATCTTTGATATTAGGTGAAACCAAAGTTGCTGGATGTGTACACATGACTGAATAGGATGCGCTTTATAGCAAAGCTCGTTTACACTTCGCTTTCCTATGACTACACACCTTGTAGGCCTTAGTTTAAGTAATTTTTGAACTATACAGTCTGGATTGAGTGACACGAAAAATGAATCAGGGAGGGAGGAAATATTTATTGTCGGGTGACCATCTAAAAAGCCACCACCCCTTGAATCCATTTAACAAGCAGTCATCCAATCTTGAATTCGCTGATAGCCCTCTGGGGTTAAAAGGTATTTGCATACGGAAAGATTAGATGCAACATACCTTACAGTCTTTAACTTCAAAAGATAAATGCGACTCGCTCTTTTCCTATGTGGAGGGTAACACACAAGTTATCGGGTCACAATATTGACAACAATGCGTTGAATCCAAGCCACGGGTGCATTAGATACAAATGTTGAACCACTGAATGAGCCTAACACGCAAACCGAAGGAAGAGCAAAAGGTGATTTAATGGCATTATACAACACAGTGAGGATCACTTGAGTTTGCTCCGAGACAATGCGTGTTTGAAAAATCGTCCAGTTGAGCGAGAGAATAAAAAATAATTATCCCTCGATTTCCTGGTAGAATGTCTAGATTAAATAGGTTTTACCTGACAATAGGATCTTCATCTTCCAAATAACGCAAATTACTATAACTTGTTGATAGTCCGCCATTTAATTTTAATGACCCCCACCTTATTCCCGCATTGGATCGTAGCAGTCTTCTAGATGAGTTAATGTGACAATGATCGCAGCAGTCCGCCTTACTAATTTCAGCATCTATCGTTGTTCGGAATATAATCTAAGTATCGAAGTTTAACTTAGCTTAATTGTAAAATCTGCCTCACTATAAACGACGTTAACTGGGCTCGCACTTAATACTTCTGACTTAAATACTTTTAGAAAACAAAGCAATGTACCAGGTGGAATTTGGGTGTTGCAACTGCATAACTACGACTCGTTTTGTTGTCATTTCATCTCATCGGGTGCCGATAGCAAGCCTCGAACCAGGGACCTTGGGAATAGTAGCCAAAATCTCTAACTTTTGGCTACCGGGTCACGCCGGGCAAGGCTTGGCACAACTGATAATGACTGGTTGCAGAGTCAATGTTAGACTACAAGTTGTGTGATTGGATTGCGACGCAAAATCTCAATGTGGACCAGGTATTCTCACCATATCACAATACATAAACCTTGTAAAATGGGATTCAAGATTGTATCGCCAAAAATCGGAACAGTCCTGGCTCCAGCGTCCCAGTCCTTCTGGCCAACGTAGCAACTGAACGGATATCAATAACACGAGCATATCCGATTGACTAGTACAGTGGCCGCCTGCGGCTGCAGTGAAATTTTTGCTTTGGTTTACGGTAGAATAGGCGCGTGAAGGTCGCACAATCGGCTCAGGGTAAGTGCACATTAGTTGTCGATGCAACGGATTATATTTTGGGAAGCTGAGTTGAATGTGCTTAAAAGGGCTTCAATGGGACCAGTGAAGGCATTGCTAGCATGAATGTTTGCATAGGTGTGACACATGGCGCAAAGGGGTTGTCGGTCAAACAAAGTGACAAGAAAATATTCAAAAGTCATCCTCTCCAGAAATTATGCCGCCTCCTGTCACATGCGTCACTGGGTGGAGCGCCCCCACCCCATGATACGCCTCTGCGTCAGCAGCAACAGTTCTGAGCTCATGTTTATTGAGACAGTGTTGTGGCAGAGCCTTTAAATCGGTTGTTGCTTCTTTAGTGTACATCATTTTTCATTTATCTACTGCGAATATGTAGGTTTTGTAAGAATATTTTGATCATTTTTGTTTGGACTGCTACCAAGGTTGACAAGACTTATTACTCTCAACAAGTTGTATAACTTGTGGATGTTCCAAGCACCATTCACAATTTGTTGCCTTCTCCACAAATGTTTAGTCATTTTGATAAGAGTTTTACAAAATGTCGTCGTATAATTCTAATAGCCTTGGTGGAAATAACCCGAGGATATGGTTTATCAAGTTGTGCTTATTGCCCAAGAATGCGGAACTTATAACCATTGTTACAGCAAAACATTTTCCCCATTGATTTTCCATTTGGAAAATTTTACAATTTTGATGATGTCCTTTTGCTGTCTTCGCAATTGATATTGTAAAGTGCTGAACATACACCCATCCAAGTACATAAGGCTTACCTTGACTTGACTTGTGTACGCCGAAGGAAGATAGTTACATTTACCACCTGTTGGTTCATGCGTCCAATGTGCACATCTTGCCTAATTACTTGCTCGGACAGCGGTCTGGTAATTATATATGCAAGGATATTGACTACTAGCCGAGATCGAATGCGAAACAAGTATCAGCTCTTCCCCCGACAGGATTTGTTAGAGGAAAGAGGCTGGGCACATTGCACTAATCGGCACCAGCTCACATTGTGTATACCATATCAGATGTGACCCCGGATTCAGTTTCTTTGATAAAACCGATAGCATATTACCATCCCGTATGAAGAAGTATGTACCAAAGTGAATCGTGGTTAACATAAACAAACATAGTCACACTCCCCAAGCTCTGTCGTTTCGTGAACTACCGGCATCCTCGATAGGTAAGCACCTACTGATTTCTGGTCACAGGTGTGGCTGGATCCCGCAATAAAATTTCCCTACCATACTCTATACCCCGATTTCACCAGTTTCTTGAGGCTATCAAAATTAGTCAAATGCACCTGACGCTGTGCCTGCACAGTTTATCATCAGCCACATGTTAAGCAGTGTACAATTGTCTGTCCTCCTTCCTCTGGGCAAACGATTACTTTGAACCTAATGCAATTAAGCCAGTTATGCATATTTTCCTGCTCAGCTCGCAAATAATTAATTATCTAATTGCTCGGCATACACAAACAGCGAAGTAAACCACCACAAAAGATAAGCGATTACTTCCGAAACAACGACTTATCACCCCGTGTGTAACCATCCCCTACCTCGCAATTAGTTGCTAAACGTCACAGAAACGGAAACTGCTACGCTCTAAGACGTTTCACACCAGTCGAGAACCGAGAGCCTAGGTGATCCAGGATTGAGAAGTTGCAGATTTCAAGTGAAGCATGTATTGCACTGTGAACCCATCTGCAGATTAAGTAGGCTGAACGCCGGTTTCCTTTAACAACAAATATTTTGTGTGATAGAAATAAGCATAAAAATCTGCTTTATGAATTACACGTTCGTAAGTAACCGTCACGTGCTGGACCATTTTCTTGCAGTGATGCCTTGTGACAAGCACTTCCCTTTAACGTTACCTGCTACAGAAAATGAATACGCTACTAGCTTTTACTGATTGCACTATTATCGTCCCTACGGATCACTTCCCGAAATCTGATCCTCATGGGTTTCTCTACATAGCTTGTGATTACACACCACGTTCACTAGATAGGTTAAGCGCCGGAGGTTATGATGTTTGTCGTAACGTCTTACTAGATCGGTACCGTTTTCATTGGAAAAGGAATTTCAGGTCTGTGCGAGATGTCGCGTTGTCACAAACCAACAAACACCGTCCGATAAAATCCAAACCGTTGGCATCGAGTACCCTTCACAGCCGCTGTTCACAACAACAACTTTTCTTGTGGAAGCTCCATTTAACACAGAGCCTTGACTCCATCCTCATTTAGACCGAAAAGTGTTTAACGCAGTCATACGGAACCAATAACCAGGTAACAAATACTATAAATGGTTGCCTGTATGAGCCGGAAACAACAGAATTACCTCGGAATAGTTAACTACACGTTGGCTGTGATGACGCGTCAGAGTGCATTTTATACACTGCTATAAATAGCCGGTTCTCGAGTTGGGGGAACATAGTGGATTTCCGGTAAATTGGGGCGTGTGGGCTCGTTGCATAACCGTTTTCCTTGCAATGTTGTATAACAATCATGTGAAAGCTTGACAAATAGATGACACTGTAACACTGTTGTGTGGCAAGCAATTATGTTCCACCGCCCGTTGTTGATTATATTTGGAGAGCCAGTGGATAAGAACTTTGATAAGGGCACAATAAATAAGAAGTTTGAATTATGCAGACCTCACGGATATGGTAGGGTATGTAACCGTTTGCCGCAATGCTTAACGTGTTACACCAAGGTCAGAGTCTTTACGTTGCATGCGGAAACGCAGAGCACGTAGAGCAAGCACAACTAATGTTTATTACGATCGCTAGGAAATATTTCCGGATGAGTAGGTGTCAGTTGTGGACTGTATTCAAACACACCACAGGTTTGCCGTGAAAAGCGGATTTGAAGATGCAACTAAAATGTACTCGCTTCGGCCGATCACATTTACTCGTCAGTTTGTAGCGTCTGCACAGGGATGAGTGGCTCCGCATGAAGCAAACCGGTCCGTGCGTTCCTCGCAAATAAAGACTGTTGTACAGTAGAAGTTTTATCGAGGAACATTGAAATTGAATAATACCGCGTGCTTATAGGTTATCAGTAAACACGTTGTTGTATTGTCACTCATTCTCAGCCGTAGTTTGTCACACAAACACGTGCTCATATACACAGTACTCAGCTTCACCAGCGCTATCCAATGCACCCATAATGTCGGATCTAGCTGATGTGGATCGCATTTTCTCTCCACACTGGAGTGTTCGCACTATACCTGCCAAAACACAATCGAAGTGTTTTCCGAATCCCGAACCCCACAGCAATATTTATAGCCGCAGTGCAAGACAAATCCACGTGTTATCCAACAAGTCAGGAAACAAAGTTCTGGATCGTTCATCAAAATAGCTATTGTAAACTTTGTGTCCGTATCTCTCAGTTGCTCTGTTGTCCGAGTTAACGATCCGACTGTTTAATTTGCCCATAACAGACGCACAGAACGCGAAGTACTTACACATGTAAATAATTCAGCACACAAACTACCAGCAGGAAACTATAAGCGCTTGGGCCTTGATCAAAACAGCATCGATGGACGCAAAGGATTGTGGCAACAAATCAAAGCCCATGTGACGGCATCCAGATCGACAGCATTTTGTGACCTTCCTTCATACCATAAAAATGTACGTTGGAATCCAGTGTAGCAAATGCCTTGGCAAGTTCCACCGCGAACATTCCAAGCACACAGTAAACCAGTAGAAGCAACACCATAGTAAAGCAGAGTCACTGTTTTTCGGTTCATTATATATAGTCGTCCTACTGGTAAAGATTTTACGTGGACTTTGTAGAAGTACCAAAGATTTGTAATAGTCAAACATGATGTTCCCTAAAAGGGATTCATTTGAAGAAAGCTAGGCAGAAAATAAATTCCAGTCATTCCCAAAATGTCCCGCATTAAAATGAGGAGGATGGCTGTGCAGCGCGCTAAAATTATACCAACTGTGGATTTAAACGTTACTACGACAAGTTACTCGTATATACCTGAAATATTAACCGCCAGTTCCATTGTAATAATCATGGTCATTGCCTCGACCACCCTGCAAACCGTTCCGAATTTTCAGAAGGACTTTGACAACTATGGTGGTTAGAACTTGGTTGCTGCCAAAGGTGACCGAATACCTAGATCTTCGGCCAGTCCCATTGGACACTGATTAAATTAAGTACACGCAACTGTACCCAAACAGCCCCCATCGACCGTATACAGACCAGATAGTCAGGTAGATTTAACCTACGTTGCAAAAGTTCTTAGCAGGAAATAAACAACATGTGCTTGATTTAGCGCTACGGAACGAAAAGCTCATGTCTGAGAACGCAAGCGTGGGGCACAGCGACCAAGTAACCATAATTTATGACCTGTTTTATGCGGAGTACCCGTAATAACACACTAACTTGAATCGAACAATCACCCACTACGACGTACTGAAAGCACTTTATGCGTTTGCCACTTAGGAGATTTTGCTCCTTGTTTAATTGACAGGGTTTGGATAGAGTTTACTGGCTAGTTCAGTGATCTGATTAATTCTGCATCGGTCAACATGTCCCATGGATGTAAAATGGAAGAATCCTTCATTAGGAGCAGAAACCAATAGCGCACGACAACAAGAGACGCAGCAAGGCGTGCGTGGGGATTAAACCCTAGCCCTGACAACTGGAGTACTTGTGTCCTGCATCTTAATCAATGTATCACGCTTGTGCTTTGGGACAAAATAGTGGAGCTGTAGAGTCTAGCGGAAACGTTTGTGCTAACAAAAAGCTATGTAAAGAAATATGAACGGCCGCCATAATGTAAACGTTGGTGTTCCCCAATAATATCAGCAAACGGCTGTGCTAAATTCGACGTGGGTGCAGTTAACTTTCTACGGCTCCAACATGCTTCAAATTTCCGGTGGGGGATGTACCAACGGATACCGCGAAGATTTGGACTACCGTGCTGGATTCCGGTTTTTCTTATTGATTACCATGTTTTACGTGATTTTTCGTGTGAATTGTACACCAATATTTTCTCCAAACTGTGTAACTAAAATGGAGGTCCTCTGGCTAATTTCGGAGTTCTCATTGTTTGGACCAACTTCCGTCTGCCTCCGCCATCTTGGATTTGTTGCACGCCTGGACAAGTCCATTCAATCGCGGCTATTATCGAAAAATTTAGCGGTGCAACCTAAACTGCCTATGAAACACCAAATGCGAGAAATTACACAATGTTGGGTTTCGTCCGATCAATATCTTAGCTTGAAGCTTTAGTCTGAAACTCGATAAGCATAGATCACGATGACCCCACTATTATCCCGCCGTATTCAGCAAGCGAAGCGATGTGTATTTTCCAAACCACCAGCAAAGCTAACTGAAATGCGGGACTCAAAAGCAGTCACTCGGTTAAAAAAATAATAACACAGTACTAAATGCTAAATCGCTTTAATAGTATAATGGCACCTTTTGAACCAAAACCAGAAATCCGTTCAGAGTTAAGAATTCTTTCCGGTAAACTCTCTTCAGACCCAAACGTTTACATAACACGGATTGTGTGGGGCAAGCGCCGAATCGGGCTGTGATTGGTTTCTAAGCTGTCTGAAGTTCAAGATCGATAAATAAAGGCGGCTACAGATGGTACGAAAAGTGCACCAAAGGAAATTACCACAAGTTTCGGCGGCATAAAGTAAATATATATGGTCACATAGGGTAGTTAAGTAGCCATGTCAGTTGGCCACGGTAGTAGTAGTATCGGCCGTATGAATCATTTATATACGCATAATTCCGGCTTCAGATTATGGATGTAAATAGCCTCGGCAATAGACAAGATTTGCTTTCGGAAGCCTTGCGATAAGCTTTCAGTTAGTGAGTAGATGACTTTAAAGTCATTGTCATTTGCGGTATGGCCACTTTCGAGGTGCGACATGATTGAGCTCTCTAAGGACCTCATTTCGCTTTTGTAAAACCAAACCGGAAGGTGCTCGCGAATCCTCTGGGAGAGACGTCTCGTTGTACGACCCACATATCGTACACCACAGGAGCAGGAGTACTGATAAACGAGCACTGAACGGGTCGAAGATGACAGACTATTTTACAAGGGTTTTGCGAACACAATCTTGTTGTGATAAATAATTCTTAAGCGGGCTGCGAAATAAGTTTATCAACAGCATCCTTCAGACGTCGAGATAAGACATCAGCTGCAGTGTCGTCCTTAAATGCCAAATGTATGAATGACTCTTTCTTGGGAACAACGCTCTTAGGTGGCTTTCGCTTTCGTTCTTTCATATGCTTCATGATAAAATTATCGGGGTAATGATTTTCATGAGGGGCCTCGCTGATTCTCTGTAGCTCTTCTTTGGCGGTATCCGGAGTGCAAATACTAGGCGCCCTGAAGGCATGAGATCGGATTAAACTCCTCTTGTGCTGTAAAGACACTGCGCCCTGAAAGTTAGTGTACTGTACAGTCCATGTATGATTTCTGTGTTCCTTTCTGCTACATGAGCCATCCGAGTTGCGAACGACTACTACATCCAATAAAGGTAAAACGGTTTTCATTTTCGTGCTCCCAGGTGAAGCGTTGATTAGCACGTGCGTCATTAAATGCCTTCAGCAACCGTTTTGCATGTTGTTCGGATTCGCAAAGCACGAAGGTGTCATTGACATACAGTACGTACACTTCAGTTCCACAGTTGTGCGTCCTGAGTGAGCCATGCTCTAATTTTGCCATCAGCAAACAATGACCCCAAAGGAAATCCCATGGCCACTCCATTAATCTGACAGTACATCTCACCATTAAAGGTGAATTGAACATTTAACATGTAGCGGAATAGTATCTCCTTTAGCAAATCTTCCGGAAGGGTCGCGTATGTTGGTAGTTAACGGGTTAACTCGCACAAGTATTCCACCGTTTTGAGCAGTGGAATATCTGTATACAGCGACTGGGCATTAAAAGATTTCATCATTTTGTTAGGAAAGTTGAGTCCAGATATCTTCTCAATGAATTCGAAGGTGTCTTTCACGCAGTAAGTGCAAACCATATTCCGTAACGGTTGCAATTTGTCCACCATCCATTTAGTCAACGAATGCTGGGGAGAACCCACCATGTCTAAATTTGGACGCATTGCGGCGCCTTTTTTGTGGACTAAGGAAGGCCATATAAGCTTGCTAGTAGTCCACCTGAAGAGTTCAACTTTTCGTATTCGCTCTTTGTGATAAGATTGGCTTGCACCATTCGCCTGAAGCAGCTGGTCAAATGTTTTTCTGACCCCCTGTGTTGTCTTTCTGGTCATAAGCTTCGGGAACTTACGTTCGTCCCTGAGGATGTGTTGCGTTTTCTAAATATAATCCACCCTATCTAGCAACAGTATGCCGGATCCTTTGTCTTGCCTAGAGATAATTAATTCGTTGATTACCCGCAAATATTTAATTGCACTGAGCCATACGACGGAGTCATTGGGAGAACTATGCGGCCTACTAAAAAGGTGAACCCAGTGCTGCATTCGTATCAATCTAGAGAACGTGTATTTAAAGGGGGATGTTACAATAGACAATTAGATGTTTTAATAGTACAACGTCGTTCCACACACCTGACCCCGTGAACTTCACTCTCACCAAATGGTCAAATGTGGTTAATATCTATCAGGCCGCCTACAGTCCCAAATAATCACACCGTAACTTTGCTAGTCGGCTCTCTTGTCCGTTCCATGTGAATTGAGATCTGGTACATACACTGTCCGATGCGGTGATGGTCTTTGTTCTGACGGCCCTAAGTTTCATTAAGCGTAATTAAAAGACTTAGATGAGCGACAATGCAGGATCGATTTTGCGTGCCGTTCCTGGTAGTATGTCCGGTTTAATAACGGTGCACTAAAAATCTTTGGACTATGGAAAGATTTCCTCGCTCTAAAACAATGCATTTGCATCTGCTGGACTGATGACGTTCAACAGCAATGGACAAGTATACTCCCCAGATGTCCTGTGAAGTGCTTTCTAAGTTCAGTTAAACAGTGTTATTGTTCAAGCCATTGGTAACTGCCCCAACCAGGATGCAATGTGTAACTATCTGATAGCTTACGGACAGTCGACGTGTTGCGAGCTGATTAGCTGCAGCTTGGTTAATCTAATGTGTCGCTCGCCAGCTATAAGTTTGTTGTATCCCTAGGCGATTCCTGAGTACCGATTTTCGTGTAGATCGAATTTAAAGCGAATGAACCTGTCTGTATTTTGAAAGCAACCTGTGAGGCATTTGACGCTCCCTGCAATTGCCTTAGGCTAGTCCTCAACCGTTTCTTACTTCCTGTCTAGCCCGCCCACAAGTACACCTGCGGACCTCTCTCGGCTCTGTGAATACCCTCTGTGTGTAACGTCCCAGCGGTGTAATTACAATCATGGCGGTGACCAAAGTTTCTGTCGTTATACCAATTTGACTCCTTCTAATCCATCAGGAGCTTGCCCTTTATGAGTGTTTGTACCCATACTATGAGGACATAAGTCAAACCAGAATGTTGGAGGTCATGAGTAGGGTCCCGAAAACGCCTAGGTGCAACAGGTAACGCTCAGGCTTATGTACACACATCATAAATACAGAGTGAACAGATGGATTGAATATACCCACTCTGGATTCCAGTTGGACTATTCGCCGTCATTTGTCGTCAGTCTATCTATGTAGTCACCGCACTGACGTTCTACACAACCTAAATATGTGACTTCAACTGCTGATTCCATTAGATCACAAACTGTTAGTAACGCAGGAAGAAACAACTGTCATCGTAAATTAGTCGAAGTACCTCCATGTCCGTATGAAACACGCAGGACTGGAAGCAATAGCAACTGAGTTCCACCGTGCACTCCACTTAGGTTGGACGAAAAATATTTGAACAATAAAACCAACAGTGCCATTTACCGTGCAATTTATCCGTGATGTTTAAGTATTTACAGTTCAAGTAAACGTAAAACAGTAGCATATCTTTGCCTTACATGGTGCATCATATTTTTTAACGCGTGCCTCCGCAACAGCATGCTCCAAAAACTTCATCCTCCACTCCGTCTTCCTCAGAACACCAGCTGGATCTCATTGGAACATTTCCCCAATCTCCTCCTCATGTCTTATTTAAGGTAGGCCTTAATGATGCTCCAAATCCCATCAATGGTGTTCAGCTGTGGAGAAAACGGTGCCCGTCGTAGCAGTGTTTCCGAGGTTTAAGCTTCCTCTCGAAAATATTGCTCCAGATTAGTGTGACATGGGGCGTTAGCACAAACAAGAACACAGCTGTCAGAAAAATGTCTACCATCTGTATCAAGCATCTGCCGCAACCAGCGTGCACATCTTTCCTTATTGTAACTGCCCCTTAGAAGGGAATACCCCAGCAATCCGTCCGCAGTCATTGCGCTTATTAGGTGCAAATTGTGTCCCCGACTCTTGGCCTTCGTACACTGTAAACGCGTGCCGCGTGCCGATCGGCCTTTTGTGCGCGCGCAGAAAAGATTGAAGTTTGTCTCACCCATCCACAATGCTCGCCGTGCTTTAGCCTCCATACTCATCAGTGTCAGGACGTAAACCTTATTCAGCCTCTTGTTTTGTATGGTATCCATAGCTTCCGCTATTAAATGCGCCCTCTTAATTGTCATGAGCCGACCGACTACCTAGCAAGCAATGGTGCTGACGCTTGCCTCCACCTCGAACTCACCCTAAAGTCGTACCCGAAGAATTTCTAAAGACACTGTTGGCTCCGATTCAACCCATTCAACTAGGCAATCAAAGTGACTCCTGACGGCGAATATCGATACGTCACGGTAGCAGCAATTTCTGGCTGATTCATTTCCAGTTTTCTTATCCAAATGCGACAGCTTTACACGTTTACCTGCAACACAGATGCAACATTTTTCCAGACGTCGCCTTCCTCATGGGTCTTAAGCATAATGGCCTTAACGTCAGCCGAATGATCGATGCGCGTTACGCTCTGCTCCTTCGCGAGTAGCCAAAACTAAATGTAAGAAAAATGAAAGCTAATAAAAGACAAACGTTGCATCGTTAAACGAATATTTCTAAAACGGTCGCTGTCGCAACCTAGACCTATATATACGCAATGCCTGGAAAATCCAGAAGCGACAAGTTGGCTGTCCAGATGGCGAATATGCTATCATTAGTCATGTCCATTTTATATGTCTAACATAGACCATCACAAAGGCACTTTGGCTGTAGGCTTCCACTCACGTACTCGAAATTCCTTTGCTGTCTGCTGATTCGGTGTGCTAATCAGCACATAACCTTAGCCGCGTCTACGAGAACATTTGCAACATTTTCAGACCAGACGTGTCCGGACAATTCTGTACTTCGATCCTTCTCAGCCACATTATTTGTTTCCATGCACAGGAGCAAGGTTGTCTTAGGCGAGCGAGCGTCACCGCTGACCAGTGTGCATTTTGACTCCGCGGCCACATCTGTTAGGGGTGGATGTACAAGTGTGAAGCCCCATACATCATGACTCACCTCTTTTGGAGACATAAGTAGGCATGCCCACTGGCCATGCCCAACTGACAACCTTCTCAGGCCTGAGATGACGGGACCCCTGTCCGACACGCCCCGCGACTCTTCCGTAGTTCGATGCCCGAAGGATTCTAACTTGTTGGTACATTCAGCACAAACGTGTCGGAGGGTGTGCAAAGTAAGGTCATTTTCGTCCTCACATATTCAGTAACCTAGCCGACTTGTTAACTCGTCGCATGTTGAACGGTTGCATGTACCGAAACGCGACGAACAGATGTGAGTTGTGTGACGGTCTAAAGTGTCCGGTTTGCCAGACGTCAAAAACGATTCATGCTTTCATTGAAGTATCGAGTATGCTGAACTTCGTCAGGGCAGCTATTTACATTACATTGTTTATAGTGCAAAACATAAATCGAATTGTGGGTAAAGTACATTTTCGTTCCATGTTGCAGAGCTGAGTGGCAGGTGGCAGCACAAAAGTGAGCGGTCTGGACTGTTTAGATGCAAAAAGATACCAGTCCTTGCGCCTGTAACAGACGCAAGATTAACACGCAGGATTTTAGCTCCCAGGCAGAAAAGATTTAACCCTGTGTAGGGCACTTACTAATGACTTGAACAATAATACAAGTTAACTGAATTGGAGAAGACTTCACAGAACGTTTAGGGAGTAAACTTTTCCATTGCTGTTGAATGCCATCAGTCCATCAGATGCAAATGCATTGTTTTAGAGCGAGGCAATCTTCCCATAGTCCACAGATTTCTAGTGCACCGTCATTAAACCGGACATACTACCAGGAACGGCACGCAAACTCGATCCTGCATTGTCGCTCATCTAAGTCTTTTAATTACGCTTAATGAAACCTAGGGCCGTCAGAACAAAGACCTTCACCGCACCGGGCAGTGTATGGAACAGATCTCAAGTCACATTGAACGGACAAGACAGCAGACTAAAAAGATTATGCGGTGCGTGTTTGGGTCTGTAGGCGGCCTGATAGATATTAACCACCTTTGACCATTTGTTGAGAGTGAAGTTCACGGGGTCAGGTGTGTGGAACGCCGTTGTACTATTAAGGCACCGAATTGCCTATTGTAACATCACCTTTGTAAACAGGTTCTCCAGACTAATAAGATTGAAGCGTTGAGTTCACCTGTAAAAGCTGCATAAATTTCATAGGCCGCATATTCCTCCCACGGCTCTGCGCACGTCTCTGTCGGTTAAATACATTCCGCAATCATTGGCATTTCATACGTGTCCAGCATTATCTCAAACAGCAACCCGTAGACAGAAGTGTTTGTTTGTTCGATATGTCGCTTGTGTCGCTGCTATATGTGCCGTATGACAACGTTCCGACAGACACCACGTACAGCACAGATCATTTGCTTTATTGTGCTACTGCAGTTTGCCAGATTTGATGGTTCAGAAATGCATTCAACGCGTACACCGGCAACCCTAGTAGAAAACGTCAGTTCACGCGTGACGCCGGTAACCGTTGCGTAACCGTAGGGTCTACTGTATCAATTGGAGGACGTGTCTCACGCGCGAACATGGCTTCCGCTGGGGATCTGCCGCCTGGTAGATCGGGGTTTTGCGTAGCCCAGATTACTTAACAGGAACAGCTGTATGATCTATGTGG
Organism: Dicrocoelium dendriticum; assembly: GCA_944474145.2. Taxonomy (NCBI): domain Eukaryota; kingdom Metazoa; phylum Platyhelminthes; class Trematoda; order Plagiorchiida; family Dicrocoeliidae; genus Dicrocoelium; species Dicrocoelium dendriticum. The sequence goes on along the minus strand of OX104063.1, from coordinate 3,110,431 downwards.
GTCCTTGCCAACACGGCTTTAGAAGTAAACATTTGATAGTACTCACGAATATTTCTGCTTCCCCGTTTGACTGGGGTTGCCCCAGAGGCGACTGGCAGTGCTTGATATAATTACACTGTCAGAAAGCGCCACCATCGTTGGAGATAAGCTGCCAACCGTTATCGGAAACCAAGGTGTTTGGTGAACCGAACTATGCAAATAACTGTTGTAATTTATGTATCTTGGCCGCTATCGTAGTTGTGTTCATCAGGTATACGTCCGCCCTAATAGTGTACGCATCAACCACAATTCAATAAAACTGGCCTTGAACGGGACCAGGGAAATCTAGGTGAATTCTATCCCATGGCTCGGAGGCTGGCATTCAGGGTTGGATGATTTCGCTTGGAAGTTTCGCTGCTGATGTACATTTGCTACAAATAGCGAAACGATCATTGATAGCGTTGTCAAGGAAAGGCCAATATACGTATCATTGGCTAGATCTTTCATGCGGGATATACCGGGACAATGTATGGGCAATTATCTTAATAACATTGAGATTGAGAAAGTCCTAATGAATGCTCTGCATAATTCGTTAAACGCGCTGGCGTGGGGAGATCATTCCAGGTAGCTGAGCTGTTGACTTGGACTAGGCTGATGACCTCTTGCTGGGTAACGGTCCACAGGCCGTCCAACTTGCAATCAACCCCTTGGGGATTGAAGCGTCAAAATATGGGTTGACGTTTCCCCATCTAAGTGCAAACCTCTTTTCCAAATCTCGGATCACTGTACATGTAATCACTCTTTGTGGTGAGACACTGGAGTTCAAGGAGATTGTTGCCTACATGGGTGGTTGCATTACAGCCAATGTAGATATTGAATACCAGATTTCGTTGCGTATTTCAAGAGCTCACCTCGCTTGCTCTAAGCGGAAGCACTTGTGGCGTCGCCATGACATGGACATATGCATAAATGACGGGTTCATTGTGCGACTGTCGTGCTGTACTTTTGTGCGGTTGCAAGACACGGCATGTTCGTATCGTTGACATGCGCCGTCTCTCGGAATTTGGGCACCGTTGCTTCCGGTCGATTGCCCGTTTGTGGCCACTGCACGACGTAAACAATGTGTAAGTTAGAAAACGTGGCTTGAGTGGCGGCAAAATTTCGCTGAAGAAGTAAGTACCGCTGCTGTCGCAGCGGAGAATTGGACGGGTACTGCGGATACCCGGTAATACCCTTCATTGCCGCAAGCATTTCGCGGTTGCTGGACAGGCGCGGTGGCCAAACTACGACATGGATAAGTCACAGCAGAATTGTCGAGTGACTCAGAAGTCCCCCCTTCCGGGTTTTCACCCAGTGTAACAAAAGCATGTATGCTGCGATGGGCTGCGCAATGAACAAATGTGATAGAACCATGTTGCACAATAAAAGAGCCGTGTTACTCCCCTCGCCCACTCTGGGATTTGTGTTACTGTTATAAAATCGCAACTAGTGTGACCATCACTTTCGGGGTGTATTTGTTTACTGTGTGAGCTGTCTTTTTGTAAAAGGATATAAATGCGCAAGTGGGAAAAGAAACAACGCGCATATCACAGTTATACTGTAAACTACCACATTGAGGGAGCCAGAATCGGTTGCAGTGTTTCGGAAATCAGTCAACCCATGAATTTTAAAAATACCTACTTGAAACTACCGGCAGTTGACAAGGGTAATAAAAAGGTATGCATGACTGCAGCTATTTAAGAAGATTTATCAGTAAAATACAGCAAATCGCAGCATCATATTTTTCTCTTGACAAAACCGTTTCAACCTGATTCCACTTACTTAATATCAAATTGCAGTTCTTGTCACCCAACACCACTGTGATAATTCAACCCTACGACCAGGGTGTTATTCAAGCGCTTAAGTCGAATTCTAGGAAATATGCTGCGTCTCCATCTCATAGCAATCAGGGAATCCCAAAAAGTTTTGTCCGAGACTGACTTCATGAAACTAGTAAATTTATTAGATATTTTTTTCTACATAACTTCTATCTGGAAGGAGGTACAGAACTCAATCATCTTTGTTTATCGAAGCGGGGTTTCCTTGTAATGCAGAAATGGATTCTGGGAGAATAATGAAAATTTGAAATGGGACATGTGAGCAGATTGTGCATCCTTCAAACATGATTGCTATGGATATTCTCGCAGAGGAGTATTTTGGATGCAAACTGGCTGACATCCATCGGGTTGATTCTTATTTCCAAACCTGTCACACAACAGAAAAAAACTGGGACCTGCCAACCACATCAATTTAAGCAGCTGAGGATGTGAATAATGGCTCAGACTACCAGCAGGAACAGGATTTTACAAACATTCTGAAAACGTATAGATTCATAGACGCACAGGATGAAGTTGATATATATACGGTGAGACATGAATTGTCCAAGAAAATTAGACGGCATTTGAAACCTTACTAATCGGAGCTCAGCCGGGGCATAATGTGCTGGCCGCCCTTACTGGACCATGTGAGTGTCTGAGACATCCATTGGAGCACGCCCCTTTCCTGAGGGAAGGGAAACGCGTGCGATCAAAGCACCGGGTATGAGCTATTTATGTAAGTGGGCAAAGGAGATGTCTGAGTCTAGGGCGCCAGCGATTCACCCAGCACAACAATGTAAAACGCTGGCTTGGAACTAAAAGGATGCTTTAAACAAGAGGCACGAGCAGGTTGCCTAGTTTCGGTATGTATGCAGGCTAATTAGGACGGATAGTTGAGGTGGCAGTAGAAGGTTCTGTTTGACCTCGAAGTCAAGCTGTCTGTAATATAAGGAGCGGAACAATCTCCCTCGCAGCAGAATGGATACCAATCACTGCACGTAACTTCTTTCTTTATGCGATGAAATATCACTTTGGTGACGGATCCAAAAGTCTAATTTGAACGTGGGGTAGAAGATAATCACATTTCAAACAATTCGCCCCCATACGAAACATACAGGTCAAATCTGGTCTATGTAGACAGGACAGCTCCCGGGTGGAATAATATAATCACCAATGGAGTGGTGAAGGGATATGTGATAAATGTTTGATTGCAGCCTTGCAATTTCCTTTCAAGGAATATGTTAAATGGAGAATTACATTACATTCTCCTTGTTACTCAAATGTACAGATATGTAATGTTTTACTACCAAGTGATTACACTACAATCAACTGCTCTCCTGAAGTATGTGGGACTGCGAGCTGGTGCACTCTACAGCACTGTTCCCCAACCTGTGTGTCGCAGTGGACCGGTCGGCGTTTGATAATTGTACCCCGGCGCGCTGTGGGGTTTGTTGAACCTTTAATTTTAGGTTGTTTTGAGTGAATAACTTCATATGTAATTGCGATTAAACATGCCTTGAATATAAAAATCAACTACACCAAAAATAAATAGAAATTGATATGATACGTTACTTCAATATAACGTCTAACTGCGGACAAACATGAGAGAGCTCCTCAGCCACGAGACTGCTCCATCTGGGGAAAATAGCAGACAATGACGATTGATGTGTGATACGTAGCTCCAGTTGATTGGGTTGCTTTGGTTCGGCTGCTGGCAATGCAGGAAACCACGCTTTACACACTTAGGTTGTCAAAATGGCAATCCGCGCGTAATTCGCTTTAACTTTAATTGCAGAACATTGGCGAAGTTTTTGTCACGAACGTACTATCAAAGCCGCCGTCATTCGCAATCTCAGTAATGGTGTGTAATATGGGATAAATGAGTAATAATGATGCGATAATCGCACATATTTTGAGTCAACAGATTAGAAACTGACCTGCAAATAGTCGAAATCCACAATATTAATAAAATCATACATACATTTCCATTGTCGTTATAATTAGCCACCAGATGAGCAAACAGCAAATACAGTGTACCGTTGCTTTGCAATTAAAATGAAAGGAATATATTGTATCCCTCACTTCCAGAAGAAGTGCAACATGCCAGTATGTCCGCTATGTATTGGGTAGGGGTGCGAAAAATCAACTTCGACCTGTGCGTCTGTGAATGTATACGTTTTCAGAATGTTTGTGGAATCCTGCTCCTGCTGGTAGTCTGAGCCATTATTCACATCCTCAGCTGCTTAAATTGATGTGGTTGTCAGGTCCCAGTTTCTTTCTGTTGTGTGACAGGTTTGGAAATAAGAATCAACCCGATGGATGTCAGCCAGTTTGCATCCAAAATACTCCTCTGCGAGAATATCCATAGCAATCATGTTTGAAGGATGCACAATCTGCTCACATGTCCCATTTCAAATTTTCATTATTCTCCCAGAATCCATTTCTGCATTACAAGGAAACCCCGCTTTGATAAACAAAGATGATTGAGTTCTGTACCTCCTTCCAGATAGAAGTTATGTAGAAAAAAATATCTAATAAATTTACTAGTTTCATGAAGTCAGTCTCGGACAAAACTTTTTGGGATTCCCTGATTGCTATGAGATGGAGACGCAGCATATTTCCTAGAATTCGACTTAAGCGCTTGAATAACACCCTGGTCGTAGGGTTGAATTATCACAGTGGTGTTGGGTGACAAGAACTGCAATTTGATATTAAGTAAGTGGAATCAGGTTGAAACGGTTTTGTCAAGAGAAAAATATGATGCTGCGATTTGCTGTATTTTACTGATAAATCTTCTTAAATAGCTGCAGTCATGCATACCTTTTTATTACCCTTGTCAACTGCCGGTAGTTTCAAGTAGGTATTTTTAAAATTCATGGGTTGACTGATTTCCGAAACACTGCAACCGATTCTGGCTCCCTCAATGTGGTAGTTTACAGTATAACTGTGATATGCGCGTTGTTTCTTTTCCCACTTGCGCATTTTTATCCTTTTACACAAAGACTTTATCCGACTTTGTTTTGAATAGAAAAGCATTTCATATGGATTAAAATCTCTTGAGCTGTGTAGCCGGAACATATTTCGGGCAACTTCTCTGTTTAGTCGAATGCAACACACATATCTGAATCACCGCTTCCGCCTGATTATTTACCAAACACAAGATCGTCTAGTGATGAAAGCTTGTAGCCAAATGTTTGCCTATGTAACATCTGTGTTTTACAATTCTTCGGCCAGGTGTAATGCTCGTTCTTGAATCAAGTGTCCAGCTAATGGGATTTTCCCATCAGTGCTGACTGGCACTATTTCCAGCAGCGTGCGTTCATGTCTTCGTTACCCATTTTTATACCATTCTTTCTTTTCAGTCTTGTTGTGTGGTTCAAAAAGTCATTCAAATACAGCTTTCCTCCTATGTTACGTGGATTTGTGTTCTCCTACTCTGCATTTGGCGCTCATGTTAGCGAGCTGCTCCTTCTTGAAACCGTCGAATCACTGATACCATTTCTTTAAGTGGGAATGCCTTTGACGTTGCTTAAATTGAACTAGCCATTTTGTGCTTCGTAAGAACACTCAAAAAAGACTATAAAAACGAACATGAATATTCAATAAGGACGTGCGTCAACCCTACCCGCTTACTTCTGACAATCGACTGCTCACACAGTAAACAAATACACCCCGAAAGTGATGGTCACAGTATTTGCGACTGTATAACAGTATCACAAATCCCAGAGTGGGCGAGGGAAGTACCACGGCTCTTTTATTGTGCAACATGGTTCTATCACATTTGTTCATTGTGCAGCCCATGCGTTTGTTCCACTGGTTGAGAACCCGGAAGGGGGGACTGCTGCGTCACTCGACAACTCTTGTTTGAGTTCTCCATGTCGTAGTTTGGCCAACACGCGTATCCAGCTACCGCGAATAACGCGTGTCTCTTGAGACTATGACGGAGTGTAAGCGGTATGTGTCCAAGAGACCGCTGCTGTCACATTGGGACGATCTTCTCCAACGCTACCACGTATGCATGCATGCGACGGTGAAATTATATATTATTATCTGTGTTCGCATAAGATTGCCAGTCGTTTCGCCTGGCCGTGTTTTCTGGTACTCAGTGCGGCGCAAATTTTATGTGGGCATATATGATCTACCGCAGCCAGATACATCGTTAAATAATGTGCAACTACATTGTCTTTAGGCTATTACGTTTTAGTGAAACTCTAAGTTTATTAGGTGCGCGTGACCGTTGGTATAACCAAAATGATTGATTTGCATTGCCCAGGCCATCCCGGTTTCAACGATACGGATTTTGTCCAAACTAATGAATCGCTTTCTTCATGTAGCTACAGGATTTCCCATTTAAAATTTGGCAACCGATTTCCGCTGACAGTCGACGGTGATTGCAATAAAGAGACAGCAATCGCCGTGTAATTTGAGGGTGCGCGGAAGCAATTTTTGGGCGACGAAAATTCGTCCTTTGTGTTTAGAGCTGGGACGACCAGCAGCACACAAATTGGTCAGTGCAAGGTCACAACATGACGTTCTTTTCTACTAACCCACAAATGCTTCTCGGAATTATCCTCGCTATTCTCATCATATGCCTCTATGCCTACCTTCGTTCGAATCAGCTTGATGGGCACTATTTCTTACACTCCAAATCTTTGATGTATTCTGTCTGGATTAACCTTCACAAAGGTGCCGCCTGAGTCACACTCGCACTAGGTATGCTGTTGATTATTATTACTATGACGCGGAACGCGGAAAGTAAGCTACATTCAATTCTTCGCTGCAACTCTACATACGGCTGCAGTAATCACTGCTTGTGATATTCACTTTCGCCAAACGCGCTAATCGATCAGTTGACAGCACCACGGGTATTGGTACTATTAGAAACCGCAGTGCTCCAATAAACATGACTCGAAAGTGTTAAACGTTGTGCATCAGTCAAAACGCATTGCGGAAGAAACACTGGAGTATTGGCTTAAGGGTCCTAAAAAGTTCACACAGAAGTATCGCTTGAAGGCGTTTGACACTTGAACCTAGTCAATGGAGACAGGTAGAAATCTTTGAGGCTCATAAACAACTGCAGGAAAACCTAGGTTTTATAGTACAGATGCGATCCCCGACCGCTTTTCA
>OX104063.1:2990858-3103318 GCA_944474145.2 Dicrocoelium dendriticum | reverse complement strand
GTGTACCAGGTTGAGATGTGGCAGTAGTTCCATTTCACTCATCGAATCCAAATTGATTTTCCTTGTAGTTCATTACAACGCTTTCGATAATTGATGACAGAGTGCTTGCCAATCGGATGTTTAGTAAAAGACCACTGCAGATGCTGCACAAGAATTCTGTCACACGTTCTCATACTGCCGTATATTATGCTGCAGTATTCGTGGAGGGGGTGAGAGAGTAGCTTAGAAAGCTCAAATTTAGCATGGATTGTGTGGATTTTGTGGGAAATGTTGAACATAGTCTGGCATGTGTTACTTGACCTTAGAACTTTCCGGGCGACATTTAAGGAAGCTGGGTATTAAACTCCGATTTCATACATGGACAGCTGTATTGAGAGCTGCACATTATTTATTCGATATAATCTCTGGGTTGGAACAGCCGTAATAAATGATACGTGATCTATTATCCGAGCGGTTAATCATCCACGTGTGACAACGTGAACAAATGGGTTATAGGTACTCTTGAATTACAAGTGGCGTTCCGTGTACTTCGTTAAGCAGAAGTTCATCGACAACCGTGAGATGGTCACCAAATAAAAATAACAGACCAATTTTACAGTTGTGGTGATGTCATTGATGTAGTATAGTTGAGTAGGAGAGACGAACTTCAATCAAGTCGCTGATGGACGGTCTCAGTGCGGCAGAAGGCTTGAAACAGAATTTAATACAGCCTACGACATGTTTCCTTAAGCGTCGATTTAAAGTTAACAATGTTTGTGCTCAGCAGTTGTCGTTTAACTAATCTAGTTGGCCTTTCCTTCATAGCAATGTAGTTGACCTTGCAATAAACATGGGGAAGTGTTTTCATAGGACTAAATTCACAAATCATGAAGGGTAGTATATAGTTGAATGAAAACACGGAACTAACATCAAATGTGTATCGAGTCCGATGCGGAATGCAGCTACCTATTATTTGTCTTAGGCTTATAACGAAAGCAGCGTCTCTGCTATTGAATTGGCCGGAGGCAATCTAGATGTTCATTTATAAGTTTAATCGCAAGATTGAACTTGTGCGACAGTGCGCTACCACCATGTTGCAAGTTTTCTTTATAAAATTATGGTTCTGACAGCCACCTAAACCAAATGATTTGCTCTGAAGAATGAATAATGATAAAAGTTATCTCTATTTCAAACCTGTTTAAATACGGTCTTTGTTATGAACCGCTAGCAATAATGAAACAGTTAACGCAGTCAAATGAATATTTCTTTAAAACTCACCAACTGGTCGACCAAAACCGATTTTGAACACACTAGCAACAAATACACCATGATCGGACAGGAGATTAATCTTTCCAGTGATTAGTTGGATAGATTTAAGCAGACTTTCAGACAGCAACATATTATCCGTGGAGATGCGTATGGTCAACTGAATTTGGTGTGTTCTTTGGAGCGCACTTTTCTCTATTGGTTTACTGGAACAATGGACCAAACTCCTGATTGTTGATGTATGGTAGCTCAAGGTGTTGAGCTGCGGAAAAGGAATACCGTAGGGTGTCTTATGGAATACAAGATTTTTTAAATATTGGTTGTTTAATAATTGTGAACAAAGAAGGAAGCTGCACGAGATTACTGACATTAATATTCTCGAAATAAAAAATCAATCGACACAGGCTAACTGGATAATTGCGCTCGGCTTCATGTTCACTGTTGTCAAATGACACAACAACAAAACTTTTAATGCTAGTTTAAACATGGCCTAACAATTATCCACTTACCCTGGAAGTAAGGCAGCTGTGACGGTCAGACAAGGCACTACCGAATTCAGCTCATCGGAGCCCTGTAGGTTCAGAATTAGTAAACCAGACCACGCTTGCTCTTATTAATTATACCACGGACATCCGGTGAAAAATTAGCCAATGTTGTTAGCAACCCGGATAAGCAGGTTGATAAAACTTCCCTTCATTTTTGTGTGTCCAAATTTGTGGCAGGTGTTATTTGGCTAGTAGAGGGAGCACTGCAGTCGCACATTAGTTGTGCGGGTGGATTGTAATGTGGCGGACTTTGTTCAGCGTTAGTGTCGAGTGTCTGTTTCAGTTACTGGAATTTCAAGTAGGCTGGTGAATGTGGTGGCTTGGCGAAGTGAATCGCAGCGGCTTTTGGCGAATAGCGCCAATGTATTGTCCCAGTCGTGCAACGCATAACGTGAGGAGAAGTTCGCCGCTGACTCTGGAATCTAGTACTACTTCTACGGAAATCCCAGTGTCGTGCTGAAGACTAATTCTGTGGGACTACAGCCGGCATCTTCCTTCACAGTGTTGCGGATACCGAGGAGAATGATCGGTAAGCGCTCCGACCACTGGATTTTTCATTTCTTCTCAGTGATTGGGTTTTCAATCTGGAGGTAAAGATGCTCGACTAAAAAGTTAGCATCCGGATGATATGCCGTCGTACGTAAATGAGAATAGCCAAGCATGCTGTTAAGGTGGCGAAATAGTACAGAACTACGCTGAGGTCCTCTATCCGTGGTGATAGTGGCGGGGTGCCAAACACGGATAACCAAGTTAAGATGAACGTTCGCGTCGCCGTCTTGGCTGAGACTTCTTGCAACGACACAGCGTGTGGGCATCGTATGAAACGATCGACACATGTCAGCGCATAAATAAGACCGTGGCGTAACAGTAGAGGTCCAACAATATCGATATGGGAATATGTGAATTGAGTGTAGGGTAGAGAAAAGTTTCCAGGAAGAGAAATCGGGTGGCGACGGATATTACTATACTGGCAGGTAGTAACCTGTTTCGTCTACTGCTACATATCAGAGTGCATACTAAGCCAGATTTAACGATTCGTACTCTGCTTGATGGCAGCGCAGCTGCTCGGATGGGGGATGCCATCCAAATGGTCAAACGAAACCTGTCGATAGTGTTGCGGAACGGATGGTCGCGATGTGCCGGTGAAGATATCACAGTAAATTCCTGATTTCGAGTTGCCAACAGGCAGTTAAGAAAGTGCAATAGAAGGATTTTATTTCAACTGCTTAAACCCAGCATCTGTTTTTCGATAGGCAACGATGTCTTCTAGCCTGATTTTCTGGCTCGAAATGTCGTGAAGACCAATGTTGGACAACGGGTCGACAAAAATATGTGAGCTGAATCAACTTGTCGAATGTCGGTGGTAAAATACAACACATCAAGTGACTATTTTCTGTGCTCAAATTGTAGGCGGCGGAAGTTCTGTGGCTGCGACGAGTTTCCTTGACATAACACGAAAACGGATATCCAGAGAAGTTCATAGCACGGCACACAAAGACGAACGCGAGTACTAGGAAGGAACGGATGCCCGACGTCCCAAGAAAGTTAGTGTTCAAAACTGCCATTCAAAGACGACCAAAATGACTGGAGATTACGACACCTTTGCTATCAATCTATGAAATAGTATTATAACGGAGCTGAGCTTGTGCATTTTCATTAAGGTAACAAGGTGCTGACAATTGGGTGTTACCCACTCGAAAACAATGCACAACCACGATGCGTTATGATGTAATTTCATCTCATCAGGTGGAGACAGCAGGCCTCGATCCCGCGACCATTGGGATAGTAGCCGAAACCTCTAACCCTTTGGTTACCGAGTCACGATGGGCAACGCTGGGCACAAGGTTAAATGACCAATTGGAGAGTCAAATTTGAAATACACGTTGTTTGATTGGATTGCGACGCGCAATCTCAATATAATGGACTGTGAATCCAATTGAAGTGAACCTGTCACTGCGATCACCGGGACCGTACTCATAGTAAATGGAAATGTTTTCAGGTGGGCAACACCCAATTTCCATTTGCTTTGAGTACGGTCCCGGTGATCGCAGTGACAGGTTCACTTAATGTGAACCACAGTCCATTACATTGAGATTGCGCGTCGCAATCCAATCACACAAAGTATAGTCCAAACTTGACCCTCAAATAACAAGGTGCTGTTTAAAGCCAACTTGGGAAGGCCAGACTTAGTTGCTACCGCCTTAGTCATTTATCTGTTTCACTGTGCTTGCGGTAGCGAATGCGTTGGCCGAACTGTGCGAAAACTGTCCACAAGCATTTCAGAGCACATTCCTCGAAACCTGAACTCGAATTGTCAAACCAAGTCTGCCAATTCTATCTTTTGGCACAAGATTGACTGCTTCATCTGTGAACGCTCTCGTGAATCACCGAGTACAATAAAACAACAGAGCATCGCCCGCCTGCTTCATTTCACTTAGGTCTCCGAAATTCAACGGCATAAAATTACTTGGCGTAAACAGATGGAATGTCACCAGTCTCGTGATATTTGGTGAAGTTGGTGGCAATGATTCTCTTAGCGCAGTGCCGGCCAGAATCAGATGAACTTTGACCGTAACCTACTTAAACAAAGGGACTCTCGGTCGGGTCATATGCATTGATCACATAGTAAATCACCGACACATAGGATAACCAGTATCAATGAAACAAGCACAGACACATGTACAGGTTTGCCTAAGTAACTTAGAACGACGTGTGATATCTCTTTGCACTATCGGTAGCCCTCAATGTTATGCATAACCAACGGTTAATAACACGTAGTCTATCAATGCCACGTGAACCCACCCTGATGGTAGTTTACAGTGACTGTTGCTTCCCCCGAGTGAACCTTTGCAGATCCAGAAGTAATTCCAAATGGAAGCCACTGTTTAACCCACTCGTAGTGGCCCCACATTGCTTTTCAGCAAAAATATCAGTGGACTTTTACAAGACACATATCAGTGTTGTTGAACTGGTTACAGATGGAGGAGGTGTAAAGTAAGCGTACAGTTAGTTCATACATGCTGCACCATTTGTTGACAGTGGTGCAGCCACACGCAGACACGTGCTTCTGTAATAACCTTTTCTAAGAACTGCATCTTCTATTCATTCTAACTCGGTACGCTATCCGGATCCCCTCTGAGCATTTATGAATACCAACATCTCAAGGTTTGTGTAACGTAGGTATAATGCTAGTCCAAATTTCTTCGAGCGGATTCAGTTGTGGAGGTTATGGCACCAGTAGCAGAAGTCATCCTGAGATTTAAGGCTCCTCTTAGAAGACACGATCCAAATCAGTGTGACAAGGTGCGGTATGAGAAATAATGAGAGAGCTTTATGCGAAATGGATCGCATTAGTATCAAGCAGTAGCCGCAATCATCACGCATATGTTTCTTCATTAGACCTGCCTCTTAGGACAGAATATCCAAGCAATGCATCCTCATTCATTGCGCTGATCATGCGCAGATTTTGTCCCCTAGTGTTCGGCACCGTACAGTGCGCATGGGTGCCACCTGCTGAAGTTCTCTTGTGCGAGCGCAGAACCGCATCTATTTTGTCTCATCTATTCATACGGTTAGCCGCTCTTCTGTCTCCAACTTCATCATTTTCAACACGTACATCTTCCTTAGCCTTTTGCTATCCATCATATTCTTGGATTCCGGTATCGCCTGTAATTTATTCATTGTCATCAAGCGACCGTCTAGGTAGCGTGCAATTGTGTAGACGCTCAACTCCACCTCGCGCTGCATCTTCCGTCGTAACCGAATAGTTTCCAAGGTAACTGTAGGTTCCGATTCCCTCCACTCCACCAAGCAATTCACGTGACAATCTGACAGACACATTCGACGCGACATGCCATGATCTCTTGTCGGCTCCGTCAATTCATATTATAAACCAGCTTCTACATGTTTCCATATTTACCTGTAACATGAAGGTAATGCCTTCCAGTCGTTATCTTCTGCATATATTTCAGGATAAGAGCCTTCATTTCAGACAATTACGCACGTACGTTCCTCTTCATCTCACCGCGCGTAATGTGACGAAGGTTCACAAACCATAAAAATCAAAGTAAAGGCAAACTTGGTAGGTGAACTATTTGGACGATTTTCTTTTCGCCTTGTCCGGTGAGTGCGGTTCCCTTGCAAACGAACTGGGGAAAGCAGAAGTGGCAGCTCCACTGACCAGAGACGGACTATAGGAACAGTATTGATTTTGCCATTTATAAGTCAGACGCGTGAAATCATCTTGACGTTTCGGAACTAAACTTATGCCCCCGTAAGCCAAGGGCGTGTGATGTCCGCCGTTTGACTATCTTGTTATTCTGTGCAGGTCACTGATCGTAATGAACCCGAAAAACCTGCACCGCTCACAAATACCACAAGTACGTACACGTAGGTTAGATTCCGCATGCGCGGTCCACGGCTGACCTCTTAGTGTGATCTGAATTATATTTACTTAGGAAATTGATTAACTTTTTACTACAGATAAACAAAGCATGCTGAGGTACACAAGAGTAAACAGATATGACCTTATGTGATTCAATCAGAGGAATCTTGTGCTAACTCAAAATTTATAATCAAAATATAAGCTCAATTGTAGTGGATAAAGTACTAAAAATAATTTTGTCATCGACATTTGTTTTAGTACTAACCATCATACTCAATTCTCTGCAGGACCCGGACGGATGCATATTTTAATGGGGGAAATGTAAAACAGTCGTGAGGTCCTTATGTCAGATCTGGAATAAGATTTGGAATAATGCTTGATGGATTTATGCCTTCCAGGGGCAAGAAAATTAATGTGTCAACCCATTGTAGTAGTCAATACCAAATCGCCAGTAATTTAATGCACTTCGATTCAATGTAATTTTAATGGTGTGTTTGTCGCTTACTGTGAAAATTTTTCTCAATCCACCAGTTTGATCCAGTAACTGTCATACACGGCTTGCCAGGTGCGTTTAACTTTTTGTTGATGAATGCGTACTGCTCAACGTCGTGCCTATGCTCTGGATAGTTGCGAAATGCTTTCGAATTCAGGGAAATATGAATTGGGATAATTTTCCAATCCAACCCAAAAGCAATAGGGGTGTTCGAAATGCAATTGTGGTATCCAGCTCCCCACCATGCCATACCCACCATTTTCCCAAGCTGTGGACAAGCAGAATAATTCTTAATACTTCGGATATGCGTGTGACTAATTGATTAGATAGTAACAGCAGCATAATAATAACACTTACCATATAACATCCTGAATTATGTTCGTGCTCTGATGTGTTAGTAAACAATCCAACTCCTGTTGCTGCGAAAAGTGACCAGAAATAAGAGTAATACTCTTATTATTATTACAATAATTTTGGCTATTTTAGTTGTTAGTGCCTCATATGAAAATTCTCGGTTAATAATAAAAAGAATCTAACAACCATAGTTTTGACTCTTATAAATTCATAAGCTGTGCTTAGTTTAAATGCCGTTTATTTAGAGATGGCCGAAGCTTTACAGAGTTAAAAGCATAAAAGCTTGTCGATTTTATGTTAAAATGTTAAGGACTTGCTTCCCACAATTTGGTGGGTTATTTATAATGAAAATCTTGTAGAAACGCATTAATTTCCACGGTAATGAAAGTTAGTTAAAAATTTTACAATAAGTGAAAACATGTGTTTATCTCAGTGAAAGGTGATATTCTAGTGTTTAGTAATATCATCTAGATTAGGCTGCTTTCAGTTGTGCTCATTTCTCGACGGATATCAACTAGCGAAATAAACATTCTCTCCGGCTTCAGAAATAGAAAACAGTAAGGTTAATTCAACAATTAGGCAAGTATGGAAAGAAAATGAAGTTTGGTAGACGCACGCATTTCGTATTACTTTCTCTATACACAAAACGAAATTGAGATGTATGCCATAGCCAGTAATGGCTGCGACCAGATAATTTTGCTTCACAGAACGAATAACGATCTTTCACCCCCATATCCAGGAGAGCACTAGACTAGAATAATCATTTCTGAACACGCAGGGCTAGCATAATTATTCTTATATAGACAATGAACAATAAACTATGAATGAATACGGGTAAAAAAATGTTCTTTTAAAAGTCCCGTAAGAGGATTAGCAAGGATATCGAAATAAGAATGATATCTAAAATAATAATAATAATAGTAGTAAGACAGTAGTTACTTTAACTATTAAATAACGACTTATCGTTTGCTCTGCTGTAGTCCTGCAACCCGCTTATATTTACATTGCTCACAGTTAACATCAATTAATTCTATGGCAAAATCCAGGTATAGGATAGAGTGGTTGCGCTAATTAACAAAATGTACTTGGAGGAGTGCGTCATCCAACCGAATTTTAATCACTGTGTCGGTCAAGAGATGACCGATTCTGGGATAGTATTCCATGGGTGATAGACCCGTTTGGAAAAATATTATGAGGCACTCCAGGAGGCTAAACTGTTCTACGAGTTGCAATGAGTAGCCCCTCAGGGTTGGTTTGGTATTCAGTCGCAGTAACGGATGGCACACATGATGTGGGTCTCGCAGAATAAAGTATGCTATAATCAGGTCACCTCGTTGTCTGGGATAACATTCTCTTAATACCCCCACACCTTGCAGCCTTCCCCGGTCTGAAAGATTGCGCATTCCAATTACCTTCTTATATGCCCGACGTTGTGGCTGCTCCAAAGCATCAGGGTCATGTCTCATTTCTAGATTAGAGGATTGAAGTACGTATTCGACATTAAGGCGAACAAAAGCACTAAACATTTTAGGAAATATCTAGCGGTCGATTAGTTTGAACGACCGTCACAACAGCCCGACGTGTTGGTTTCCACTTTTTAAAGCTTCTTCGGATTGCCTGGTGAAAACCAAGTCATGTTGAACCAGGACAACCAAGTCGCGTTGGACAGTTGATTGTTG
The DNA here is from genome assembly GCA_944474145.2 of Dicrocoelium dendriticum. Classification (NCBI taxonomy): domain Eukaryota; kingdom Metazoa; phylum Platyhelminthes; class Trematoda; order Plagiorchiida; family Dicrocoeliidae; genus Dicrocoelium; species Dicrocoelium dendriticum. The sequence continues at coordinate 3,094,618 of OX104063.1, read as the reverse complement.
CAATACTTTCGCTCCGAGCCCGTATGAATAGCTGCTCTGATGTCGGATGGAAATCACTTTGTATTTACACACGTGGAAATGCAGTAAGTTGTGGGTTGACCATTGATATACCGTATAAAAATTAGCAATACTGGGTGGTGGTTGGCTGGCTGAGATATGCTTCCAACTTGGTGAATCGGGGGAATCATGTCAAGCTTCCACGTAGCAGGAAATTGACTATGGTCTAAGTTGCTCTGAAAATCTAGGATAACGGTCCAGCCAATTAGCTTGCTGCGGACTCCAGTGCCTCTGGGCGTATGGCATCGTCACCCGGTGAGCTGTGTTTGCGTAGAAACATTAGCTATTGCAATACAGCTTCCTCGGTAAAACTGGTATGGGTTAGTCCTAGAGGAAAGACGACAACGGTCGAAAGAACGCTTAGTGATAAGGCCCTCTGAAACATGGTGGCATATTGCATCCGCATAGCGGTTGCTGCTTCCACAGCTATTCTTCTTAGGCCATCGGATGTCCTAAGTGAGAGAAATCCTTGCCTTACCTTTCGTGGGCTATGGTTGCTTTTATGCAGCAGTTTGTGGATAGTATTGAAGGTTTTGCGATGTTCTGCTGATATGCGGGTTTGTTTCCCCTTAGCATTGTGTGAAGTACTTAAGATGTCTAAGTAGCCATCTCAAGTTGCTGGTGCTGGAGCTTTTCTCTGCACTCGCCACGAAGTGTTGCATACTGTCATCCATTTTTGAGTTTTGCTGCTAACAAAAGAAATTGATTTAAACTTATTGCAAACGATTATCTCTGCAGCCTGTGCAATCAGTTGCCCAAATTTGTTGGCAAACTCCAGTCAGGCAACGTCCGGGAATTCTTCGACAAGTAACGACCAAGTTGCAGCACTAACGAGCTGGAGGATTCGATTGTAGCTTGTGATGAATGGCAAAGTTTCATCGTTCTCATTCTGCTATTCCGCTTAGCAGACGAATTTAAAGACGGCCAGCAGCCTAGAGGTAACCAGCTTGTAGCGTAACCTTGCGACGCGGGTTGGAACCCGAGTAGGAGTGTGGGTGCTTGCGGTATATGCATTCCGCGTGCGTCTAGTGTTGGTCGCACGGCACCGAAGCGCAATTTTGGCGCAAGGTTGAGACTCAAAGTCGAAATTAAGCACTGTGTGATCAGTGCGATTTAATGCGCAGTTAAAAACAAACCCACCAATCATATGCTTTTCATTAGTAAGCATAAAAACTCAGTACAGCTGGCCCCGTACCGGTTCTGAAGCAAGTGGGAAGTGATACGATTGTAAAGAGGGACAGTCAAATGAGGTCCTGAAGATCGACTTCGAATTGTTCTCAGACCGTGGCAGGATTTTTTAAACAATGTACGTGGTAATCAGCCATGATAAGTAAATGAGTACACTTTCGTTGTAAACTGCATCATAATTCAGCCGCTAGGTGGCAGTCGGTTCCTGTTGTAGATTTATGGGGCAGTATACCACGACAATAAGATGAGCGTCCCTGCATTTTAACTGCAAGCGATATCAAAGAGAATCGAGGAACTTCGAGTTTGAATCCTCCACGGCTTTGCACTGTAAGTCACTTTGGTAATTCAACATTATCCCTTTTCTTTTTGTGAGTCTATCGTTCCGAATCAGCAACATGTCCGTCTAAGGTGCATTGCAATCTTTATTTAGAACTTCATCATAGTCAAGTTAAGCAACAGTCAAGTGAAGCTGCATTGTCATCTTCTGTAGGTTTTCTGCTTCAGTTTCTTTGATGTTTGAACTGTGAAAAGCTTCTGCAACCTCTAACCGAACTGCAGAAGGAAGACACGCTGCTTTCTCTGCCATCTATCCAAAATATCCGTTGGTTGTTGCTTTGAATTAACGACAAGTTTTAGGATTCTAAGGATGCTTGCTCTATAATTCAGTGCGAGAGGAATCTTGGTGAGCGAAATCACCAAGGTATTAGCCAAAATACTGTGTCACTAATGAACCGCCAATTTCCGGTCTATTGAACATCATTAGAATGATGTTCTGGCACGCTATGTATGAGGATGGTGCTTAGGCGGTCTTGTTTGCTGGTTCCCGCTCCGGTGTTTCTTTTTGGTTGTCCCGCGCTCAAAGCGACATCTGGATAGATACGTATGCCACAGGATCCGTGTCTTAGTGCGCTTGCGGTGGTCAAAACCTTTCCTACTTCGGTGGACGATTATAGTTTTGCCCAGCTAATTGTGAGTTCTCCAAGGGTAGCGATTTCAAATGACGAGTAATTCGTTGTAGGTTTATGTGCTTGGTTTTGCACTCATCAGCACTCACTATGTGTTCCCTTTGTTTTGGTCGTCCAATAGCTTACCCGACAATGTGATGGCAGTGGATTCAGGGACATTTGGTTATACAACGGGCTGGGTCCTGTCATTGGATCATATATTCGTTGATCTATAACGTAATCTTTTGTCCAGGACCTGCTGACAACCGTGGATTGTTTACTGTTTGGCCGCCCTTTCGCCTTAATGGTGTTTACAACAGAACAGGCCGCAACGGTTGTCTATCGGCTGACCTTTGCAGCAATCTGTTCATATGTAGCTGAGGATTCTGGGGGCTTTGTCTCGGCAAGAATCAGTTGAGCTGTAGGTACAGGTTGGCTTTCGGTTGCTTCATCCTAGGTAATGCTAGATCCCAAGTCTGATAGAATTCGCTTAACAGACGTATTGATTGGTGGCCGGTTTTGGTTGCCATGAGTACTGTTTGACTCTAGTAGGTAACGACAGTTTTCGCCCGTCGTTCTACCATACTTGGAGAAGACAACGGAGATGGGGACGTGGCTGATTGCGGTTAACGGGAAGCAGGTAGCTCATCATTCATTTGCTTAGAGGCAAATCCGCTTCCGTTGCACATGCTTGCTTCAATTAAAGAAATCTTGTCATTTATCCTCTGTTCTGCTTCTGCGGTTAAACTATCGCATTTCTGAGCTAGGGTAAGCAAGGGCTTAACGAGTGGGACGGTCGAGCACGCAGTATTGAAACAAAGCACAGCTTGTGAGCTATTTCGCTCTTGTACCAGTTAATGGGACACATTTGCAAATTTCACATGTTACCATTCCAGGCAATGCAAGCTAGTCCAACTTATTTTGACTAATCTATGTTATTTTACAAACCCGCGAATGGCTTTGTTCTTGGAGATTTTCCGTATTCGCATTTCTACCCTACAATGTGGTGTCATTACCGGGTATATTAGGTTGGTTGGCCTTCAGTACTTTTCCAGTTTTGAGAGCGGCTCAAGTCAGCCAGGCGAGCGTTGTGGTTGCAAACCATATGAGTCGTCGGTGTGGTCGTGCGGTTCTTTTTAAGCGTTATGCAGACGCACTGGTTGACAGAGTCACAAGGAATGTCGAGTGACTGGAAACTGCTAACTGAATCTGAACACAGCGCAGAGCACAGATTAAGAGAGCACAAGATACTTTCACAGCTGGGTTGAGAAATGCCGGTCTGGCATAAGCCTAAGCTTCTCGGACTACCTCGATAATTCTATATCGAGTAGTGTCACGCGGAAACGCAATCGGCTCAACGTGCTTGCGTTATTCATTTGCGCTTAATCACTGACAGCTTCATAAAACCGAAGGAAGCAGTGATAAAATTAACATAACCTAACTTTGAACGCTGGGCATAGTTATAACGAGTACACCAAGGCTAATAAGTGTTGGCTTATCAAAGAAGAAGATGGTACTGACGGGACGTTACAAATTGTATGCATCTACCGGCATTCGTCTATTTTCCGCGCTTTTTAAACTATCTAAGTGAATTAACTGCTTTAAATGTCTCAATAAGACGAATTCTGAGCTCATGTCGCATCACCGCCTACTCAGTCTAACTTTCAACATGGTGTGCTTACGTATGGATAAATCGTTTATGTCCGAATATACTCTAGTGCGCTGCTATCTTTGTTCATGTGTTATGCCCATACATACATTAGAAAAATAAGAGTTGCATCAAAGAGTTATCTTTACTATAATTCTCGAAAATAGATATCTTCTCAGTGCCTAATTTTTGTTTAATTACCTTATTATTGAGCAGCAACACGCGCAGGCCATCTGCGGGTAATCTTAGACGTTAGGAGTCTATTACTTGCTTGAGTAGATATTAGCATCTGTTTTACGCTTACTATCCCTGGTCGGGGACTTATGTTTGCGTCTTCGGACATTTTTTAACTTTTGTCAATCAACTCGTGTTCTTGGGAGGCGAAGTTGCTCGGCTTGTCTAGCACATTTGCTGACGAACAACAAGAAGGAGGAATCCATTACTTGCCAACCTAATAAGTACTTGGTGAATTTATCTAGCTTTAAATTCGATTAGTTACAGTAAGCAGCATTATCGCATGAGCATGAATATAAAGTCACCACTAGAAAGTTGTACTGCTTTTTATAAATGCCCAGTAAGCGAATCTACTTTATCACTTTAAGTAGATTCAAACTACTAGTACTGATAAGCATAGCTGGTTAAGGAACAGTTTAAATAATTTTGCTCAAATTGCTAAAACGATATCAGTTAATGAACTATTTTTATCACCACTCGACATCATCGGACCTTGGGTGAACTCGGAACTAAGGACGTCATGCTCAACAATGCGAGTATGTCAGAACGGCTGACGAAAGTGGGGGACATAACTGATGTAAAACGCATATGCCTCATCATCTAGAATTGCTTCTCCTCCACTGCGTGATAGATTTTGCCACTTTTATTATAGGAGTAGGAGAGAAAGTGGAAGTGTACAGGTATATATTTGTCAGATGTAGGCACACTCAGACACCTAGCACTCCTACCAAAGCACTGCACGCACGTTTAATTCTTTCGGGAATCGCATTCTATCTGACCATGGTAAGGCTCCAACCAGCAAACCGATTGTTGTCAGTCCGTGATTAAAACCACGCTCTTGTCAAGGGAGGTGGAATACTTGGGTACCAAAATCCCGCTACATCAGACGGTTGATTAACAATGCGTAGTAGCTCTAAACTTTGGCTGTTCGTCACCAATTCCTACTGAATTGTTGAGAGGACCAATATTAATTTACACAGAGAATGTGTACTTTTATTTCCAGGACACCACGTACCGTCATATTGATGGCTTGGCAATGCATTGCCCATTACGTCCGTTCTTACTGGTTTCTATATGCTGATTCCAGAAAGAACATTTATACATAGATAACGGAGGTAACGTACTACAACCGATGCGTTAATCATCCTTTGGCATATTTTTCGTCGGCGCAGCTGCTAACAGTTGGTATAAATCGACAGCGGTGAGCCTGCTAACTTATGAGGTACATGCGAAGTAGAACGGAAAACTTGTCTGCCATAAATCGACATCCTGGTAACTTGCAGGGATGATGGATTAATTAAGACGTCCATCTGCGGAAAATCAACTTGGTTCGGTCAGTAACTGTATTGCAACAGTTTCACAACAGTGCCGTACATATGGGCAGTTGTGAAGTAGCTAGGTAATGGATGTCCAACTTCCGGCCCTCCAGCCAGATGCGGCCCGCGTTGGAAGTTCAACAAGTCCACGCAACATCAAGAAATAATACAATTAGGCTTCGAATTTTTCCCTACGAACGACATTACATACGTTACAAAGTGTTAAGGATGTTATGAATGCAATAGTAAATACCGTCAGACCTTGGAAAGTTCAATAATATATTATAGTTTCTTTTTATCTCACTTAGAAATGTCCAGCTGGTTGTTTTACTATGACAGATTAAAAACTGCTGCGGTCGTTAACTATACATACTTCAAATATTTACCAACACTTGTACACAAAACGACAACAGGGATGGTTATACTGACACTTTCTTCGAAACATTATGCTTAGATGAAAGTGTGCCGTATGGTAAGCATATGTCACGACGCCGGCCATCTTTGTCAAGTAATATACCCAAGCATGCATGGGAAAGTCCAAAAGAAATGCTTGAAACATAATGGAAAGTAAATGTGCAATACATCAAACCAAAATTACCACACTTGAAATAATGAAGTAAATGTGCTCTGTATTATACTGGTTTTCATATTGGCCCAGAGTTACCCCAAGAGGTCAAAGTTAGCCCATTTTACTCTGCATATATTTGACATGTGTGACTTAGGCTGTTCTGAGAACGGCATTTTTGTTTTATAAGGTAGATCCGTCTTCAAATTTTCCCTGTGCTAAACTTTTGTTTAAGGGAATAATTTTGATATAATATGTTTTGACTTTTCTGGTTATTTAATCAAAGGGAAAGCAAAATTTTGCTGCTCCAGTTTCACAATCTCATTGAGAAAGAGGTCTTAACTGAACTGAAAAATCATCAAAAGCTTTGGATAACTGTTGATTTATGTAATGTTAATTTTATCAATAACAGGAAATGGACAAAACGTGTTGTTTCCAGGAAAATTGGAAGCTGGAAGATTTTTGTATGAACGTCTGAATAAGAATGTGCGCATAATTTGTTTGCAGAGTGTGGCTGTTCTCAAAGAATTTCCTATCAAGCGGCAACACCAAACGACGCATGGTAACTATGACAAGTTGACTAAAAGTGAACCAGTTTTGAAAGTAAAGCAAAGGAAGTATTGAGTAACGTCACAGTAAATCCTGTTTGCAATTTCGGTCAGTCGCCTAATAATGCGACAAACGTTATGAGGTAGCAGAACTAATTGTGAAACACTGCAGACCATTTACTGATGGTAAAATTGTCAAAGAAAAGATTTGATGAAAACTGTGAAAACTATTTGTCCTGAGAAAAGCAAGCATTTGCCCATGTTTTTCTAGTACACAACATTGTGTTCCGTAGAATTGACGACATCTCCTCTGACTTCAAGCGGCAGTTGGAGGCCAAAATATCATTGGTTTTTCGATGGCCAATAATGAAATACGTGCTGCATCTGACATTGACAAACTACTTATCTTTTATAATTGGGTGAGCGATGACATATGTGGAAGTGGGGGATAAATTGACCTGCATTGTCCTAAAGACCAAACAAGAGGAATAGATTTCTTTGCTTCTGTTTCTTCCTCAATAACATAAACTTGTCATGGATAAAACAGCTCTAAGTATTACTGACGATGCTCCCGTAATGACTGGCGAGCACAGTGGGTTAGCAATACTTGTCTTTGACAAAATGAGGAACAAGAGGGGCAAAGCCGTTAAAATAAACTAACTCAATAAACAATAAGTTATTGTGCCAAACATTCTACTTGTTATCATGTTGTGAAGGCAGTGATAAATTTATCGACTATTTTTGCTCTTTAGTCATGTTTTATTAGCAGGTTTAAAAGTTTTCATTAGACATCCTGGGTGAATACTGATGTGGTGAATAACAACGATGCACAATAACTTAGTCGAGGTACCGCACTTTATCGCTTCTATTCTCTTAGGAGAAAAATGGACCATGCTTTCCTGGCTAATTTTGAAAGTTGCTTGATGTTACCAGGTACCCGAACAAATTAAACACGGGACTTCAGTGAAAAATGCAGTGGCAAGGCAAGTGTATTCAGGCCACAAGCCTGCAAGAATTTACTGAAGCTTGCTAAAGTTAACCATCTCAAATACAGCCTAATACCAGCCATTTCCCACCACAAAGGGAAGCATGACGTCTTTCACAAAGTAATATCAATACACAGATGTAGAACAATATTAAAGCAAACGTGTCCCTCGTTAAGCAGTTTCGAAAGCGCTTTCATGAATTTGCAACTGCGAAAATGGAGAGAGGATATTTCTCTTGGCCTTTCATCGTAAACCCCAAAAATGCTCCAGGCCACCAACAACTAGAGCTGCTTGAATTGCAAAGTGATATTGTGTATCGCATTCGGCGCCAAAGACACCTTCTTACCGAATTTACCACCAGCTGGATAAAGACAGTTTCCAAAAGATTCGTACATGTGCTAAAATATTCACAGCCTGTTTTTCTCAACGTACTTTATGAGCATTATCTGTTTTGAATTTTAACAAGGACCCTGTGTGGAAATGTACATCTTGTTATCGTATGCGTGCTGTAATGCGGATAGATAGCAGTGTCATTGAGTCTGATCAGACCATGTTATTCTAGTCAAGATATACATTTCACAATTCTTATTAAAACACACACCAAAAACTAACTGGTACTTTTTTGTTATTATCTTAATGTCAGAGTGACTACGGCTAGTTGTGTTTCTACCTTACAACATGTGGCCTTCTTCACCATAGGTTTGGACACTTATAATCTAGTTAGTTGTGCCAAACGAATTTGTTAGGCCAAAAGAAAGATAAACTAGTTGTGATTGCAATAACATTAACGTCGAACAGCAACACTCGAAGATTTAGCAAGAAACACCGCCAATCACGAGGGCTAAAGGACTTGTTGCATATAGAATCCAAAAATCTATGTATCGAGTTAAGTTTCCGAGGTGATTTACCCATGCTGAAGAAAACTAAGCACATAATTTCAAATACACAAGAAAGGCGATGATACCCAAGTTGTTGTTATCAATCGAAACCCGAAATTTGCCCACATTTTTAGCGAGGAAAGTTCAGTCATTCTGTGTCAACTCACACAGTGTATATTAAGTTATATGTGACTGTGGAAATAGTTGCATTTGGCAGAACAAATCGGTCTCTGACTTCCCGACTTAAACAGCATGTGACGAGAATGGTTTAACTTGAATTTGATGAGAATGACTACCCCCATCAGAGTACGTGCTCACGTAGACCACCGGCTTCCTCCATAGGCGAACACTTATTAATCTCGGGTCGCCGGATGCAGAAAGGCTCAAAGTAAAAAGTTGTATAATGTCACGCTTTCATCGCTTCCTTCAGTGTGCTGACGCGGTTGCCATAAGCAGGAAGAAGCCAGCCCTGTGTGTGCAGAAATAAGTAGTTGTCAGTCTACTACTGTCCCGGACGTATGGGGCGTATGGTCGTCATTCGTTCTGCACATCGAGATAGTGTGGTCGCAGCCATTGTTAGCTATACCTTGCATATCGGCTTTGTTATAGGTGCTGAGACGACAATAAAATATGTTGGCATCCAATCTTCGAACCCTTTCCCTGTTTTTCAGATTTTGTCTCCGCTATCACTGGTTTTCACCCTGCGTTCATTAATGCGGTCAGTATCCAGGCAAATGCATGTGGTGGACTTCTAGCTATATACTACACAGTTGGCAGCTGGGTTGTGAAAATAAAAGTCCGTCCCTTGCTACCACTTCACTGATATATTGAGATTCACTTTCGGGTTTTGACGCTGAAATTTAACAATTGATTTGCATTACATCGTATTCGTACAACCATCTACCTGTCAATTAATCTCTGCATTCCCTGTGTTTGTTTGACCTCCGTGAATAATTTTGCATCTCTAAGGTTAGTGTAATGTAATATGTGTCAGCTGGACGCCTTAACGGCGCTTCGCTGCCATGCGACCACCACCAGTCAAGCGTGAGCTGAAGTATACCTCGAGGAGACCCACCCCTATGCGGATTCGAACCGGTGACCATATGGTTGCAAACCAAACGTGCAGACCACTCGGCCACCGGCCGAGAGGTAAGTGTGAAATATTATAAGCTTTTATATTTGTCTATCATGTTGCTGGATATTTTTCAGCCGACTATCCGTCTTGTCTTAGGTAACGTGGAACTTTAAAGCACCATCATACTCGTTATAGAACTCTTCCACGGCAGTGCGTACATTGCTAGCATGACAAATTCACGCCCTATAATGGCAAATATTTGTTTGTATCAGAAGAATACAGGTTTTTCCGCCAAAAAGCCTTGCATTTCACAACCTGTTTCTACACTTTTGGTCTCATCTTAGATTTTGCAGGTCTCCGCTTTACCATATACGAGGCCGATAATCGAAATAAACATTAATTACTTTACTGGAAATCACAATCCACCTTGAGCTTGCAGTTGCAAACCAATCACATAACGTGTACTTCAGCTTTAACGATTAGTTATTAATTATCATGCTAAGGATTGCCTAACTGGTCACGGTAACCTGGAGGTACTGGTCCCAATCATAATCCCAAAGCTGTCGGATCCGAGGCCTGCTAACTACAACCGATGGCATTAAGTAACAATGGAACGCATAGCGGATTGCAGTGTTTTGGCTGATGGACACCCGATACCTATCGCTTTCGTAGGTTCGGTCCCAGCAAGCGATTTAGCTATGGTTCAGTTAAAAATGGTTTCGCGGTTCACATTGACATCGCGCCTCGCAATCCAACCACGCAACTAGTACTACAAATGGACTATCCACTCGATTCGTTAGGTTTTGCAGTAGATACCGTAGTGAGGGAAGAGACATGCTTTGGAGGCATTTTATGGGGAAAACGAAGCACGTACCCTTGCGTTCATAATCCCCAATCGTTTTTTAGGTTAATACTATATATGGCCTTTGTTGGTATATTAATGTACAGTATCCAACTACTCAAAGAGAAGATAGGAAAGTCGCTTTTATAATTAAAGTCGCTAGGATGACCAGTTGATTTTGGACATGAAGCTTCACTTCCAGTAACGTCTGCGTTTATTACTTCAGAAGCAAGTTCATACGTTCCAGTGAAATCATGCGCACTGGAATTTCATTACGATTGGCGTATTTTCGATACGACATCCGATATGCAGAACGGATGTGCCAAGAAATTTTTGGACATTTTTGTTGTGAATGATTAACTATTATTGAGCCAAATGTGTGATTAGGCAAAAGTGCATATAATTTCATACAGAGAATTTCGAAAAGTGGAAAACAGCTCAGAATCATTAAGTTTGCATGTACTTTTCAGGAGCCTCAGCATGTTTCAGTAACGAAGCCTAATTTCAGTTCGCTAAGTTACACACATACCCACTTAGAAAACGCTGTTTCTTATTGATGGCCGTTGCATAGTTCAGAGTATTAATAACATACAAGTAAGGGAGTCGATTCTGATAAGAGCTTGGTAGTTGTGGGAGCATATATGATGCGGTACAACTGCGGTGGTATATACGTGCGGAAGCAGCGGAAACTAATCTGCTGCTAACAAGATTAGCGGTACTTTTAGTGTGTATTTGTAAACACGAATTAACTAAGGGAAACGATGAGATCAAAACAATCTTCGCCGGTATACCAATGCAAATCCACGTCTCGTAAAACCCTAGTTTCAGCACCGTAAGTAAACCGCTTAAACTGGATATTGTACAAATTTGGGCTCAACAGTCTTGAAACCATAAACATTTGACTTTTTCCAGAGTACGTCCAAGTGAACACAGAATTCTTCCACACCATCAGGTGTTACCGCGTGTTAACCAAACTCGGTCAGTCATCCAATCGCGTATTTTCAAACAACATTTCTCTTGATCATCGTCGGAGGGAATTTGCAAAACATTTCGGTAACATGAACACAGGCGTGTCGAAAATTACGCCGCGTTGTTTCGCGGTACTCGAATATGAAAGATGGTAAGCGATGCAGTTCAAAATGTATACAACCTTAGACCAGCTAACAATACAAGAGATTACTTCTAGAACCACGGCAACTATCTTATCACACGTAACGCAGAGCAAACATCGCCAACGATTAGATCAATTCTATGCCAATATCGCAAGCTCCGAGACATTTCTGTTTCACTTATAATAAAATTGTTTACTATTTAGGAGGAAGGACGCTATAGAGTAGCAGAAATACGTCTGTTTTGGCTTTATTGTGCAGAAAATTCCGTAGTAGATTGCAGTTGTACCAGTGCGGTTGCCAGTAGCCATCCGTTTGTGCCATAATTTAGACAGTTTTACATCATTTGTTTACGCTAGCACTTTATGGTTCAAACTACCATCTGAAGACCATCAGTTGTCTAACTAATTGCACCTGAATTTCAGTTGATGTTATTTCGCCGCGTGCTTAGTATTTAGCCTTCATAACGTTTAGTTTCTATCCTAACTCTTACATACAGTTGTTTCACCAAGTCTAAACTGCGCTTCTCTCCTTATTAGCAGCAGTGACTAGGTAACATAAACATGAATAAAATTGCTAAATGTCATTGACATCGAATATAAAATATCAACGCGTATCGATACTTCAATGTTATGTTTGCTTTGCGAATTTCTTTCCGCAAATTGTCGAAGCATCTGACATTTTCTACTGTAGGTGAAGTACGCAGATTGATGAAGGACCTTTGCAATGCTGCCATATTGATTGCACTCCAATCATCGCTGAAATCTTAAAATAAATTGCTAAAATCGCAATACTCAAATTCTGTGATTATAGCTGCATAATCTTTTAATTGGCGGCTTGCACCCACAACTACATCGATTGTAAAATGTGGTGCATACAACTATATCAAAGTAACAACAAAGATGTTGTTCCAAGGGTTGTATCGTGCCTCGTGTTGTCCATTGTAGTGCACTGGAAAACATGCTCTTTCAGTATTTTTTAACATTGGATTTTACGGTTGTTTTAACCTTCGAAACGTCCACTTGTTTTACTGACTGCACGTCCGTTGTGACAAACCGTTTTGTTGAGTACCTTGCTACACGTTTCTCGCCCAGTCTGGTTCGCTTCCTATTCTTGTAGCATGCACAATCCACGTTGGGTTCAGTCTCCTCCGGCCTTGTAATGTCGTATTTGACACGTCTTAGGTGTCATTGCATACCGACTAGTATCCCAGGCTCCGCCCAACAATTTGTGACCCTCTGTCAGGAATACGCCGCCCGCCATTTTGCATTTTCATTCTGGTGAGCTCGTTCCAGTGATTTTGTGCTTCATTACTTGTGATCATATTGTTTACTCAACTACCATAACTTTTATCTACTTTTTGCAATGGATAATCTAGAGGATAAGCGGTCTCCATGCGCGGTTAACGCCGTTCAGCCTGCCATGGTCAAGTCGGTTTCATTGGCCCCTCCTTTTTAGGAGAATGACCCTTTATTAGGATTTTTGCATTTAGAAGCCGCATTTTATATTCGTAAGCTTTCTTCTGATTTTGCCATGTGTAAGCAGCTAATATCTTACCTTCCTCAGAGTAAATCCTCGCAGGTGAGAGACAACATTATTTGCTCCCTCTATTAATGAAATACGAGACAATTAAACAGGCTATTATTCAGCAAATCACGCCTTCTGACAACGTCCGTCTGCAGCAGCTATTCAGTGATCTGCAGCTAGGAGATAAACCGCCCTCAGCCTTGTTGCGCGAAACGCTACAGCTCATCGGCACGTCCAACATGGACGTAGGGATTCTCCGCGAGCTGTGGATGCAACGCCTTCCTGAAAGCACACAGGCTATCCTTGCAGTAGCACGTGACTTGCCCATTCCAGCAACTGTAGATCTAGCAGACCGTGTCATCGAACGGCACCAGCCAGAGACTGAAACCAAAGCACTTAAGCAGATTTGCGCTGTCGCCACTACGAAAGGCGCGATTAGCCCGCCGTCTGCAATAGACGCATTATCATTTCAGATAGCGTCACTTCAGCGCCAGGTCAAAGAGCTCACCTTAAAACGTAAAAATTGCAACCGCTCTGGATCATCGCACCTTCGCACAAAACCTGATGCCTCAGGTTACTGCTTCTACCACTCGCGTTTCGGTACTAAAGCAAGTAAGTGCGTACAGCTGTGTAGCTACTCCGCTATAGATGACCCGCCACGCCGGGCTGTAATGGCTACGAAAGTCGGCAAAGCCCAGCGTCGTCTCACCTACATTAGGGATTATGACTCCCATACCCAGTTCTTAGTTGATATGGGGGCGGAATTCAGCGTCATTCTCCCTATGCCAGGTAAGCCTACCGCTTCGCTGTCGACAAGTCTAAGTGCCGCCAATGGCACACTAATAGCCACCTATGGTCATCGGTCACTTACCCTTGACTGAGGTCTTCGGCGCACTTTCCGCCAGGGTATTCACTGTCGATGCAGTCCCCTTCGCCAGCATCAGCATTGACCTTCTCAGGCATTTCTACCTCTTAGTCGATGCGAAACGCCAGATGATAGTCGACACCGCAACAAAACTCAGCGTACGTGGCAGCACCGCGGATGTGACATATTTCCCCGGTCAATGCATTTCCCCAGACCTCGCCAGACTACGCTAATCTCTTTTCTCAGTATCCCAAGCTCGTTCAGCCAAGGAACGCAGCTTTGCTTGTGGCAGCTCAAGTCACGCACCACATACGGACGAATGGCCCACTTGTGTCATGCCGTCCACGCCGACTATCGCCTGAGAAACTAAAGGTAGATAGGGCGGAGTTTGCGCACATGCTAGAACTTCGACTTATCCGCCCTTCCGACAGCCCTTGGTCCTCGCCCCTGCAGATGGCCCCCAAAAAATCTGGTGACTGGCGTCCTTGCGGTGACTACCACGCACTCAATCGCATAACTCTCCAGATAGGTACCCCATCCCACACATACAGGACCTTACCGCATGCCTCGCAGGTAAGACGATCTTCAGCAAGATCACTCTGGTTCGAGCCTATCACCAGATACCTGTGGAAGACCATGACATTCTGTAAACAGCTGTCATCACACCTTTCGGTTGGTTAGAATTTTTGAGAATGCCATTTGGACTGTGCAAGGCCGCACAAACCTTGCAACGCTTCCTCCACGATGTTACTCTTGGCCTTGAGTTATCAAATTCCTACCTCGATGATATTTTATTAGCCAGTTCATCGGAACAACAGCATCTCGAGCATCATCGTACACTCTCCCAGCGCTAGACCCAACACGGTGTCACAGTCAAACCGACTAAGTGCGAACTCGGCAAATCAACGGTAGAACTTCTAGGCCACCTCGTTTCATCGTCTGGTATCGAAGTCCTTCCTGATAAGATCCAGACAATCAAGGACTTTCCAGTTCCTACTTCGCTCAAGCACCTCCGTCGATTTTGTGGTTTGGTCAACTACTATCGACGCTTCATTCCGCGCTGCGCTCAGCTCACGCAGCCACTGACTGACTTACTTTGAGGAAATGAACGTAAGTTCCCTTTCCCTGATGCAGCACAGGCAGCATTCGCCGAGCTCAAGGATGCTATCTCCAAAATAGCCCTCCTCACTCATTCCGAATCGACTGCACCCCTTTCTATTACGACTGATGCCTCAGACGTGACGGTAGGAGCCGTCCACCAACAACGCTTTGGGGGGCAATGGCAACCCCTTGGGTCATTCTCCAAGCACCTGCAGCCAGCGGAATCCCGCTGCAGCACGTTTGGCAGAGAACTGCTGGCGATTTGACTAGCGATACGCCACCTTCCGCACAAA
Source organism: Dicrocoelium dendriticum (assembly GCA_944474145.2). Lineage (NCBI taxonomy): Eukaryota > Metazoa > Platyhelminthes > Trematoda > Plagiorchiida > Dicrocoeliidae > Dicrocoelium > Dicrocoelium dendriticum. The sequence goes on along the minus strand of OX104063.1, from coordinate 3,079,443 downwards.
ATCAAAAGCCTTGCTTTCACGGTCTACATTGACCACAAGCCTCTTATCTTTGCCTACAACTCTGCTTGCGACAAACACTCACCAGAGAAAAAAGACACCTAGAATTTGTCACGCAGTTCACTGCTGATATACTTCATGTCTCAGGTGTCGACCATACCGTCGCCGACGCTCTCTCTCTCGCGTCAATCTCACTCTGCAGTCTTTGCTTACATTCGACCTTGCCGCAATGGCATCGGCTCAGGCTCAGGACATAGATATACAGCGCACTCTGCAGTCCACTTCGCTGCATGTGCAACCTGTTCCTCTCCAATCCACAGAAGAAACCATTCTTTGGGACACTATAAAATATTGTCCTAGACATCTCGTGCCCGTCTCCTTCGGACACACAGTCTTTGACGCACTTCACTCACTATCACATCCCGGTATCCGTGCATTTTGAAAGTGGTCACCGAACGTTTTGTTTGGCCACGCGTAAACAAAGATGTTCGTACCTGGGCTCGTGCCTGCCTTCCATGCCAGTGCTCTAAAGTACATCGTCACACCCGCAGTCCTCTTGGTTCATTCGCTGCCCCGGACTCTCGGTTCTCGCATGTACGCTTAGACCTAGTAGATCCATTACCTCCGTCACGCGGATTCGTATATATTCTTACTTGTGTCTACCGCTTCACCAGATGGCCAGAAAATCTTTGCCGTAACAGACTGCACAGCTGAGACGTTTATCCGGGCCTTCTTGGACCGGTGGGTCTCGCCCTACGGATGCCCATCCACCATCACAACCGACCGAGGAACACCTTTCGAATCTTCACAATTCGATACGCTCTGCAACTTGTGTATCACCCAGCAGCCAACGGGTTGGTTGAATGCTACCATAGACAGCTTAAAGCCTCGCTCTGCGCTTCCTCTGACCCTAGCTTCAGCGAAAACCTTTCGCTCGTACTCTAAGGCATTCGCAGCAGCATCAAAGCTGACTTGCAATGTACACCAACAGAGCTGGTTTACGGCACGACGCGCCAGTTACCAGGAGAATTCATTTCACCTCCCGCATCGTCTGGTATACCTCCGCCTAACCTTGCGTCCTCCCTAGCTCAACGCATGCGTTCACTATGCCCGACTCCGCCCCGTGAACAGACTAGAGATGTGCAAATGCAGAGCGGACTCTCCACCTGCACTCACGACTTCCTCCGCACCGACGCAGTGCGGCGCCCTCAACAGCCTCCCTACATGGCCCTTTCAGAGTTCCGCAACGGACTCCGAAACATTTACTGTAGACCAGAATGGTCACCGAACAACGGTGTCAATCGACCGCCTCAAAGTGGCTCTTTTTGACGAGCCACTTGCAGCCCATCCTCATGCTCTCGCGAAAGCACCCGCACCTGTGGTGACTTCCCGAGCACTGGATAACCCGGTACCCTTCGGTCCCCTTGACCAGCAACCTATCCCGCCGCAACCCCAGGCAACCGACCGACGCGGTAGACAGGTCAAACTTCCCGTCCGTTTTTCCGAAGTTTTAAGCGTTTGCTATTTCTAGTAACACGCCTTTTTCGACTTTAATGGTTATCCTGCGTCTAACCCCCAAACGTTTTGCAAAATCGACAAAAACCCAAAGCATTTTGAAAATCTAAAAAGCGTATTTGTTTTTATCAAACGTGCCATGTTCCCTCTCCGGCGTCCAGCCAATTCCCCGACCCTTGCCAACCCCTCTGAGTTTTACTTTCCAGAAACTCAACCGCCAGAACTGCCCAGGCAACCCTCGAGTGACTCGCCGGCCGTCCCAAAGCCCCCTTCCTCATCCAAGGAACAGACAGTCGCCCTCGAACGCAGACACCTACGAACGGATTGGTCCCCAAATGCCGCCTAGGCATTGTCGACGATGACGCCGGATTCCTTCGCAGGGCGAGGACGCCCGCACACTTTCGTGGGACGAGGATGCCCGGATTTCTCCGTGGGACGAGGACGCCTGGGTTCCTTCGTGGGACGAGGACCGTGGACTAAAGTGCGGTGGAGGGTGTGACACCTCCCAAGCGCACCGTCGGGTCTGCATCAAAGGAAAGGTCCTGTCGGCCTTTTTTCTGGACTAGCCAGTTATTCTGCAGTCCGACCAGCCCGCCCCGACGGCCCACCAAAGGTGTACTCTGGTCCACACGATCGTCATAAATAAAAGTAACAAAAGCCTGGACCCAGCGAGACCTGCTACACAACCCATTTTGGAAACTCTTACTCAAACCTCTGCAAATATTCGCATCCTCCCTCACCTTCCATTTTCCCCCACTAACAGCTCTATCGAAGGCTTCCATCCTTCAGCCTTCTAGAGAGAGGCACTTGTAGTGCACCGAAAAACCTGCTCTTTCAGTATCCTTTAACATTGGATTTTACGGTTGTTTTAACCTTCGAAACGTACACATGTTTTACTGACTGCACGTCCGTTGTGACAAACCGTTTTGGTGCTTACCACGCTGCACGTTTCTCGCTCTGTCTGATTCGCTTCCTATTCTTGTAGCCTGCACAATGCATGTTAGGTGCAGTCTCCTCCGAATTTACACTGTCGCATTAGACACGTTTTACGTGTCATTGCTTACCGACTAGTATCCCAGGCTCCGCCCAACACCAGCAATGACAGGAATCCGATTTGCAAGTAGATAAACAAAGACATTTGGATTTATGAGAACTCCAAAATGCTGTGAATATTTTCACTGAAACCGCATGAAGCTATCCATAAAGTATCGTTGCGCAGGTTCAGGAAACTGGGTAAGAGTAAGGAACTGCGTCAAGGTAATTTCCAGCAAAAGCCCTCAGTTATTTTGGCAGCGATGCTTTATATCTAGAAGAGCCAGCACTAATAATGGTGCATCAGGCCAAATGCATCCTCATCCAGAGACCTGTTCACTTGCTGACACAGTGACTTTAATTTGTGCGAACACAACCTACACCAAACGGCGGAAGTAAACTAACTAACAAGCAAGGAAATAGATAGTATTCCTTAACCCAAATAAGGGTTCGATGCTTCAAACGAGTAAGGTGACATCGCCGTGGTACTACATTATTCAGCACAGCCACCACTGTAAAATACGACAAAAACTATCGCCAAATGTAAGCTATTCAAATTAGTATGGCTTGCTTTATTGCTTGCCTTGCAGTGACTTACTTGGACATACCTGTGTACTGGCTTCTTTTATGTTTACTTAAAATTAACCTACTACTAATAGCAAGCTTTAAATGAGTAGACCAGCTGATGTGAGAGATTTTCGTATGCTTCATATTATTTTTACCATAAGAAATATTAATGCAACTTTTTATCCACCCCGAGATGCTAAGCCCAAAAAATTAAATAAAAACATTTCGCACTTGTATCCCATATATATAAACAAGAGCAAAGCAACACTGCTGGATAGGAAAGTTAGTTTGTACACTTTAAATTGGTACTAATGGAGACCACGACTGGTCAATATTTTAATCCCTAGATGGTGGTTAATCGATTAGTTAGCTAATTGTTTAGGTGCATGCAAATGAAATTGATAGCGCATATTAAGATGAAGCGTTTGGTTTGTAGCTAGCTATTATAATGAATGTTCACACTAAAAAATAAAAAGAAACTCTGCACACTAAACATTATTCATTGAATGAAATAATTATGTTTTCCTTCGTTAAATTTATGCAGCCTATTTACTTATAACATCCTTCTTCCGGTAGCAGCAATAGCAGAAATATTTCTTTTATTTGCCTACAATTAATTTAATCTATGTTTTTTTTACGTTTACTGTTCAAAGGCGTGTTCTTCGGCTTGAAGTTAATTTTGGAGAAAAATAGTATTTGCCTCTAGTTTACATTTGTTCCATGGAAGGTGTAAACCTTTTTCTCAGTTGACAGCAACAATATATAGGATAAGGGTAAATTTGAACTTGAAACATAGTAACGGACTTAGCATTGACTAAGTACTCCATGGCATAGGCACTTGTGCTTTGAGCAGCACAGTGGCCATTATTTCATAAAACTCACATAGGTTCATAAAATATGGAAAAATAAATCTTTTACGGACACATTGTTAACAATGACTTACTAAATATTTCGGTGGAAATTGGTGTTATCAAATATGGCATAAGTAGTAACCACAACAGCGTTGGCATGATGCCGTGCAACTAACGTATAATTTATCTTATGGGGTATGCAGATAAAACGCGCTAAATATATAGATTTGCGACTGTAAAATGCTGTTTACCAATTGGTCATCAGAAGGGGCCACATCGAAGCGCAACAGTTGGTTGTGGCCCGGAATTCTAACCAATCGGTTAAGCCCATAAGCTGGTGATGCTTGTATCGTAAGCTAGGCTACAACCTGGCGAGGTTGTTTTTGAAGGTGAAAATGTACAAACGGAAGCTGTACATGGTACGCACGTTTATATGGTGATATAAGTAAATGGTAAATTTAACACCTTTATTGTTGTTCAAGTAGATAACAATAAATAGTAAAACAATGTGGCGCCACGTTAAAAGAGTTCATCATGTTTGACGATATCGCTGGCTTAATAATCTGGTGCGTTCAGTTTCCCGTACCTTTGCGGACTTGGAGGATGATGTGAAGAAACGTAAACGGGCGACTGCAACCTCAGTTTACAATCGGCAGCTGGTGACTATTTTTGCCCTCAGAATTGACTTACAACCATATTCCTTGCAGGAAGGGTACAAAATTTACTCTGTTCCAGCAGGTACAAGATCGCTGTCATTTTGACGAGCAGCTTTTTCGACCTGCAAGCCAAGGCTCTCACTGTCCCATAATTGAGTCACGTTATAAAAGCATCGTTGGAAAGCTGCTTTTGGTGAATTTTTCCGCGAACAGCAGTAAACTTCAGACGAGGACTGGACGAACTTTGGTTGACCCTATTCCCCAAATTTTTGTAAAAACTACTTTCAGCCGCTAACCACACACATAAAGCGTGGCAAAATACACGTAACTGCAGTTAATTTATTGTTCTTTCTTTTTCGTTATTTTGTGAAAACTTCACAAGCAAATATCACGTCGATGTGCTGGGAGCAATTCTTGCTTGTTGGCCCAAGAAGCATGACCCTGGTTGAGCTAAAGCGCACTTTCTCCCTGGATCTTTTCCTGTCCTGACCGCTGGTTGTTTATGAAGCCTTGGATGGTTACTCGTCCTTTTACCACAGAACAATAAACAGCTACTCGACGCTTGCGTGTCATTAATCATTTGGAAAAGGCACAGTTTGTTTGCTTGCTTATGATTTGCTCTTTTCGTTGGAACTAGTCTGAGTGCCCTCAGTTTACCAGTGCTTGCGCATCTGCCCTTACACAAAGAACGTGTCGTTCCCTGACAGAAGTTCACATCAACATTTTTCGATCCTTATGACTTGGTGAGTCCATTTCATTACATACGTGCCACGCTTCTACTTCCGACTGGTCCTGTCGTCTTTCTTAGCTGGTCACCGTAAACCTGTGCACAAATTTTCTTATCACCTACACTTATTTTTGTTCTAGCTCGTTTCTATCCAAAGGGTTGTGGAGTTCGTTCCTAACCTATCGTGTTCTCCTTCCGACGACTCGTTTGTTATATATTGCAAAGCCGAGTGTCTCAACATAGTTACAGACCCTACCGGGGGCCTGCAACTCTGTATTTCTCGCCATTGGTTCTAAGTAGACTATACTGGCTTGCATCCGATGGCTAGCATCATGAGCATAAAACACGCATGATTTGACTGCAGTATGCGTATGACTGAGCGTTACATGCCAGTTATTAGCATTGTGATGTCACAGACGTGTTCGTGGGACAGGAAATGTGATTGCATTGCTAAGTGCCAGGACTTCTCAGTCCTCTGTCAGGAGGCAGTGGAATAAACTTGCTGGCTGCCGGACCCCAGGGCCTGTGTTATTACAATGTACTGTCAGTACACAATTTCGTAACGACACCGTTGACAACGAATTCTCAGATACCGTGTTTGCTTCGTCCATTAGCCAGGGAACAACCGGGCTTTTGCCTTTGTCAAAGCAAAGTGGAACTGGGATAAAAAGGTGGCAGAATCCAAAGCAGATGTAGGATGTACGTCAAGTTCTCCATCCTCAGTTCGTCCCTTTCTACTGCAGCTGTCTCATTCAAAGTGGATTCCCTTACGACGTTAGAGTCTAAAATATCAGATAACTAAATAAAGAAATTAAGGGTATATTTTCGGTAAAACGAGGTACACCTGTGAAGGTGCCATCAAATATGCATACAAGCATAGCTGCTTGGAAATAGCAAAGTATTTGGCTTTAATCTAGTTATATCCGAAATGTAGTGGTTCATGCTAGTGAACATTTTGTAAGGTACTAGTCCGACAAAGGAACCTGATGGCGCTGGAGCGCGTAAATATCAGTCTTAACCGTTGTGTCAATATACAATTTGGGAGTGATTTGGTCAGGTAGTAATCCAATAACACAGGATCCAAAAATGCTTTCGGCGTCATCGGCTTCCGTTAAACAAATCGGAATCCCTTGTGCTCTAGCAACTCATTCTTCACAGTGAAATTAGTTGCACAGGTTGTATGTAGAAGTCTGCTGACTGCGTCCGTGTGAAATACTCAGCAGTACCTTTAGTCAGTGGTGTGTCACATCCGCTACGTTGCAGTGTTGAGAAGCAGACAGTTGTGGCTTTTTATTGGAAGAACGCTTGCCAGGCGAAAACCCACCACGTCCTGGAACACTGCCGTATCTTCCGTTGAACAATAGTGCTTGCCGCCGACGCATCGTACAGAGCGATGTTGCACTCTGTTATTCGTAGTCTGTTGGCGGCCGAATTTCGTTGTTTATTGACCGATTGGATTGGTACTGATCCGGCAGCGCCCGCAGAAAGCGGTCAAAGACGTAAAAGAGTCGTAGAGCCAAATGATAAATGGTTCAGGTGAGTAGAATCATGTTTAACAGAGGCTGGCTTCTGCTGTTATATACTTGTTCGTTTGCGCAGACCGTGTCCAGCGTTCCGCCCTGGACTTATCATGGGGATGGTGTGTGCAGTTATTTCTTGTGGCCAAATACGTCCATAACAGGCGAAACAGCCAACACATTGTAAAATGCGGAATCGTTACAAACTCCTTACTCCGCAAAATAGAATAGGAATCCCATCAAACGTAAGTAAGTAAGCGTAATGTTCACCATGCTCTAGTGAAAAGTCCATTAAGGGCCATTAGAAAGCCATTTATGGAAGCAGAATTGAGCAGCAGCAACGCTTTCCCTGAAATGAAATCGAAAAGATTTTTGGTGAACGGAGAAGCAGAACGTTCATTCGGAAATGTAACGCACCGAAACAAAATTTTTGAACGTTGGTGAGAACAAGCGAAACTATCCGTGATAGTGAAGGTAATCGCGACAGGATTGCTTGTCTTCTGTCGTGGAACAGGGGCTCCATGTAAATATATTACTCCAGGTGCGTAAATCGTGATAATGTGAGTACGAGCCGAGATAAACCCATATGTTTAGACCCCGTAAAAGTGGCGTCTAAGAATGGTGGAAAGAGCGCCAATTAGAACAATTACTGGGTTCTTCATATCCCGGAGTAATAATCAAGTGTTTAAGCCAGCTGAATCTTGAGAGTTGGTTAGCCAGTCTCAGTACATAAGCCCCTTTGTTTTGACCGATATAACTGGAAATCTCGGGAAAAAACGGACAACAATCTAGAGGCAGCCAAGCGGACAGAGTGCAAGGAATCAAGAATCACTATTAAAAGACTGGTGGCATGCGACGGTGCCTATGATGCTCTATAACCTACGTAAGTTTGCTTAGTATACGTTATTTGCAAGCGCGTTCCTTACGTCACGTAACTGGTGTGGCTCGGACTGCAACTGCTACGTAGGAAGAAGGTTCTGCACGCGCGTGGTCAACAGGCCGATATAACAAAGCGTGTTTACAAAATTGAGCGAATAATACGATTTTTGGAGAGAAACATAGATAAACAGATGCTGATGGCAGCAGTCCGAATGGGAGAGGCAGCTTATGTGAAACCAAGGAAACTTAGATTGAGAGCAAATGCGGAACAACAGTACTTAAAGCAACGTCCCAAGAGGAAAAGAAAATGCAAAAAATCGGCAAGTATCGGATAACTGCAGGCGGCAGTGAGAAGGGTCATTCGTGAGAATAATTCCATAGTCTGAAAGACGTTAAAATCCAAAGCAATGTCACAGAGGGCCAAAAATGTGGTACATTGGTAATGTAGTTTACCAGAAAGCAAGCCCTTTCAGTATTTTGTAACAATGGATTTTACGGTTGTTTTAACCTTCGAAACTTCCATTCGTTTTACTGACAACACATCCGCGACACCAACCTTTTTGGTGAGTACCTCGCTGCACGTTTCTCGCCCAGTCTGGTTCGCTTCCCGCTCTTGTAACCTGAACAAGATACGTCGGGTTCAGTCGCCCCTACTTCTATACCGTCGTGTTTGACACGTCTTACCTGTCATTGCATACCGACTAGTATCCCAGGCTCCGCCCAACAATTTGTGACCCCCTGTCAGGAACACGCCGCCCGCCATTTTGCATTTTCATTCTAGTGAGCTCGTTCCAGTGCTTTTATAATTCATTACTTGTGATCATATTGCTTTCTCACCTACCACATATTTTATCTGCTTTTTGCAATGGATAATCTAGAGGATAAGCCGTCTCCATGCTCGGTTAACGCCGTTCAGTCTGTCGTGGTCTATTCTGTTGTCTCATCCCCTCCACCTTATCGGAAGAATGATCATTTATTATGATTTTTGCACCAAGGTTCAGTAAGTTATATTCGTATGATTTCTCCTGATTTCGCAATGTATAATCAGCTAATATATTGCCTTCCTCGAAGTATATAGTCGCAGATGAGAGACATCATAATTTGCATTCTCTGATATTGAAATACGCGACACTTAAACAGACTATTATTCAGCGATTCATGCCTTCTGACAACGTCCGTCTGCAGCAGCTATTCAGTGATCTGCAGCTAGGAGATAAAACGCCCTCAGCCTTGTTGCGCGAAACGCTACAGCTCATCGGCACGTCCAACATGGACGTAGGGATTCTCCGCGAGCTGCGGATGCAACGCCTTCCTGAAAGCACACAGGCTATCCTTGCAGTAGCAAGTGACTTGCCCATTCCAGCAACTGTAGATCTAGAAAGACTGCGTCATCAAACGGCACCAGCCAGCGACTGAAAGCAAAGCGCCTAAACAGCTTTGCGCTGGCGTACCCACGACGACAGGCGCGACTAGCCCGCCGTCTACAATAGACGCATTATCATTGCAGATAACGTCGCGTCAACGGCAGAGCAAGGAACTCACTTTAAACCGTAAGCAGCGCAACCGCTCCGGATCATCACCCGTCGCAGAAACCGGATGCTAAAGGTTACTGCTTTTACCACTTACGTTCCGGTACTAAAGCAAGTAAGTGCGTACAGCCTTGTAGCTACTGCGCTATAGATGATCCGCCATGCAGGGTTGTAATGGCCACGAACGTCAACGAAGCCCAGCGTCGTCTCACCTACATTAGGGATTATGACTCCGACACCCAGTCCTTAGTTGATATGGGGGCGGAATTCAGCGTCATTCCCCCTGTGCCAGGTGAGTGTACCACTTCTCTCCCGACAAGCCACACTGCCGTCAAATTCCACGCCAACACCCAATTACGGAATGCAGCGAAGCAAACCATAAGTCCTTATTTTCCTATTTAAAGTATTAACTATTTTACTATCCTTATCATCATTATTGTTATGTTGATATCCCTACCAGCTATCCAACGGGACTTGTAAAGCAACACTTCTTAACCAGTATAAATTCATTGTTCATTGTACGGTCATCGGTCGCTTACCCTTGACTGAGGTCTTCCGCACACTTTCCGCTGAGTATTCGCGGTCGCTGCAGTCCCCTTTGCCAGCATCGGCATTGAATTACTCAGGCATTTCGACCTCTTGGTCGATGCGAAACCCCAGATGATAGTCGACACCACAACAAAACTCAGCTTCCGTAGCATCACTGCCGATGTCCCTTCTATTACCCCAGTCTATGCCTTTCCCCAGACCTCGCCAGACTACGCTAATCTCTTTTCTCCGTATCCTTAGCTCATTCAGCCAACGAACGCAGCTTTGCTCGTGGCAGCTCAAGTCACGCACCACACACGGATGAACTGCCCACCTGTGTCATGCCGTTCACGCCGACTATCGCCTGAGAAACTAAAGGTAGTTAGGGCGGAGTTTGAGCACATGCTTGAACTTGGACTAATCCGCACTTCCGACAGCCCTTGGTCTTCGCCCCTGCAGATGGCCCTCAAGTAATCGGGTGACTGGCGTCCTTGCGGTGATTACCGCGCACTCAATCGTCTAACCCTCCCAGATAGTTATCCCATCCCACACATGCACGACATTACCGCACGCCTCACGTGTAAGAGGAGCTTCAGCAAGAGCGATCTGGTTCGCGCCTATCGCCAGGTACCGGGGGAAGACAATGACATTTATAAAGCAGCCGTCATCACTCCTTTCGGTTTGTTTGAATTTTTGAGAATGCCATTTGGACTGTGCAACGTCGCACAGCCTTCCAACGCCTCATCCACGATGTCACTCGTGGCCTATAATTCGCCTATTCCTACCTCGATGATATCTTATTAGCCAGTTCATCGGAACAAGAGCACCTCGAACATCTTCGAACTCTCTTCCAACGCTTGACCCAGCGCGGTGTCACAGTCAAACCGACTAAGTGCGAACTCCGCAAATCAACGGTAGAACTTCTAGGCCACCTCGTTTCATCGTCTGGCATCGAAGTCCTTCCAGATATGATCCAGGCAATCAAGGACTTTCTAGCTCCGAGATCGTTCGAGCATTTCCGTCAATTTTGTGGTTTGGTCAACTACTATCGACGCTTCATTCCGCGCTGCGCTCAGCTCACGCAGCCACTGACTGACTTACTTTGAGGAAATGAACGTAATTTCCCTTTCCCTGACGCAGCACAGGCAGCATTCGCCAAGCTCAAGTATGCTATCTCCAACATAACCCTCCTCGCTCATTCCGAATATACTGCACCTCTTTCTATTACGACTGATGCCTCAGACGTCGCGGTAGGAGCCATTCTCCAACATGTTGGTGGACAATGGCACCCCTTGGGTTCCGCTCGAAGCGCCTGCAACCTGCGGAATAACGCTACAGCACGTTTGACAGAGAACAGCTCGCCATTTACCTAACAATACCTCACTTGCGGCACACACTCGAAAGCCGCGCTTTCATGGTCTACACTGAACGCAAGCCTTTTATCTTCGCCTACAACTCTGCTTGCGACAAACACTCACCAAGGGAAACAAGGCACCCAGACTTTTTCACGCATTTCACTGCTGATATACTTCATGTCTCAGGTGTCGACCATACCGTCGCCGACGCTCGCCCACGCGTCAACCTCAATCTCTAGCCCTTGCCTACCGTTGACCTTGCCGCCATGGCATCGGCTTAGGCTCAAGACGAAGATCAACAGCTCACCCTGCAGTCCACTTCGCTGCATGTGCAACCTGTTCCTCTCCAAACAACGAAAAGAACAGTTCTTTGTACCACTTCCACAAGTTTTGCTAGACCTCTCATGACCGTCTCCTTCAGACACATAGTCTTTGACGCACTTCACTCACTATCACATCCCGGTATCCGTGCATTATGAAACTGGTCACCGAACGTTTCGTTTGGCCACGCGTAAACAAAGATGTTCGTACCTGGGCTCGTGCCTGCTTTCAGTGTTAGCGCTCCAAATTACATCGTCACACCCGCAGTCCTCTTGGTTCATTTCCTTACCAGGACTCTCGGTTCTCGCATGTACACGCAGAATTGGTAGGTCTATTACCTCCGTCACGCGGATTCGTATATATTCTTACTTGTGTCTACCGCTTCACCAGATGGCCAGAAAATCTTTGCCGTAACAGACTGCACAGCCGAGACGTTTATCCGGGCCTTCTTGGACCGGTGGGTCTCGCCCTACGGATGCCCATTCACCATCACAACCGACCGAGGAACACCTTTCGAATCTTCACAATTCGATACGCTCTGCAACTTGTGCATCACCCAGCAGCCAACGGGTTGGTTGAATGCTACCATAGACAGCTTAAAGCCTCGCTCTGCGCTTCCTCTGACCCTAGCTTCAGCGAAAACCTTTCGCTCGTACTCTAAGGCATTCGCAGCAGCATCAAAGCTGACTTGCAATGTACACCAACAGAGCTGGTTTACGGCACGACGCGCCAGTTACCAGGAGAATTCATTTCACCTCCCGCATCGTCTGGTATACCTCCGCCTAACCTTGCGTCCTCCCTAGCTCAACGCATGCGTTCACTACGCCCGACTCCGCCCCGTGAACAGACTAGAGATGTGCACATGCACATCCGACTCTCTATCTGCGTCCACGTCTTGATCCGCACCGACGCAGCGTGGCGCCCACTCCAGCCTCCAAACAAGGGCGCTTTCAGAATTCTTTGACATTCTCCAAAACCTTTTAATTTAGGCCAGAATGGGCACCGAACAAAGACGTCCAACGATCACCTCAAAGTTGCTTTCTTTGACGAGCACCTTGAAGCCCATCCCAATGCACTCCCACAAGCACCCGCGTCTGCGGTGACTTCCCTAGCATTAGATAGCCCGGAACCCTCCTTACACCTTGACCCGCAACTCATCCCGCCGCAACCCCAGGCAACCGACCGACGCAGTAGACAGGTTAAACGTCCGGTCCGTTTTCAGATTTTGTACACGTTTGCTGTTACCGTCAACACGCCTTTTTCGTCTTTAGTGGTTATCCTGCGTCTTATCCACCAACATTTTGCAACATCGACAAAATCCCAAAACATTTTGAAAACCTAAAACGTGTATTTGCTTTTATCATGCATGTAATGTTTCTTCTTCGGCTTCAAGCCACTTCACTGATTCTTTCTCACCCACTCTGATTTCTACCTTCCAAAAACGCAACCGCCGGAACTAATCAGACAACCCCCGAGTGACCCGCAAATCGGCTCAACGCAACCCTGGACTGACTCGCCAGCCGTCCCAAAGCCCCTTCTTCTTCCAAGGAACGGACAGTCGCCCTCGAACGCAGACACCCACGAACCGATTGGTCCCCAAACGCCGCCCAAGCATTGCTGATGAGGACGCCGGATTTCTTCGTGGGATGAGGATGCCCGGATTTCTCCGTGGTACGAGGACGCCTGGATATCTTCTTGGGACGAAGACCATGGAATAAAGTGAGGTGGTGAAGCGAAGCCTCCAAAGCGCACCGTCGGGTCTGCAACGAAGCGAAAGTCCTGTCGGCCTTTTTTCTGGGCTAGCCAGCATTTTGCATTCCGACCAGTCCGCCCCGATGGCCCACCGATGATGCACTTCGGTCCGCAAGATAGTCATAAATAACAACCAGCAAAAACCTTGAGCCAGAGAAAGCTGCTACACACCTCACTTTGGAAGCCATTAGTCAAGCCCCAGCAAATATTCGCATCCACCCTCAACTTCCGTTTTACACACTAACAGCTCCATCGAAGGCTTCCATCCTTCAGCCTTCTAAGGGGAGGCCCTTGTAGTGTACCGGAAAACAAACTCTTTCATTATTTTGTAACATTGGATTTTTGTCGGTTGTTTTAACCTTCGAAACTTTCACTTGTTTTACTGACAACACCACCGTGCCACCAACCGTTTTGGTGCATACCACGCTGCACGTTTCTTGCTCTGTCTGTATCGCTTTCGGTTCTTGTAACCAGCACAATATACGTTGGGTTCAGTCGCCTCCGACTTCAATAATGTTGTATTTGACACGTCTTACCTGTCATTGCTTACCGACTAGTATCCCAGGCTCGGCCCAACAGTAGTCATTTCCCAGGTACGGCCACACTAAGAGGCAAATGTTAGCATGAGGTAAAGCGCAAACGCATGTGGAGAGAGGTCGGGTGAACTTACTAATGGATGTGATGGCCGAGAAATCCTTAGCAATTCTCAGTGCACCACCAATAAGCAGGAGTGTGGTCGGAGCGTTAGTGACCATATACACGAGGAAAATTTATTTTGACGCAATTAGTATAAGTCGTTGCATGGAGTTGGGAATAAGAATGGAGCACAATTACAAAAACGCGATGGTTAGGAAAAAATTAAAGCAACAGGGATCTAGACGTAAGTGGGAGAGAGTGAAGTCGCGGCTATACCATGATCGGAAATGACACGGATAGATGGGAGTAGTAAGAGGGTAGAAGACCGTTAGTTAATAATAGTTTAGTCGGCTCACTGAGCGTGGCTGGTACAATTGTGGTAAAAGCAACTGTAGTGAGAGTCAGCAGAAATATACAGGTTAAATATCAAACTGGCTATAAATATTTGATGGCTCTATGCAACTTTGTAGCTTGGAAGGAGCCACTCTTAATCTCTAACCTTTATTTTCCTAGAATATCTAGCACTATAATCTTCCTCCGCTTGATGATTATTTCATTGGAACCGTAGGCATCCAATAGCAGCCAAAGGTCGTAATGTTATGGCTACACCAGCCACTGATACTGCCTTTCTTAGAGCAATTACCACTGGTTGGCAGCAGCTAGTCACCATAGGCTGCATGTAACTCTGCGAATATCTAGTGCTCGCTAAAAGGCACTCCTTCCCTACAAACTTTATTCTCTTGGACTGTCTACACCACAGCTCAGCTGGTTTGATGACCTACTCTCTGCCACCGTAGGTTTCATTAATAACTAAATGCTTAATGCGAATGCCATTGCTGGCCACTTATCTCTCTCTCCTACTGCCGTTATGTCGTTCGCCTTATTCCGATCAATTCTTCTTGGCAGTAGCTAGTCTTTGTTAGCTCCATGCGTCTCTGCAAATCTGTAGCTTGCATGGTACCACCACTTATTTAGAAATATTATTTTCTTGCACATTTTGCATCACAACTAGCTGGTTCGGTGACTTTTCTTTAAAACTGTAGGCGTTCACTATTGACCAAGTCTAATCAAATAGCTCTACTGCTCACTGTTACTTTCTATCCCAGCGCCATTTTTCCTGTTCAGCAGCAGTCAGTCGCCACTGGCTCCATTCAACTTTGCGGATAACCGGAGCTCACTGTGAGTCACTCCTTCCCTTTAACGTTTATTCTCTTTGACGGTTTGCAACACAGCTCAGCTGCTTTGGTGACCTATGCGGTGCCGCCGTAGGATCAACTAGGTAATGAGGACTTAATCCGCAAATCAGAGCTGGTCAATTACCCCTCTCCTAGCGGCCGTATCTGCCGTTTGCCTTACTCTCGTAAACTTCTCTTAGAAAGCAGTTAGTCGGTTTTTGCTCCATGCATCTCTGTGCAAATCTGCAGCCTGGAAGTTGCCGCTCCTTTACTCTCCAACCTTGTTTTTACTTAGATTACAGTCTCTGATGTTCGCTCGTCTGTTGATTTATTCAATGCGACTGTAGGTATCCACTAGTGACCAAACGTCTTAATTATACAGCCTCACCAGCCACTGGTACTACCTTTCCTAGAGCTATTAGCTCGGTTTAGCAGCAGCTAGTCGTCATGCATCTCTGTGCAAATCTGTAGCTTGGAAGGTGCCACTGCTTTACTCACTAATCATCATTTTTCTAGAATGTCTGTCTCCCTGCTCTTGGCTCCCTTGTTACTTTATTTATTGACGCTCTAGGTGTCTACTAGTGACCAAACGCCTTAATTATACGGCTTCACCAGCCACTGCTACTACATATCCAAGAGCCATTATCTTTGTTTAGCAGCAGCTAGTCAACATTAACTCCGTTCAACTCTACGGATATCTGAAGCTCGCTAGGAGGCACTCCTTCCCTACAAACTTTATTTCCTTGGACTGTTTGCATCATAGCTCAACTGGTTTGGAAACCTATTCTTTGCTACCGTATGTTGCACCAGTAACTGAAGTCTTAATCCGAATGCTATTGCTGGCCACTGCTCTCTCACCTAGCTCCTTTACCGGCCGTTCGCCTTACTCTCGTCAACGCGCCTTGGCACCGGCTAGCCGTTGTCGGATCTATGCATCACACTAAGTTGAAAGGGACCACTCCTGCACTCACCAGCCTTCAGTTTACTCAAAAGTCTGTCTCCCTAACCTTGTCCCCTTGTCAATTTATTCATAGACGATGTAGGTGTCCACTAGTCCACAAACGTCCTAATGATATAGCTGCACCAGCCAGTGCTGCCGCCTTTAGTTATGAGTAGAAGGATTTCAGTGAGTAATCTTCTTCGGCGCAACCAGCCGAAAATTCATGTAAGGCACCTACCTATAGGCAGTTGACTTATCTGCATTGTCAGCTGATTGCGGCAAATAAAGATACGGCCTTTATTATAGCCGTTATCTTTGGTTATCAGCAGCTTGTCGCCATCGGCAACTCTGCGTATATCCGGAGCGCGCTGGGAATCACGCCTTTTCTACAAAGTTTATTTGCTAGCGTTGCAACGCATCTGGTTTGGTGACTGGTTCTGTGCTACTGTAGATATCCACTTGAGACCAAAGTTCTTAATCCGCTGGCCACAGTTGGCTGCGGATGATCTGTCTACCAACACTTTTATCTTGGGTGGCTCACCTTCAACACCTCTAACTTCCGCGATTTGGCCTAAGCTTTTTGCATCCCTGCGCGTATCCGGGGCTTTCTAGGGGACACTCTTTATAATTTCAACTGCATACTTGTAGAGAGTTTGCGTCACATTCCGTTGCTGGTTTGTTAACCTATTCTGCATCACCGTAGTTAGCTATTAATAACTAGTATGGTCAACCCAACTAGCACTTTTGTACACTGTAACCCAGTCCAATAGCGCCGTCTCTCGATCGCCTTACCTTCGACACTTAGTCTTCCGTACATATCCATTTAATCCTAGCCGGCATAATTATGCTCAGCGCCCTATCCTCATATACCCATATATATATATACATATATATATATATATATATATATATATATATATATATATATATATATATATATGTACTAGTCACTACGTGGTCTTAGATAATCCTCATCCCGTGGATTATATTTAAATTTGACCACCTTGTCACTGCATCTTCTGGTTTCCGACTGCAACCGGTCATGAGTATATACACACCTTCTGGTTTCCGGTTGAATTCTGATGCCGGAAGCAAATACTACGTGGATTTCTTCCCCGAACCCTGCTCTTCATCCTCGAGTGCATGATAGTAATTTATGCATTAGGCCATGCCTTCAGCTGCCTATTCAAGAAACATTTTCAACACAATATCTGTTACACATTGTACACCTGTTGTCTCAAGTAAAGGTCTTAAAGTAGGATTTCCCCAAAGCTTGGTACCATGACTGTCCTTACTGGTCTTCTTTCGGCCTGTTCCTCACATACCCTTTTCTCTGAGGTCGTGAACGTCTGAGAGATCCGATGTTGAAATTAGAAATTGCCTCCCTCTGCGATGGGACGAAATAACCATTAAGACTACCTGGGCCATGGCTTCACTTCCAAATAAACCACATACGCCCAACATTTCAACCATTGATATCCAGTGAGGGCAGCTGGACAAGGATTCTTTACACCAGTGAGGATATACATAATCGGAGAAGATGAGACCTCATACACTGTTAATACTGCTTACCTTCAAACTACTACTTCCTCCTCGACTAAGCACAACGTCCAGGTTGGACCCCAACTATGCCATTTGTTGTTATTAAATAAATAAATAAATATTTTATTCTCGACTATGCGAGGCACGCTCGTGGGGGCATGATCAGATATGTACAACGGTACAAACATTTTAATGCAATTGTAACAGTAACGTAGAAAATTGTTCATATATCCATGATTGGAACTGTACAATGTTGAAAATGCGAAACAATAAGTTGGTTGTCGTGAGATACGGGACCTCAGCTAATAAGAGATTGAGAATCCTGAATGATCCATTGAAAGGTAATGGAAGAGCCCGCACACAAGGAAGGAAAAGGGCAACGTGTCGTAGGATGTAAAACGACAACAGTATATACAGATGTAGAAGTCCCAGTGTAACGATCCTATGTAGAATTGTGACGCTAGTTGACCTGCCAGTGTAAAGTTATGGGCTGTGACTTTATTCGGTGGCGAGTCACATACGCCACGTTGCAGTGTTGTTAAACGGACATTTGTGGCTTTTTGTAGGGAGAACGCTTGCCAGGCGAAAACCCACCACGTCCTGGAACACTGCCACCAATCCATTGAATGGCAAATTGTAACTGGCTATGTTTCTTGTTGAAAGTCTGTTTGCTCGGTTATTCGCAGTCAGGTTGCGTCCCATTTTTTCCGCTGGTTGATGCAATAACTGGTTGCCTATTGCGTTCCTGGGTCCTGTCCATTGGTAGGTCGGGTACTAAACATTCTTATTGAATATGATGTGTTGATCCTTCGCAGAACCACATGAAGTCTTCTCTGATTATGTATATTTGCCGGGGAGCGAAGAATTCGTGTCCAGCTACCCTCACTGGACATCGGTAGTTGGGTGCAAATAGTAGAGTGGAAGTGAGGCCATGGTCCAGGTAAGTACTTGTTGGTTATTTCGTCCCATCCCAGACGGAGGCAGTTCCTCAGTTCAATCCCGAAGCTCTCCGATGTTCACGACCTCAGAGAAAAGGGAGAGAGGAACAAGCCGAGAGAAGACCGAAAAGGAACAGTCAATGTACCTAGCGTTTGATCAAAATCCTACCTTAAGACATTTATTTGAGACAACTAGTGTACAAGGTGTAACAGATATTGCGCTAAAGATGTTTTTACTTATGCGGAAGGCATGGCCTGATGGGTAGAATACTTTCATGTGCATAGGGATGAAGAGCAGGATTCCGGTAAGATATTCATGAGGTGTAAGCTGACAATGTTCGAATTCTACCTGAGACTAGAAAGTGGGTGTGTAGTCATGATTGGTTGTTATCGGAAACCAAAAGACAGTGACGATGTGGCCGTATTTGTATATGCTCCACAGGATAAGGATTACCTAAGACACCATAACTACAATGTACATAAGTATATGAAGATAGGAAGCTGAACATATTAGAAGCAGGCTAAGATTAAATGGATATCAAAGGAAGACTAAGTGTTGAAGGTAAGACGATCAGAAGATATCGATAATGGACCGGGTTTCAGTGGCCAAAGGTGCCTGTTGGGTTAATCATTCGAGGTGCTAATGAATAACTACCGTGTCAAAGGATCGGACAGCAAACCAGCTGAGCTGTGAAAAAACTATACCAGGAGAATAAACATTCTACAGAAGGACTGACGCCTAGCGAGCTAAGGGGTATTCTCAAAGTTGAATAGAGCCTACAGCGAACAGCTGCCGCAGAGCAGAGATAGTGGCTAAAGAGAAGGATGTATCAGTGGTTGATTCAACCATATAATTAAGACTTTTGACCACATGTCAGGTAAACGCGGGTAAGACAGACGACGGATAACGGCGCGCTAGGAGAGATGAATGGCCAGCAATAGAGTTCGGAATAAGGCTTCAGCTACTAGCGGATCCTACGGTGGCACAGAATAAGTCAACAAACAGCTGAGCTGTGACGCAAACAATCAAAGAGATGAACATGGTAAGAACGGAGCGAGCTCCGGGTATCCGCAAAGTTAAATGGAAGCTATGGCGACTAGCTAGTTAGTGGCTCTAGAAAAGTATGTATCAGAGGCTGGTGTAGCCATATGATTAAGAAGTTTGACCACTACTGGATGCCTACAGTTTCAGTGAATAAATCAACAGACGAGCGCCGATTAAAAAGACAGACGTCAGAGGAAAATGAAGGCTGGAGTGTCAAGTAGTGGATCTTTGCAGGTTACATATGGCCAACAATGACTAGCTACTGCCAAGAAGAGTGAAGCGACTAAGAAGAACGGCGCATAACGGCGCGCTAGGAGTGAGATAAGTGGCCAGCCATAGAATTCGGATTAAGGCTTCAGGTACTAGTGGATCCTACGGTGGCACAGAATAGGTCAACAAACAGCTGAGCTGTGACGCATACATTCCAAGAGAATGAACATTGTAAGAAATGAGCAGCTCCTAGAGAGCTCCGGGTATCAGCAAAGTTGAATTGAGGCTATGGCGACTAGCTGCTATAAACAGAGATAGTGGCACTAGAAAGGATGTATCAGTGGCTGGTGAAGCCATATGATTAAGAAGTTTGACCACTACTGGATACCTACAGTTTCAATGAATAGGTCAACAGACGAGCGCCGAATAAGGAGACAGACGTCAGAGGAAAATGAAAGCTGGAGTGTCAAGTAGTTGCTCTTTGCAGGTTACATGGGGCCAACAATGACTAGCTACTGTCAAGAAGAGTGACGCGACTAAGGAGAACGGCGCATAACGGCGCGCTAGGAGTGAGATAAGTGGCCAGCCATAGAATTCGGATTAAGGCTTCAGGTACTAGTGGATCCTACGGTGGCACAGAATAGGTCAACAAACAGCTGAGCTGTGACGCAAACAATCCAAGGGAATGAACATTGTAAGAAATGAGCAGCTCCTAGAGAGCTCCGGGTATCAGCAAAGTTGAATTGAGGCTATGACGACTAGCTGCTATAAGCAGAGATAGTGGCACTAGAAAGGATGTATCAGTGGCTGGTGAAGCCATATGATTAAGAAGTTTGACCACTACTGGATACCTACAGTTTCAATGAATAGGTCAACAGACGAGCGCCGAATAAGGAGACAGACGTCAGAGGAAAATGAAAGCTGGAGTGGCTCCTTGCAGGTTACATGGGGCCAACAATGACTAGCTACTGCCAAGAAGAGTGACGCGACTAAGAAGAACGGCGCATAACGGCGCGCTAGGAGTGAGATAAGTGGCCAGCCATAGAATTCGGATTAAGGCTTCAGGTACTAGTGGATCCTACGGTGGCACAGAATAGGTCAACAAACAGCTGAGCTGTGACGCAAACAATCCAAGAGAATGAACATTGTAAGAAATGAGCAGCTCCTAGAGAGCTCCGGGTATCAGCAAAGTTGAATTGAGGCTATGACGACTAGCTGCTATAAACAGAGATAGTGGCACTAGAAAGGATGTATCAGTGGCTGGTGAAGCCATATGATTAAGAAGTTTGACCACTACTGGATACCTACAGTTTCAATGAATAGGTCAACAGACGAGCGCCGAATAAGGAGACAGACGTCAGAGGAAAATGAAGGCTGGAGTGTCAAGTAGTGGCTCTTTGCAGGTTACATGGGCCAACAATGACTAGCTACTGCCAAGAAGATTGACGCGACTAAGAAGAACGGCGCATAACGGCGCGCTAGGAGTGAGATAAGTGGCCAGCCATAGAATTCGGATTAAGGCTTCAGGTACTAGTGGATCCTACGGTGGCACAGAATAGGTCAACAAACAGCTGAGCTGTGACGCATACATTCCAAGAGAATGAACATTGCAAGAAATGAGCAGTTCCTAGAGAGCTCCGGGTATCAGCAAAGTTGAATTGAGGCTACGGCGACTAGCTGCTGCTAAGCAGAGATAGTGGCTCTAGAAAAGATGTATCAGAGGCTGGAGTAGCCATATGATTAAGAAGTTTGACCACCACTGGATACCTACAGTTTCAATGAATAAGTCAGCAGACGAGCGCCGAATAAGGAGACAGACGTCAGAGGAAAATGAAGGCTGGAGTGTCAAGGAGACCACTACTGGATACCTACAGTTTTAATGAATAGGTCAACAGACGAGCGCCAAATAAGGAGACAGACGTCAGAGGAAAATGAAAGCTGGAGTGTCAAGAAGTGGCTCCTTGCAGGCTACATGGGGCCAACAACGACTAGCTACTCCCCATAAGAAAATTGCACGCGAGTAAGACAAACAACTGATAACGGCGCGCTAGGAGAGCGATGAATGGCAGCCATGGAATTCGGATGAAGGCATCAGTTACTAGTGGATCCTACAGTGGCACAGAATAGGTCAACAAACAGCTGAGCTGTGACGCAAACAATCAAAGAGAATGAACATTGTAAGAAGGGAGCGAGCTCTGGGTATCCGCAAAGTTGAATTAAGGCTATGGCGACTAGCTGCTGCTAGTCAGAATTAATGGCTCAAGGAAAGGATTTATCAGTGGCTGGTACAGCCATATGATTAAGAGGTTTGACCACTACTGAATATTAACAGTTTCGATGATGAAATCAACATGCGGGCGAAGCTTAGAGAGACAGACTGCAGAAGGAAATGAATACTGGAGATTCCGGGAGTGGCTCCTTTCAAGCGACATGGAGCCAACATTGACTAGCTTCTGTCAAGAAGATTTTACATTAGTAAGAGGAACGACGCATAACGGCGTGCTAGGTAGCTGGAGCTGTGTAAAAGCCGGTAAGAAAGCTGAACTACAAATACTTATGTGTTACAGACAGACAAGTGACAGCTGGGCGTCTATCAAGCAGCGGCTGTGCGCTGGCCTGATGACATAAGTTAGGTCACCAGAAGAGAACTGAGAAGGTTGAATGAAGAAGGTACAGCAGACATGAAGAATGCAAGCATACAGTGAGTTGTCTGAGTTAGTCACATCACCTGAAGCGAGGTAAAAGAGATTGAGTGAAGAGTGAACAGAAAACGGAAAGAATGCATTCTGCGGTAGACTGAGCCTGAAAAAGCAGATGAGAGAATTGGACTACAATTGGACTAAATTGGTGCTGAGTGAGATAGGATGGGGAAAACGCTTATATGTGGTCAGGAACATTTTCCCACAGGTCGTTATGAGTCACCGGACAACGTGACCAATGTTTCTTGCAAGCCATTTGTCATGCGCAGCATGTGTAAAGCTGCAAGCAACACAGGAATTATAATATGCTGGGCACCTGCCGGAACAGCGGACTTCTACGTGCATAAATTTCAGTCCAGTAATGCGGTTATTTTCGTTGCAGTAGGATTAGCGTTGCATTTGCTCACCTATTCCATCGCGGACATAGCAACTAATTGCGATCTGTCAAACGCCCTCGGCTCTCTGTGATTGTCCCTCTGTTAAACACTTTCGTGAACAACTGATGTCATGTTTGTATCCCTTTGCGTATTCCATCCTAAACACCCACTGTCGCATGCCGTGGGAAGCATGCTAAGGTGCATATGTGCTGGATGCCTGCAGGAGTAAGCTACCTGTGGGGCGTAGGACTTTAAGCTAACGTTTAGCTAAGGAGTAAGTGCCCGGTATTTGCGTACAATATGTAGTTCGTCCACTGATGCACTTGCCCACATTTATCTGTCTTCATTGCCAGCTGCGTGCAATTCCGGTGCGATGTCAGGACCGCCATAGCACGTCGTTCGCTTTACGAACAACGGAGCCAGTGAGATGCGCAATAGCGGCAGCACTTGGTTGAATGCTTTTGGCTTGATAGCAATTCTTCCATGTGTGTCGCACTACCAGTACCATGGCGCCGTGCGAGTTCATAAGCATCCTATTTTGGTTGACAGGCAAAAGGAGTCAGTGGCGTCCGAACTACCGGTATGGTTCTTTGTTGCATGCACTGCACAGATGACTTTGCTTACGCTTGCTTTCCAGCACGATCACTAGGACATCAAACGGATACGAAGGACACGGATGCTACCTAGTTTACTGGGAACTCCGTTCGAGCGTTTTGCTTAAGTTTCCAGTTCACATTGTCAAACCGCTGCACAGCAGTCTTCCAAAGCGACCGATTTCGGACGATGAAGGAAGCCTACCGAGGATGAGATACAAAGGCCGCCAGCTGCTTCTTAGGCTCAGCCAGCGCCCGTCAATCTTTACAATAAGTCGGCCACCTCAACACTAATCTCCAACGCAGCGGAATCAAGTACAGTGCCAATGGAAGACACAGAATAGTGTAAAATGCAAATATTCATCCTCCTATGACTCCGTAGCCACCTTCCCTAACCGTTCTCCGGTCTCAAATCCTGCTATCCTACGGGAAACAGGCACGATCAGCTTTATAGGAGCATGTTCCACAACCCATACCTCAAGCGTAATCAAAAACAGGCGAGTCGGCAATTAAGTATTCCGCATTTCATACAGGATTGCATAGTGCTGCCCCACGTGCCGCCGGGCGGAAACAACTGTCGCCACAGAAATTCAACAAGCTGTTAAACCTTTGAACGGTACCCTTATAAGATGTTGGACCACCCGTTCCATGGTTTTAAGAAATTTTGCCTTACGTCCTCCGTACCTCAAATGCTACTGGGCTTTATTCAATTGAGGATGCCTTAAGGCAGGCCAATCCACAAGATACACATGGTGGATACAGACCATTTACCACAGTGGAAGGCGTCTACGCCTTCGATGCTTCACTTGCATACCAAGAGACACAAGAAAATTCGTAAGCCGCTTTACGTAAACACTAACATGCGTTCACCTGCTTCATATCCAACAGGTGTCATTCTTGCAATGAATACAAGGGGAAACATTCCCCGGGTATACCGGAAACATAGGTGAGTGAGTATTCACACGCGCATTTGCCTCTCAGGTGAATTTTTCAGGTGCTGGAAACCTGCTGGCAATCAGAACAGCCACGATTTACCACGGCATGCATAGTAAGGGCATGTAGAGCTAGCCGAACAACCTCCTCGTGTCAGCTGGGTGGTTCGGGTTTGACCCGTTCCAATAAATATCCCGGCGGCAGTGTTGCAGGACGTGCTGGGTTTCGCCTAGCAAGCGTTCTCCCTATAAAAAGCCACGGACATCTGCTGAACAACACTGTGACTTGGCGATCGTGACTCGCTACAAAATAAAGTCACTGCCTCGTGGATAACCGGATAATTCTATCCAATCCACGAACACCCATCTCCGAGTCGCATATTGATGACGACAGCAAGCATTGAAGACTGGAACAGCACAACTACAAGCACAAAATACACAGCTACGTACACATGCACATGCAATGACGTACAAACACACCCCCGACACAAACACAAATTGCCGTGGCAAACTTTTCGGATTTTTGCACATTCTTGATCATGCATCGTTAGGTCAAACTGAGCCTGCCTGTAAAAGCGTGCCTCACCTTATTGAGAATAAAAGATTTATTTATTTATTTATTGATAGCCATATTATTTAGGATGTTTAACGTCACTAGCATCACGTCCAGTGACTTAAGCGGTACACGCTCCGCAGGTCCATCATTATTCATCATTATACACGTTAGCTAGAGGTGGGAAAACACCTCCGCTTTTGTGCCGCAATACATGAAGGAAATACATACATACGTACATATAATATACTAAACAAAGGAAAAATAGAAACAACAGTTGCATGCCAGCTGAGCTAACAGCAACGGATAGGCATCGTTCCGGTAAGCCACCAGCCAGCTACTAGGCAAAAAGAAAAGAAAATTATTGTTTTACCCTACGAAATGAGATTGTAGATGGAAGGGGAGGCTAAAGGAATGGGGAGGGACAAAGAAACTCACAGCATGAACGCCACTGAGATCGGCTCCTCGCCATGTCAGCAAGTGTATCCAGCCAAACGTATTCACCGTCTTATGGACCCCAACCAGGGAGTCGTGGAGCTCCCACCGAGGCTAGCTCCGAAGTGAGGGACGTCATTCCCCTGGACCAAGTCATCACTTGTCCACCCCTCCTCCTCTTCTACCCACATCAACGGTGATCAAACAACGCACGTCGACGGAGTCGGTGGGCTGGCATGCGTAACACGTGGCCGAGCCATCGGAGCCTGGTGCGGGAAATAACGGCGCAGAGCGGTTCACATCTTTTTCCTGGGCCCTAAACAAGTCGTCAAACAGGCTCGTTACTCACGCGGTGTTCCCACCAGATGTAAGCCAAACTGCGAAGGCACCGATGATCGAACGTAACTAGCTTCTTCATGTCCGCCGATCTTAGGGGCCAGGTTTCGCAACCGTACAGTAAGGTCGAACGTACCGCTGCATTGTACACTCTACCCTTCAGGGCGAGAGTAATGTTGCGCCGCCGCCATAGGTGGCGAAAATTAGCAAAAGAACTTCGACCTTTCGCTATACGGTTCGTGATCTCGTCTTCGATCATAAGGGCGCTGATACAACTTCCCAGGTAATTGAATTTCTGAACGCCTTCTAGCTGATCCCCACCAAGGGTCAGCGCAGGAGGCGATCCCTACCAATCTTGGAAGAACGCTTTGCACTTCGCTGGTGCAAAACAGAGCCCGAAGCGACTGACAGCCAGTGCTAATCTGTTCAGCGCAGCTTGGCACCTCTGGGAGCTATCACAGATGAGGTCAATGTCGTCTGCATACTCCAAGTCAAGAAGTCCTTCTCCTGGGAGTAGCTCCACACCTTCCAATTCATGTAATGTAAATGCAAACTCCATGGCTTCGTCGATAGCAAAGTTGAAGAGGAATGGTGATAGCGGGCATCCTTGTCTCACACCGCTGGAGAAATTGAAGGGTGGCGACAGCTTGCCGTAAACCAACCTTCTGCCCGTGCTACGCGCATATAATGCTTGGATAATATTTACATGTTTTTCGGGCACATCTTTCCTGGGTAGACAATTCCAAAATGGCACATCGATCAACCGAATCGAAGGCACCTTTGATGTCGAGGAACACGACTAAAATGGGCCGCCAATATGTGTGACCGTGCTCCAACAACTGACGCAAAGTGAAGATGTGGTCGATGCAGCCACGACCACGACGAAAACCGGCTTGCTCCTCTCGAATCTGGCTTCCACGAGCGCCAGTCAATCTGTGAAGAATAATTGAGGCGAGTAAGTTGGAGGCGATGGGGATCAGACTAATTCCTCTATGGTTGCCGCATTCCGAGCGCATGCCGCCTTTAAAGATGGGAACAATAACGGAGCTGCTCCAGTCGGTTGGGACAGTCTCCTGCTCCCACAATTTCACTATTAATTCATGTAAAGCAACAACAAGAGCAGAGCCACCGAATTTGAAGAGGGCTGGAGGAAGATCATCTGGTCCCGCGGCTTTGTTCAACTTCAACCGTCCGATCTCATGTTCAACTTCTGAGCGAGAGGTTGGATCCAAAGGGACAGCCCACGGAGCGGGGCGATCAATGACGGGCGAAAAATCAAACGACTAGCACTACAGTTCAACGGAAGCTACGACAGTGTTCCAGGACGTGGTGGGTTTTCGCCTGGCAAGCGTTCTCCCTATAAAAAGCCACAAATGTCCGCGTAACAACACTGCAACGTGGCGGATGTGACTCGCCACAAAATAAAGTCACTGCTATACATTTCACACTGACGCAGTCCTCAGCCTCCAACCTCGAACCTGTGCAACTGATTTTACTATGAAGAATGCTTTAGTGGAGTACCGAGCATTCCGGCTTCGTAATGGTCATTGATTGCACTAAACCTTGTTCGGGCTCCTGTGCACATGGATCACTACATGTCAAATTTACCCCCCACTTGTATCTTGACGCAACAGTTTTTCCGCGCCACGGCGCCATTATGATCCTTGGTCTGACTATTACCTGACAATATGCTCGCTCTTATGGACTACATCTTTTCGTTTATTCCTTTCATTGTAACGAAATGTTTTAATATTCCAAAGAAGCTGAGCTTGTATGCATATTTGATCATGCCTTTTAGAGGTGTGTCTCGTTTTACAGAGAATATACTACTATTTAATTGTCTCCAGTGGGCCCTTACTCAACTCGCATGCCAGCGTACTTTGATACGCATTCAGAACAGCTGGCTTTGTCAGTTGGCTGGTGTCACCGCGCTCACAACATCGTCGTGGGCGTCCGCCAAAGCGCATCCGCATGTCAGCACATACAAGTGCATGATCGGTGTCCACAAATGTGCTCCAAATCGAGCGACAGCTCTGGATGCAGCCTCTCCAGCGGTAACTAATAGCAATGTGATCGATCTGCATCCAAGGTTGGTTCGAGGCTGGTGGGCGCCAAGTCACCCTCCGGCGGGTGCTGTATTGGAAATTAGTGCTCGCAAGAAATAAGCGAACATCTTCACACAAATGAAGTAACCGCTCACCGTTATCGTTACGAGAGCCTTCACCGTGCTGGCCGCCCAGATGCATTTCATCAGTGGACAACTTTCCAACTTGTACGTTCATATTTTTCGCCAGCACAACGGTGTCCGTGCTTCTTCTGTGGCGAAGGAGCTGAGTCAGTTGGCGGTAGAAATCGTTCTTTACCGAATCATCGCTACAGATTGTGTGAGCGTAAGCAGCGATGATGGATAGACATCTATTAGTCCGCGCGACGTTAAAGCTTTAAACGAGCCAGCCAATCGGACCGCACACATCCGGCTACTGATTGGAATCCAATCAACCAGAGCAGCTTTAGCCCAAGGACTCAGGGCAATGCCAACACCAGCTTGGCCGGTGCTCGAAGCTGCATCGTCACCGGATAGGCGCACTGAGAAAATACAGTTTGCATCACCTGAAGGGGATGGCAGATTAAGCGAAGAGCTCGAGTCTTGCAGGTGGGTCTCTGATAAGCAACAGATATCGATCGAGAGGGTCTCCAATGTTCGGGCAAGTACTGCCTGTTGACCGATTTGTAGCAGTGTGCGTACATTGAGGCATGCCAATCTGAAGGAGGATCGAGGGCTCCAAATGGAAGCCGATGAACTGGAATGGGCCGCTTGGTTGAACATGGGCTTGTCGACAGGAGAGGAGTGACGCTCCGCGTTCACATGTGCGTTGAAATTAGAAGATAAATGCCTAGCAAAGCATGTTGGGGGAGGGCCAAGAATCGGAGGTTGAAAACTGGGGGATATAAGTGAAGTTGGAATGGGACGGTAAGAGTGAAAAAGCGTAAGAGGGGGAATAAGAAGACGGGAAGGCTTGAGCCGTCGCAACCAAACCCCTGTCCACCCTGCTCTATGCAGCAGATAGGGCACCTTTGATTATCCTCTGCGATGGCCAGAGCATCAGCAATTTGTTTGAGGTAAGATTCATGGTATTGCGTTGGCAGGATACTGTCAAGTTGCCCAGGCCTAGACAGGAGACCGATTAAAGTAATTAATTAATTAATTAATATGTATATTTCTAGACCTGCTAGGGGCTGCACCCTAAAGGGTTCAGATCAATGCCTGCAATAATCCGACGCACTTGCATGGAAGTAGGCAAAATAGAAGTATATGTTCATCGTTAGCGATTACAAATGCATTGGCAATGTTTGGTATACAGCTACTGGGTCGCAGGCGCCCACCTTGACATTTTTCTGTTTCCATGCTTGCGCGATTGTGCTCCTTGTTCTTTTATTGTGAAAACTTCGCGGAGGTGTAGTTGTGCCTTTTCTCCTTGGAACAGAATCCAATTCGCCACAAGTTCGCTTTAAATTGATCGCAAATGAATTGGCCACTCAGTTGCCCCAATTGTTAGTGCGCACATGGAAGAAATGTGTGAAGGGATTATAAGGCATAGGAAACGTTAAAAGCAATTCCGTTAAATGAAGACAAAAATGGAAACAATTTGTTAAGAGAGAAAATAAATCTGCGTGCTTCGGTAGAAAAACACCAATTACCAAAAAATATAGCCCTATTTTTCATACGCTGATATTGCTCTCCGACGCAAAATTTCGACCTGTTATTCTCAGATAAAAGAGAAAGCCTTTCTACAGTTAGAGTACCGCTTAAAGTAGCACAAAATTACACTGGTCTGGACCAGCTTTAGCGCTTGCGTACGTTGAACGTAAAAGCAACACAATACGTGCAGTACTTTGCGAGTTATACGAAATTAAATGGTGGCCTACGAATAAGGCCATTTTTATTTTTCCGCTAAAAATGGCATTTTGCTTTGCAAGCACATTGCAGAAAAAAGAAAAAAGTATATAAAAAGTAAGGAAGCGGCGTATGTTCTGGATAGGCATAGCTACCTAGATATGCTCTAATTAGCCCGTAATACCCTTCGACAACTACGGACTGCGCAGGTGGCCGAAAAGTAAACTTTGCAGGCATACATGACAAAGATATGCAAATAAGGGATGATCTTGCGCGAAAACGCTAGAAATCCAGCGAGGAATATTTTATCTACATGGGAATTTAGAGGAGCTTGTAATTAACTCACGGTTAGAAGGCCACGGCATACTATTTTCAGGAGATACTGAGCCACATAAACAACCAGTAAAATAGAGTTTAGCATTTTTAAGCCTCTAAGCTTTTCTAAAGCTTACAACAAGGCCGCATGAGCCAGGTCTACCTAAGTAACCCAGGGGATCTTTCAGATCCGTTGACAGATTTTGGCCTGCAAAATACACACATTACTTAGCCAAACATCACAAGATTTATCCCTTAAAGCCGATTTTCTATATTCATGAGGCTCTGTCTCTAACATCAGTGAGCTATAGGAGCCCGTCACCAAGAATAAAGAAATAAGCATGGAAACATTTAGTAAAATTCAGCTAGTTGCAGTTGGGCGTGAAATCCGTTTTGGTCTACATTGGTTGGGCTTTAACAACTCTACTTCTGGTGGTTGAGCTTGCTCATACTTGAGGTATTGTTATGCCTCATGTGTAGATGCACACTGTTGTGCAGCTCTTTGATGAATTTTGATTTATTTCTCTCCATTTTTAAGTTCCGAAGATAGTGCCGGCGGTGTTCATCCAGATGGCAATGTCAACTGGTACTCTAATGTCATCCTGACTATTTCTTTTGTGATTTTCCTGCCACGAGCTGTTCTAGCACCCTAAGCAAAGAGCGATAAGGTAAATCAGGAGTAGAATAGGGTTCCTAACCAAAGCCTTTTGTTCAAAAACCTGACCGCAAGGCAGCGGGTTTGGCTTTGGGCTACAAGGAGTCCGTTTTAAGGAATAAGGTGCCACCCTCATTCCAACCCTCAACCTGGAGGACCAGCAGGCTGAGTTTGTCTGGCCTCTACCCATTGACCAATCTGGTATGAGTGACTCTGAAGGTGCAAAAGCACCACCCAGCATAGCTCAACAGCTCGCTGAGGCACACAAACCATCGCACCACGGTAAGGTCCAGCCTCATTGCTCCGCAGATTAAGCAAGATGTTTCCCTTACATCTAGTCTGCTAGACTTGCCAACCATTTATTTTTAGCTCTTTTCTCAGCTTTACTATATGTCCTTATGCAAGCGCGCCGACTAATCAAAACGTACGCGATCGGCATCCTGCTCTCTGGATTCCTTCAGATTTCTGAGACCTCACCTCGCTTGGTTCGGTCGACTCCACTAACCTTTCACACTTCCTGGAGAGCCGCGTGGGCTTTTCCTATTTTCGTCAATAAAATATGCTCATCCTGACCTTAACCTTTATTATCGCGCTCTGTTTTCAATTCTTCGTCAAATGGAGTGCCAAATTTCAGTGCCCTGCGGTGATCTAGTCCGACTAAGCAGTTTCTTTCTCTCTGCTTGCTCCTGTGTTCCGCAGACTTAGGCGGTATACGCTATGCAGACTCAACGCTGTTGTTCCCCTACCCCGTGAGGCAGCTAGACTACTTCAGCCTCTATTGTTACGGCCCTTTTTCCTGCTTTATTTGTGTGCTATCCTTACGCGCTGCTTAACTTTTTCTCGCCGGATCGGCCACTTGTTATCCGAATTCACTCAGAGTTCCTCGACGTTACAAATCGTGGTTCGGCTGACCCAATGTTTTGCTTAGCTGCGCTTCGATGTGTCTTAGTCTATTATGCTCCGAACAATTTAACAACCTCACTGGATACTTGCGCTTCTCTCGTCCGCTCTCCATTTACCACGAAACGCTTTTTTGCTTTCTTCTGTCATGCAGGCTTGTCCATGCATTCAGCGCAAGCCGCTATATTGCCTTACATTTCTAGATGTTTATTTATCTTTTACCCGCCGTATTGTCTACGGCATTTTTACCTGTAATCCTCCAGCTCTCAAGCTAGCATTCCCTGGCTCTATCCAGCTTGGTACCATTATCTGAGCACCCTAGCTGCTGCGGTTACGCCTCATGTTGCGATATCCTCAGTAACCTTAATGTACGCTTGCCTTCTGGTTATTCTTTGCCCTTCCATCAATTAACCTTCCTTAACTTTTTACTTCATCACTTCTCTCATCTGGTCAGCACACAGACGCCCCATTGGCTTCACATTTCTGGGGGTTAATTTCTTGCTAACTCGCTGTTATGTTTGCGACACTTCACTATGTATAAGTACGACAGCCTCACTGGCTTTTCCAAGGTCAGCATACCCTAATACTATTTTCTTAGCACCCTAGAATAACTTGATTCTCTGCGCGAAGCTACGTACACATTTGTCTGCACGTTTTCTTTCTTTTAACTGAGTTTTATTACTTTACTTCAATTGATAAATCCTTTCGCACCTAGTGTTCTGTGTCCGTTTCTGCAGCAAAGGTTTCGACACCTACTTATATAAGAGGTAGGCTCTCGCAGGATTTTCCCATCTCAGACAACCAGAGCACTATACAACTAATACCCCATGTCGTCTTTCGGGTTTGATCCCCGGAAGGTTTTTACTCAGCGCTTGAATCCTATATATCCGCTTACTTAACATCAATTGACCTTTGAATCTCTTTCAGCGCAAGCCAGTTATACCTTCACTTACTTATTTCGTGCTCCCTACCGAAGTAGGTGGGCTACCAGCTCTTCATCCAACATACAAACGCCGTTGGTATTGAATTTTGATTTCAGTCTTCCCACGCAATAGTTGCATCACAGCAATGTGATACTGGTATTTTACTCAATGGCGCAACGCTCTGTATTCCATATAGATGGTAGCAACCAACCTATACGGCCATTGCATTCGTAGCACATTCAAAAGACACTTCCAGCACCACCATGGTTGTACATTGTACATCATTTGTCTCCACCAAATGTTATACTATAGGACTTTAACAATGTTTGTTTCCACGCCTGTTCTTTGCGTCCTTGGTTGTCTCTCACCTTCCCTTTTCTCCGAGGTCCGGAACTGCTTGGGGATCTGGGACTGGACCGAGAAAGAGCTTACGCCCGGGACAGGACATAACCCACAAGGACCTACAAAGGACATGGCTGTACAACAAATGGATACAACTGCACTCACTACCCCGACCGTTCTCTAGTAATGATAGCTGGACACGAGGCATGCGCACTCCTGTAAAGTATACATAAACCTGAAAAATCCAGACACAAGAAACTGGCATTTTTCCCCTTGGCATTCGCAAACACTACTCTTCGTGAAGCTCTCACCCTCTGGGGGCCATCGTGGCGGCCCTAACCAAAGATATCGGGTCAACTAACAGAGGAAATTGGAACTTAATTGACTGCGGACACCAGAGGGTGAAATCAGTCGGCAAGCTGCCCTGCCAGTTGTACATTAATGTCCAAATGGATATCTGACAGTGCTTCAGGACGTGGTGCTCTTTCGTCTGGCAAGCGTTCTCCCCATAAAAAGCCGAAAATAGCCGCTTAGCAACACTGCGACGTACGGATGTTACTAGCCACTGAATAAAGTCAGTGCCCACAACTACATACTGGCACGTCGACTCGTATCATAATTAAATATTTTTCTGACAAGCTGACGAGTAAGACACTCGCTGCCTACATGTATCTTTTTCACTACACATGTAATACCAAAACTGTTTGCACTACGCACGGTAGAACCCAACTTGTCATCATGCCTTGACGGCTTTATCCCTCAGTCTTCCTTTTACAATTTTCAAATCCTGTACAACTTTCGGCTTACTGCTGTGTACATAATTAGCAACGTGTTTGTTGCGTAACATAATTTCATGTTAACATTAATCTTGCTTGGTTTGGTGTGTCTCGACAAACACGAGCACACAATTTTTATGTTTTTATTTTTTTATAAATGCATCAAAAACTGGCTGCATATCGTGCGCCATATATCTGCAATTCGGAGGTTACGGAAGCAGTTACTGCCACAGAGTGTGGTACTACCGCATTTCTTCTCAATGTCGCTTTACGATTAAAATACGAGTAGATACCAACAACACCAACGAAATCGTGGATTTGAAAATCTAAAGGTTGTACCCTACCTACGCTGGTATAAACATTACGTCCTTTCGTTAGCGTGTGTCCTCTGCTGCTTGTCTAAGGAAATGCACCGATTCGTCGTTGAACTGCGGACACAAATTACGCCAGGTAGGGCTTAGGCGTTGCGTCCACAGCACGCGCCTTCCCAATTTCTTTGCGCTGGCAATTAGTTACAGTGGGGAGGGTTGCTTGCATCAGCTAAGTAGTATTTCGCAACGGGTAAAATATATCAAATTTTGGCAGAGTGGATATGGCCCTATGCTCTGGTCCACGACAATGGTACATCTTGATTGATTACATCAGCTGATAAAGTTAACGCGTTGGTGGGTCATACACTGATTGGTCCAAACATCGTCTCATTTGCCCGGGGCGCGGTTTGTTTAACGTCCACTGTTTCGCATCCCTCACTCCGGCATCCCAGTGGTGCGTGATCGTGGAGCATTCATGGTGAAAACTGTTCGCTATGCTGGGTGGGACCGAGGATGGATACAGTGTCCCCATTGAGGTCTGCGACCAGGTTACTTGTAATAGTAGGGAAATGTGTAGAGCTGCAGGGAAGCTAACTCACTGCTGCTGCGCAAAGAAAACAGCTGGTTCATTGATCAGCCGGGTAGTCACCCGGATGCTTCCGAAATCAGCTGTTTACCGTAGTCTGGTTACCAGCAATATAATTCGCACCGACCATCGACAGCGATTCGCAAGGTCGCCTAAGCTTGCTTCTGGACCAATAGACAACCAGATAGCGAGGGTCTGTAGGGTCCTATGATGATGAAAATAGCACAGTTCATCGTTCAGCCGTCAACCAATCCTGGGAGGGAAGGACGAGGTAGCGCAGGGGTGGTATAGGAAGGTAAGGTATACAAGGAGCACAAGCAAGTGACCTCTTACCTGCTTACGTGTTACGATGGCGCATGCAGACCGGCTACGCTTCAGTCTTCGCTACAAATTACGCACTTTGGAATGTCCGGGAACGTGGTACTACGGTTACGGTAAACTACTTTACTACAAATGTCAGCTTATCGTAACGGTTTATAACCCTTCTCAGTGCATTCCTGTTTATTATTGAAACCCGAATATTTCATTCGTAAGTCTCGCGTTTTCTACTTTGCTGCCTGCTGTTGCATTTCACAAGGGCCCGATACAAACTTCTTGCCATTGGTTGGAGCCCGGCACACTTATTGGTTCATTGGGAAGTAGAGAGCAGAAGGCTAGGCCTTGTCAGCCCCGACGCCTCCTGACCGCTGCTGGGATACTTGTCATTACTCAACGGAAAATTCGGAGCGGCCAATGCACGCGTAGCTAACGCAATACCATTCCGGCATGTTAAACAGGTGGGAAGCAAGCAGTCGTTTGAAGCGATCTTCCGTCTGCTCCTAAGCGACGTGCTGCTGTAACTTATTCCAGTTATTCAAAATGCAACCAAATACATTAAGAATAGACGGTACTTGGGGACTGCACGGTTTGAATATTTTTCATCAATGGTCTTCCGTTGAACTCTTAAGCATGAGGTAGAATAATTCCTGCAATTTTATCCCAAGCTTTCACCGACGATACTACGGGTAAAAATGTAGTCAACGCGCCAGCGACGACAATAAATAGAAAACGTATACAATTGTCGAAACCGGATGGAAAAGGATGCTCACGTACCTCCCAGACAAACTGCGACCCACGCAGTTTGCCTTTTTCAAGTATGGCGCGCTCAACTTTGGAAAGCAAGTAAGCAACAAGGTGGCCGTATTCTAGAATCAGGCGCCTATGCGCGTTAAACAGGAGTAGTTAAAACCCCGAAAGCAGGCGCCAGAGAGCTTTTTGGACGCAGTGAAACATCCTGCAGGCAACAGCAATCCTCTTCATGTGGTCCTGCGTCGAGCTTAAGTCTGGGGAAACAAACCAACCTAGATTTTTCGCTGGTGTGACATTTTTGTGCCTGGAGCGTACTAGGCGGTAAGTATCGAATGGTTCGGGAGCATCAATAAGCGGGACGGAACATTTGTCTTGAATTATGTGTAAGCGCCACTGAATCGACCAGCCGTGCAGGAGATGGAGCGTCACTAGTAGTCAACCAGTATGCTCAAGACAGGATGACTCCTATCATAACTCTAGACCATCCGCATAAATCAAACAATATGAGTGAAGCTGCGAATTTACATCCTTGAGGAATACGGTAAATAGTTCGGGGCAGAGGACTGGTCCTGTGGGACACTGCTTGTCAAATGTACTGCGTCGGAACACTTTACCTTCACTCTCACCAATATGGAATGACTGCACAGGAAATTGCAAATTCAGGACAGACATTTTCCAGGGACACCTATTCTTCGGAGTTTGCATAGAATATGTTCACGCAGAACATTACCAAAACCCACACTGTAAGACAGGAATACAACAATCAGTCATTTGTCTACCTCCAATGAAGTTTACCATTTTCTCTAGGCGTAAGCAAGTTGCTAAAGCAGCAGCGCGCTTTACAAAAACCATGTTGGGCACGGGATTTCAGATCCAACCTCGCCAGCGTAAGCTGAAGTGCCCGCTTTAGGACCCGAGCCATGTCTTTTCGAACGATCGATGTACGGCAAATAAGCCAGTAGCTAGCTGGGTCTGGCCGGTTCCATCCTTCGCGTACGATGTTGATGAACCTTATCCTCCAAGCTGTCCTCTTTAGTCCGGACTGAACCCATCGACGCAAAGCCTGCTAGGTAGGTGCAGCAATGTGCCGAGCCATAGACTTTAGTAACTAAAGGTGCAACTCGTCAGTACCAGTCAATTAGCAGGGCTGCAACACTCAGCAAAGTTTCAAAACGACTCTTTATTTTCCTGGACATGTGCTAATAGCGAAGTGGTGTTCACCTAGATCGGTCCGAGAACGACGCTGTTGTCGAGTACACTGAAGGACGTTGCCGCGCCAAGAGGCTGGCTTTGTCGATGCCTACGGGAACTGGAACCTATGCTTGAAGGAAAACAGAATTGGGATATCACTTCACGCTCTGGTGCTTCTTTGGAGCCTTTCTAGAATGTGTGGCTAGAGAAAATTCTTACCGTTGACGCTTCTCACGGTTTTTCAGTGTACAGTTACTCCTAAACGTTTTGTGACCGAAGTACTCATGCACTGAGCGTGTGACCCTAAAGTGGTCCCACAACTTCCGCTTGCTGTTCCGCAGGGCTTTCAGTGCAGGTTCGATCCATGGAGGACCTCTAGAGAACTGTCACTGTTTGGTGTTGCTGACAACTTGTTCAACGCGTAACGTCAGCTTGGAGCACAAAATATTCCATGCGCCGGCAGCGTTAAGCTTTTTGGGAAAGCACCAATACGTACTACCTGCAGTCGTTTTAAAACATAGTGCATCGGCCAGCCAAGAATTTTGGCGGACAGCACAAGGGTTGTGAGTGGTGAACCAACGAGACCACTGGAATAAGACAAAACAATGATTGTTTCTACCAGTGGGTTGCAAGACCATTCGGTCCATGAGGTATGACTTCGCTAGGGAGAGCACAGGCAACAGGATATAATGTGACTGGCCAGTGCGAACACGGGCTGGCATGGAGACACGTTAATACAGTTATTCGGCGAGCTTAGTAATTGGTATGCAGACGTTTCGTCACCATGCGTGGTAACTTCCTCAGTGCGCTGCAGGGTCAAACGTGATCCGCTGGTTTGGTCGTCTATTTGTGATTGATTAGCAAGTAAAGTTGGACTTGGCCCTCTCAATCTGTACATCACAACCACTCGTTTGCCCAGCTTCTCTGGTAAATATGGGTGTTCCGTAGAATTGTTTTGTCCGGGTTGTTGCGGTTGTGTTATTAAAGGGTCTGTTAACTGCCTTCGACGGTTCGTTTTAAGTTATTTTAATTCTCTCCGTCTTAGCGTTTCGTAAATCGAGTCAATCTCGACGTGCATGTTTATCGAGTGCTACGTCGAGTACCATGCCTCTAGGAACTCTCTTCCTTTTTGTGTCTCTCATTGTGCTAGGATCACTGCGTTGTTCCAATCGAAGTCTTCTTCGTCTGTATGTGTGAGAGAGCATAATGGTTCTTACAAGCTCTCTTATGCTCTTGTATCCTTGTAGACCATTGTCTTTCTGTCTGTCCCACATAGTTCTTATCGCAATCTTGACACCGTATCTTGTACACAACCTTTCGTCTTTCGTATGTTGTAGGTCTAGCGTTGGGTTTTGTAGGGTTCTTCTCAATGTGGCGCTTGGTTTGTGAGCCACTGTAAGACCGTGCTGTTTGAATAACATTGCTGTCATCTCGGAGATGTTCTTTACATAAGGTAGAACGATTAGCTTTTTTGTCGTTTGAGCAGGCGAAGTGGCCGTAGCTTTGTGGTTTAGACATCGCCGGACAAAGCTGGGTGGATATCCATTTAGTTGGAATGATTTGAATAAGTATAGCTCTTCTTTCTTCTTTGCCTCAAGAGTGCTGCAATGTGTTTCAATTCCACAAAAAAGAGTCCGCAAGCAGCTTATTTTGTGACACTTCGGGTGATTACTGTAGTAGTTAAGGATCTGGTCGGTGTGTGTTCCTTTACTCTAAACCGATGTTTGCAACGCTCCGTCAATCGTCCTGGTGACTAACACATACAAATATGGGAGTTGGTCTTTTATCTCCGATTCCATCGTAAGATGGATGTCTTCCATGGTGTTATTGAGTTACTTGTATGCAGCCGCTACTTGACTACGTTTTAGTAACCAGAGAAGCTGGACAGACGAATAGTCAAGGTTTGCAGATTGAGAGGGCCAATTCAAAAGTCAGTTTCTAATCTGAATACTGAATACTGAATACTGTATTATAGAGCAAGTAGAAATGGATGCTGTACAACTCTTTCGAGATATGGCGAAAAACGTTATAAAAGTTGTCAACCTTGAATATCATTGTCGTTCTCATGTAATATTTAAAATATTCGACTTACGATATTTCAGGATTCACAAATGTGATATGTCATCGTAAGTGTGCAGTCGTTCTCTGAATCGAATAGAGGCAAAATGCAAATCTAACAACGTTTTTAACTGTTGCACAGATTTTGCTTCAATCACATGTTCGGGCAACTATTCCAAATGTTTATCACTCTCCGTTCGAAGCACAGTGGGTGGGGAACACGTTTCAAATCCGGCACAAAAAGTCTGTATCTGTGTCCGCGTGTGCTGCATGGCCCTCGTAAGTGCAGCACTGGCGACCAAACCAGCGGATTACGTTTGACCCTGCAGCGCACTGTGGAGGTCATCTTGCATCGCGATGATACGTCTGGTTACCAATTACGAAGCTCGGCAAATATTTGAACCCAAGAACGATCAACCCGTTCTACTAGTGCATCAAGTCATTTAAAACGTTGATACAGATTTCAGTCGAGAATGGTATTGCGAAAGGCTGCACCAAAGGAATAAGTCGGACGATTGCAAAGGAGAATGTCACAGTCGATATTAAGTGCATTAAATGCTTCCAGAATAAGGCCATCCTTTCTGCTAAGTGCTTCCGATCAGTTCCAACAGACGAGCTTCAACGCTTAGTGGCGCTCTGTAGATGACACCAATCAAGGAGGACCTGCACGCGGCATGAATGCTGCGCCAAAAGGCATTGAACGTGCTGTCATTGTCACATGGGGCTTCAACTACTTAAAGCTACAGATCTGCCCTCCAGCAGAGTAGTACCGAGCCTACAGAATTCCTTTCATAATGGTCGGCCAGATTAAGGTAGTATCCAGGGAGTTACACTTCAGTCAACGATGTCTGGGAATAACCGTGTTCCTGTGAAGGCCATTACATCA
This sequence comes from Dicrocoelium dendriticum, assembly GCA_944474145.2. Lineage (NCBI taxonomy): Eukaryota > Metazoa > Platyhelminthes > Trematoda > Plagiorchiida > Dicrocoeliidae > Dicrocoelium > Dicrocoelium dendriticum. The sequence goes on along the minus strand of OX104063.1, from coordinate 3,039,900 downwards.
GGACAGACCTCTTTGGCCAGCGTCTGACTCTCAACAAGCTTATGTCCCTGACTATGAAACTCAGCGAACAGCACCTGTAATCCGTTCGTTTGCGTCACTGTCCCGGGATGACAAATATCTGCCTCCAACGGGTTCTCGGAGTTTTCCAAACTACGCAAAATATCCACGATACAAAGGTACATTTCAAAACTCTCCCGAGGGTCCCCAGCTCATCAGCAGATATTGCATCTTGATCCGATCATCCGTGGAGCGCGCTCACAACATATAAAATAGCTTGCCTTTGAGACCTGTGGTCGGTAGGAGAATGCGCCGAGCACATAAATGAATCTCAGCACGGGTTTCTAAGTGCTCGGTCTTGTGCAACCTGTCAGCTGGACTTCCTTAATTTGGTCACCGAGGCCATTGACTCTAATCAATCAGTTGTCATTCTTTACCTTGATATGCAAAAGGCGTTTGACAGGGTACCACACATGCGCCTGATGCATAAGCTAAAGGCTTATGGGGTAGAAGGTCCTCTATTAGACTGGTTGGGTTCCTACTTAATAGGACGTACGCAGTCTGTTAAGGTTGAACAAACTATATCCACCCCGACCGCCGTCCCCAGTGGCGTGGTGCAGGGGAGTGTCCTTGGCCCTACCCTATTTTTGGTTTATATCAATGACCTCTGCAAGATTTTGCAACACGGTCGCTCCTTTATCTTTGCTGACGATGTGAAAGTTGTCTACGACTTTCCCCGTGGCAATGAATTTTCCGCAATAAATAGTATCCGTGAGGATCTTAATGCACTTGAAAAGTGGTGCGAACACTGGCAAATGACCTTCTCCGCTCAACAATCTAACGTCATGACCCACAGATTCTCTATACCTGCTGGGTCCCTAACAATAAACGGCAGCACTATCAAACAGGATATCATAACAACAGATCTGAGCTTGCGCTACTCTATGAGCCTCAACTTTGCAGAGCAAGTGCATTATCAAGTCGCAAGGGTAAGAGGATTATCGTTCCACATACGCCGTTACATAGAAAACGCCGATGCTAGGCTAGAACTTTATAAGAGTCACGTCAGGCCACATCTAGAATATTGCTCTTTTATATGCAGCAATCTACGTAAGTCAGACCGTGTTCTGCTTGAGAAAGCTCAGCGACGCTTTACGAAGATGTTGACTCCACCGCAGCAAGCGCTGAATTACCGACAAAGGTGTTCACACCTTAAAATTCAGCCGCTATGGCAAAGGCGCATTATCCTTAACATGTGCTTCTTACATAAGCTAATTCATAGAAAGTTGCACAGTAATATCACTTGTCTTAAACTAAGGAGCGCGTCTGAATCGAGACTCCGAAACAGGGGCCATTCCATTACTCCGCTAAAGGCAAAGAAAAGACTGCGGTCTCGTTTCTTCTTGGTTGTGTACGTGAACATGTGGAACAGGTTGCCTTCCAGAATAAGAGAAATCCAAAATTTGCAGGTCTTCAGGAAGGAGATACAAAAATTCCTATGTTTTGGTAATCTACAAAGCATCTTCCATATCTGCGACTCGCAAGACCACTTCTTTGAAACTGGCCCTGATGTAGCTTGAGGACGCCCAAGATGTAGTGCAAGACATCTAAGCACCTTGAGCTCAAAACTCATCCACATTCATTGTGGTTACCATTCTAGCACCTAAGAGACTTGCACGGTATCCGTCGCACCCATTTTCCAGGGTTTAAGAATAGCAAACGGAATACAATATGATCTTATTCTTCAACGACTTCTTCCTTCAATCCTTATTTCTTATCTACATCTTCATTCCTTCTCTTCAGACTTACATTTATCACTTTCCAACCTCTTGACCACTGGATCCGTGGAAAAAGTATTAGGCTTTTGACCTCCATGGTACTCCTAGTAAACGCATGCTACCAGACCTAAGCCTTGCATAGGATGATGAAAGCGTTTTCTGCTGCTGATGCACCCAAGCTTAGCATTAGAATTGTCCAAAATCGTCTAAATGCCGGCTTTAAATGAACCTTTATGTGTCTTCCTAGATGTCGGTTGCCAGCGGGCCCTAATTGAAGCTTTTTCATTAAGTCTGAGCACTAGTTACTATACTCATCAGTCTCCAAACACTATCAGTAGGTAAACAGCAAAATAAAACATATATCTTTCTTATTGTTGACAAAGAGCGTACTTTGAAAGTTCTAGGCCCAAGAATCAGACATTTTGCTCTCCACTTATTCTCTCTTGGCCACATATACTTAGCTTTATCTGGTATACATGTGCCTTTCGCTATTGGCAACACTAGTAGACAGTCATAATGAAAACCAGATCCTCTTCTTTAACTGCTTTTGCTCGTAAAACACTCTCATTTCCAGATTTCATTTCACTGGCACGAAAGCCAACCAACGACAGAGAGGCCCCTGTCACACTGGCTGGCTGGAGCACCAGAAACTTTCCACCACCACTTTTCTTATCTTGGCCGCCCGTGTATCATTTATCTTTTAGCTGGCTCCAAAGCCTACCATGCGTTATGCGTAATGGTGGGTGAACGACCAGCTCCCACTGGTTTTTGTTACTATTCTACTCCTGATTTACCTTATCGCTCTTTGCTTCGGGTGCTAGAACAGCTCTTGCCAGGCAAATCACAAAAGAAATAGTCGGCGTGACATTAGAGTACCAGTTAACATTGCCATCTGGATGAACACCGCCGGCACTATCTTCGGAACTTAAGAACGGAGAGAAATAAATCAAAATTCATCAAAGAGCTGCACAATAGTGTGCATCTACACACGAGGCATAACAATAACTCAAGTGTGAGCAAGCTCAACCACCAGAAGTAGAGCTGTTAAAGCCCAACCAATGTAGACCAAAACGGATTTCACTCCCAAATGCAATTAGCTAAATTTTACTAAATGTTTCCATGCTTATTTCTTTATTATTGGTGACAGGCTCCTGTAGCTCACTGATGTTAGTGACAGAGCCTCATGAATATAGAAAATCGGCTCTAAGGGATAAATCTTGTGATGTTTAGCCAAGTAATGTGTCTATTTTGCAGGCCGAAATCTGTCAGCCGATCTGAAAGACCCCCTGGTTTACTCAGGTAGACCTGGCTCATGCGGTCTTGTTATAAGCTTTAGTAAAGCTTAGAGGCTTAAAAAATGATAAACTCTATTTTACTGGTTGTTTATGTGGCTCAGTATCCCCTGAAAACGGTATGCCGTGGCCTTCTAACCGTGAGTTAATTACAGGCTCCCCGGAATTCTCATGTAGATATAATATTCCTTGCTGGATTTCTAGTGTTTTCGCGCAAAACCATCCCTTATTTGCATATATTTATCATGTATGCCTACAAAGTTTACTTTTCGGCCACCTGCGCAGCCCGTAGTTGTCGCAGGGTATTACGGGCTAATTAGAGCATTTCTGGATAGCCATGCCCATCTAGATCATATGCCGCTTCCCTACTTTTTATGTTTTCTTTTCTTTTTTCTGCTATCTGCTTGCAAAGCTGAAAGCCATTTTTAGCGAAAAATAAAAATGGCCTTATTCGTAGACCATCATTTAATTGCGAATAACTCGCAAAATACTGCACGTATTGTGTTGCTTTTAAGTTCAGCGTATTCAGGCGCTAAAGCTGGTCCAGATCAGTGCAATTTTGTGCTACTTTAAGCGGTATTGTAACTGTAGAAGGGCATTTTCGTTTATCTGAAAATAACTCAGGTTGAAATTTCGCGCCGGAGAGCAATATCAGCGTAAGAAAAGTAGGGCTCTATTATTTTGTTAATTGGTCTTTTTCTAATAAAGCGCGCGAATTTATTTACTCTCTTAACAAATTGTTTCTATTCTTGCCTGCATTTATCGAAATTTTTTTTTAAACTTTTTGTATGCCTTATAATCCCTTCACTCATTTCTTCCATGTGCGCAACAACAATTGGGGCAACTGAGTGGCCAATTAATGTGCGATCAATTTCAAGTGAACTTTCGGCGAATTGGATTCTGTTCCAAGGAGAAAAGGCACAACTCCGCGAAGTTTTTCACAATAAAAGAACAAGGAGCTCAAGATCGCCCGAAGGAACCAGAAAACGTCAAGGTGGGCGCCTGATACCCAGTAGCTGTATACCAAACAGTGCCAATGCATTTGGAATTTCTAACGACGAACATATATTTATATTTTGCCTACTTCCATGCAAGAGCATCGGATTAATGTAAGCCTTGATCTGAACCCTTTAGGGTGCAGCCTCTAGCAGGTCTAGAAATATACCTATTTATTTATTTATTTATTATTTCTCGCCTAGACACACAAATTTAAGGGGAGCTTGAGAGTATTTCCTTGCTTGCTACCTAAACGGATAGCCGAGAAAAGTTTGTTTGTTTGTTTAATTAATTAAGTTAAATGCTCGTTGTTGCACAAGGAAAACTAAAAGTACCTGATCAAATAAGTACAAGCAAATCTGCGACCAGCAACATGCGAACAACTATGTTTGCGACAATGGAAGTGAGAAGCTAAGTGAGTTCCAAGAAATGATCTAAGTTTGTGATAACGGTTCGACCTCACAAATGACATAGTGTTAAAGCAGATTTCTAACGCAAAAGGAAAAATATTAGTAAGCAACTAATGTGATACAAGCACTAGTTTAAAGTGAATGTTGATCTGGCCTGAAGATTACCAATTTTGCTTTCAACTGTATTCGTCTGCTATCCATTTTTCATCCCCTGGAGTAGGATGTTTTCTCCTAAGGCTGCAATGGGTAAAAAGCATATTCAGTTGAACGACGTGTTCTGCAGGATGGTTGGGCTCAGCTTAGCAGAATTTTTTGTCCTACAGATGTTGAAGAGTTGAGCAATTGCAGATGAAGTATATGTGGGTAACCTGTAAGAAGACGCAATAGACAACAGCAAGCCAACGAGAAGTGCCATTAAAATGTACACAAAGGAACGAGTGAAATGCAACCAAACGCTGAAAGTTGAAACGCTCTGCACACTGTGGATTGGTTGTTAAATACGTTACATAAATTTGTTATTCGTGTAAACAAAGGACGGAAAATCGTGGTGGGTAGAGGTGGAGTTGCTGGCCTGTTAGCAACTGCTTATAGCTACCGCACTGCGTCGCGCGAGGCTATTAATTCTAACAGCGTTGCGAGTTAAATGTGTCACAAGCAAGTTAAGTGACGAAAGACCAGTAGCAGTTTAGGCCGAGGATACGGGTAAATAGAGAAATTATGGCCCTGGCTACCGGCTAACGCCCCGCGTGGAGATAAGGAAGAGCCAGTAGCAAGCGGAGCGCAAGTTTAAGGCAATGGAGGCAGGTAATTGAACTTCGGTTGCTGAAAGAGTAGCAGACTGAGTGGCCATTTATCGCAGATCCTAAGCTGGGTAATCTGGTAACTGGAAATTTAACTTTAGGTGTTGAAGGCGAGAACGTCGTTTCACGCTTTGTTCATAAGTTCTGGATGACTGGGATGGGAGCTAATGTCCTTTGAAAACTGAGCGGCGTCGATGTTCTACGGTAGAAGGACGACGTATACGTCAATATTTGTGGCCACGCGTTGCATTTCTCGAAGCTAATAAATCTAACTAGGTAGCGACGTGTGGCTAGAAGCGATGAGTAAAGTACTAAAAAGCCGGTATTAAGCTGAGTGCAAATTTGTGGTAAAGAACTACAGCAGTAGAGAAACATAAGCGCAAGGTTCGTTTAAGGAAAACCAGCAAACTTTTAGCAGCCATATACGGTTAAGCTAATTATTCAAGGAGTATGGAAATAGTGAGTTAACGACCGCAGCTACATGGCTATAGCGCGCCGTTACATGTTGTATTTGTCGTTATGATGGACCGGAGGAGGTTATCTAGCACCAAGTTGATGATGAGTGCCCATGGAGGAACTAAAATTAGCAATACAGCGGTGTGACAGACTTTGCTCTAGAGTTAAGTGCACGTCATATCTGGGTGTTAGAGCGCTGCATCGCGCGAAATTATTAAGTCTATAAGATTGCCATATGAGGGTAGCAGTTGTGTGTTAACTAGTGGGAAGCTAGTGACATGCTGTGCGCTGATTCATGGCAGAGGTCAAATACAGTAGAGGCAAGTGATTGCGAGGGTAAGTGACCCGAACCTAAGCGCCAATTCAGCGACCATTTCCGGCCAAGGCGATAAGCCGCAGAAGAAAGCAGATAGAAGGTGGACGTCAGAACCGGCATGGCTATTACGCTGCTTCGCACATTGTGGGGTCGTACTGGTGGATGTGAGGCAGAGACGTATTGCCAATTTGTGATTGAGAGCCGGCAAGTGAGCTAGACTCCACCATACAGCGGGGAGAAAACGCTTGCTGCAGAATCAGCTGAACGTGTATATGGATCGATAGGTCGCTGCATACTGCAAGGTTATTTAGTCTAATAATTTTGCTACATGAAGCTAAAAGTGGTGAGATAAGCAACGGAAAACAAGTGGCCTGCTTTGCGCAGCATTGTGGCAAAGGTGAAAAGCAGTAGGGGCTGGTAAGTGTAAGTTAGGTCACCTAAACTCGCAGAAAGTTTGGCGGTTACTTAAAGCAAAGCTAATAGACCATGGAAGCTAGTAAACTGGAAGTAAAAGCCAGCATCTGCCTGGCTACTGCACTGCTTCAAGCTTTATCATTGTCGTCCTGGTGTACCAGAGGATTGGATCTAGCGCTAGTTTAAAGATATAAGACGATAGGTGAGTTAGATGTTTCTTTATATCTAGTGCTAGTGTTTGCGGCCGAATTAAAGGAACTTCGGTGTCTGGGTCGATAAACGCTGCATCATGCGGGGTCATAACGTCTAACGGAGTTGCAAGTTTAGTGCAGTTGATGTGCGTAAACTAATGGAAAGCCAGTAATATGCTCTGCGCAGATATATGGCAAAGATGAGGAGTATTGGAGGCCGGTAAGTGTAAGCTCAGGTGACAAAATCCAGGAGAAGAATTCGCGGCTGTTTACAGAAAAGATAATAAGCCGTAAATGAGATAGTAGAAGTGAGGTATGTACTGGAATACCAGTAGCATGCTAAGCTTGAAGTAATGGAAAGGCTCAAGTGCCTAGTTGCGTGGATAACACTGCCGCTTTCGCTCTTTTTATGTCGCCTGCCTTTACTGTGTCGCTCAGAATACGCTCACAGAACGTTCCACGTTCCACGGCATGCGGAATAAAATGCATAGGTGACTAAACCCATATAGAATACCCTTGTGAGTTGCTTCCTAAGCAGATCGTTGGGCAACAGCATAATGAGGACCTAGGAGGTAAGGATGAATCGTGAACGAGACACCCAGAACACCCTCTGCTCAGTAAATTGCTGCCCACCTTCCTTGCACTAGCAACCGCAATGCTTGATAACTCTAAACGATAAAGCAGTTCCGCCCCTATGCAGTATGCTCGCAGCTTATGTTGCTTCATGTGATGACCGCAAAGCAACGCAAAGATTTCCGGCTAATTAGGAAGCTCATCTGTCGTTGAAAGTTCCGCATTGATTGTGGTAGGTAAGGATTACGGATCCTGGAAGCCGTCCGTAATCCTTCGAATGCACATCAAAAGTGAGCAGATGCAGGGATCACGTGTACCTTCGGCACCAATTGACCAAACCCGTACCAATGCTCAAAACGCTTTGGGGATGCCTTTCGTCCATATCAAGACTTGGAGGCCAAGCATGGACGCGGAATTCCAGATGGTGCGTAAGTCAATTTGAGAACACATCAGTAAGCAACATATATAGAAACCCCCTTGGATCATCACTCCAGTTGCCATCTGAATGCAATGATGAGGATCCAACGACGAAAAGCTGTACAGGTTTGGAAACAAAACAGTTGCACCCCGGGGAGCTCGTACCTCGAAGGTGAGGAATGCGCTCCTATCCAAAGTAAGAAATCCCGCCAGGTTTAGGGGCGGTAGCCACAAACTATTCCCGGCACACAGATTTTCCATAGCATGCTGATTGGTCCTAGCACCACCGTAGGCATTTAAAAGCTCTCATAATTCAAGGCTATCAGCAAACCATAGGGATGCTACCCCAAGGTCATCAGGAAGACCGGTTACGTAGATAGAGAACAGCATTGGTTCAATCACAATGTCTTGCGGGATACCGCTAAGAACGGCTTGCACAAAAGATAAGCTGCGACTCACACGTACACACTTCTCTCTTCCCTGAAAGAAAGCAAATAAATAGTGAGGGGCGAGGCCAGGTATGCCTGGGAGCATAGCTTTTGTGACAGCCTGGTGGGTGTTTTATCAAATGCTTTCAACAGTCGTCGCAAAGTACATCCAATACGTGGCCATTGTCTACTGCCTCTGCCCAAGCTTCACCAGCAGCTAACAAATTCGTCAGACACGCAAACACTTTCCGGAATCCTTGTTGTGCAATATTGTTAGATGATATGGCTTCAGATGACCATTAAGAGAATTTTTCACCTGCTTTTTAAGCAGTTTAACCACGAGGTTTGTCGTAATGACTGGACGATAATTGGCTGACAGCATCTTTTCGCCGATTTTGAAGAGAGCACAGACGACAGCCTCCTTCCATTCCAAAATTAACCCGCAGCTGTTAAGTGTGTCCTGAACCACAATTGTCAGCGGTACATTAGTACCAACAACATTCATGCAAAAGCATATGGTGAATAGATTAAACTACCGCTGCTTTGGCAAGGTTCAGTTCTTGCAGCAGCCTAAGGACCTGCGGTTCCATCACAGTAAATTCAGCTAAATAGAAACCCTCAAATACTCGAAGGTTCCGTTCCATGCTGCTCAACCCGGTTAACGTACAACAGTCACAAATACACGAGCCTCCTCCGAGTCCGCATGCGCATGAGTTCCATTGGCCTGCACCGAAGTTGGATTCAAGGAATTTGACCCAGTGTGTCTGTTATTATAACCGAGGAACTTCGGATGTGCCGCGGCTACAGCAGGCTAATCATTTTCCTGCCACAGCCAAGCTTACCGCGAAGGTTGCTAACATCTATTTCTATCGCTGCGATACATTTCCTAGTTGCTGATTGAGAAAGCCGCAAGTTAGGTCGTCCAGCACCTACAATGCTTCTGGCGCAGGCACTTTCCAGTGGTACCAAAGCACGGAGACGTGTTCATGTCGCTTTTCTCCTCCCAAGCGGGATGTATGGAGCAGACGATTCAAGCTAGTTGGAGGTGTACAGTAACCTAGCTACCGCTCCACAATATATAAATAAATAAATAAATAGTTTATGCTCGAATTTGTCGAAACACACTAAGCAAGGAATGATCAAAATTTACATGCCATATTGCTTCGCAACACTCACGTTGCTATGAGTGTAGTCGGCAGTAAGCCGAAGGTGCACAGGCTTTGGAAATTGTGTAAGTAGTCATGAGGGATATTCTTCAATGAATGACGAAACGTTGAATTCTGGCGTGCGTAGTGTAAACAGTCAAGGCACTACATGTGTAATGAAAACGATACATATAGGCACGGTGTAACTTATTATTGAAAGTGTCAGGGCAATATTGAATAAAGTTTCTGGTCGACTTGCCAGTAGTTACTTCTGAGCAGTGACGTTATTCGGTGGCGAGTCACATCCGCCACGTCGCAGTGTTGTTACATGGACACTTGTAGCTTTTTATAGGGAAAACGCTTGCCAGGCGAAGACCCACCACGTCCTGGAACACTGTCAGAAATTTGTTTGTGCATTAATATACAACTGGCGGACCAGTTTGCCGACTGATTTCACACTCAGATATTCGCAATCAAATGACCTTCCATTTCCTCTGTTATTTGAGCAGGTATCTTGGGTAAGGCCGCCATAATGGCTGAGGCGAATCGAGGATGGGGGCATCACGAAGAATCGACTTTGTGGGTATCCAGGTGGGCGAAACGTCAGATTCTTGCGTCTGGATTATTCAGGAGTATGTATACTTTACAGAAGTGTGAAGTTCTCGAGTCCAGCTATCATCTTTGGACAACCGTCATGGTAATGAGCGCAGTTGTATCCATTTGTTGTACAGCCATGTGATTCATAGGTCCTTTTTGGTTGTCCTGTCGCGGAAAAGAACGATTTCTCGGTCCAATCCCAGATCCCAAGAAGTTCCAGACCTCGGAGAAAAGGGAAGGTGAGAGACAACCAAGGCCGCAACGAACAGGCGTGGAAACAAACATTGTTAAAATCTTATGTTATAACATTTAGAGTGGAGACACATGATATACAATGTGCAGCAATGATTGTGCTGAAAGTGTCTTTTGAATGTTTTTCGAAAGCAGTGGCCCTATGAGTTGGATGCTACTATCTATCTGGAATACAGAGCGTTGCGCCATTAAGCAGAAACGCAGTATCAGTTTACTATGATGCGACTATTGCCTGGAAAGACAGAAAGCAGAGTTCAGGGACCAGCGGCGTTTGAATGGTGGACGGACGGAAGGTGGCCAGCCTACCTCGAAAGGGATTCAAAGGTCAGTTGGTGGCAAGTCAACGGATAGATAGGACTCAAGCGCTGAGTAAAAATTATCGGGTGGTCAAGAGAGAAAGATGACACGTGGGTACTAGGAGTAAAATGCTATGGCCTATTGAAATAGGAAAGGCCGATGAGAGCTAACCACCTAAAAAGGTAAGTGTCGAAACCTTTGTTGGAAAAACGGATTCAGATTAATAGGTGAGAAAGGATTGATCGATAGAAGTGAAGTATTAAAGATCAGTTAAAGGAAAAGCAAACGTGCAAAACAAATATATATGTAGCGTCGCGCAGAGAAATTAGTCATACTAGGGTGCTAAGAACATGGTGCGAAATGAACACCAAGAAATATGAAGCTAACGGGCGCTTGTGTGCTGACCAAGTGAGAGGAGGAAGAACTAGGAGGCTAAGAAACATTAATTGACGGAAGGGCAAGGAATAGTCGAAATGCAAGCTTAGAGTAAGGTTGCTTCGATTATCAGAGCAGTGAGGCCTAACCGCAGCAGCTAGGTTGTTAAGATGATGGTACCCAGCTGGATAGTGCCAGAGAATGCTATGACGAGTGTTAGATGATTGCAGGTAATAAGGGCTAAGAAACTACATCAAGTAAGGGATGAAAGAACAGTAAGAAGGGTGAGGCAAAATAGCGGCTTGCGCTGAATGCTTGGATATGCCTGCACGACGGAAGAGAGCAAACAAAGGTTTCACAAAGATAGGCTAACAAACGGATGAATCCCAGGCATTCGTTAAGGCTCTTAAATAGTTAAGAGCAAAAATAGGCGAAGACGCGGCGATGCGCATATAATAAGATCATGCTGTGTTGCAAAGGGAATAAAACTAGGGAAGAAGGAGCCGGGAGGAGCCAGTGAGAATGCTGAACAACTATTAATTAGGTGTCATAGACGAGTGACAGCTGGGCAAGCAAGCATCTACTATGCACTGACCGGATGAGGTAAAGATGGTTGCCAGACGAGAGCTAAGAAGGTCGAATAAAGAAAGGACAACAGACAAGAAGAATGCAAGCGTACAGTGAGTTGATTGAGGGAGTCATATCATACAATGCTGAACCACGGCGGTTTATAAGTTCACAATTCATGCTATGGTGCTGGGATATTACTACTTCGGGAGGAGCCTGGGAAAGCTAGTCTAACACCTGGACGCTTACAGGTAAAATGTCGAAGAAGTTATAAAAATTAAGAGCCATGGGGACGTCTAGAATAGAGAGGCTAAGGAGCGGCTGAGCACCGACTTGAAGAATTAGAAGGAGTGCTAGAGAAAGCTGCGAAGTTTATATGGAAGGACATAAAACAGTCGGAGTGCATGCATACATTAAGTCTGCTGAGGACATCGCAGCATGAGTCAGAGGCGCGCAGATACAGTGTCCTTGTATGGTGTTAAGATTTTAGTGCTAAGGTAGGCTGGGCTAGAAAATGCCAGTGAAAGATCTGTAATCCCACAAAAACAGGCGTCACAGGCGTTACAGCCAGCAACGGATAAATGAAGCTTAGAAAGAAGAGGCAATGGAGCAACTGTGCGCAGGCCACATGAGTTATGTTTGCTCCACAGAAGAGAGTTAAGAAAGGTTTTATGAAGAGAGAGCAGCGAACGGATGAAGCGCAAGCATATGATATGGTTGTTAAATAGTTCAGAGCATAAAAGGCGAAGACGCGGCGACGCGCAGATGATGAGGTCACGCCGTGGTGCCAATGTAATAAAAGTATGGAAGCCTGAGCAGGGAGAAGCCGGTGAGAGGGCTGAACTACAAGTAATTATCTGTCACAGTCGAGTAAGTGACAGCTGAGCATCAAGCAATGAGCGCGTAATGAATAAATGAATGTCTAGAATTAAGAGGTTGAGTTTGAGTTATGTTTCGTCTGCAGAAGCGAGCTAAGAAATGGTTAATGATGGGAGAACAGTGAACGGGAGGAGCGCAGGCATACAATACAGCTTTTAGATAGTTCAGTGCATAAGGACATAATACGCAGCGACGGGCAGATTTTCAAATCATGACGGGGATGTAATAGTATATAACTAAGAAAGCCTGAGGCAGGAGAAGCCAGTGAGACAGCTAAACTGCAATTATGTATGTGTCGCAGAGGAGAAGGTGACAGCTGTGCATCTAGCAAGGAAGCCTGTGCCGGGTTAAACCGGTAAGAGAGCTAAACTGCAGTATACGTATGTGTCATAGATGCAGTGAGGAATGGATAAGTGAACGTCCAGAAAGGAGCGGTTGCGCGCGGACTACTTGAGTTGTTTGCTGGACAGAAGGGAGCTAATATTACATGATCAAAGGACAGCTAACGGAAGAAGCGCAGGCAGGCAACATGGTGGCTAAATAGTTCAGAGCCTAGAGGCTAAGACAGAAGGACGCGCAGATAGTCAAATTATGCTAGGGTGCTAATGAGATATTACAAAGATAGCTGGAGCTGGGGTAAAGCCGATAAGGAAGCTGAACCACAATTACTTAGGTGTTACAGACAGGTAAGTGACAGCTGCGCATCTAACAAGCAGTGGCTGTGCGCTGACCTGATGACATGAGGAAGGTCGCAAGAAGAGAACTAAAAAGTTGAATGAAGAAAGCACACATGAAGAATGCAAGCATACAGTAAGTTGTCTGAGTGAGTCACATCACCTATAGCGAGCTAAAAGATTGAATGAAGAGCTGACAGAAAACCGAAAGAATGCATACTACGGTATAAAGCGAGAAGCAAGATCGGTACGCCTTAGAACCAATACGCGAATATAAGGCTGATCTCCGATGAGTGGAGAGCACCAAAATAACGCTGGGAAAAATTTATTAAGTGAGGCGAAACGCTATCTAGTGCTAAAAATTAGGCACCGGAAGATAGCTAGCTTGGGAAAGGTGTGGTCGCCTGCGCGGAGAGCAAAGATGGCCACGAAGCCGATGAGCGTCGCGCCGTTCGAAGACGGATGCTATGTTGACTCAAACAAACGCGAGCACGTTCAAACACGCGAGCGGCTAATTTGCTATGTACATCGAGAAAATATAATTTTGTAATTTTGTAATATTTTACTCAGCATGCGGCAGCCAAACAGGGGCATCTCTAGGTCACTACACAGCCCCCTCTTAGAAGGGAACCGTAGGTGACCCTTCTATCTAGGTGAGAACTGTCCGTCGCCCGCCAGCCTTCTGCGAGACCAGGCGGTGATACCTGATGCAGCTGCTGGGGGAGAACCAATGTGATCGGACGCTAGGGGGCTCCCACCGTGTCCTCCCTACAGGTGCCAAAAACACAAAATGGGGGAAATGTTCTTAGCGTTCGAGTGCGTAGTGTCACAGCACATGAGGTTTGAGCATGTAGTGTCCGTAAACATAACGTTCGATTGTTTTTGTACGTCCGCGTGTCGAGGATATGAAAAAGAAGCGGAAACGCTGTGTCAAGCAGGTGCTAGCGACAGAGCTAACAAAAGACCATTGCACTTACAAAGTGCGATAAGGATATAAAGACAGAACCATTTTGTGTTTTTAAAATGATTTTCTGTTTTTAGAGTTTTCAAAACGTTTTTGCGGTTTTTGGGTTTTCAAAACGCTTTGCAAATTCTTGCGTTTTCAAAACGTTTTTTATGGGCGGGTTAAGCCACAAGCAAAAAGGAAACGAGAAAGGAAGAATGAAAAGAAGACCTATCTTTTAATCGCGCTGGCCAATGTACCCGCCTACCTGACCTAGTCGATTTCGGACGTTCGGTCGGAGGCGTTGTCGATCCAGCAGTTTTGTCGGATGAGAAAGCTTTCTGCTCGATAGAATCGGAAGGAACTGAGTCGGAAGGGTTAGTCGGAGAATGCTTCGTATCATCGGAAGTAGGCGTGTCCTCGACCATAGGCTGCGTTTACTCGTCCGAAGGTGAACGGGGGTCATCGTTTATCCCAGGTTCCACATGGGTAACCTTGAGACCGTCGATAGAGACAGTTTCACGTTCACCGTGGCGGTCGATAACGAACACGCGATGCTTAAGTTTAGGAACCTTAACTGGACCTTCATAGGGTCGTTCGAGTGGTCTGCGTAGACCATCGACTCGAAAGAAAACGTGAGCGCAATGCAGTAGGTCTTGTGGAACGAAAGACTTACGTCGTTGTTCTCGCACGTCGGTTACTTTGGTTTGGCGCATGCTCGTGTCTAACTGCCGAGCGTAATTCGCGTCGCAGCAGGGTGTTCTGGGGTTTCCAGAAAAGAAGTCCCCAGGTAGTCGAAGAGGTTGTCCATATACCAGTTCGGCGCTGGATGTGTGCAAATCAGCTTTAAGTGCTGACCGGATACCAAGTAGTACCATAGGCAGTGCTTCGGTCCAGCTTAGTGCATTAGCGGCACTAAGTAAGGACTTCAGCTGTCGGTGGAAACGTTCCACCCTGCCCTTGGATTGCGGGTGATAGGCGGTAGTCCTGAAGCGTTGACATCCGAGGACTTTGAGAAGGTCGTTAAAGGTCGAGGATTTGAACTGCGGACCGCGGTCCGTAGTCACGGTGGCTGGACAGCCATATGAAGCGACCCTTGCGCTCAACGAAAGCGCGCGTAACGGTGTCCGCGGATGCGTCCGGTATAGCTACGGCCTCGGGCCAACGGGTGTAGCGGTCGATCTTGGCCAGAAGCTGGAACATTCCTCTGGGTGGTGCCAAGGGTCCAACTATGTCGAGATGGAGATGGGCGAGGCTAGCTGAGACTAGCGGAAAACGACCAAGCGGAGCGGACACGTGTTGCTGTATCTTGGCCTGCTGACACGCTAGACAACCGCGTGCCCAGAGCTTAAGATCGCGTTGCATTCCGGGCCAAACGTACCACTCGGATATGAGCTTGATCGTGGCTCGATGTTATGAAGTGTGTCGAAAACTAGACGTCGAAAGGTTTCTGGAACGACGGGTCGAGGTCGTCCAGTAGAAGTATCGCACAAGATTGTGCCATCAGATGACGGCAGTGGATACGATGTGATTCGTAGCGAAGAATCTTGTTTGACGTTCTGACAGTCAGTGTCGGTTAGTTGCGCGGTAGCCATGGCAGATAAGTCGATTGCTTGGCCAGCGGTGTGGATTGCGGAGACGCGCGAAACAGCGTCAGCAACGACGTTATCCTGAACTGAAATGTGTCGGAGTTCAGTAGAAAATTGAGCCACGAAAGCCAGCTGACGAACCTCACGTGGTGAGTGTCGAGCTGATTGATTTCGAAAGGCTTAAATAAGCGGCCTATGATCGGTGAAGATAACAAACGAATTACCTTCTAAGACGTGCCTGAAATGTCGGACGGTAGAATAAATTGCCAGCAGTTCGCGGCTGAACGTGCTGTACTTGACTTCTGCCGGTTGTAAGCGTCGGGAGTAGAAAGCGAGTGGTTTCCAGCATCCTTCAGTGAATTGCTGCAGGACGGCGCCAATGGCGGTATCCGATGCATCGACTGCAACGCTGAGTGGAGCTTTGCGGTTGAAATGGTGAAGCATAACGGCTTTATCCAAGGCCTCTTTGCAGGCCTTGTAGGCTTCGGTTGCAGCGGGCGTCAACTTGACGTTGTGGTTCCTGCGTCCACGAAGTAGGTCGGTCAATGGACCGAGCAAGTCGGCACAACGTGGCAGAAATCGACGGTAGTAGTTGATCATCCCACTAAAACGGCGGATGGCGGCCAAAGTAGTCGGAACGGGAAACTCCTTAATAGCACTGGCTCGGTCTTTGAGCGGCCGTATGCCATGATGGTCATTTCGATGACCAAGAAATTCGATAGGTGGTTGCCGGAAGATGCATTTGTCAGCGTTGACAGTAATGCTATTAGAGGTTAACCTCTCGAAAAGCATCTTGAGGTGCTCCGCGTGCTGTTCTTCAAAAGAACTAGCCACTAATATATCGTTTATATAGGGATAAACAATGTCGCGACCTCTCGTGGCAGAGTCTATGAAGCGTTAAAATGTCTGAGCTGCGTTGCGAAGACCGAAGGTATTTCGCAAGAATTCGAAAATTCCGAAAGGCGTGCTGACTGCGGTTTTCGGAATCTCATCCTCGGCTACAGAGCTCTGGTGGTAAGCGCGAACCAGATCGATCATCGAGAACACACTGGCGCTACGTAGGCTAGCCGTGATGTCCTGAATGTGCGGAATCGGATAGCGATCGAGGACGGTAGCGTTATTGAGAGCGCGATAGTCGCCACAGGGACGCCAGTCTCCTGACATTTAGGCACCATTTGTAGAGGCGACGCCCACGGGCTCTTAGACGGGCGAATAATGCCTAAGTCTAGCATGTGCTCGAATTCGGAGAGTGCAATTTTAAGCTTATCGGGGGTCATGCGCCTGGCTTTTGCGAACACAGGCGGACCTTTCGTAACGATATGATGTGTCGCGGCGTCGGTTGCGGAAGGCAACGGGACGGCAGGACAGAGGACCTGCGGAAAACTATCGAGCAGCGTTTGCCCGACGGGTGAACTAAGTTGAGTCGCGTACACCAGACTGATTGACGCGGTGTCGGTCAAAGTCCCAATGACTGCGAGATTCGTAAGGCGGTCGACTAGACGGTGTCGCTTAACGTCGACGAGTAGGTCGTAATGACGTAAGAAATCGAGACCAAGGATAGGCGTTTGAACATCCGCAACAAGGAATATCCATTTGAAAGCGCGTCGGAGGCTGAGATTTAGCGTGCGCGTGCGTTGGCCATGTACGCGGATAATGGTCCCGTTAGCTGCGCGCAATGAGCTAGTCAACTTTTCGGTCGGGTCGTTTGGATCACGCTGGAGAACGCTGACTTATCCGCCAGCATCGACGAGATAGCGAACTCCGGTTCTACGATCGGTGACGAAGAAAAGGCGACTGCGTTGACCAGCTACGTCCGTCGCCGCTACGTGCTGGTCTGCCCGTTTCCCTGCTGCTGTCGTTTGAAGGAACAGGGCGGGCGACATGATTTAGCTTGCTGGCCGAATCGTTCGTGGTACCAGCAGTAACCGTTTCTATTCGGTGATCGCGAAGGAGACTTCGAACGTGAACGCGAACGGCTCCTAGAGCACTTACGGCGGTTTTGTCCGGAGGCCGAAAAGTGTGCGAATTGTCGACTCAATGTTGCCATCTGGGATTTAAGCGTGGCGATATCGTCGTCCAGGTTTGTCTGGACCTGCGAATTCTGGCCGCACGTCTCCCAAATTGGGTAGGCTGTATCTGCCAGTTTGGATAAAGCTGCATCCTCACTAGCGCGGAGGATGTGTAGCATCTCGCGCGGAAGTCGTTGCAACCACATTTCCTGAAGAAAGAATCATCTCGAAGTGGGTTTAGCTAGGCTCGGTATTTTTCGAAGCAGCTGAGACGGCTTGAGATCGCCAAGATTGGTGTGGTTGAGGAGGTTCGTAACTCGCTGTCGATCGGATAAGCCTGTTCTTCTCAGAACAGCTGTCTTGACTGCATCGTAGAGCTTTTGCTTGTCAGGAAGGTCTAGAATGTCGTCAATGTCATCGATGACATTCAGCAGAAGCGCGGAAACGACACGGTGGAAAATGGTATTTTCGGACCTAATACCGCGCAAAGAAAATTGCGACTCTAGCTGACCAAACCAAGACTTAGGATTAGTCTCGCGAAAAGGCGCGATAGGAAGCGTAACTGGGCCGATCTGAACGTCAGAATTTACACGATCGGTTTCCATAGCGAGCAAATTAGCGAGCCAGCGAGATTAAACCGGAAAATGAAAAGTGAAAATCAGACGTTTTAGCGAAAAATTGTGGCCAAATCTGAAAAGAAAGGTTAGCGAAAACTCACCGGATAATGACCAAAAGTCGGGGTCACCAATAAAGCAAGAAGCAGGACCGATACGCTTTAGAACCAATACGCGAATATACGGCCAACCACCGATGAGTGGAGAGCACCAAAAGTAACGCTGGGAAAAAGTTTTTAGGTCGGGCGAAACGCTATCTAGTGCTAAACGTAAGGCACCGTATGATAACTAGCTAGAGGAAAGGTGTGGTCGCGTGCGCGGAGAGCAAAGATGGCCGCGGAGCTGATGAGCGTCGCGTAGTTCAAAGGCGGATGCTAGGTTGACTGAAACAAACGCGAGCACGTTCAAACAGGCGAGAGGCTAATTTGCTATATACATCTAGAAAATATAATATTGTGATTTTGTAATATTTTACGCAGCATGCGGCAGCCAAACAGGGGAGTCTTCAGGTCACAAAAGTAGACTGAGCCTAGAAAAGCAGATGAGAGAAGTGGACTACATTGGAGTGGAGTGAGATAGGATGGGGAAAACGCTTATATGTAGTCAGGACCATTTACCAGCAGTTCGTCTTCAAGTCTGTTAATTCTTAAAAGAGTAGAAACCTGACAGATTATGAGGTACCTATAAAGTGCTGTACGGAAGTGGATTATATTAGCAGATGCCCGCACATTATGTAGAAGCCTATTCCACACATACGCATAACTGTAAAGATAAAATTTCGCACGGGTACTACTGCGGGCTTTCGGCAGGATAATGGAGTGCGATCTATTAAGAAGAGGGTAAGAAATGTTGGTCGATGATAGGAATAACTAAATAAATAAATAAATAAATATTCTCCATTATGCGATGCACGCCAATTGTGGCATGATCAGGTATGTACAGCTGTACAGACATTTTATGGGATCTGTAGTGACAGTAGAAAATTGTTCATATGTCCATGCTTGGAACTGTGCAATAGTGAACATGCAAAACAACGATTTACTTGTAGTGGGATCGGGATCCATATGTTTGGACATAATCGCTCTGCCATACATCACAGTCATACCTCGACTAATAATAGATTGAGAATCCTGAGTGATCCATTGGAAGATAATTGAAGAGCAAGCTATCCAGTATGATGATTCTAATTGAGCTGCCAGTGTGAAGTTATGGGCTGTGACTTTATTCGTTGGCGAGTCACATTCGCCAAGTTGCAGTGTTGTTAAACGGACACTTGTGGCTTTTTATAGGGAGAACGCTTGCCAGGCGAAAACCCACCACGTCCTGAAACACTGCCGCCAATCCATTGAATGGCAAGTTGTAACTGGCTATGTTTCTTGTTGAACGTTTTTTGCTCCGTTATTCGCAGTCAAGTTGCGTCCCAAATTTCTGCTGACTGATGCGTTATGCGAGTGGCCATTGCGTGCCTGGGTCCTCTCCTGCGCCAGATCGGTAGGGCAGGAACTAAGCATTCTTCCTGGATATGATGTGTTGATCATCTGCAGAACCACGTGAAGCCTCGAAGAATATACTTTGAAATATGTTGAAGTTGGAGGATAGGATAGGTTCCGAAGAAAGAATCGCAGATCCCCCGGGGTATGTAGTGAAATTGATCAGAAATATGGGAAACCACGGCCATTTGAGCAGTCAAAGCGGATTGAAGAGCTTAGAATGACCGATTGTTCAAGCTTTGTATTGGCAGGAGAATGTGCCTTCCGTAGTCGAAAGTCCTCCAGTCAAGAGATATATGGAGGAGGTATTGTTAGGTAAATTGAATTCAGTGGGTCATGTCGCGGAAGAATTGTATCAGTGCAAGATATTGAATGATTTGTCCGGTTAGTAAGTTGTAAAAAGTTGATAATTTTCCCCTCAAGTCCAGGTACAGGAACTGTGTGCCTTGTATTGTTGTCGAAACGGAGGACAATTCCTTGGGTGCGTGTCGCCGTACCTGTGACAGGCTCAGGAGAAAAAGGAAACGAACAGAGACAGCCACACAGACAGAGGATAGGAATGCAGCTGGAATGCAGTCAATCAATAGCGGCGATGCCTGAACTATTGTACCCCTATGCATGTAATTGTTATTTAAATATCGCATATACACGTATATCATAAGTGGCGGAATACGAGGAGAATCGAGCAGAACACGGATCAGTAAAGAATGAAAGATTGAAGATGAAGCAGGAGTGTTTGGGGTGTCCTAAAATAGACACCTGCTCAAGCAGTGGGAATCAGAGAGATGAGAACGAGGTGTGCAGATAATGGGAAGGAATGTCACTCAGAAGTAGAGACAGAGGCGTATTTCCTTAATCCTATATTGGTAGGAATGCAAGAAGTCAGGGAGGACAAACACATGTAAGTCAGCGTCGAATGAAGAAGGAATGCAACAGAACGCACAGGAAGGTAAGCAGAGCGTCGGTAAAAGAGGTTCCATTGAGGGGAAGTGAAAAAGCTGCCGACGTTCATCTGGTGATGCTTCATCTTTGTTAGCAACAAGAAGGATGAATAATGTCCAGTGATGTGATTAGGGTAAATGTGGCAGAGCGATGCGCCGGAATAGGTAGCTAGTATGGCGAGCAAAGCACAAATGATGAGGGGCAAGGAGTGTTGGGACTACAGAGCCTAACTCGTTTATGTCTAGGATGCCTGGAAGCAATCAGAAAGGAGACTTGGCAGACGAGGATAGATTAGAGCCAAACCCGAAAATTTGTCGTGCAATTGAAAAAGGAATGTAAAGAGGGCGCGAAAACGAAAGAATGAAGTCTGAAAGGAGAAGTAACTATTGGGGAGAAGTGAAAAAACCTACAATGGTTTTGAGGTCTTGTAAACAGACCATTGGAGCTGTCGATGACTCATTGATAAGGCCTCAGCAGTCAGAGAGGAGACCATTTAAACGGGCCTAAAATATCGGCTCATAGAGAGAAAGCGATATTATTATTGCTGTCGGCAGAAATGGATAAGTTAATCTGGTAAGGGGAATAGAACAAATAAGATAAATTACGACCAGTACTGTTCATGAAAAGAGTCACAAAGCGGTACGTCGGCCGAGCATAGATCATTTAGACCTTAGACGTCTGGGAGGGGTCAGAAAGCAAAAGAGCGTTTAGATGAGACTGGATAAGTCAACAAGATTAAGCTAGGCAGTCAGGTTAAAGTGGGGAGAACAGTAGTGAATGTCACGAGAAAAGAAAAATTGCGGGACTACAGAGGCTATGTAGAAGCCCGTTAGCATATCAAACGAAGCTCTTAGGCTGAGGGACAGGGTGTATTTTGACCGCACAGCCTAGAACACTTGCATTACTGATTTCTGGAAACAGTCAGAAAGTAGGAGACTGGTCAAACGAGGCTAGAGTGGAGCCAGGCCCGAAGTGTTATCCGTCCAATGGATAAAGGAAGGCAGACAGAGCGCGAAAATGAAGGAATGTAATCGTGAAGGAGACACTTAAGGGAAAGTGGAAAAGCCTACAAAGATCTCGAGGTGTTGCAAACAGACCTTTGGGCCTGTCGATGGTTCAAAAGTATGGGCTCAGTATTCGGAAATCAGGAGACTATGGAGATGAGAGGAGGATATCAGCTCATGGAGAGGAAGCCGTATTATAAATGTTAGAAAGTTAACAGAGCGTCAACAGGATAGAAGTGTTAAGGATAAAAGCGGATATACTATTTATGAATCATGAGCAGCAGTGCTTAGGAGGCGGGGGAGACAGGGCATTGCGTCTGCAGAGACTAGATCATTTAGAGCTCAAAAGTCCGAGAGAGGTCAGAAGGCAGTAGGCCGTACAGCCAGAACCAAATAAGTCAGACTACAGTGTGAAAAAAGGCTCTATGGGTGAGAAGAGAAAGAAAAAGAAAGCCAAGGATATGCTCCAGGTGCCGTGCGCAGACCGTTGGAGCTGCCGGTTTCTGATCAGTGGGGTCACGGAAGTCGGAAGGTACGAGATCGTTGAGACGAGCGCAGAACGTCAGCTCATAGGGTGAAAGTCGTATTAGTAAAGTCTAAGTGCTGACAGAGAGAGTCAACCAAATTGGACATGTTAAGGAAAAATGGGGACATGATAATAAGGTTCAATCATGACCAGCGGTAGTCTTGCGGTGAGGGTAACAGACTTTCCTAGGCAGAGTCTAGATCATTAGATCACAGAAGTCCGAGCGATGTCAGAAAACAGGACAGCGTACAGTCAAACCCGGGTAAGTCAGCAAGCTGAAGCTAGGCCTCCAAATTAAGGTGGGAATAAAGTAATGGGTGTCATCAGAAAAGCAGTTTGGGAAGCAAGTGGCTATATGAAAAGGCGGTTGCATGCCGAGGAACGGTCTCCGGATAAAAGGGACAGAGCATCAGGACAACAAAGCCAAGATCGTTAACGTTTGGAACGTAAGGAAGTAGTCAGGAAGCAAGAGGCTGGTCAGACCCCGCTAGCGCACTGCCAGACCAGCAGAGTTGTCTGACCAGTGGAAAAAGGAATGCAAACAAAATGAGAAAAGGAAAAGTTTTCCTTGATGAGTGGAAAAGTCAGCGATATTCCCGACGTGGTAGGAACAAACCATTAGGTCTGCCGACCACTGATCATTAAATAAATAAATAAATAAATAGTTTGTTCTCAGTTTCATAGAGACACACCAACGGCAGTCGGAAGGTAGGTCGTTCAGACCAGACTCGAATCGCGGAAGCCCGAGAGAGGTCAGAAAACAGGAGACCGTTGTGCCTATCCCTGATCAATCGGGTCACAGCAGTCCAAAGCCAAGAGACCACTGAGACGGGAAAGCAGACCGATAAGTCTGCCCATCCCTGGTCATTCAGGTCACAATAGTCAGAAGCAAAGAGACCATTGAGACGAGATTAGAAAATTAGCTCAAAGAGTGAAAACAGTAGAATTTAGGTCTAAGTAATAATGGGAAGCACCGGCAGAATAGGCACGTAGAGGAAGAATGGGGACATAGTAATAAGAATTAATCAGGGCCAACCATGCTTTTCAGTTGAGGGTTGCAGGACGTTACATCGGCAGAGCCTAGGTCACTGGGATCTCAGAAGTCCGAGGTGGGTCAGAAAGCGAGAGACCGTTCAGGCGAGTCCGGATAGGCCAGCAAGCTGAAGCTAGGCCGCCAAATTAACTTTTGAGTATCAGTAAGGTGTGTCATAAGTAAAGAAGCTTTCGGGACGAAAGTGACCATATGATGAGGCATTTAGCATGCCAAGGAAAGGTCTAGAGATGAGGGGAACCGAGGG
The DNA here is from genome assembly GCA_944474145.2 of Dicrocoelium dendriticum. Lineage (NCBI taxonomy): Eukaryota > Metazoa > Platyhelminthes > Trematoda > Plagiorchiida > Dicrocoeliidae > Dicrocoelium > Dicrocoelium dendriticum. The sequence goes on along the minus strand of OX104063.1, from coordinate 3,016,631 downwards.
TTTGGACTGTGGAGCCTCGAGTGATAACGTCTCGGCTTTCTGGGAGCAATCAGAAACATGAAATCGATCAGCCGAGGATAGATTAGAGCCTGGTCCGAAGAGATTTACTTCTAGTTGAAAAATTAATGCAAGTAGAGGGCGAAGACGAAAATACTCTATTCAGAATAGGTGGAAAAGCTTAAGATAGATCCCGGGTTACGTGAGCAGACCGATAAGTCTGCCCATCCCTGGTCATTCAGGTCGCTATAGTCAGAAGCAATGAGACTATTGAGATGAGATTAGAATGTCAGCTCATAAAGTGAAAACCGTAGAATTTAGGCCTAAGTAGTAAAGGAAGCATCGGCAGAATAGGCACGTAGAGGAAGAGGACATAGTAATAAGGATTAATCAGGGCCAACCATGCTTTTCAGTTGAGGGTTGCAGGACGTTACATCGGCAGAGCCTAGGTCACTGGGATCTCAGAAGTCCGAGGTGGGTCAGAAAGCGGGAGACCGTTCAGACATGTCCGGATAGGCCAGCAAGATGAAGCTAGGCCGCCAAATTAACTTGTGGATAGCAGAGATGGGTGTCATAAGAAAAGGGACGACTGCGACTATATGAAAAGCCAGTTAGCATGCCAAGGAATATTCTGGAGATGAGGGGAACAGAGTGTTTGGACTGTAGAGCCTCGAGTGATAACGTCTCGGCTGTCTGTAAGCAGTGAGAAAAATGAGACTGGTCAACCGAGGATAGATTAGAGCCAGGTCCGAAGAGCTTTACGTCTAATTGAAAAATTAATGCAAATAGAGTGCGAAGAGAAAAATACTCTTCAGAAGAGGTCGAAAAGCCAATGATGTTCTCCGGGTTATGGGAGTAGACCGATAAGTCTGCCTATCCCTGATCAATAGGGTCACAGTAGTCGGATGCAAAGGGAGCGGGCCGATGAATATAGGTATAAGTATTAAAGGAGAGCATCAGCAGAATATGCATGTTCAGGAAGGAAGGGGACGTAGCAATAAAGATTAATCAGGGCCAAAAATGCATTTCAGTTGAGGGTTACAGGACGTTACGACAGCAGTAAGGAGTGTCATAAGAAAAGAAGCTTTCGGGACGAAAGTGACTATATGTAGAACCAGTAAGCATGTCAAGGAAAGGTCTTGAGATGAGGGGAATAGAGTGTATGGAATGTAGAGCCTCGAGTGATAACGTCTCGGATGTCTGGGAGCAGTCAGAATCATGAGACTGGTCAGCCGAGGATAGATTAGAGCCAGGTCCGAAGAGATTTACTTCTAGTTGTGAAATTAATGCAACCAGAATGTCAAAAGGAAAATACTGTATTCAGAAGAGGTGGAAAAGCCGAAGATATTCTCCGAGTTATGGGAGTAGACCGATAAGTCTGCCTATCCCTGATCAATAGGGTCACAGTAGTCGGAAGCAAAGTTAGTGAGTTCGCAAGAGGATTATTGATAAGCTGATATAGGAAGATGAGGTTAATTTTCAGCCTGCGCAATCATAAAGGCTCTAGCACGTTTGATGTACCCACCACGAGAGTTGAGAGTAGAGTTGCCCAGAAGACGTTTGGTAAACGATCGTTGAAACTTTTCAATGGCTGCTCTATCGCATTTTCTGGAGTTGGTAAGCACAAAGGAGCAGTATTCTAGCATAGGTCGGGCGCAGGTTTTGTATAGAGCAAGCCTAGATGCTTGCGGTGTCATCGGTTTAAATATGTTGCTTATGAGGGAGCGTGCTCTTGCTGAGCAATGGCTCACTTGCTCGGCGAAGTTCAGAGAATTGGAGTAATGTAAACGTAGGTCTCGAACTGTTAGGCTATTAGCAAGCGGAGTGCCTTAAAGTGCTAACGCCTTGGGCGGAACGATGCATCGGTATGAGAGGACGTTGCATTTCGCCGGTGAGAATGCCAGATTCCAATTGTTGCACCAAACATCCAGAGCCCTAAGATCGCTTTGAATCTGGGAAAGCGCGGATTGCTTGTTATATGGGTGAATGGAGAACACCATTTTGATGTCATCAGCAAACAGATAGGACTCTCCGTATTGTTTTACCTGGAATATGTCATTGATATATAGCAGAAATAACAGTGGGCCTAGTACGCTGCCCTGAGAAACGCCACTTGCGACTGGTTTGGGGAGTGATATAGACTCGTTAACCTTTACTGATTGCGTGCGCGATGATAGATAAGATTGGAACCATGAAAGCAGGCGGTCTGATATTTCGTAGGATCCTAGCTTTACTAATAATTCCGCGTGTGGCACTCTGTCAAAAGCTTTTCTCATATCAAGGAGGATAATGACTAGTGCTTGTTTAGCATCAATCTGCGCAGTCACATTGTTAAGAAACTCAAATTGGCAAGTCTGACGAGACTTGGCCGGTAAAATTCTTGTTGTTGTCTATTGATAAGGTTGCCACTAAGCAGAATGTTCAGCAGGTTCTCCCTAATAATTCGTTTCATCACTCTTGAGGCAATAGGCGTATGGCTGATGGGGAGGTAGTTTTCTATGTTTTGACGGCTACCTTTTTTATGTCTAGTGATGACTATAGAATGCTTCCACGTGTTTGGATACCCGGCGAATTGCATTGAGAGTGTAAATAAGTTAAGCAGTAGAACAGGAAGTTCCTGACCACCGAGTATGAGCAGTGCAGATGGGAGACCATCCGGGCCAGGGTGTAGTGACAGCTTAGGTGATCTGATTACTAGGGTTATGGAACGTAGATCGAAGGTAATAATGCCTAGCGAGTCATGGGTTAGGCACAGCAGTTGGCAAGATCAGGTTGACGTCAGTGAAGCAATCGCAGAAGTGGCGACTGAGAACCTCAGCTATTTCCTTAGAATCGCTGATTAAGGACTCATCAGCGAGTCTTAGGGAGGTGCTGAATGCTGCTGTGCGACTGTTTCTATATTTCAACAGCTGAGTGAGGGACTTAGTGTTGTATCTACACGTACACTAGTCCCCTGCACGCAGGGTCTTGAACAAACACGACCAAAGCCCCGAACGAGGAAGCAGAACTCTATTGGTACGCAACACAAACTTCTATTCACGCCAATGGTACATACACTCAGTATATTCAAAACAACCCTGGTATTGATCGCGAACGGACAGGCATATAATCACAAGCTACGAAGTGCGGTCGTGGTTAGGCCCGCGCGTACGCACTGCCACACTACTCCCATTGGAAATCCAATGGGGTTTCCCCGCGTAGGTTCGTATCCTGCCCGCGACGCCACTGTTGTATCTACACGTACACTAGTCCCCTGCACGCAGGGTCTTGAACCAACACGACCAAAGCCCCAAACGAGGAAGCAGAACTCTACTGGTACGCAACACAAACTTCTATTCACGCCAATGGTACATACACTCAGTATATTCAAAACAACCCTGGTATTGATCGCGAACGGACAGGCATCCAATCACAAGCTACGAAGTGGGGTCGTGGTAAGGCCCGCGCGTACGCACTGCCACACTTAGTTTTATTGTTGCTGTTATAGGCGGCGCGCTCCTCAGCTAGATTTATCATCACCTGGGAGTGCTGCCAGTTGTCTATGACTCTGTTCATGCGAACAAGTATATGGAAATCCTGCGTCTTAGAAACTTGATGACGCATTTTCATGAGCTTCCTCAGCACCTTGTTTAGATGGGATGAACGCTTTAATCGGTTTTGGCCTGCGGCTGTGCATTAGCGAAGGGATCGCATCTAGACAGTTGGTGATGTTGTTGTAGAGTTCATGTGTGGCTGTGTCCACATCAGTGGATAAGAAAAAGGTATCCCAGTTAGCTGATCGGACGAGCAGAGCAAAGTTATCCCAGACCATGCTTTTAAACATTCGCGATGCACCAGTTAGACTAGTAGTTGAGCGATAGGATGAGACAGTTTCATGTGTATTACACAACCTCGTGGGAACATGGACGTGTTGAATTCAATTGTTTGTATAGATTGTGTCAACAAAGCCTCTGTATTTGAGAGCTGCACTCTGGCGATTTCAAGAGACATGTTAAATATTATAGTCACTACCCACTATCTTGTGGCGCGGGGACATTGTGGAGACGTCATTGAAGAGGTTTACTAGTTCATTCATCTTGGTATTAGAGGCATGTGGGGGATTGTTTACGCAGCCATCAAGGAGGTCAAGTGTACCCCCATTGGTCTGGATCCAGCTTGAATCCTCTGGGTCTCCAATTGGTAACAACTCAAATTCAGATACACTTTACTCGTCCCTTAAGTAAATAAGGCGTCCTCCTCCGCATTGATTTACTCTTCCATTGCAGAACGTGGTGTACCCGGGGATATTTAGGTTGTTCTCAGGGGTGCTTTAGGATTGCCATGTTTCTGTGCTCAGAACAATTTGTGGAGAGGAGAGAAGAACAACTGGACCGATGTAGTGCATTTTGTGATTCATGGATCTTGCATTGATAAGGAGCATACTGCAGGTTCAACTGCGTACGTCCTTAGAGAGAGTGAGGTCGTGGTCCAGTGTAGTATCCCTGCGTGTCATAACGGAGGCGTCAGTAGAGAATGAAGCAGATGTTTCACGTGCAGGTAATACACTTGTTGCAGTTAGTACCTCACAGCGATCATGGGAGGTGCACTGAGGTGTCTGGCCATATAGGTTATTGTGAGCCCACAGGTTGTCCGCTAGGGAGTGGTTAGACAACTGCGAAATAAAGCTTCGGTAAGGTGACGCGTCTAAGGGTTCATTCCTTTGCGCAGAAACTTTTATACTGCCACGTAAGGAGGTTGTTGTATTAGGAGCATTCCTATTTTTGTCGGCATGTAGGTCATGCAATAGATTATTGTCAGTTCCGGTGCATGGTTCGGTTGGTGGTAATAAGACAGAGCTGAGGGGCTAATGTGGTCCCTAGGATGGACCGAGAGTGGATGGATGGAACATCGCGATGGGGGAAAGACCGGATCATCGGTGTACTTTGAGGACGAAAGAGGATCGCTATGTGAGAGCGTTGACTGCGGGCTAACGTGAGCAATTTACATGTTTTTGGCAGAGGAGAGGTAGCGAAGAGTTGGCGAAGATAGAGTGGCGTTCATTAGGTGAACGCTGCGCATTTGTGAGATCAGGGAATAGCAAAGTTTGATACCGCTGAATATTTGCCATCGGAATGCCAGGAGGAAACTTGGGGATTGCTGGATGTACCCGGATGGCTAAAGCCAGCGTTTTGGAGGGAGTTGTATTGAACATAGAAGATTACGGAGATAAAGTAGGGCAGGTGGTAGCTCTTGATAAGTTGGATGCGGTGGATCATACCCTGTAGTGTCCCATAAAAAAGGGACGGTGGTATGGGGGCGGTGTTGTGTGCCGTTATGTCATGTAGATTCACAAACTGTGGCTGTCCCGATTTTGGGAAGTGGTTGTTTATAGTGGCGCCTGCAGCTTTGGTACCTATTGTACGATGGGGAGTACCGTAAGAACTATGGCCAGGAATAGATGGTATCGAGCCTGGTGTGTTGGGCGATTGTTGTTAAGTCGGGGCGCGGGCTCATAACTTAGGAGCTTCAAGTAGGTAACGGTTTACTTGTGGCTGTTGCAGCCTAGCCATGTTCGCAGACCCCATCGACGACTGAAATCTTGGGGAAAATGGTTTTACGGTTACTGGCTGCCTCGCACGAGTCCAAGCGTTAGCGTGTACCATCCGGTGCTCAGGTTCTATCTTGTTAACATTTTTGTGTAACTGGGTTGCGTGGATCCTGCGGATCTTTGCTCGGTTCGTTGAAGGTGTGGGCAGCAGACATATTGGCGTGCATTACAGGGCATAGGCGGATTTCCGCAAGATAGTTCTTCATTATTGCGTTCACTCCTGATGATGGGATTATTGGGCGAAGCGATAGACACAATTGCTGGCTCCATATCAGTATCGCACATGTCAGAGTCACAGTTCGATAACGCTCTGAATGTTTCGCTTTCTGAAGTAGTTGCACTATCTCGTTCTGAGCCCGATTTGAGTGTAGTCACTTTAGGAGAGACATTTTGTCGCTATTGTGATGCATCTAAATCAACAGTACACAGTGGTGTAAAGCATGTGACAAGCGATGCAGCTTTAGTTTTGGGTCGGGCTTTTATGTTGGATGTTGATGTCGAGGTACGTACCATCGATCTTTGTAGGGGGTCATATCTTCTCCGATCTGTAAAGCCCCGAAAGTAACCTGTTGTTTGATGAGAAAGCTGTAGGCCATGAAGCGTGTTGCAAACTCAGGACCTACAAATCTAAGCATGGTAGGACAAGTACGGCCGGGAATCTTTCCTAATCGTTTAGCTGTGCAGCAATCTAGCGGCAACTTGCAGACCTTTAGAAGCTTACGGAGCAAATTTTCAAGTGGAAACCGGTCAGGGACATTAAATAGTAGGGCATTACTGGAGCGGCGCAAACGCTCTTTGGCCTCTTGGGCAGTTACGTTCAGAAGCATAGCAGCTTGGTTTAGATCTGATGAGTTTTGCGGCTTTTGTATGCCCGATAGGTGTATTAGGGGCATCACCTTCATCAAGGTCTCATTGATGAACATTATGTCGCCTTTTAGTGAAGTCACTTGATTTTCAAGTGCTTGTATTTTTAGCATCGCTTCGATAAGAGTGTCCTTAAGCATGACCTTACATTCCCGAGAAGGAAAGACAGCGACTATGTCAGGTATTGATGTATGATTTACAAGCTCTATATTACGAATCCCTGATCTGGAACTATTGGCCACCACAATGGTGTCAATTTGGTCCATGGGTCGGACACCGCCCACGTCCGCTAAAGCCGAGTTGTCTTTAAGAGTGGGTATTGTAGCCGGTTTCACGCTTTACCTTTTACGCCTCATAGCTGCGCGGCGTTTAGGTACCATGATACAGAAAAGTGGAGCACTAAACCACAACGCTACAAAAGATGACTAGACAAAAAGTCCAAAGAAAACCCTATGGACGGTTATAAGATAACGATGTGATATAATTAAATATCACAAGCGGTATTATAGGGTTAATGGAAGCGATATAGCAACAGCTGAGCTACCAGAAGCGGATGTGCATGGTTCCGGAAATCTAACAGCCGCATACTAGACAGCAATAACAAGATAACAAAGAAGTACGTTATGCTACGAAATGAGAGAGTGGTTGGAGTGGTGAATAAATAAATAAATAAATATTTTATTCTCGACAAAGCGAGACACGCCTTTTGGGCATGATCAGCATATTGCATTATTGTACATGATAGCGGAATAAGCAGCACCAACAGTGGGAGTAGTAAAGTTGGAGACTGTAGTGTGGGCCCATAGAGCCCAAAGGTTGTATGTAGTCTATGTACACAGAATGCGAGAGGTAAAAATAGTGATCAGATCACTTATATGGTGTGTTGATGAGGAACTAGTCCGATGAGGTACCGTAAGCAATGTAAGTCAGTGAGTGAAGTATGAGGAAACGGGTGGAAAATACTTAAGAATAGTGGTATGTCACTAGTCAGATATGTAGGCGTGTTCGTGCGAGAGCCGATATATGCACAGAACTTGTAAAGGTGGTGTCAATCAACTTGCCAATGTGTTAGGGGCGGTGACTTTATTGAGTGGCGAGTCACATCCGCCACGTCGCAGTGTTGTTAAACAGACATTTGTGGCTTTTTGTAGGGAAAACGCTTGCCAAACGAAGACCCACCACGTCCTGGAACACCGCCGGCTGTTGATATACATTAGCAAGATGGTATCTGACGGATTACCCTCGCGGATATTCGCAGTCACACAACGCCAATTTGTTTCCTATGGCTGTGTAGTCGCCTTCGGAGTCTATCACAAGTGGTTGGAGCTGTTGAAGTCGGACGACTCAGGTGACTTGTATTGAATTGATCAGTTTCCTCGGTACTTTAGTGTGTCAGGATTATGAAGTGCGGGTTTTTCTTTGTTCTTTATTGAATCCGTGTCCATGGGAGCGTCGCAGGTACGTCTTCAGCGGTGTTTGGTGCAGGTAATGTTATCCTGTAGAACAAGGGTGAGAAGAAAAACGGACCGAGCAAACTGCCAACAAAATTGAACAGGACTATGTTATTGTATAAATATAAAATTTATGGTAAAGTTGTGCTGGCTGAAATCAATGGAGTGACCGATGAGCTGATGCTAGTGGTACCTATACCGCCAAAGAATAGTTGCGATATGAGCGAAGAGAGACGCCAAACAAGAGGGGAAGACGTTAATGGGAGCTGAGATGCATGATAGTGGAGCCGAGAGGCAAAAGTCAATCAGAGACCGGAAATTCGGAGTTCGGTAGGCGTTACCAAGCATAGAGATAATGATTCAGACAAAGAAGAGTATCATAAGGTTGTAACTTATACCAATGAGAACTTGAGTCGATGGCAGCCGGTGCTCAAAATAAGCGAGGCCTTGGCTTGAGACCTATGGGCATTTGGAGCCTCAGAGGACTGACTTGGCAAAAATGTTTTGGAATGAGACGCACAGAAGGAATGGTAACCAAAAGAGACCTGGGATGTTGCGCTGACGCTAGTGATAATTATACCGCCATTCGACTGTTGCGATATAGACCAGAAGAGAGGCAAAACACGAGAGGGGACGTAATTGTGCGCTGAGAAGCATGAGCATGGAGCCGAGAGGCAAACCTCAACCAGGGACCTGAGATTGCAATTTCCGTAGAACGACCAAGCATGCAGATAATGTGTCAAACGAATGCGAGCACATAAGGCAGTTAATTATACCAATGAGAAAATTAATCGGTGGCAGCCGATCCTCAAAAGAAGAGTGGCCTTGGTTTGATGCCTATGGGCATTTGGGGACTGAGAGGCTGGAGTAGCCGAAGAGGTTTAAAACTGAGTACCACAGTAGCAAAGAGAATCAAAGGAAGCTTAGGATGATGCGCTGACGCTAGTGATAACTATATCGCCATTGAACCGATGCGATATGGACCAAAAGAAAGGACAAACGAGAGAGGGGAACGTGATTGTGACCTGAGATTCATGATGGTAGAGCCGAGAGACAAAAATCAATCAGAGACCTGAAATTGCAAGCTTGCAGGCGACCAAGCATGCAAGTAATGAGCCAGTATCATGAGGATGTTTCTTATGCCAATGAGAGCTGTAATCGGTGCTCAAAGGAAGAGAAGCCATTGTTTAAGACCTATAGGCATTTGGAGCCGGAGGCCGGTGCGGTCCAGGAGGTTTAAGAGTGCGTGGCGCAGTAGGAAAGTGGATCAAATGTGGCCTAGTATGTTGTGCTGACGCTGTGGGAACCTAAACCACCACTGAACCGATGCGATATGGACCAGAAAAGAGGCCAAACAAGAGAGGGGTACGCAATTGTGATCTGAGAAGCCTGAGAGTGGAGCCGAGAGGCAAAATTCAACCAGGGACCTGAAATTTCAATTTCGGCAGAAGGACAAAGCATGCAGGTAATGTACAAGACGTAGGCAAGTAAGTGAGGCAGCTACTTATACAAACGAGAACATTTGTCGACGGCAGCCGAAGCTCGAATGAGAGAGGCCTGGTTTTGAGACCGATGGGTATTAGGAGCCTGAGAGGCCGGAGTAGTCCAATGGGTTTACCGATGGGTGCCATAGTAGCAAAGAGAATCACACGGGAGCTAGTAAGTTGCGTTGACGTTAGAGGCACCTATACCGCCATTGTACCAATGCGATATGGACCAAAAGAGAGCCAAACAAGATAGGGGAACGTACTTGTAAGCTAAGATGCATGATAGTGGAGCCGAGAGGCAAAAATCAATCAGAGACCTGAAATTGCAATTTGCAGGGGTCCAAGCATATTATAATGTGTCAGACGGAGGCGAGTACATGAGGCTGTTTTTTATGCCAATGAGAACTTAATCGATGTCAAAAGGAAGAGAACCCTTGGATTGAGACCCATAGGCATTTGGAGCCTGAGAGGCCGGACTGGTCCAAAAGGTAGGGAAGGACAACTTAACTAACAGCAGGAACCCCCCTGAGGTCGGATCCTAGCCATGTCAGCAAGTGCATCTAGCCAAACGTGTACATCGTTTCTGGACCCCAACCAGGTAACTATGGCGCGCCAACGGAGGTAAGCGCCGAAGTGAGTGCCGTTATTGCTCCCGACCATATCATTGCTTGGTCACCTCTCTTCTCCTTCTCTCCACACCCCAGACTACCATCCACGACAGGTCGCGGGAGTCGGTAGTCTGGCATGCGCATCACGAAGCAGAGCCACGGAGGTTGGTGCGTGAAATGACCATGTTGAGCGGTTCAATATTTATTTCTGTTTCATAAACAAGGCATCGAACACGCTCGATGCTCACGCAGTGTTCCCGCCAGGTTAGAGCCAAAAGTCGTAGGAATCGATGGTCGAATGTAAAAAGCCTCTTTGTGTCCGCTGCTTTAAGGGACAAGGTGTCGCAGCCGTACGTTAGGTGCGAAAGTATCGCTGCATTGTACACTCAACCCTTCAGCAGGAGAGTGGTTTTGCGACGCCGCCAAATGTGGCGAAGACTAGCAAATGCATTTCTAACCGTTGCTAGACCATCAGTAATCTCGTCTGCCATCCCAATGGCGCGGATACAACTTCCTAGGTAGTTGAATTCCTGAAGGACTTCTATCCGATATCCAACAAAGGGTCAGCTCAAAGGGCAATTCCTCGCAAGCTTGGAGGAAGGCTTTGCACTCCGATGGCGCCAAACAATGCCCAAACCAACTGACGGCAAGTGCTAAACTGTCCAGCGAGGCTTGGCACGTCTGGGAGCTGCCACAGATGAAGGCAATGTCGACTGCAAACTCCAAGTCAAGAGGTCGTTCCCACAGGAGTAGCTCCACAGCTTATAAGTCGTGTCCTGTAAAAGCACTCTCCATCCCTTAGTCGATAGCGAAGTTGAAGAGGAAGGGGGACAACGGGGCAAACTTGTCTCACAATGCAGGAGATATCGAAGAAGGACGAGAAAGAGCCTGCCGTACACCCTCAATCTGCTCGTGTTACGGTCATACTGCTCGGATAATATTCACATATACCACGGGCACACCTTTTCTGAATAGACAGACCCAAAACGCACTTCGGTCCACAGAACCAAAGGCACTCTTGATGCCAAGGAACACGAATACCGTAGGAAACCAATTTATGTGACTGTACTTTAGCAATTGACGCGATGTGAAGGTGTGGTCAATGCAGCCCCAACATTGATCAAACCCGGTTTACCCTGACGGATCTGGCTTTTACGAGCGCAAAATGTCTGGATGTACTTGGAAACGAGGTTTGTTGTTTTCGCCCTCAATTTGGTCAGGCTTTTAAAGGCATTTGGTGTCTCTAGAGTGTATTTTAACGCGATTTTCACTTTAAACTTACCGGTGTTCTGCTGCTGTCTTTTCTTTTTGATCACCTCTTCTTTTGGACATGATCAGTGGACCCCGGCTTAATGTCTCCATCAAGGGTGTGAGATCACTGGGGCGTACTCCTGCCAAAGCTAAACTTAGCAGCAGTAACTTAGCTGGCAAAACTATACCATGCATCGTTAAGTTAACGGACATCTTTTCCTTGAGTTCTCAAATGGCCGATCTTCAACAGAACGTGGCGAAGCTCAAGATGGTTTTCACCACAATAGAACCTTTACTAATAGACCGGCAGCCATAGCTACTATGATGCATCCCAAGGGCCTTGTGGAAGCTAAGCAAGCTGAACTGGCTGGAAAGTTAATTAATCTGATTTGCACCGAGGTGCTGGAACGACTAACTTGTCTTAATGAAGTAGTGGTTTATAATGTTCCAGGCCGCCTGAAGCTGCACACCATTCGCAAGGTACGGATGAAAGTGTGTGGCTTGGAACACAATCTTCTGAGCTGCACAAGGATGAGATTAAAGGTTATGAAAAGCCAAGGCTCCTCTTAATCAAGTTCGATAATGAGAGCTCGGCTCTCAAGTTTCTCTCCTGTCAAGGAGAATATAGGACACGCACCACGTTCTTTGACTTAAAGTTAGTACCAGCAAGAACGGCGTTGCAACGCCCTTACGATAGACTAAGGGAGAGTTCCGCACCTAGCAGACGTGTTCAGGCGAATTGTGACAACTGTCCGACGCCAGTGAACCTAAGTGGCTCAGGTACTTTAGACTTTGACATTTCGTCTGATATGGATACTGGAACGCTTGATTGCTTGGAAGAACCAGCAAACCCTAGCACCAGTACTATGCATCAAGCCACATCATCCATAGATCAAATCAGCCAACCCGAGAACAATATAACAAAACTCTCAGATAATACTAGGTGCTCAGCTACTGATACAAGTCGATCAGTTAAACCTGAAGGGCCACTGGTCGACGAACCCCTAACGCAACCTTTAAACAGCTCAGTTAGCTCGGACCTGTTAGGAAATTTCTACGACGATCAACGCGCGCCCAGCACAACCTACTCTCAGAGAACAGGGCCGCCAACGCCTCGAGCCAAAAGACCACGCAGTTGGACCACACCACCGAGTTCACCTGAGCCGCTAGGCTCAACGCCACCAACTTTGAAACTAAGCAAATCGGAGACGCTAGCACCATAAAATGCGGCGTGCGGCGATGGACTATGCAGCGCACTAGGGTTCAATGTTCCGGATGATATATCGCTGGACGCATTTAGGCGTGCAATCATGGCGATTAATGGCATTGCAGAGAATGCACTGCAGGTTCAAAGACTGACTAAGCGTGTAACCCAGTTTGCTTCTCCCAGCAAAACGAACGCCAAGCATGACGCAGTATTGCGTACTCTCATAGCTAACCGTGAACAGCTTCGCAATGCAACTATGCTAAGCCAGCTCACATTCGGGCCGCTGAAAAGAAGCTTACCTTGGGCTGCTACGTACCCTAACATCAAAACAGGCTTTAGGCAACGAGGGCCCGGCGTATCCAGCAAGAAACAACGTGCTACATCTGACTGCTTAGACAGCATTGTGGCTAACACTACGAAGGCCTCCAGTGCTAGACGGGCTTGCAGATCAAACACACCCAGCCGCTCACCTACGATGGCCATGTCACCCACACAAGCCTTAAATATAGCAAGAGCCTGTTGGGGTTTTATAGGGAAATACGGTTGCGGATTGTTACGTAACTAGCGACCCAACAAATAATAGTAAAAACTCCGAGATTAGGTGAGAAAATAGATTGTCAAGGGTGACAATAAATTGACACAATTTAACGATGGATCACGATAGGGTACAAGGCACTGTTCAATCGTATCGCGCGCAGTCAGCCCCGTTGACGGACATCGGCCGTGGTGGTGCACGTGATGCTTATTGCAGTCCACTGAGCCGCTGTCTGGCCTGGTTGCCGCACGTCCGCAACCACATGAGTCGATAAGGTCAAGTGACCTTGTATCGGGCAAGCTTGCACGTCCCGTCTGCGCCTGCGTGCGTGCGTGAGGATGCCACATATACTCCCCTCTTGCAAAGAGTCAAAGTGGTCTGAATCGGTCGGGGCTCGTAACTTGACGACCGAAACGTGTGACGTAGTTCGGAGGCGTGCCTGGTGATTGCGATTTCGTAGTAGTGGTGTGATTCGAGGGTTGGACTGCAGCTTCGATGTGTGCGGGCTTGAGACGGTCTATACTCAATGTGTCGGTCCGAGTTGGGAGTTGAACAGTGAAATGCTTAGGCCTGCGAGAATTGACTCGGTAGGGTCCGTCGTACGGTGGTTGAAGGGGTTTGTGCACCCGATCTGAACGTATGAAAACATAAGCGCAATGCATTAGGTCAGGGGGAACGTAAGAACTTGTACTGGTTGAGAGTGGCGGTGCGTAACAGAATTTTGACATGTGTAATTTCAACTCTGTTGCAAAATTAGATAAATAAATAAATAAATAAATAGTATATTCTCTGTAAAGCGAGACACACCTCTAAAAGGCATGATCAAATATGCATACAAGCATAGCTTCTTTGGAATATTAAAACATTTCGTTACAATGAAAGGAATAAACGAAAAGATGTAGTCCATAAGAGCGAGCATATTGTCAGGCAATAGTCAGACCAAGGATCATAATGGCGCCGTGGCGCGCAAAAACTGTTGCGTCAAGATACAAGTGGGGGGTAAATTTGACATGTAGTGATCCATGAGCACAGGAGACCAAACAAGGTTTAGTGCAATCGATGACCATTACGAAGCCGGGATGATCGGTACTCCACTAAAGCATTCTTCATAGTAAAATCAGTTGCACAGGTTCGATGTTGGAGGCTGAGGACTGCGTCAGTGTGAAATGTATAGCTGTGACTTTATTTTGTGGCGAGTCACATCCGCCACGTTGCAGTGTTGTTAAGCGGACATTTGTGGCTTTTTATAGGGAGAACGCTTGCCAGGCGAAAACCCACCACGTCCTGGAACACTGTCGTAGCTTCCGTTGAACTGTAGTGCTAGTCGGCTATGCATCGTATAGACCGATTTTGCACTCTATTATTCGCAGTCGGTTGACAGCCCAAATTTTTTCGGTGGTTGGCCAAATGGCTTAGTACTGAACCGGCAATAGTCGTTGAAGCCAGTCAATGATGTAAAAGAGTCGCAGAGTCGAATGATAATGATGCGGGTGAGTAAACATATTGTTAATAGAGGCCGGCTTTTTCTATTATATTGTCCGGCTCGCAACCCGTGTCCAGCTATCCATGCTGGACTTGTCATAGGGACGGTGAGTGCAGTTGTTTCTTGTGTCTGAATATGTCCAAAACAGGAATAAGTGCTATCCTCCGCAAAGTGGACAAGTATTTCCTTCAAATGTAAGTGTAATTGTTTCCATGACCAAGTGAGAACTCCAGGAAAATCATCGGAAAATACGCTTATGCGCGCGCAGTGCTGTCCGTGAAATGACATCAGAAAAGCTCCAGGTGACTGGAGAATCGGAATGTTTGAGGCAGTGAAGGTAATCACGCCAGAATTGTCAGTCTCCAATTGTGGAACAGTGGATCCATTGTGAGTACGAGGCGAGCTAAACCCATTTGTTTAGACCCCGTGGTGGTAGCTTCTCCAGAATGGCGGAAAGAGCTCCATTTGGAACGATGTGTGGGTTCTTCACCTCCCGGAGAAAAGAACAAGCATGTAAACCAGCTGGCTATTGAAAGTGGGTCGACTATTCCCAGTGGATAAACCTTCTTGTTTTGGCGGATGTATCTGTGGAAATCTCGGGAGAAAACGGGCAACGGACAAGAGGCAGCCAAACAGAAAGACAGCAACGAAGCAAGAAGCACAAACACAGACTGGTGGCGCGCAACGGTGCCTATGATACATTAAAATTTATGTAATTTTGTTTAGTATACATGATTTGGAAGCGCGTTCTTTACATCACGTCGCTGGTGTGCCTCAGACTACAACTACTAGGTAGAAAGAATGGTATAACAAAGCGTGTTGACAACGTTAAGCGATTAATATGATTGTTGGAGAGTAACAGGTAAACCGATTATGATGACAGCAGACCGAATGCGAGCGGCATCTTATGTGAAACTAAGGACAACATGGTTGAGACCGAATGCGGGAGCAACATAGGTAAAGCAACGTTCCAAGAAGAAAAGGAAATTTAAGGAATCAGCTATGAGCGGAAGAATGCGGACGGCAGTGCGAAGAGTAACTCATGAGAGCAATTAAGAGACGATAGTCAGGATGAAAAAGGTTTACTACTAAAGTGTGGTGAGCCAGGGACGCTCTCGTGCGAAGTATGAAACGTTCAGTGCTGAAATAGCATCGGTAATATCCCGGTAATCTGAGAGAACTCTGAGAGCCGGAGACCGAACAGACGAGACTCGAGAAGTCGACACATCCAGAGGCCTCATAGTAGTCCCAGAGAGTTTCACTGATCAGATAATGACAAAGAAGGGCATGGCACTAAGCGTCGGTCATCCGATTGAAGATTTGAGGGTACAGGTTACTGATGGAAGTGCCTATATTAATCAAGGGTAAACAAGTCTAGCGGGCTGTCAGTATAAGCCAGACATAGTTGTGAGTCTAGAGAGATTAGATCGGTATATCTTGCTAGTCTGGAAAAGGTCAAAGAAGCATACCGGTCAGATAAGACTAGGTTATTACAAGCCACTAAGAGTTGGCAGTCCGATTAGAGAAGAAATGATAGTACAGGGGCCATAAGGATAGAGAGAGGTTTATTAATCAGGTGTGGAAAAGTCCACGGGACTCGAGAGGTAATGGGGACGGAGCGTTCAGTCTCCCGAGCATAGCAGGCAGCGTCGCAGAAGTAGGAGCAAAGAAGACCGAGCTGCCGAGGAAGAACTTGGTCGGCGCATTGTGATTGAGTCCCATGGTTCATTTGGGAAGGTAAGTGGAGTCAGTAGGATTGGACTGGTCAAAGATAAAAGTGGTTATATCAACATAGGGCGAACAAGTTCAGCAGGATATCAAGGTGAGGGAGAAAGTGCTTTGGATCGACGGAGCCTAGACCGCTAACATCCCGGTAGCCTGGTAGCAGTCCCATAGAATTTGGCTGATCAGCTGAGGCTGAGCTACGGATGACAGAGACTCAATCTTCCAACAGAAGAATGATTGGATACGAACGGCGCTCAATCATCTGAACGATGGCTAGTTATGTTACAGGAGTCTGAGAGGAGTTGGAAAGCAGGAGACCAAACAGACGAGACAGGATTAGTCGGCGAAACGACATTGAGTCCAACAGCTAATTTTAGGAGGGCAAATGGAGTGGGTCGAGAGGTGGAGGTGACTATATAAATAGAGGGTGAACAAGTCTAGCAGGCTGTCAACGTAAGTGCGATAAAGCTTGAGTCTACAGAGTCTAGACCGTTTAAATGTTGCTGGTCTGGAAAGGGTCAAAGAAGCAGACCGGTCAGATGAGACTAGGTTATTACAGGGCACTGAGAGTTGGCAGTCCGATTAGAGAAGGTTTGAAAGTAGAGAACGTCATAAGGAGACGGTCCGGATAGGGAGAGGTTTACTTATAAGGTGTGGAAAAGTCCATGGGGCTCGAGAGGGAATGGGGACAGAGCGTTCGCACTTCTCATTCAATGCCGGTAACGTCACAGCAGTCTGAATGAATTCGGAGAGCAGGGGACCGATCAGACGAGACTGGATTAGTCGGCACACTTAGAGTAAGTAGTACAGTTGAGGTGGGAAGGTAAATAAAGAGTCAGCGGAGACGGATAGGTTTGGGATGCAAGAGGCTAAATGAATATAAGGTATGCAAGTCAGGCAGGCTCGCAAAGTGAGAGAAGTTGTGTGATGGTGATACAGAGACTAAAACTACATTTCGCTAATTAGGAAGCAGTCAAAGAGGATAATAGGGCAGGGCTCTGAGAGCTCGCTATGCGGATGAAGAAGAAATAAAGACAGGCCGCGATAAGGAGAGGACAGAGTTAAGAGTTTACGTTTACGGATATGAAATGCGACAGTTAACGATGGTTGTGAATGTTCTGTACTAGACGGACAGAAGTATTCGCCGGGCAGGCGTTACGTGGTTCCCAAAACAAGTTCTGCAGGTGAGCATTGCAAAGTTTGTCGAAACATTGTGCGTAGCTGTAACAACACAAGTGGTAATAAATCACACCATTGAGATGGGTTGTTGTGAGCCATTAGAGCTGTTTTGATGTGGCGATGCAAACGTTCCACTAAGCCGTTTGCTTGCGGGTGATATGCTGTGGTACGGATGCGTTGGCATCCAAGAATGTTGGTAATGTTTGAGAAAAGAACGGATTCAAACTGGGAACCGCGATCAGTCGTGATGGTGGTTGGAACACCAAATGTCGCGACCTAATGGTTAATGAAATTACGAGCGATTGTTTCCGTGTGAGTGTCAGGTATAGGAATAGCGACTGGCCAACGCGTAAAGCGATCGATGCAAGTGAGGATATACGCGTTGCTATTTGGCACAGGAAGAGGACCGGCGATGTCCAAATGAACATGAGCAAACGGGCATCGGGATTGCTAAAGGTTCCGAATGGTGAGCGTGTATGGCGGATGACTTTAGAACGTTGACAGGAAAGGCAATTTGCAGCCCATTCCTTGATGTCTCTGTTCATGTTTGGCCATACGTATCGTACAGAGATGAGACGGATGGATTGGCGGATTTTTGGATGTGAAACATTGTGCAAAGTTTCAAAAACCTGTCGGCGCATAGATGGTGGTACAAATGGACGTGGCACATGCGTCGAAACATCACATTCGATTGTTCCAGAATGTGTATAGAGAGGGAGTGATTTTAACACAAGTGAAAAATTCTCAGAGGGCGATGAGGATGATTCGGATGATTCTGTCTTCTGAGCCTTCGTCATCTGGTGTAAATCGATTGCGGAAACACAGTCAACACCAGGACGAGACAGAGTATCTGCGACTACGTTTTGGTTGCCGGCAACATGCCGGATATCAGTGGAAAACTGAGAGATGTAATCAAGTTGGCGAATCTCTCGCGGCGAATATTTGTCAGGATTAGCAGAAAAGGCTGAAGCAAGAGCTTTATGGTCTGAATAGATGCAAAATTCACGGCCTTCCAAAAGATGTCGGAAGTAACGCACAGCTAGATATATGGCCAAAAGTTTTCGACCAAATACACTATACCGCGTCTCCGTTGGCTGAAGTCTCTTGGAGAAGAAACCAAGTGGTTGTTTCTAGTGGTCAACGGTTTGATGAAGAACAGCCCCTACTGCAATGTTAGATGCATCAACTTGGAGAGACAAGGGGGCACCTTGGCGCACATGAACAAAGGTACATTGTTTCGCTAAGGTACATTTGACTTTCTCAAATGCTTGTTGAGCTTGTTCAGAAAAATGAAAGTCAGAGTGAGTTTCTCTCAACAGATCAGTCAAAGGCATCAACATAGTGGCTGCATGAGGAATGAAACGACGAAAATAATTAACCATTCCCAGAAAACGCTTCAGTTGACGAAGAGAATTGGGACATGGAAATGAGGTGATAGCGTCTAGCTTAGCTTGTGCGGGAGTAATGCCATGCTGATTAATCGTATGTCCGAGAAAATTTAAAGAGGAAGCACCAAATTCGCATTTCTGAACGTTAAGTACAACGCCATGATCTTGTAGGCTTTGAAACAGTATGCGAAGATGGGTAATGTGTTCATCATGGGTTTTGGAAGCAACGAGAATATCATCTAAATAACAGAATACAAAATCGAGATTGTGGAGTACTTGGTCAATAAAACGTTGAAAGGTCTGAGCAGCATTCCTTAAACCAAAGGGCATACGCGAAAACTCAAATAAACCAAAAGGAGTGGTAATAGCTGTCTTGTGCACATCATCGGGGTGAATAGGGATATGATGATACGCTCTGAGAATGTCAATGTGTGAGAAAACTGTACAACCGGTAATGTTTGCAGTAAAATCGTGGATATGAGGAAGGGGATATCTATCGGGGATAGTGGAGTTGTTTAAGGCTCGATAGTCACCACAGGGGCGCCAATCATTTGGCGTTGACTTAGGGACCATATGCAAGGGTGAAGCAAACGTACTGTGAGAGGGTCTGATAATTCCCAGTTGGAGCATGTGTTGAAAATCCCTTTTGGCGATGAGCAAGCTTCCAGGTGGCATACGTCGGGGACGAGCAAAAACGGGGTTACCGCGAGTCTCTATCCTATGGGTTACAGAATGTTTAGGATTAGCCTGGTGAAAATTGGGTTTAAGCAGGTTAGGGAAATCTCTAAGTATGGAAGAATAGGAGGTTGGATGAAGCGTGGACAATAACAATGGAACAGGTTGGGAACAAAGGATAGGTTCACCGCACACAGATAACTTAGTAATACCGTCTTGGAGGCTACGGTTTTTCAAGTCAACTAATAAAGTAAAATGTGTAAGCAAATCCGCACCTAAAATAGGCTGGCGAACATCCGCAATAAGAAAAACCCAAGGGAACTCACGTCGTAATCCCAAATTAATTGTCAGCAAACGTTGACCAAACGTACGTATTTTCGTACCGTTTGCAGCAGTAAGTTCATAAAAATTCCCAGAAGGGAGAGTGTCGGTGAGTCGCGGGGGAATAACACTAACGTCTGCTCCAGTGTCAATCAAAAATTTGAGTCCAGAAGTACGATCCACAACAGAAAGACGGCGAGATTGGGTTTGATAGCCACGAGTGTTACTCGCCCCTAACACTCGGCCTGGCGGTTTTCCGGCATCTGCGGAGCATGGTTTTTGGAGTTTCTGTACAAACAGGGGGAAAGACATTTCCTTGCTCTATGACCAAATTTGTTGTGGTACCAGCAGTAGTTGTCAGACTGTCTGTTTTTGGAATTCGATCGGTAAGTTCTGCTGTTTGATCGTCGACGTGAAAAACATCGAAATTGGCGAGAGTGTGAAGCTCTAAGTTCAGCGATTTGTTCGGAAAGCAGCTTAATCTGGTCGGCAATGGATGGTGTTTCTGTCGCTGAGTTGATCGAAGACAAAGAAGTTGAGTTTGGTTGAACTTCTAAAATTCGATCAGCCATAGTTGCCAGCTTGTCGATGGGGACGGTGTCAATCGACGGTGCTAGGATTGTTTGTACATGTGAAGGGAGGCGCTTCAAAAACAGTTGGATGAAAAGAGCGGAATCAAGCTTGCGATCTCCCAAAGTGTTGTACATTCGCCGAAGTAACTGTGATGGTGTACATTCACCAAGATCAGCACCGTTGAGGGGTTGTTCCAGACGCTTATATTCTGATATCGTTGTCCGTTTGATGATAGTGTCGCGCAAAGTGTTGTAAGGGGTGACTTGATCTGGGGCTTGTAACACATCACGAACAACCGCAGCAACTTCAGGTGGAAGCACAGAAAGCACATGATAAAACATGGTTAGCTGTTGTGTGATATTCCGAAGATGGAATTGTGCTTCGACCTGACAGAACCAGATTGCTGGATCATGATGCCAAAACGGCGGGAGGTTGACTGAAACGGTGTCAATCCTGTGCGTTGGTTGATGTGATACAGAGGACATCGAATAGCTGTCTTCGGAGGCAATTCTAGGTCACGTCGGGGTCACAAAATTTGTTGGGGTTTTATAGGGAACTACGGTTGCGTATTGTTACGTAACTAGCGACCCAACAAATAATAGTAAAAACTCCGAGATTAGGTGAGAAAATAGATTGTCAAGGGTGACAATAAATTGACACAATTTAACGATGGATCACGATAGGGTACAAGGCACTGTTCAATCGTATCGCGCGCAGTCAGCCCCGTTGACGGACATCGGCCGTGGTGGTGCACGTGATGCTTATTGCAGTCCACTGAGCCGCTGTCTGGCCTGGTTGCCGCACGTCCGCAACCACATGAGTCGATAAGGTCAAGTGACCTTGTATCGGGCAAGCTTGCACGTCCCGTCTGCGCCTGCGTGCGTGCGTGAGGATGCCATAAGCCGTAGAAAATCATTCGCCGCAGCCGAGTTGGGACAATGTGCAGTGCAGCGTAATGGCATTTAATGTTCCGGACAACATATCGACGGGCGAGCTTAAGAGCATACTTCTTAAGGTTAACGGTATCTCGGAAAATTCGGTACACGACTGTCAACGTGGTCCACTGAAATGCAACTCCCTCTTAACGCAAGCAAGTCGGAGTTCATCAGTATCACCAGACGTCCAGCCACTCGATCATACACCTTGGACGGCCAGTTGCTCCATCCCAACACATCTGTCAGAGACTTAGGAGTTCTCTCACGACATGATTTAAGATCACTAGAAAATACAGAGAAATTGTACCGTGCGGGACTTCGTATGCTCTGGGCATTACGACGCAGTTTCTCCACATGGTCCGAAGAAACCGTCCCTCGTCTATTCACCTCGCTCATTAGACCAATTCTTGAATACGGTGCCCCAGCTTACCATCCGATAACCCAATGGGAAACTGAAAAACTGGAGAAAATACAGCATATCGCAACTAGAATGATACCAAGTCTACGAAAGCTTCCATATGAAAAACGTTGTGAAAAGCTCGGGCTCTACACACTATCCTATCGCCGAGTAAGAATTGATCTTATTTTGACCCATCGAGTACTACACTTGAATCACTTCCCAATACTGCGGTCAATATTTCACCTGCGAGAACCCTGTAACACCCGAGGACATCGTTACAAACTCAGGGTCCCCAGCATGAACAAAGTATCACATCAGCTTTGTATCGAACGAAGAATCGTAAACTTATGGAATACACTACCAGAAGGATTAATAGTGGCCGATTCTGTGAAGTGTTTTAAAACCCGTATCGACGATTATTTTGGAAACCTGTGCTTTTGTGAAACGATGCACATACAGTGCCAAAAGAAGACATTGTACGTCCGGAAATAATGACGCTAGTACAGATTTCTAACCAAACACGGATAAACGATTAACGGACCAGACACAACTGCTGATAATTCACAAGTAAATTTTGATTTTTCGTAATTCGATAGAGTTGTACAGAAACCTTTCTACTTGCTCTTAAATACAGTCTCAGTCTCAGTCTCAGTCTCAAAAGGATCAGTAAATTCCCAGCCACAATCAAACTGCGTACGGACGATAGTAGAATCTTGCACACTATACTTTTTATAATGGTGAACCACTCCGCAATGACACCAAGTCAAGGCAACTCTATTTCGGCCAAACAAGACGGACAGTACCGAATTTTACCTCAGATACGTGTGGGTCGGCACCGCGTACCACCACCGTAAGCAATTCCCCTACTTCGAGTGCTACATTTTTTAAATCTAGACAGCTCCCATCAACTTCATGCACATTCAGACTGTTGTGTACCTGCTACATCCCACAGCGTTTCGCCGCCGGTCCAGATAAAAGGCCAAATAGTCCATTGCTACCTACCCTGCAACCTGCGCAATATTTTAGACCAGGTGGAGATGAGCGGGGATAGATTCATCGGCACCAAACTCCTCGTCGTCCAACTACCCCCTGTAATGTCTTCTAATTCACTTACTACAGCTACTGCAGATAGCGAAGTAACGATCCTCGGCTTCATCTCGTCATCCGTAAAGCTAGTAGACCCCAAATGTTCTTTCTCACTTCTATTTATAAAAGTCAGGTCCCTAAATAATAAAATGCGTATCCTGCGTCCTCTGTCTGTCCTCGTCGACCCTCATGCAATAGTTGTCACGGAAACATGGTTTTCCCCTTATGCTTCAAAGGAGGACTACTCACTTCCTGACTATCAGCTGTTTATGCCGTCTCGTGTGCATAAACGAGGAGGCGGGTGCGCCATTTATGTTAAAAATACACCCTGCGAAAATGTCGGAAATCATGAACGCGACTGAGGCAATGGATTCAGTATGGATGACGGCTGATATCCTGGGATCGAGGGTATCATTTGGTGTGCTTATAGACCACCTGATACCTCAGTTAAGGGTGACAAAGAACTAATGGATACTTTTGCGCAGGCGCCAACCTTTCCTGCGAATACAAACTGATTGCAGGAGGTTTCAACCTGCCTGAGTTAAACTGACTCTCACCTGCTGCAACAACGATGTATGCTGGCCTGCTAGCATGTGCATATTTAGGCGGCTGGACGCAACGTGTATCTGCTCCAGCCAGGGCGGAACATATTCTTGATCTAATATTTACTTTAGGCATCCCATCAACTCGAGTGGCAGTCGGCCGGAATTTTCCTGGTAGTGATCACAGATTAGCGCATTACTCGGTTTACTTAAAGCCACCTAATGCCCATCCAACAGAAACAGACTCAGTCGTAGTATACCGCCCGATGCAAGGCGTCAACTGGACAACCTTTGCTGTACTCGTCTGATCAAGAAATTGGGATGAATTCTTTATGTATGATTCAGTGGATCGCTCGGTTGAGCTGTTTTATGAGGAAATACTTCACTGTCTCTTCCCTCTAGCTCCCTTGTCACATTTAATAAGGCACTTAGCTAAAAGTGTGACCAAATCCAAAATGCATAACAGAATGCGTCAGCTTAGACGATCCTATAGCAAAACCTTCAATGTTGCCCACATCATGAGAGCGAACGAGATTACACATCAATTTTCTGCCAGAGTTAAGCAGCGGCAAACCAACCAAGCAATATCCGCACTAAATGGTTGGAACCCGGCTAAAAACCTCAGCTGGCCGCTGCTCTCTCGGACTGCTAACTAGGGACGACAGATCTCTGCCATAAAGATCAGTCTTATGGTAACTTCTAGTGGCGCAAGAATTTTATGTGAAGTCTTCAGCGCACACTTTAAATAATCGCAGTATTTAGAAATAAGTTCAACATTTCAGGCCCTGCAAGTACCTGTTAGCCAGTCCTTGGGCCCTGTACAGTTTGACATACATAGTGTCCGTTCTGCGATTTCAACTATTAAGCCATCCTGGAACCCTGGTCCAGACGGAATACCGCCCAGTCTAACAAAGAATGGTGGTGAAGGTATCCATTTTCTCTCGAGTCTGTCACAGGTACGGCGACACGCACCCAAGGAATTGTCCTCCGTTTCGACAACAATACAAGGCACACAGTTCCTGTACCTGGACTTGAGGGGAAAATTATCAACTTTTTTACAACTTACTAACCGGACAAATCATTCAATATCTTACACTGATACAATTCTTCCGCGACATGACCCACTGAATTCAATTTACCTAACAATACCTCCTCCATATATCTCTTGACTGGAGGACTTTCGACTACGGAAGGCACATTCTCCTGCCAATACAAAGCTTGAACAATCGGTCATTCTAAGCTCTTCAATCCGCTTTGACTGCTCAAATGGCCGTGGTTTCCTATATTTCTGATCAATTTCACTACATACCCCGGGGGATCTGCGATTCTTTCTTCGGAACCTATCCTATCCTCCAACTTCAACATATTTCAAAGTATATTCTTCGAGGCTTCACGTGGTTCTGCAGATGATCAACACATCATATCCAGGAAGAATGCTTAGTTCCTGCCCTACCGATCTGGCGCAGGAGAGGACCCAGGCACGCAATGGCCACTCGCATAACGCATCAGTCAGCAGAAATTTGGGACGCAACTTGACTGCGAATAACGGAGCAAAAAACGTTCAACAAGAAACATAGCCAGTTACAACTTGCCATTCAATGGATTGGCGGCAGTGTTTCAGGACGTGGTGGGTTTTCGCCTGGCAAGCGTTCTCCCTATAAAAAGCCACAAATGTCCGTTTAACAACACTGCAACTTGGCGAATGTGACTCGCCACCGAATAAAGTCACAGCCCATAACTTCACACTGGCAGCTCAATTAGAATCATCATACTGGATAGCTTGCTCTTCAATTATCTTCCAATGGATCACTCAGGATTCTCAATCTATTATTAGTCGAGGTAGGACTGCAATATATGGCAGCGCGATTATGTCCAAACATATGGATCCCGATCCCGCTACAACCAAATCGCTGTTTTGCATGTTCACTGTTGCACAGTTCCAAGCATGGACATATGAACCAAATTCTACTGTCACTACAGTTCCCATAAAATGTCTGTACAGCTGTACATACCTGATCATGCCACAATTGGCGTGCCTCGCATAGTCGAGTATAAAATATTTATTTATTTATTTATTTATTCTTCTTTCTAAAAGCTATACGCTAGCAATGCAAAAAGGTCAATGTCAGCCCGCTTGGAAACGTTCTATCATTATGCTAAGGCATACCGGCGGAAGCCTACAGGAAGATGGTAAACATCGCCTTATTAATCACACTTCCATTATCTCGCACGTGATGGAGAAGTTGATTTAAATGTCCTCATGACTCATCTTTATGTAGGCGAGCACATAAAGGAACCGCAGCACGGGTTTCTAAGTGCTCGGTTTTGTGCAACCTGTAGGCTGGACTTCCTTAATTTGGCCGCCGAGGCCATTGACTCTAAGCTTTTAGCTTTCATTTTTACCTTGGTATGCAAAAGGCGTTTGACAAGGGAGCACACATGCGCCTGATGCATAAGGTAAAGGCTTACGGGGTAGCCA